>JAZAYU010000050.1:1349917-1975184 GCA_038501625.1 Corbicula japonica
TTTATTTCAAGACATATAACCATGGGCAATTCTTATGATTATGTCTCTATAAAGGAAAGTTCTGGGTCAAGTGTAAGGCTGGTTCCTCCCTAATCCTGGTTTAAACCAATAATGGCTAATTACATTCACGGTATTTTTCGGTAAGTTTAAGTGATGTTTTATTTCAATTTCCACTTTTGATCATTTCATAAAGCCATGAACTTTTTCTGGTCTACATTGGTTGTGGGTGAGGTTGTGTTTTCTGAGAGGGGCTATGCCCGATATGCATAATTCTCTTTTCTATAAACCCTTAGCCAGCTTGCAGATTTATCCCCGAAATTTGGGGAAAACGCAGACGACAATGTTATTTGAGATTATCATAAAATGAAATGTATTTCTATTATTTTATTTATTTTTCATTTGTTAGATAATTACCGTTAGAAGCTCAGGCAACCGGACATTGCAATATTGGCAATAATCTAGATTACAATCGTTATTTGTCTTATAAGAAAGACTTATCAATGTTCTTGCTACCTATATAGATTTTTAAATCTTTTACCGTTGCAAACAAAAACGCATACTAAAGTCGTTGTGTCAAATCTGCCATAATTAAAATAAAACTATTTACACAATACTTAACCATTAAAAAAACGGCGCTTTACAAGCCACCGAACACGACAAATATGAAAATACTGCAGGCTCGGTTTGATTGAGCCTGTTCGTATTCATTAATGAAAATGCATAGTTCTCCCCACGCCGCCAGAGATATACTTATCAACGTAGATGTAACTTTCAGGCTTAACTAAACTTCAACTGTAGAACTTCCTATATTCGTTTTTAAGTTGGTAAGGTTGATAACGGTTATAATCTTTAATAAATCGCAGTCTGTGCATGTGCATCCTATGTTTGTATAATATGTTGAAGCATAATACAGCAGACAGAACAACTAAAACCAATGACGACCGCATATTTACATGCAAATCAATTGTATGTCAATTAAAAAATAGTTGTTGGTGTAAAGATTGGCGTCATTGCGACGGCAAAAAAAAACGTTTTTCCGTTAATTGTCGTGCTTTTTTATTACGAATATAAAAAAATTATTCAAAGCTGCAGAACTAATTTATTTTTCAAATAAGAAGAACAATTCAAATACGATGGAAACGGTTCGGAAGTGCACACGAGTCATGTAAGGTGAGAATATAACAGTCAAGTAAAAGCTAATAAAGACAAGACACATAAAACATATTTACGACCATCTTTACTACATTTAGTTTATATCTTAATGAATTCTTAATCTCTTAAATTGCTATTTTGTGTTTATTATTTATATATAATCGTGTTTTGAACTTCAATTCAGCGATTTCAGCTCTTCTGTCATTTATATAGAGAAGAACAATAATTATATGTCATTGCCTAATTATTGTTGATAGAATTGCCTGAAAACATGAGGGCTGGGATGATACATGATCTGCATTTAAAAATGTTCTCTTGTCTTATTATGCGAATACTGTCTTTATAAATGATACTTAAACTTACCTATAGTCACTAAATGGATGAGGGACACTCCACAAAGCAAAGCTTGCAGCTGCAGATAGAGATATCCCATTTAGCACAAGTTCATTTACTCCAGATGTCACAATTGTTACTGCAATTCTATGTGTATATTGTTTCCCCGCAAACACTGTCGGAAATACATAATCCTTGCTGAAGTGGTTAACAGCTGGGACAGATGCCATGAAGGAATCTCCTATAGTATGGTCATATTCTCCGGTGAACCCGTATTGCACCACAGCAACTGGATGATCAGTAACAATCACTGTTGTGTGATTCTTAAGAATCAACTCCATCATCTCAGAAAAACTAATGCTTTTGTTTTCAAAACCGTTATTGTACTGTAGTCTCACTATGGTATTTGAGTTGTTAGTGTATATACGTACAACATAGCCCGATTTAGATACCATCGGAGGAACGATAAATTCGTTTCCCCAATACTCTACTGGTATGGGCGAATCATACATAGTGTCACAATTTCCAAGGTTGATAGGGACCCTCGTGCACATACATCCACTTACAACGTTCACAGGTTTGTCGCTAGAAATTACAGTTACGTTGGGGTCGCTACTTGTTGTAATTGCTAAACTGACATACTGGTTTAGTGTCACGTTGAGGTCGCTGCTTTGTGGAATATTCTTGATTTTAACTCTTGTATCGTTCTGAATACTAGTTATTATTAAAATGTTTTCCTCAAAACTGAAATAAAAGAAGTTCAGATTGTATTATGATTAACATTTTATCCACAAAACGTAAGAGAAAAACAAACAGTGGTTGAGTTAAATAAAAAAAATGATTGGAATTGCCTGAATGTTTAATCATTCATAGAACACTCAAAGTAACATTTAACTAATTACTTCGCTTTATATGGGTTAAGTTTACATCTCGCAGATTTGTGTAAGGCTGGCTATGCACCAAGAGAATAAATTAATTACATATAAAGCTATGTTTTTTTGGCTTAATTGTCATTTATGGGTTATTTAAAAAACAAAATATGTTTCAAATACATGAAGCATTGTCAGGCGAACAGAGTACTTACTGACCTTACTGAGATCACAGTCCCTGTATTTAAATCAGTCAGAACACAATGACAGGGAAAACAGAAGCAGATAGAACGTCAACATTGTCAATGTAATTTTACAAGATTTATAAGATTTCCCTATAAGCCTTTATAAACCATTGCCACCGTCTTGCAAAGCGAATCACAATATGATTTATTGTTGGTAACATTTTTCTTAATTTACAGATGCAAATTAACCAATAACGCGGTAATTAAAAAGTGTCTTTTATTTTCATTAGTTTATCAATCATACCGCCATAGAACACAGGTTGAGTAATACCACGCTGTAGTAGTTATCAAAACTGCTCTTGCATTATTACTTAAATGTAGGTATTGGTGCTAAAACTGTTTTCTTCATTTAAGATTACTTCTTTATGTAGCACTTTATTAGTCCTTGATCGTATAGTGGATTTTTAAATAAGAGAACACTGTCCTGTTTCTACCGTTTATTACTTCTATAAGTTACTACTAGCCCATCCAAAATATTCCGCGATTTATTATCTAAGTACCCAAAACTTTCTAAGACTCAATTTCTCCAGATCTAACCCAAAACCAAAACTTCTTCATGACTAACTTTCCAAAACTTCCATAACTTAAGCTTTCCAGATCAAACCCCAAACTTATTCTTCGAAAAACTAAACTTTCCGAGGCCTGCCAGGTGTTATGTACCTGTTCAAAATTTGATTGACAGGTAGACGCTCTCTAGCAGACTTGTTTAATCTGCCAGTGATAGCCAATGATAATTCTGGGAAAATTATTCTCCAGGTAAATTAGCATTGCTACTATCAGAGAGGCAACAAAAGTGTTACGGTATTAGAGAGGTGAATTACTAACAGTTTAAACTTGTTCATACTAAAATATTAATGTCCTGACCCCTATTTTGACCCCTATTTTGTTACATTCGTCCACCACTAAGTTTGAATATTAATTTATTATTTTCAAACTAAATAAGTCCATTCACTTGTGTATAATAAAAAGAGTTTGTGCCTGTTAGTCTTTCTACTCACGACGGTTTTAATGAAATTACACAATAACACAATAATGCATGAATGAAAGGGAATAAGCTTAAATAATTATTTAAAATAAAACACTAGGGCACTTCATCAGCTAATCCGACTCCTCGTCCGTTTCATACTCCGAAAGGTCCCAATAGGTCCCCGTTTCCACGTTCTCGATCACAACGGCGGGCTGCGGTACAAAACGGAGTATCCCTCGGCCTCGACCTCGACCGTTCGGTGGTGTTTGGTGCAGGGTCGGGTTGCTCAACAAACTGTCCAATTCGGCCGACCAGTGGTGCACTCGTTGGACCGGTCGTGGTTGCGGACTCGTCTGGGTAGTTTGCTCAGCATCGATGTATTGCTTTTTATGATCGGATGAGTTGACTGGCGTTTGCGTGCTGCTATCGTTCTTTGTTTTCTTTGACTCTAATAATAATTTTTCAAAGTCCCGAAAGAGGGTTAATATTTGTTCTTCCGAGTCCACTACACCTTGTAAGTATGGAAGAATCCAGTTTGGTTTTATTAGATTTAACAATATTTCCACAACAGGAATAAGAATACGTATTAGTAACAATATTTTATCAACCAGTTCCTTGGGTGCCATCGTGATGAATATTTTAGACCTTTTTGTTTCGAGTGATTTCCTCAGCGGGTGAAGGAGTTCTTCGCGGACTGGGCTATATATACACAACTTTTTTTTTGACAGTACCATATTTAATTGTTTCATTGTTTTCTCTCATTAGCAGTTCTGGTTTCCTATTAATATTTACAACTAGTCCAGACTGAAGACATCTAAGCTAGATAAACAAACAATAAAATGTTCATATCATTAGTGTACTTGCTAATGATAAGTTCTCAATGTTCACAGGTGAGTCTGGTTAATTGTCTCAGTTCCTGTCTTATCTTCCGTTGACAGACGTGGATATATCAAACGTATAATTCTATCCACTGGTCTACGTGATGATGATGAGAGGGTTGTTTGTCCCTCTGCAGAAGAAACATTCTGCCCGGAAGTCTGAGCCGGCATCTCGTTCAGTTCAATGTTTTTGGTCTTTGACGATTCATACTCACACAAACCTTTAGCAGAACAGAGTTTTGAGTAACGTCCCCATTTTCGACAGAGGCACAACAAGGCAATTGCCAACGTTATCAACAAGAAAGTGCCAAATGATATTCCCCAATTTGGAATTTCAATTTCGCTTTCGTCTACCTGGTCTAAGTTTTGTAACTCATTAATAAAGTGATCAAGTGGCATCTGGCGGATTTCTTTTAATTTCTCCGGCAACTGAATAGAGGTATAATTTTGAAGTTTTTGAGTAAACGGTTGCCAAATGAAATTGTTAGAAAAGTTTACAGTACGGAGTATTTTTAAATCAGATGTATCATTTGCAACAGTCAAGCTCTGTTTGTATTGGGAAGTCAATGTAAAATGTTTGCTTGAAGCTGTACATTTTTCTGGCAAAGTGACAATTTGTAAAGGTGGTTCTATTTGATGTGTAGTCACTTGAGATTGAGTTGTTTCACAAACAACAGAAAGTTGCAAAGGTTCCGAAACTGCAATAGACCATTGATTGTTATCTAATGCCATTGCCATTGGTAATCTGTTATTCAAGGTAACAGATACCTTGCAATATTCTTGCACTTCGTCAAAGTTAGCAAAGAATAGACTTAATGTACACAATTTAGATACACTGACAAAATATCTAGGACTTTTTATTGCACACCATTTGATATCAGAATGTCTGCAAGTTGCACTGTCTTCGTCAGTCAGTAGAGCGTATTTGGTCCTGCGTTTGTCTATCAAGAAGTGATTAGTCTCTAATTCATAGGTAGCGATCAGATTAGCATTATTTTTTCCTGAATTTATTTGTGGATTTCCGGTAAAGACTAAAGGGAGGTTTATCACCGAAAAACAATCAAACATCTCAGAAACTTTAATAACAGGGACATCAATTACAATGATAACCTGTTCATTATCCAAAACAGCTGTGGATGTTAAGTGTCGGTAATAAGTCCATAAATCTTGTTTTGGATCTTCAATTAATGCTAAGGTAGGTGGAAGATTAGATTTAATTTCGAGAAGCAACAAACGCAATTGATTTGGGTTTATGACACTTGGTGAAATTCGGCCTAAGCAAAGAAAATCTATTTTGCTTTTCAAATGTTCAAAATAGAGTCTAGCGCTTTGAAGCATGCTTTTAATTTCATCGATAAGTAGATCTAGTCGGGTAAACATGTCTACATAGTAACGAGTTTCGCCGATTTCTCTGCTCAAGTTTTCTGTTATGCTTTTAAGTCTTGCATCTAATGCATGATAAGATGTAATAAGTTCGATAATCGAGTGCCTGTTTTCGCTAATTTGAATCCATGAAGCATTTATGATCGAGATACTCTCGTTAACAACATGCAAGATATGTTGTTGGTTTGAAGCAAGTTGTTTAACATTTCTTTGAATACTTTTGAGTTGTGACTCGTCAACTGTGCCAAATAAAAAGTTTAATGCTTCACCGACAAAAGGGAGCAAACTACGCCGATTTCTATGTTTAACTGGTTGCATTTTCAAATCATAGAAATTCTCGACAATAGTTTCGCGCGTCTCATCCAAATATTGAATTTCTTTTTCTAAAGACTTAAATGCATTGACATACTCAACTTGGCGAGATTTCTCATAATATTTAACTATGGCACTAACAAGCTCAGCGGCATTCTTAACGTCGACCTTAACTTTTATCAAAAATTCATCAAAGGGTTTAAGATCAACAACAAGGCTTGCGAGCCATCTTGCACGACTGGTTGAAATTTCATTTATCTTTTGAAAGATAACGCTCTGCCTAATAAGAACAGACTCTGTTATGCTAACAAGGTAAATGCAAAGTATGAATGTTCTCATTTTCTGAAAAATACAGAAAATAACTTGAGACTTCAACATTACAAAAAAATATGTACACTATGAACATTAGTGAAGCCATTAAAGCAAACCACTCAATGCGTCCAATAAATTCTTCATCTTCTCACGTCTGGTTATCTTAGGGTGTTGCTGTTTACAATTTACAACAGCTGGCCTAATCTTACCGTTGATAACAGACGCTTCTTTATTTGTATTCTCAGAAGCAATAGATGCCTCATTTACAGTGTTATCGGAAATAACACAGGTTTCATTCACTGTTTTATCTGGAAAAACAGAAGTTCCATTTATGTTTAATGACTGCGAAACAGGTGTAGTTGATCGAGAAGAAAAATAACTGTCAGAATCAGATCCATTTTCAGAGGAATAATGGTCATGATTATTCCGTTCATTTATTCTTCTTTTCAACTCCATCAGCGGTATGTCAGATTCGTTATCTGAATTTTCTCTTTGTTTGCGGTATTTTTGAGCTAACTGTGCTAATGGGATATTTTCTTCGTCATTCGTGTCGGAAGAACTTGATTCGTTACTGACAGGAGGTACAACATATTGTGTAGATCTTAGAGGACGATTACTTTGGTCGACAGGGATCTGCCATTCATCTACATTTGCTAAGCGAATTTGTTCAGCATGCACTTTAGTTGTAGAGCCATTTAACTGATTTTTAATTACATATGTGACAGGTGATGTTTGTTGAATAATGCGATAAAATGGTTTCCATTTAGATTCAAGTTTACTTTTTCTTTGAAAATTTTTATAGTAAACTGCATCTCCAATTTCAAACTCGACTAATGAAGTATTTTTGTTTGCATGTTTCATATGCCTTCGCCTAGAAGCTTTAAGATTTTGGTGTACTTGAAGAAAAGCTTTGTGTTGCTGTTCTAGGGCAATCTGATGTAAATCTTCACCGGTATATTTTCGCCTTGGTTTAAGAATGTTATCAAGAGGCAAAACAACATCACGATTAAACAAAAGAAAGAATGGTGAAAATTTCGAAGCATCACTTACGCTAAAACGAATAGCTGCCAATGTCTGATTTAGATGAATATCCCATGTGTTTAAATTGTCCTTGAGTTTTTTGCTCATTATATCTACCAATACGCGGTGGTACCTTTCAATTTTGCCATTACTTTGGGGCCTAAAGAATGTAGTGAGAATCATTTTGATACGCAGGTAATTTAGAGTTTCTTTCATTTTCCTATTGACATTCTCAGTTCCATTATCCATCAGCAGTTCTAGTACAGTGCCATATCGAGGAAATATTTCATCGATAAGCAAGTGCACAATTGTATCGGCAGATTTATCTGGTACTGCAAATGCCTCAGGATATCCGAATAGGTCAATAAAACTCACGATATATTTGTTGCCTGAAAGTGAAGTAGGATACGGTCCAGAAACATCAAGTGCAATTTTTGGAAATGCATATGGTGGTATGTCAGTTTCTTGTAAAGGAGCTTTAATTTTTGTCAGATTACGTGTTTGGCAAGTGATACAACTTGAAACATAATTTAAGAGTTCTTTGTACATGTTTGGCCAATAATATTTTTGTTTGATTGTATTATAAGTGAGATCGGTTCCAACATGTCCATTTAAATCATGATATTGTTGAATCACGTGCATTTTTAAATGTGATGGTATACACAGTCTCAAAATTGGATCAGAATCGACATTTGAAATGAAATAAAGGATATTGTCATGGATCACGTATCTACTAGCAAGGTTATGTGACAATTTGTCAGTTTTTAAACCTATCTTTATTTCAGACAAAATTTCATCTTTGTCTTGCTCTGCCACCATGTCAATGTCTGGCAATGTAGGTTTAATGAAAGAATCTGTTTGATCGACCCGACATCCCATTAGATCATCAGGACAGAACCTGTTTGAATTCAAGACATTAATTTCATAAGTGTTGCCATTAATGTCAGGATCACAGTCAATCTCATCATGAGTCATAGCACTTGACGGCATACGAGACAACAAGTCTGCTACTGAGTTGTCCGTACCTGCAACGTACTCAACCTTGCAGTTATAGCCAGCTATGCTCAAAGCCCATAACTGAATCTTCTTGTTTTGCATAGGACTTTCCAAAATGTATTTTAACGGTTTATGGTCAGTCCTAATAGTAAAACTTGCATTGTGAAGGTAAGTATCTAATTTTTGTAGGGCATAGTAAATTGCAAATGCTTCTTTTTCAATCGTTGACCAACGAGTCTGAGTTTCACTCAATCGATGGGACAAATAATAAATTGGTTTTTCATTCCTTACATTAGGAATACAGTCACTTTGATCATCAATAGGTTGTGTCAAACATGCACCAATGCAATCATTGCTTGCATCTGTATACAAAATGTACGGTTTATCAATGTCTGGGTAACCTAACATAGGTACAACTGCCAATTTATGTTTCAGTGTGTCAAATGCCTGTTGACAATTTATGTCCCATTTGAATTTTGCATACTTGCGTGTGAGAGATATTATTGGTTGTGCTATCTCAGAAAATTTTGGTATAAATCTTCTGTAATAACTACACATGCCAATAAAACTTCGGACTTGTTTTACATTGGTTGGCGGGGGAAGAGATTTAATAACCTCAACTTTCTTTGCATCAGGTTTGATACCTTCGGCATTGATAACAAAACCTAAATAATTGGTTTCTGCTTTAAGAAAATTGCATTTCTTTAGTTTAAGCTTTAGACGATGCTGTCTAAGCCTATTGAAGACAGTTTGAATGTGCAAAAGATGTTCTTCTAACGTGCTTGAGAAAATTAAGATGTCATCGAGATATGCAGTTGCAAACTCAGTCAGGCCATTGAGGACGGTGCCCATAAGCTCTTGGAATATAGCAGGTGCATTAGTAAGTCCAAAGGGCATTACGTTAAAGTGAGATAAGCCTTTAAACGTACAAAACGCGGTCTTCTCTTTGTCAGCTTCATCCATGGCAACTTTCCAATAACCTGATTTGAGGTCTAGACTACTAAAGAATCTTGCTTTGCCTAAAAGCGACAACAAATCATCAATTACAGGAAGTGGATAGGAATTTGGTTTGGTGATTTTATTTAAAGCACGAAAATCAACACAGAAACGTTTTGAGCCATCCTTTTTATCTACAATGACAACTGGGAAGCTCCATGGTGACCTGCTTCTAGAAATAATTTTGGCATCTAACATTTCATCAATTGCCTCATCAACAATTTTACGATTATTCAATGGCGTTCTATATGGTTTCAGTTTTATTGGCGGATGATCTCCGGTATCAATTTTCATTTTGACTATATCAGTGTGACTTAAATCGGAATCTTTTTGAGCAAAGAGATCTGCATTGCGTTCTAATAATTTCACTAATTTTGGTTTATATTCATCAGGAACATCAATATTCTCAAAGTCAGACCTTGAATGTGTCTCAGCAGGAGATTTGGAAATACTGGAAATGTTACTCTCTAATATTTTATCTACTTTTGCAACAGGACATCCTTTTCTTAAAGTGAAAAGTTTGTTGGTAGTGTTTACAATTACGACTGGGACGACCCTATTTGTTCTTAATTTTGAAATTGAATTTGTTACTAGAACACCTGGTTCGAAACCTAAGAAACCATTATCAATCGCTGTGATTTCATAAAGTTGGTCCGTCTGAAGTTCCGGGTGATCTCTAACCTTACATTTACAAATAACAGATGTTTTAGGAGGCAACTTAACTTTATTTTGAAGTCGGACAACAGAAGAAATATGTATGTCCTCCTGAAGTGGGATGTATTTACCATCAACTCTTATGCAACCTAAATCATAATAGACACGAACACCATTTTTAAGTAACCAATCTTTTCCTAAAATAACTTTTCGGTTCATTTCTCTGACAACATAGAAAATATGGCTCATTTTGACAGTACCTATTTCAAAATTTAATGAAATACTACCATCGCAAAATAATTGTCCACCTGTTACAGTCTGCAGATAAACCTTACGTTTCCTATCCATTTTAGGTTTCTCTTTGAGTTTATCATAAACGTCACGATGTAAAAATGAAACATCAGCTCCTGAGTCAATAAGTGCCCTATATTTTTGTTTTTGAACCCTAATCAAACAAGAATTCGGATTAGAATTTATTGAAATGCTACGAGTAGGTATGCTTTGCTTTTGACTCCTCTCACCGGCTTCTACATGTGAGGAGCGGTATCGTTTGACTGACTTGGTGTGTTTTTACATTCGCTTGCAAAATGACCAATGTGTTGGGAACGAAAACAAACAAGCTTTGTGCGGTCAATTGGCTTGCGCTTTGGTTTATCTTTAGTCTCAGTTACAGTACTAACTTCTCTCTTTTTCTTTTTACAGTCTTTTTGAACATGACCGTACTTTTTGCAATAGTAACATTGTTGTTTTCTAAAGTGTCCTATGTCCATAGGTTCATGTCTTGGTTCGTCATGTGAAAGTTGCAGATTATGGCCAGTGCGCAATTGAAAACGTTTGAACAAATTTTGTTCAGTTGTGGCAATTTGAATAGCCTCTTGCAAAGTACGCGGATTACTTCTCATGACCTTAAGTTTCATTGAATCCTCAAAAAGACCATCAATGAAAAGCCAATAAGTTGATTGTCTTGGACAGCGGCCGGTTGGCCTTCAAATGCATCCTCGCCCAGTGCAATTAACCTTTCTGCATATACTTGAACAGTTTCATTTTTCTTTTGGACTACTTTACGCAACAATAAGAGTGCATGTTGCGGATCAACCACCTCTGCAAATCTAGCTTGCAGTTCAGTTTGAACTTCGGGCCATGTAGCGTTTGGATTAGCGTCAAAATATCTTTTAAGAAAATCACCTACGGGACCCTTACTTGCTTGATATGCCACTAATTTGATACTATCTTGGGTCATGCCAACCAAGAGAGCATACTTTTCAATACTTTTGATCCATTCTTTAAATTGTTTACTATCCCCATCAAAAGAGGGAACAACCTTGGCAACCCCTTGTGCACCCATAGTGGTTGATAATCCCGTCAATTTATCCCCTAAAGACCGAAAAATGTTAACAAATTCTTCTTGTTCTGCCATATTTGCTAGAGTATAAAAGCGTACTCACGGTTGTAGTAGATACAGCTATCCAGGTTTATTAGAAACTAAAATGAACAATGTCCATCATTGCACGATTTACACGACAGTGTCCAGCATTTTATAGTGTCAGTTGGTCGCGACAAAACAGTCGACAAATCCTAGGCATATAGGCACCAAAATAGAATAACGTCTTGTAGCACTTTATTAGTCCTTGATCGTATAGTGGGTTTTTAATAAAAGAACACTGTCCTGTTTCTACCGTTTATTATTTCTATAAGTTACTACTAGCCCATCCAAAATGTTCCGCGATTCTTCTTTAAATACCCAAACTTTTCTTAGACAACTTTTCTAGATCTAACCCAAAACTAAACTTCTTCATGACTAGCTTTCCAGATCAAACCCCAAAACTTATTCTTCGAAAAACTAAACTTTCCGAGGCCTGCCAGGTGTTATGTACCTGTTCAAAATTTGATTGACAGGTAGACGCTCTCTAGCAGACTTGTTTAATCTGCCAGTGATAGCCAATGATAATTCTGGGAAAATTATTCTCCAGGTAAATTAGCATTGCTACTATCAGAGAGGCAACAAAAGTGTTACGGTATTAGAGAGGTGAATTACTAACAGTTTAAACTTGTTCATACTAAAATATTAATGTCCTGACCCCTATTTTGACCCCTATTTTGTTACATTTATTTATGGTACATTCATGTTTTAAAAGCGTTTCTCCTGTTACGTTTTTGAAATCTTTAATATTGATTCAAGCTCTAGAAATAGATTAAAAGGGAACTAGACACATATGAAAAAAATGCAGGCTCGGTTTACAAGCAGTGTAATATAAACCCCGAAAAATGTTGCACGTGGGTCATAACCATCTAAAATGCAATATTTATAACATATATTATTAAATAACTATACGTTATTAGCCCTATAAAACAGCATCCGCCACGTTCAATTACACGACGGCCTGCTTTATGACAGGGCCATTATCATTAACACTTTGTCGGCCCCGGGCCGAAAAGTGTAAATGATATAAAGCCCGCATTTGAAGCAATTTGATTGGCTAATAAGCAGGGCCGAAAAAGTGATAATGATTTCAGCAAGAAACTCTAGGATATGGCAGTCATTTTGTTTCAATAGGTCTATTTGTCGACGCAGAGATTTGCATAATAAAATAAAGTTAACATTAATTGATTGACGTTTATTTACTGAAAACTACTGAGTAGGGTCTAAAACCTAACGTGTTATAAATTTACAACGTGAAGATTTCACAAATACACAAGCATTTTCTGGCTTGGATCAAATACTTGTGGTTATTAAATAAAATTGTCAATAAATAAGTGATTTGATATTGACCCTGTTATTTGTCCTCGGGTCAGTCGTATTAGCCCTGGGCCTTCGGCCTCGGGCCAATACGACTGCCCTCGTACAAATAACATGGACAATATCAAATCACTTATTTATTAACATATAATATATCGCAATAATTTATCCTATCATCTTATTCTTCCTCTGTGTTCTTGCTTTTTCTGACTCCTGCTTCTCTGGTCTCAGTAAGGAAAATGTATAAGCTTCTTATGTGTTATATTTGTGTGTATTTGAACGCAACATTGTCGAGATGGTTGGTTGGTTTTAATTATCTCACAAAGACAACTTCTACTGAATGGCTCACTATCATCAATAAATGATTTCTTTGATAGCTTACTAGTAAACGCCTTTGTATGACGACCAGACGTATTTACGTCCATAGAAAGTTGTCGGAAGCACTACGAATGCTGCTGCGTTATTTGACACATCACAACTCACATAGATCCTTAGATCTACAGTACTGACCACTTCAATAGCACGGGTTTGGGTTCCTGGTTGTTCTTGGAGAAGTGATTTTCCTTTGAAACCATAAGCTGTTACACCTAAGTAAATAAATTAGCATACCCGTAATTATCAAACAGTACGCGGTAACCTTTAATTCAAGTTTATGATATATATTAATATGCCATTAAAGTTAAATGGAATACACCCCTCGTGATATATTCGTACGCATCTGAACTCCGTCCCGTGATTTATCCTGCGATAAATCACCGGAAGCTATTGATTATTTCTTAAATAAACAAACGGTACTGTTTTCAAAACAGTTGTTACAAGAAAATCACGTGTGCATTGTTCTATTCATCTGTTCATTACCTTCAAAATGTTGTAATTTATTATGGTAGACACGATATGTGTTCGCGTTTGTCTTCCCTATCTATACCAAGTTTAAAGAAAGTAGATACAGAAGCTAATGATATGGTTATCAGAACTCATCAACTATATGAAGTTGCAAGCTTTATTCAGTGTTACACTCGGCATGTTCTCAGACCACACATTTACTTGGAATCTGATCACCAAAGACATTCCTGGATATTCCTTTCTAAATAAAGAGATTTTATTGACCTTCCAAGTATATTTAGAGATAAAACTGTTCAATCGGCTGTACCTAATTATTTCAAGAATACTGAAACGTCCATCGTTCGTTATAAATACAACAAGCCAATTAGAAACACAATTTTCAATTACAATAAAATTATTTCGGATTTACCGATTGTTGAAAATACACCGAAATCTTGAGCTTGTTCAAATTCAAAATTTTGCTATCGACCTGCCGGTCATATTGTAACAGAAAATCTAAAAAGTGAAATATGCAAATCAGTAATGGCCACATTCAGCAGACACAGCCTTCCCCACAATTCCAAAAGAAAGACAAGAAAAATAGAGCATGGTTTTTCAATAATCAGTTTCAAAATGGACGCCACAAACAATAAACAAAAGAGAGAACACGAGGGGTTACCGCCTTGGAATGGTCAGTGGCAAACTAATTTGCCACTGGGGGTTTAAACCAGGTTCCGGGTGCACCAACTTCCCTATTGCCCCAACAGGTTCTTGTTTCACAAAACAAGTACAAGTTGTCTGGGTGAAATAACTCCAACCCACCCACGGCTCAACAATGTTGCATGCAAAAGCACACAAACATATAAGACATAAGAAGCTGATAGCATTGCAAAGCCAAAGAACGGGTACTCAATGATCTTACCGAGACAAGAGCTCCTGGAGTAAAATCAGCAAGAACACGATAACAGGGATAAAAGAAACGAATCAAGATTTTAGGTTCTTTTAAGAAAAGATTTCCCCATAAACCTTCATACTCTTAAACCCCTGCCACCGTCGTGCAACCACAGAGGTAAGCATAATGATCAACTGTAGATGGGTTAATCACCACGACTGCAGAGCGCTGTAAAAATCATGTTGGTAACCTTTTTTTTAATTTACAGATGGTTTTTAAGAATAACCGGGAGAAATTAACCTGTATTTATGAATTAGATCTGGGTATCGGCGATAAAACTTGCAAAAGGTTTTCCTTAATTTGTGATACCGATAATTCTGTTTAAAAAGTTTTTCTGTAATGCACAGATTACGTTCAATGAAATCATTCAAATCGTTGCAAACTCTTGAAAAGCGAACAAGATGTGAGAAAACCACGTAAGATGATGCACGAGGAACACCGCCGTATAAAAACGCAAAATTTACTATATTAAAATTACAATCATCTCTTTTATCATATATTTTAGTAGTGGAGTATCCATTTTTAATTGACAGATTTATATAAAAAAAAGTCTGCTTGCTATTCTGAAGTGTTTGCTTTATTAAGTTGTAGTTCATGAGGGTAAAAATTATAAACCAGAGATGAAAATGGTTATTATCTACGATTTTAATTTTAATATTAATAATTTCTATAAACCAATGACATTTTACCGAGGAGTTTGTATCTAATAGGTTGTTCGCTTTTCTAGAGTATGACAGTTAATATATAAGAACTTGCTAATTAGTATCAACGTTGGAAGTTTATCTATTTTAGTGAAAAAAAATATCTTAATTTTGTATCGGTTTTATTGAGAGCTATAGTTCTGTGGACAACAGGTAAAGTGGACATAAATCAATTTCTCACGTTTTATTATGCCAGTTTTGTTCTTATAAATTACGTCACATATCATTTAAATAACGTAAGAATTGGTATCATGCCGTAGTTATTAAATTTATGAAAGTGCTCAATCAAATACAAAGTGAAGAATGAGTTAATTTTACGAACGTGTAGTTATTTAATAAAAGTAATTAAAGAATGACAATTAAATATAAATAAGTTTCCTGAAAAAAATATCTTACAAATGTAATCTTTATTCATGTTTAAGAAATGTTTTCATTTGTTCTTACTTTAGTTCCAATTTGTTACATCATTACTTGATTTTGTTATAAATAAGTTTAGATATATCATATGCCATAACCTTAAGGATTTTACAGTTTGCATTTTATATTGATTTTTGAATAAAACTTTCATTTTGACTTCTAAATTGTAAAAAAAGCAAGCATTACAATTTTAAACATAATTTAGCATTAGCTAATAATTTAGCTAGACGCTGTCGCCGTGAGGGTGCGGGTTCGCTTACAGCTAGAGGCGCTATCATTTTATATATTTTAGTGATATATAATAATTATAGCGGTGTTTTAGATAGGCTGATATAAAGTTGGGACTCTATATACATGAGACCATTTTAATTTCTGTATGCACTAGCTTATATAAATTATTAGTATAATTTTATTTTAATTCTAAGTACTTTGAAACAATTATCATCTTTTTTAGACTTTTTCTGGACTTATAAATTACTCAAGTTTTATATTTACAACAATACCGCAAATTTAAAAATAATTTCTATAAACCAATGACATTTTACCGAGGAGTGTGCAAAACTAAAGGTCACAAAATCGGCCTTAGCTTTTGTAAGATATACTGAAACCGGCTAAACACCATTGAAACATCTTCTGTGTAACAGCTATGCAATCGCATTATTGTAAAATTGAAAAGAATTGTCCAAAATACGTAAGATTCCTTAAAAAACACGTTTGTTCGTAAATAGAGACTACACCAGCTTTTAAAAATTGTGTGACTTTTGTTTTTACATGTACTTCTACCTTTGACAAATTGCTGTTGTTTCTAGACGGATGTAGGACATCTTATCTTATGATTATTTTGAAAAAAAATGAAAATGATTTATCTTTCTAAGTTCCAAGTTTGAATTGTTTACTCCGGATCCACACTGAGAAATAAAAAATGATCGGTGTAGATCAGATTAACTTGTATTGTATAACTGTATCATTGTGAAACTTGGTCAAACTATAAGTCAAACACTTAACAATACAAAGAAAGTACGATTTCAGTTTGATACCTCGGTTACAGATTTCTTCAAGTCCGAGAGTTCTAGGAATATTGAAACAAATATGATATTCTTTGGTTTAACATTTCAGTGGCGGTAGTGCTATTATTTCCATTTATTTATTATGAGTTTGTTATTCCTAACACATGAACAATGTGCTGGTTTACAAGAACTATTTGCATTTGAAATATATTGACAATATACATAAACGAAAGTTATCTTCTTGAAAATATAAAGACTACCGTTTAAAATGTTCTTTGTCAAATATTTATAATTTACGAGCGCACGCCAAGAAACGTTAAGGCAAAGTTAAAGCACGATTTGTTTCCTCGGGTACTCTCTTATTGAACAACAAACCACTATCACGATTCAATAATGCCATTTGAGTCAAACATCAAACGTAACCGTTTAATTTTGTCAAACGGAACACGGTTGATTGAGTTTTTGGTTCATTACTTGTGAAAACAACAACGAATGCTGTTTCATTAGCAATGTCGAATTGTTTCATTGTCGATCAAGTTTGCGATGAGTCAACCCGACGATATGCTCAGTTGACATTTATGGTTGGGCGACAATGCATTTATATGGCGATGAAGTATAATGAGCTCTTTTTTCGTATTGCCGTTTTGTAAAGCTGTCTTGTGTATACAAATGTCGTTTCTGGTAAGGTTTTTCATTTCATTGCAATTAAATGGGTTAATAATATCTTTTGGTCCCACCTGGAGCTGAGCTTCAACGATAATTACATTTAGATGCTACAACAAATTGAGGAAGCACTAGCACTATCATAAGGCGATGCCCATATACCTGAGTGACTGCCACACTTTGGTTTATGTCATAAGCTAATGTCGCAAAGTCCTGATCATGCTGAAGAGTCAATATTATTGGGTTCGGCTCATCAATTCTGAGATATGAGCAACCAAGATTTGTAACAATCTTCCCACGGATGGCGTCGCATGTCATTACAGTAAAGGTGCGAACAGTTGAATAGCTTATAAACTGCATAATCTTATTTCTCCAGTCTTCGTTACACGCCTGCATATATACGTACTTTGCAAAAGCGAATGTTCTCAAAATCAAAAAATACGGTTAAGATTTGTATACAGGAACAATCTAACTGAATATTTGGTGTACACATTATTTTTATTTTAATAGGTTGTGAAATGCGTTTTTTTTTTTTTCGTACTTAAGTATTTAAATATGAAATTCAAAAAGTCGGTCATTATTTTATTTTTATTTATATTTTAAATTAGAATTTAAACAAAGATTGTTAAACACTATGGCTATTTTATTAAATGGGTTTGTTTACATTTTAATTTAATTTATTTAGAATGAAGAAAAGTGACATTAAATTGTCAATAGCATGCCCTGTTCCAAATATCTTGCAATTATTAATGAATCGAGATAAACGAAAATTATATTTTTTATTTTACGTAGCTGAAATATTTCTCTTCAAAAATGAAAGAAACTTAATCGAAATACGTATAACGGGATCGCAGTTTTTTTTTTTAATTTACGGCGTTGAAATGATGACGTAAAATTTGGTGAGCTTCGTTAAATTGCCAATGAAAAATTAATCATAATAAACGTATTTAAACATTGACTTTTGAAAAGAAAATAAATTACACAACACATCATAACATATCAAAAGTTGCACAAGTATTTCATGAGATTTTAAATACCTTTATATGAAAAATGCCGAAAACTCGAAATTTTAAAATATCCAGTTTTTGTTATTTATTTAAAAACTGTAAAGTAATATATTATGTTTTTGGTTTAAGCAACTAGGAAATTACTGACATGATCAATGTACTTTGTTATACTAAAACTATGCGTCAACATTTTAGATCGATAATAAAAACACGGCGATGTCACTGCCATTTACAGACCGTCAGAAACGTGTGTGTTGTTTGCGACGTCATATACAGTAAAAGGATTAATAATTGTCAAAATAAATGTCCAATTTGTATCAGAAATATTTTTCTTCTGATACCAAATTCCACAGATATCAAGAACATATTTTTAAATGTACATTCCACCTTATACAATCTTCTGACAATGAAAGAAAATTTTCGGGAATATTCTGATTTCTGCGGAGACTAAATATGTGTCGTTAGAGGTTATCACATTTTCAACTGTTAGAATAAACACAACAACTTTGAAGTTTTAAATGTTTTCCTTAATAATTAATTAAGAAATCATATCGATTGTTCCGACCGGTTGATTCTCAAAGCTGAACTTTACAATTCATTATTCCCTCCCTCCCTCCCTCCCTCCCTCCCTCCCTGTTTTTTTCTCTCTCTCTCTCTCTCTCTCTCTCCCTCTCTCTTTCTCTCTGTTTGATTTCTAGATAACTATATTTGAACTTTACAAGTTATAATTAATTTATAATTGTAATTATATATTACGGGTTTTATTACTCTTTTGAAAAGGCGTTTTTTGAAAATCGAAGAAGGGTTTCTTTTAATATTTGGTTTGTACTAATAATTCAGTGTTGTGTTCTTGCTGATAAATCAGAGGAGATATAGAAGAACAAAAATAATAAAGTTATTTTCAAAATTTATGTGACCATGCGCCGTCGCCGTATGGGATCGATTCCAAACGTGATCTTGAAATAATTTAAATGCAAACAAGACGTGATAATTACAAAATAAAGATAAATATGGTTAAGGGCCATAACAGTTAACGTATACAATGTTAAAGATTTCTTTAATGAGAATTCACGTGTTAACATCATGTACCTTTCGTTAGTGTAAAGTTTGCGATTTCTTCAGATTTCGTTGCTGTATAATTCCTCATCCTCGCAAATCCATTTTGCATGCTCGCTATGTGAATTTGGCAATCGCAGTCGACACGGCTTCCTATCGACGGTATTGTTACAATAAAGTGTTGACCACTAGAACCTGAAAACAAAACAGCATAAAATTCATACATATAAACACTTGTTGAAGTTGTCTGGTTCATTCTGGTATCGAAATACCGCACGGAAATTAATAAAATTAATAAAATTAAACATAAACTAAATTGTACACAGTAGCTATAATATAAATCAAAGTCCTGAAAGTACAGAAAACCAGCGAAGCGATTTTCCTTATTGAGAATAACCAGTGCCATGATTCTCATACATGTATCCATTTACGAAAAAGCAAAAAAACTTGGTTTACTCGCAAAGAACTTCCTCTTGTCTAAATGATAGTGGAAATAAGGGTTTCCTTGTATTATCTGGATGAAGGCTTCTGTTAACCCTTTACTCCATAGATATACCTTCATAGCTTGTGCGAACAGTTTAGATCCATATCAGCTGGCACATCTGTGCGATCTGATTAGGATTTAAACTGTTCGCTTTTATGATCATTTTTTTCTGACCAGTAATCACAAATTTTAGATCACGTGATAGCCGGACACGTACCGCGCTTGCTCGTAGCATGTTTCGAATACATAGATCTGTAAATCTTACATGTCTTTATTTCTATACGAGTAATATCCGGTATAGTAGTTTAAATAATTATGTAAAATTTTACACATCTCAATAGTTTATTTTTACTGATTAAGCTTATATGTGGAATTCCAATATATATATAAACAAATTTAGCAATGATGATTGCTTCATGTTCAGTGATTTAAACGCTCATGAACGCCTACCATCAAATAATAAACAAATGTTCGCAATATGTCTTTAAAATTTCAAGTGAAAGCATTTGCGCATTGGTTTCATAAAGTGAACAATTGAAGAAAAATATGCTAAGATGGAAATTTATCATTATCGTTATTATGAAAGATAAAAAAAAGATATTTCGTGAAACAAACAGTCCAATAGTGAAATGGCTTTAAAATGACAAAATAAAGAAAATGTTTTCAATGTTATTTTGAGCTTCGAATTAGCAGAAATTAGTGCGACCCATATTCCATACGTCGGACGGACACGGAGATATGGAATATACCCAACGATATCTTGGTGAGTGAAAAATCGCGGTCACGGACAATGTTTGACCATTGTTGCACCGCACCGATCAAGTCCTAGAAATATGAACCGCACCGATTTTACATTTAATCAAACTGTCGTGCAGATGAATTGACCATTGATGCACCGCACAGGTTTTGTCCTATCAACATGACGTAGTTATTACCAACTTTAACACGTAACCGGAAACTTGGGGACTACTTTACTTACTCTGATTTCTCTGAAATGCGTAAATCGCCTTTTACCAGTTGGTTTGATACCGATTTCAGAATTGTGATTAGTAAAACCAGCTTCGCTGGTTAATTAAACCACTACGAAGCAAATGGTGATTATACCTCATACAATACACTGTACAATGTGGTAGAAATCATTTTATAGAGTGAACATATTCATGTTGTTAAAACAACAAAGCTAATATTTCTTATAAGTAACAAGAATAATCATCATCATGCTGATTTATGTTACTACTATTTATTATTTGTCGTCATAATCTTAAGTGGTTTAAGCCATGCGCGATAAAAACAAATCTCCTTATTCAAAGTGGTACACTTTGTCAAGGGGTCTAACCTAAAGTAAGAAGATCGATGCTTTAAGACGGCCATTTCATGGAGAGTGGTGTCAATTGGTGATAAAACAGCATTGTTTTGTTTACATCGACCACTAATTCAGTAAATTAAGTACATTTTCTTGTATTATAGGTATTGTGTATGAGATAACCACCTAGCCGCTTGTTTCAGACATCTGCTTCTGGTCCATTTTTGTCTGTCCATGCAGTGGTTGAAGCGTGAAAGAAGGGATAGCGGCATAGGGGTCCAAACTCTGCAATGTCTGCAGACTGATTTTGGGAGCTTTAGAGAATTAGATTTCGCCTTGCTGTGTTTGCGGGGTGCGGCATACATTATTTAACACTTTAGAACGTTTTCCTGTGCTAATAGGAGCCTCTGTGTTCATTTTTTTACATTTAAGACGATTTCATGGAGAACTGTCTCACTTTAGGACAATTTCATGGAGAACCGCCTTACTTAAGGACAATTTCATGGAGACTTACATAAGAAAGCCATTGTTAATGGATTTAACACCAACTCTTGTTTTCATTTTTTAGGTCTAGTTCCAAACATGAGAAAAAGAACAGTAGGGATTAAGTGCACCTACTAAAATATATCTGATTAAATTGATTTTAATCAGAACTTGATTATATCTGAAGATGGTATTAAAGGCAGGGGATCGTAACCCTGAAGACTAGCAGACACTTTGCTTTTGACCCAAGCAAATACCTTGTAAAATACCCACCATGTGGGAACAGCCTGATGGTAAAATTACCTCTAAATAAATAATAAAAATCAAGGACACTTTGGCGCTAAATCAAAACCATCACACTTGCCTCGCAGTGCCGAGACATCCGAATGGTTAAACATGGCTTTTCCCGCCCGTACTTCCGGCAAGGGGGTGGGGGGTGGGAGAGTGGATTCATATGACTTTTCGACTGGTGCATACGTTAAAATGGAATGTCTTAAGGTGAAATTGTGTCGCGTAATCCGTTTTAAGCACTAAAGTATAGTACAGTCATGGATACCTAACATGCAATGATATACTGGTCTTAATTGTGCTCATTGCAGTTACACGGTGACGAATCAGGACGGTGCCTTGTTGTGCGAATTGCGTTTCGTGTTGCCTTGTTGTCCCGTACAACGGTGCCTCGTAAGCTTTTTATCAAAATTGTATGTAACATTTATTGCAAACTCATCAATATCTGTTTACCATCGTTACTTTGATTTAAAAGAAAAATGTGACGGAACATGTTATCGTTTTCTTTACCGGTTTCAAGTTCAAAAGAAATGAGGATAATATGGATTGTTTCAGAAAAGCTTGTTTTTTGTCGATGTGTATAGACCCACTGGTAAAAAATTTAGTTGTGAGTAATTTACAAGGGAAATTTTAACGATTTTTACACACTGGACCCGTCCATTTTATTTCCGGTGGTTCAGTAGTGTAAAGCAGTCTTGACATCGGCACATGAAAACGCAATATTAATGTGGAATATCAATTTAAAAGTGTTTTAATTTTTTTTTATAAAAGAACGGTCCCTGTTGATACATGGCACCGGTTCCTTATTGTGCGAAAACCGTTTACAGTATTATTGTTAAAATGTGGATTTTGAGGCTGTACTGAATTTCCTTCTACATCTCTTTCTTGTGTTCGCTTTTAGGCAAAACTGTACATCATTTTACAAAGAAACAGTCACCTCGGTTGCAAGATTCACACTAGTAAGTTTAAACTAAAAAAACAAACAAACAGAAAACGTGTGAACTACAAAAAGGTGCCATGTGCTTCTTTAGATAAGGACCTTTTAAACAGCGAATCTCATTTCTGAAGTGCGTATTAAGTCAGAACGAGGTAAACTGGTAACTGGCGATTGGATTAACACATTTCAGGTGCATAAAACGTAATCCGGTTTAATTCAGTTTGATCGATAATGTGTAAATACAAAAATAAAAAAACAACAACATAAATATCAATTTTTACCATGGAGAAAACTGATACTCCGATGCATTGGTTGACCGTTTTAGTTGTTTAGTTTGACTAGAAAAAACGATACAATATTAAAGTTGGAATCTTTTTGCTGGGTTAAAATATTTAAAGGGAGTAAATCATTTTTTTTTAATTTCATTGGAGAACTTCGATCGCCCCCGTCGAGTTCTATTCTGTTCATTCTGAAAGCTGCATAATAATAATAATAATGCTTTGATTTTGATTATGAATGATAGTGCCTCTAGCTGGGAGCAAACCTAGCTTAACGCTGTCTACGGTGGAATACTGAACTCAAACCCCGTCTCCATAGGGTCTCCAAAAAGTTTAGAATTGTTTAAATATATGTCTCATGTGTCACATATAAAAACACCTTTTCTCACAATTCGGATAATTTATTTTTCTTATGTTGTCATCTTTCATAATTATGTAACAAATAAAATTTAACCAAAACTACGAAAAAATAAATTTCACAACGCCAATCCGCAGTATGTGCGCTCAAACCAACTAAAGCATTAGATAGGTTTTAGATTTTATCACTTGTACCAGTCCAATGGATTTCATCACCTGTACCTGTCCTCTGCTGGATGCGAAATGGTCGAGCTTATTTAAAAAAAAACAACAACAACATAGCCACAGTTTACTGCCTTGTAACCCGCTGGTGTCACACATAATAATCATGGGCAGATTAAGCTGCAGTCGTATTTTTATGTGATGCTTATATTGTAAAATGTTCATTATTTGTTGCGAATAAAAATGAAATTTCGCGGTTCAAAGCCTAGAAACTATTTCAAAGCGATATCAGATCTCATGACACTTTAGGAATAACCGTATTTATGCTTATAATGAAATATGTGTACCACTAAACTGCCCCTTTTTGGTGTCCGAGCCGTGTGAGGGGGGAGGGGCACGTGCCCCGGGTGCCCCGCTGAATTTGCCCCTGAACTTATTCTTCCATATAAATATTTGCAAATCAGAATGATTATTTTTGGCGTTACCGAACCAGGTAACAATATATCGAAGAAAACAGTTATCTCGTATTTAAGGCACATAGGCCACCGTTGTCTGAAAATCAATGAAACAGCTTCTGCATCAACAGGCGCCGTTTCTGAGAAAAAACAAGCGTTGGTCTTTCTGAATGAATAAACCAGTGTTAAATGCACCAACCACTAATTTTCGTTAACTTGCAGACAAAATACTGACTCAAATTATATCCTAACTTCTCCAAATCATAAAATCTATAACATTAACCGTAAACATCGACACACCGGCGAGACCCAATGCATTTTTGTTAAGTAGTGACTATCTGTTTTGTATTTTACAAGACTACCAAGAAATTTATTGACCTAAAATGACAGGTGCAGCAACAATTAACATCGTTGAAGTTCCGTGACATTGAGATTTTTTCTACTTACATTGTGTAAATTGGAGTTTTTTGTACCGAAAATGATAACATCGTAAGATAGGAACGCCGAGGTTCCGTTGTAAGGGACAACAAGGCAACACGAAACGCAATTCGCACAGCGAGGCACCGTCCTGATTCGTCACCGTGAGTTAATGGGTGCAGTTCTTGACTTGCCAATATAATCATGTTCAATACATGGTACAATTACAATAAAAATTAAAGATATACTTCTGTTCATTATAAACTAATCAGTGTCTAACCTCTTCAAAATTTATAGCTCTCCATGAAATTGTCCTAAAGTGAGACAGTTCTCCATGAAATCGTCTTAAATGTAAAAAAAATGAACACAGAGGCTCCTATTAGCACAGGAAACGTTCTAAAGTGTTAAATAATGTATGCCGCACCCCGCAAACACAGCAAGGCGAAATCTAATTCTCTAAAGCTCCCAAAATCAGTCTGCAGACATTGCAGAGTTTGGACCCCTATGTCGCTATCCCTTCTTTCACGCTTCAACCACTGCATGGACAGACAAAAACGGACCAGAAGCAGATGTCTGAAACAAGCGGCTAGGTGGTTATCTCATACACAATACCTATAATACAAGAAAATGTACTTACTTTACTGAATTAGTGGTCGATGTAAACAAAACAATGCTGTTTTATCACCAATTGACACCACTCTCCATGAAATGGCCGTCTTAAAGCATCGATCTTCTTACTTTAGGTTAGACCCCTTGTTTGTATTAACCTAAATTTGATAACAGTTGGTTTTAACAGTTATTAGAGTTATGAGTTTCTAGACATAAACACGTCGATTAGCAGGCACTTGTCTTTGGATAACCGGATAGCAGAGTGGTTATAGGGAAATGTATAGTTAGATTTTGACCCGTGAGCTGTGACCTTTTGGACAAGTCCACTGTTATAATTCTAAATAGGTAAAATACGTCAATTTACAATCTTACCGTTAATTTACTTAACTTATATGACATTAAAACCTGTTCAAATCAGCAAATAGTCAGTCACGGCGAAATAGCTCAGTGGATAAGGATCTCTAGCTATAATGCAAAACGTTGCAAGTTCGAATCCAATAATAGAAACTTTTTTTAATTTTTGTCTTTTATTTACTTTTTTAAATATGAATTTAGTTCGCATGATATTATTTAGTTAATTGTTGGTTTATCATTATTTTTTGCAAAGCTCTTTAATTTAGTTCATGTACATTTTTTAAACTATATTTTTGTTGAGCAGCTTTCCGACCCCCTTACACATTTGCCCCAAAGGGGCGCTGACAGTTGTGAATCCTGGCTATCCTGACTTTCTGTAAACAATTTTAGTTAATGGAACCTTCATTACATTCTCTTTCTTTTCTTTTTTAAAACTATTTTGTACAATGTTTTGGCATCGTCCGAAAACTGTGTTTTGAGTAAGTTTCGATCGCGACATCTTATCAACTTACTTGAAAGCTTACCCGAAATTTGCACGGTTTTATGGCATTTTTGTCGGTGAATACATTAATGTAATGAAAAGAATGGCATTAAAAATAAGATCCGCTCACATGATTCGAACACACAACCCTTATGACACATTATCAGAAATCAGAAGCGTTACTGTCACGGCTATGAAACCGTATGTTACATGTAGTACAATTTCAACAGTATAGGCTATGATAAGAAAATCAAACTTCCCTATTTTTTGGAATATTCCAAAAAGCTATAAATACTAAAGTGCATTCACGGCTCAACGCGTAAAATCGGACTATACTGCCAATTCATTTTATACAAGCATGCTTTGCATGTGCAACTGTTCATATTACAGTACGTTCAGCTGTCAAACAAAGGGATGCTATTATGAGGCCCATCTGATTATTCAACCGCATGCGTGTATAAACATAGTAAAATTATATTTACACCATCAACGTTTACAAATTATCAACATACCATAAGGCGCGATTTTGCTTTTAAAATGACCATGCACGGGTTTACAAAGGTCGCCATTTCTGGTTAATAGTTAATAAGTTATAAATTGTCCTGTTCATTACACAATTACGGATTAAACAGTCTGACCCTAAATTTTATCACTTCAGTAAATACAAGTACAGCTGTTTTACAGTTTCTCGACTTGCTTTATTCAAGCATCAGCTCTAAAATAACATTGACCGTCAACTAATATTACCGATGGCTTCAACGCAAAAATTCTGTACATTGTGATAAAAGCATCACTGTCATGTAACAGCTGCTCTGTACCAAATAGTGGGTACCCTGTGGTAGTCCGCAGGATGGCGACCAGTAAAGCAACAAAAAGGTGTGTGTTATTTTGTTTCCAGTTTGTATACAAATTGTAAGGTAAAGACTTGTATACATGGATCATATGATGAAAAGGATTGTTGACTGATTAAATGATTGCTTGTGTTATTGTCGGTATGTCCGTTTGACCCTGTAATAGACTCTGTTGGTGCACCCTAGAACCTTTTTAAACCCCCAGTGGCAATTTGATTTACCACTGACAGTTCTAAGGCGGTTACCCTCGGGTTCTCATTTTTGTTAATTGTTTGTGGTGTCCTTTTTGAAACTGATCATTTTATTAACCTTGCACTCTCTCTCCCTCTTCTTCTGAACTGTGTGGAGAGGTTGTTTCTTTTCTGAATGTGGCAATTCCTGATATGCATATTTCACTTTTTTTTCGTAATATGTGACATCCATTTGAAGCGCCTCTAATTGTCTATCTTGTGGTATAACTATTTAACTGAACAATTATTTTGTTTTTAAGAAAATGCGATTCAAACAAATTGCTGTTGATACCCTGTACCGCCCCTCGGATTGTAAGAGGGTACCTTGTATAGCCGTTTGATAAGTGTCGAAAACGAAAAAGGTACCCCGTATGGTCTACTTTTCCATGAAAACAGCTACCCTGTAGAACTTCCTTTCTCTTCTTTGTATGACCAATTTGTACGTTGCATATTGTATATCTATAAATGTTATTTTTACCACTGGCCGTTCCTATATGAAGCCGGCAAAACTGAAGTTGTGTTTCTGTTCATTGTGCCATGTAATCGTTACAAATTATCCATTTTGAACTCAATTTCTCTCTTCCTCTCTATTATAAAACTAAAATAGGCCGTTGAACCAGGTGTTCAACGAAAACATTTTATCTTGATTCGGCGGGCGGGCGGGTGTCCAATCAGTAACTTGAGTTTACTTTGGCCTACGGCAAACTTTGTGTGTTGGTAGGTTTTTTGAAGACTTTTCAGAACTGCTATCCAGGTGATCAAAGTGAATGACTACTGGTGGGCGGTATTACCGGTATATTGCGATTTGAGTTATTGGCGATACGCTTTATCGGCATGGTCTCCTAATACGGTATGGTCGGAAAAATTCGTAAAAGTCCATAAATTATAGCCAAATTATTAAAATTCTTGAAAGTTACTTTATACAGGTAAATTGCTCTGTTTTCTTGCTTTACATACGTTTAAAAGTCGATAACTATAACAGCGAATGTACCAGATCTCGGTATAGTACTGCAATACCGGTAATAACTTTTTTCCAAATTTACCATTGCATCGCAACTGGGAGACACGTCAGGCGAATCGATAGCAATCGTAAGGATCCAAAAAGAAAAGCTCCAGTTTGGAATTATATTGGTCTTATAAAGTCCTCTCATACTTATTTTACAAGAAAATGTAGCTACTTGTAAAATTACAATCAAGTGGTCGTGCGGAACTACGTATTTAACATTACATTTGCGAAATCCAATCCAATGTTGTCTGCAAATAAAAAGGTTGAATGTTGACCTCTCTGTGGAAAAAAACTGTTTTTCTTGAACGTATACGGAAGTTCAGCCATCTTTGGGTCATGCTATGTTTGGGCTATTGAAATCTAGGCATTAAAACCCCAATTTGTTTCGAAGATAACTGCGACAACTGTTCTACACTACTCTCACTAGTTAATTACGTTTCATTAACCTATGGTTAACTTCGAATGCATGTGTGAGATCGCAAAAATATACCGCGGTACATATGGAAGGCCCGTACCGCGATATATTGCGATACGCTTTACGCCGCGAAGCCCATCCCTTCGGATGAAACTGTTCCTAAAATAGAAATTCAGGCCCAACGTAATAACTTGAATGAACTGTTTTCTGTTAACACCAAACTTGATGTGTGGGTAGCTTGTATCAAGATGCAACATTGGATGATATACTCGGTCGTTGAAAAACTGGGTCTAAGATCATAAAACTGAGTTTGGAGCCCAGTCTCAAATCTCAAGCATTAGTCATTCAGATGCTTTAGATTTAAGACTGGTCTAAAGTTTTATTTTAATATTTATTTTTATAATCTCCGGCCCGGGTTTCGTCGCATAGCAGAGCTCTTCTTCCAAAAATGCAAACAGAACCTTTTTGATTTAAATCCATTTATTGTAAGAATTTCAATGATAGCGTGAAATCTCTGAAGATTTGGGGTACACGTACAACATTAACGTTTGTCTATATCCTATATTAGGCCTCAAGATTATAAAACTGAAAATGGAAACCGCTCTCAAATCTTAAAGATCTTATTGGCTGAAATGGCAACTACTTGGTACATCACTTCAATCATCATATGAACATAATTTGGAAATAAACGCTGTTTATATTTTAATGCTATATCCATGAAAGGCCTCTTTGCCCCGTCAGTTGTCACTCGAAATTAGCACCAGAGCCATTAAATTCTCCTTGACGGCGTCAGAACCAAATGGTCTAAGACGCTGACATCATTGTTGATTTCAGCCGTGCCGATAGCGATAGAGTATTGTACTGTATTTTACAAGATTCATTAATTTTTACTATACTGTATATGTTCGCTTCTTTACAATCACCATTGAACACAACACTTCATGACCTCATATTTCGTCCAGTTTTTCCTTAAAAGTTTATATTTCCTGTGGAATTTCATTGTTGCATCTGTATTACGAAGACGCTATACGGGTGCGTTTGATTTATCTGATTAATCGAACAAATAACAACGGACCACATTGTGTGGAAAAGGTAAGTATATTAAAACATTAACATTATAGATTTTATAGGAATTCAATTATAAATCATTTTGTAATTATTTTGTTTTGACTACAATGATACTTTAAAACAGTAAAACATAGTTCTACAGGGTAGCTGTTCTCATGAAAAAGGAGACCATACTGGGTACTTTTTTCGACACTAATCAAGCGCTATACAAGGTACCCTCTTATAATCCGAGGGGCGGTACAGGGTATCAACAAAAATTTGTTTGAATCGCATTTTCTTAAAAAAATAATTATACCACAAGATAGGCAATTAGAGGCGCTTCAAATGGATGCCACATATTACGAGAACAACAAAGTTGTCATAGAATAAAAAGCCAAAGCCAAAATCAGTCGTCGCTCTCGCTTCAATTTTGAAATTGCCAATAAGGACATTTATTTTAATCAATTACAGGATCAAACGGACAAACCGGCAATAAAGCAAGCAATCATTTAATCAATTAACGATCATTTTCATTATAAGTCTATACCTTACAATATGTATACAAAAAATCGGAAACAAAATAGCACATATCTTTTTGTTGTTTAACTGGTCGCCATCTTGCGGACTGCTACAGGGTACCCACTATTTGGTACAGGGCAGCTTGTTACATGACAGTGAAAATGCCATTTAATGAAACTTTGCACAAATGTATAAAATAATTAAAAAATTAATTAATTTAAAATTATTTGATTTGGTATTATCTTTTATAACGATCGATCCGTTTACGTTCTGTGATAACACGATATTATGATTTTATAATAACTGGTGCATGCATACAAATCGACTATACCCAAAATATTGGGACGCTTTTTAAACAAATATTTATTTACAACCCTACATTTTGGGACACGAAAAAAGGTAATTATTTTTAAATGTCCCAATACTTAGGATGAGTACGGTATTTATCCTCAAAATAAGCAGCCTACAACGTGTTAATGTATCGTTTCCAAACATAGCAGAAGTACTTTTGACAATGGTTACATTTTGTAGAACATGAGAGGAACTAAACCTTAACAAGATGAATAAACTTGACTATCCAGTTTTTTTAATATTATTTTTAAATTTCTGTGTTTGCAATTGGTGCAGATTAAGAACAACCCTGTGTTCAGTCACATATATTTTGGAAAAAAGAGGCATTACCGGTCAACACTTATTTATAGAACTTACAAAAGACTGCTCATTAAGATCAATTGCCATATATTCGCAACCTCCTTTTGACTTGAACTTGACATTCTCTTTATGATAGTTGATGCCATATATATATATATATATATATATATATATATATATATATGCAACTATCAGTGACCTAGCACACCACTTTTATCACGCGCAGTTTTACAGATTTATCTCGTTGTTTTATATATATATAAAACAACGAGATAAATCTGTAAAACTGCACGTGATAAAATTGGTGTGCTAGGTCACTGATAGTTGCATCTTCGATTAAATATTGGTTATAATGCGTCGGCCTTTCATGTTAATGTATAAGCTTTGAAAAATGTGAATTTTAATTCCTCTACTGAACCTAGAGATTAACGTACCAGTTCTCCATAATAAGTTTGACCTTTATATTGTATATTACTGTAATTCTATACTGAACAAAAATAAAAAGTATCCACTTTGTATGCTTAGATTCTCATAAATTATTTTCATTTAATCAGGAATGCTTTGAATAGTGTTTTGTTAGTTAATCTTAGTTGTTTTTAAGTTTAATTGGTTTTGAATAAAAACTTCCACATCAAGGCCTGCAGAACTATCAATCGAATAACAATTATAAATAATAATGGATTGCAAACACTATACGATTAATTTAAAGGGAGTAATTGGAAATGATTGGAATTTCTTGCATTGTTTATCGACGACCTGATGTGTTATTGGAACAGATTTTGTGATTTTATTAATCAGAAGAGGTAGAGAAATCGATTTAATTCAGATAAAAGTGAATAATTCAAAGAATCACTGATATTTTACCAAAACCCCTTATTATAACAAAGGGAAAGATAACTATTTTGTGGCTGCAGATTTTAAAGAACACTTTATCCCTTTGCATAGATAACAGAAAATAAAATTTGTTCACAAATAGAATTTTGAGTTTTCGTTTTCAAATTTTACAAAATTTAAAATAAGAAAGTGGATAATTTTTATTGTTATTGAGTATATAATAATGTATGATCGTTAAAATGGAATTCTCACTGGTTCCTTTGACCTCACAGACCTTTGTACAAGTAAACAACAAAGACATACTTTTCAAATAATGTATATATTGTATTGAGCACTTGGGCAAAGCTTACAGAACGTTCTTCACCGTATCCTATACATAAAAACATCAAACATACGTCATACAACTTGCACTGTTATCTTAAAACATCGGTAATCATATCATAAATGCTGTTTATATACATGTATACACCATATAGTTTCCCCGTACTGTAAAAAAATGTCTGTAAGCGTTGAATGCCCAAAGCTGAATGACCATACATTAACGAACATTACCCACAACAACTCGTGCATTAAACCAGTGAACAAAACAACTTTTGATTGGTACATTCAAAAGGTCTTACCCAATCAAAGGAAAATATTTTCCGCCTAATTCGCTTCACTCAACCGGCAGAAAATACATTTCCACTTCGCATACCTACTGAAATGTTTTCATAGCCGTGTACTAGTTTACATACTTCTAGCTTGATAAGCGTTTTAGAAGTGAAATGAGAAAAAAAGCTCGCTGATTAACAGAAATATTCGAACATTTAAACATTTGAAAATCGAGTTTCCGAATATTGTTTTCGCAAATCAGCTAATCAGGCGGCAAGAGCTATAATGTGCCACTTGATGCAGAACACTCACTCAATGCCCCCCACCCCCACCCCAATACGCTCCATCTGGAAGATATGTATTACGTCGTCCGTTTTTCCACGTGTTTTATTAGTTTTCTTCACCGATCTTCTAAGAAACCGGACATGCGGATAAATGCACAAACATAACTACTGTAAAATGTGATTCAGAAAATCGGCGAGGATTATAAAAAATCGCAAACCTGGACATGTAAACGTGTTGCATACTCGAAATTTCGTAGAGTCTCCGAGGCAATGGTCTCCCCCGTTGCTTGGTTTTGGGTTAGAGCATGAACGATTTCTATATTTCATCCCTGTACCACATGATGCAGAACACTCACTCCACGATCCCCATACGCTCCATCCGCCGTTGACTTTTGGAATAGATTAAACAGCCATAACGGACATATTTATACAATAGATGTAAAGGGAACTTTGAAAGCCACCGAACACGATAAATATGAAAATACTTCATGCTCGGTTTGATTGAGCCTGTTCATGGGCAGTAATGGGAATGCGTATTACTGCCCACGCCGCCTAGCCCCGGGTTGAGCGCAACTCAGTAATTACACCATTAAATAGTACAATTTCGATCTATCCCAAACGCTGGTATGCATATGGCGGCGAACATGGAACCTTCAATTAGGTATTTTCAGATAAATACCATTACATGTTCAGCCGCGTATGGTCCCCAGATAAAAGAATGGGTTTGCCCTAAACGAGAAAACAATGGGCGGAACTAAACAGAAGGTCATGTATTTTCAACCTGTTTTATTAGGTGTTTTTTTTTCACTGATCTTTTACGTAACCGCAAAAGACTATAGGTGCACAAAGCTTACTACTGTACGTGTAATAATGTCCATTTGCTATTACGGCGATAATTAAAACAAATAACGCATACCTGGACATGCAAACGTGTTGCATAATCTGTATTCTGTAGATTCACCGAAACAATGGTCTCCCCCGTTGCTTGGTTTTGGATTAGAGCATGAACGATTTCTAGTTGTCATCCCTGTACCACATGATGCAGAACACTCACTCCACGATCCCCATATGATCCATCCGCCGTCTATTTTTGGAAAAGATTGATCTACAAAATCAGAAATACATTTTATCGGTCTAGTTTTTTATGTGGAACACGATCCATTGTTTTCGAGATTCCTCACTAAAAGTCGCATACAAATAATTGAGCATATGCCTGATTTGGATGTGTGCTTACTGTTTTGGTATTCTTAGCCGTTTCGAAAATAAAAGCCTTCAAAGTACAGTACTTTGAACGTTTAATGTTACAAAATTTGAGTCTATCGTGCGTCCGTCTATCGCGTATCGTGCCTCCGTCTAACGTGTTTCGTGCGTCCGTTAACGTGCATCGTGCGTCCGTATATCGTGTATCGTGCATAGAACGTTTTTAATTTTATCATGTAACGTGATAAAGTTACATGCTTATTCAAATTTATGTGATTTAATTTCAACCATTTATATTATATTTTGAAAACATTTTCAAATTTTTAGAAATCTCGTCAACACATTATATGAATTTGCAATATTGTGTATCGTTCGTTTTCCGTGTATAGTGCGTCCGTCTATCACGTATCGTGCGTCCGTCTATCGTGTATCGTGCGTCCGTATTTCGCGTATCGTGCGTTTCGTTTGTACCCTTAAACGTTCACAGTACTGTATGCCCCTAACGTCACTTTTGAGACGTCTGTCTAATTTTCCGCGTTCAAGCAACAAAATCCGACATTTCAGTCAATTTTGCGTTGATTGCTACGAAATGTTATCACCTAGTCCGTCTTACAAATTGCTTCATCACACCCGTCAACCGACAGAGCCAGGAGCGGACAGAAAATCCAGGCGCCGACACGGAGCAGAAAGCGAATTTATTGGCGGGGACCAGGAGCAGATATAATTGAGTACGAAAATTTGTTTGATGTAATGTTTTGACACTTTATTTCATCCTCAATAATGAACGTTTGTTGACATACAGTGATAGTATTGGTATTTGTATGGCAAGACCATGCGTAAAGTAAAACATTTTTAGTATTTTCAAAGAATAAAAGTGTTTAATTGAACCACATTGTAACATAAATAGTAATGTTAGAACCTAGTAAACATTTCCGTCCTTCTTTACCACATTTGATTCGCGATCATAATGTAACAGAAAAAAATGAATAGACATTAGTTCATTCCAAAATGTCTAGAACTTTACAGTAGAACTCAAAATTTTTTATCAAACAATATTTAATCATGTTCGAGTTACACACCGTGGAATGAACTAATGTAGATTTAGAATTTATTCTTTTTATCCAGTCTGTTGACTTCATTTAAAAACAAACGTGTGTTAATTATCTTTGGTAAAATATTTGCATCTACCAGATAATAACGACTTTTTTCTATGGGGAAAGACTATTAAAACTTGCGCATATCTTTAACGAGATTTTTATGGTAGTTTTGTTGTTACGATTAACTAATTTAAAATACTAAACAATAAAGATGTAGAAAGAAAGTCTATATTTTATAATTTCCTACTGATTTTAAGACAACAAATGCGTTTTTGGGCATCATGATATGAAAAAATATCAACATAATTATCAAAAGTCAAGAACTAGGCTACACGTTATCGCCAATTTAATCACAACACAACGTGCAGAAAAAAGCAAATACAGATGAATCTCCCCAAGCAGCAACCTGCATGCAGCAACCACCTTTCTAAAACAGCCAGTTCGAATATGTCCTAAACTAAATTTTTGTTCAAACTTTTACCCTTCTTTAAAAGCTTCCTGTGTTATGCAGCCACTTTTTGACACTCCCTGTGGAAAATGCTGAATACATGTTTATACTGTACTGCTTTAAATCCAGATATATTTAGCCTCAGCTAACATTTTGTTAAAATTTTACCTTTCTTTAAAGGCCACCTGTGTTATGCAGCCACTTATTGACACTCCCTAGGGTAAATGCTAAATTCATATTTATACTGTACTGCTTTTAAACCGGAAATAGTCAGCCTCACAATTTTGTTTAGTTCAGAGAAAGCAATAATGTTATGACGGAAAAATAATTTAAATTGTCTGGGGTGCACTTGACGTCAGTCATTGAACTTTCATTTTCGGTGTTATTTTCTTGGAACGATCAACAACAGTGTAACAATTGATTAACTAGCAAAAATTCTGTTACCTGATGAGAGTTTTTGCCTCAAAAGTTTACAAAACTCCTTAAGAAATGATTTCTGTATAATTTATGACATGAACAGACAAACCTGACGGACAATACTATAACTGTATGTCAACAAACTTTCATTATTAAGGATGAAAAATATTGTCAAAACATTACATCAAACGATTTTCCGTACTCCATTATATCTGCTCCTGGACCCCGCCAATAAATTCGCTTTCTGCTCCATGGACTTGCCCATTTCTATAGCTCAGCTCTGTTTACTAAGCCCTAACTGTGTGTTCATTGTAAAAATTTATTGAAAAACAATTTTAAAAAATTACTTTTTCACCTTTAAAATCTCCTATTCTTTGAAAGTACAATATTTCTACACCAATTAAACTGTCAGTGAATGACAGTAGACGCATATCTTATCCTTCTATTTTCAAGTGCAATTCTAAGAGGTGCAGATGCTGTGATTTTTGAATTGAAATTCTATCATTAAATCCAAAGTTAACGGCAGAACTTTCTCTGTTAACATTAATAATATATAGTTATTTGGTTTCTTGACAGGGAATGTGAGGATATATTGCCGGTCTGGGTGTCATATTACCCGAGCCGCAGGCAAAGAATAATATGACACCCAGATCGGAAATATATCCGCACATACCCTTTCAAGGAACCAAATAATGTTTTAATTATACTGCAATAACTTTTTCAGACAAAATTAATAAGAAAACATCCATTTTTCGATTGTTCAGCTTATTTAATGCCGAACGGCTTAATTCCCTCTGAGAACCTCAAAAATTACATGTCTGACGTCATAAATTTACCTGCATGACGTCACTTCTATAGAAATTGAATGGACTATCCATTTGATTTTTATTCACAAACTTATGAATAATCTGATCGTTTTCAACGTTAAAAACATAACAGAAATATTTTCAGAAACAATTTTAGTTATCTCAAAGCATACCGCTTTATAATTTACAAGATCGGCCTCAAATAATGCATTTTTACGGAAATTCAAAACAAAATGGCCGACGGCAACAAAAGGTTGGAGGCCAGACGGGGAAATTAAGGCACGTGCAGTTAATATCAACGGCTGATCCGTAAATACGGACAAACATCAACGGCAAATTATCCAATCAAATCAAAGGACATTTCTTTGCAGTATAATAATGATATAGACTGACAAAGTGATAATGTTGTTTACGTTTTAACATGAAATTTTAAACTGTGGAATTCAATATGTAGGTCAAACAGGTTGTCCCTAAAAACCCGTTTCGGACAACATTGTTCTAAAATTCGAAACAACAGTAAATTTAAAACAGTTTTATACCAACACTTTAAACACTCAGGACACCGTTTACAAAATATTTCCGTTCAACCAGTAGAAAAACTTACATTTGACATCGCTGCATCAAGAGCATTTAAAATCAGGGCCAGACTCATTTCGGAACAAAATTGATTAAAAAATTATACAATCTCCGTACCCACTTGGTTTAAATGATAATATTTATCAGGAAGGCAACATTTCTTAAAATCCTAATTATGACGTCTTTGAATTGCTTGAATTACGCATAAGAAAATCGAGGTCGCACGGAAACAGAACTAATGGAAACATAAAAAGAAAATCACGTATTCGTCGTTCTATTCATGACCTACATACTATTTTAAAACAATCTGGCAGACACGCTATGCTATCTACGTTGGCTTCCCTTTCTATATCAAGTCTGCAGAAACTGGATGAGGAAGCCGACGACATCGTCAGAAGAACCCATCCATTTTACGAGGTTGCTAGTTTGATTCAGTGTTATACTCTTCATGTTCTCAGGCCACACATTGACTTGGAATCTGACAATAAAAGACATTTCCTTAAAATTTCTTGTTTAAATTAAGGAATAGATTTTATTGACCTGCCTAGTATGATTAAAGATAAAACAGTTCAATCGGCTGTTCCTAATTATTTTAAGAATACTGAATCGCCTATGGTTTTTTATAAATACAAATAAAAACAAACCAACTAGAAATACTAGTTTTAATTACAATAAAATTACCTCTGATTTACAGATCATTGATAATACACCTACATCTTGAGAGTGTTTAACTTCTAAATATTGCTATAAGCCAGTCGGTCATAATGTTACCGGTAATCTTAATGTAATCAAGGACTCTAGAATTCGTAATTTAATTTCTTAAGGTCCCAAATATAGTATTCCATCCGAAAATGATTTAAATGCATGTCGTGCAGAAATTGCTGAGTCTTTAAACATATTTTGCAATAAATGGTGCAAAAGAGAAGAATCATGCTGAGCCTAATGCACTTTGTAACTGGAAAAAACATATTCAAAATAATAGACACTCGTATATCATTTTATGAAAGAAACATTGCTTTATTACTACCTCGACCTTGTTTTAACTTTCGTCATTTTAAAAAAAGGAATTCAAGACTTTCATAACAAATTTGTTTTAACACCTGCTGGTAAGGCTTCTAATAATGTAATTATAGAGTGACGGGTACACTATATTAATATTCAAACTGAAGAATTGAACAGCACTTAAAATTTAGAATCAGTATTGAGCCGAAACAAGACAAAGTACCTACTATGTATTGGTTGCCTAAAATGCATAAAACACCTTACAAAGCAAGATTTATTGGAAACTATAGTTCTAGCACTACTACTAATTTATTCGCGCTCTTATCTCACAGCTTGTTCGCTTTTCAAGAGCTTGCAACGATTCGGAAGTGAATGATTTCAATGAACGTAATCTTTGCATTACAGAAAAACTTTTAAAACAAGGTTATCGGTATCACAAATTAAGGAAAACATTTTGCAAGTTTTATCGCCGATATCCAGATCTAATTCATAAATATAGCTGCAGTTTAAAATCACTATGATGATATTGCAACAAGGAATTTCACAGCCAGTTTTTTATGGAGATTTAATTTATAAACTTAAGAAGATAAAAGGCGATGCTAATTTCTCCCGGTTATTCGTAAAAACCATCTGTAAATTTAAAAAGAAAGGTAACCAACATGATATTTTACGGCGCTCTGCAGGCCTGGTGATTAACCCATCTACAGTTGATCATTATGCTTACCTCTTTGGTTGCACGTCGGTGGCAGGGGTGTAAGAGTTTATGAAGGTTTATGGGGAAATCTTTTCTTAAAAGAACCTAGAAGATCGATTTATTTCTTTTATCCCTGTCATCTTGTCCTTGCTGATTTTACTCCAGGTGCTCTGGTCTCGGTAAGATCATTGAGTACCCGCCCTTTGGCTTTTCGATGCTATTAAATTCTTATGTTTATATGTTTGTATGCTTTTGCATGCAACATTGTTGAGCTGATGAGTGGGTTGGGGTTATTTCACCAAGACAATTTGTACTTGTTTTGTGATACGAGAACCTGTTGGGGCAAGTGTGAGGTTGGTGCACCCTAGAACCTGGTTTATACCCCCAGTGGCAATTTGTTTTGCCACTGACCGTTCCAAGGCGGTATCCCCAAAGGTTCTCTTCTTCGTTAATTGTTTGTGACGTCCTATTTTAATTGACATACGTATATAAAACATGCGCTCTCTCTCTTCCTCTCTTCTTTTTCGCTGCATGGGGAGGCTGTGTTTTTTTAGTGTGGCGATTCCTGGTATGCATATATTACTTTTTTTAACTTCTTGTCTTACAGCTATTAAAGAACATGTAATTATGTATTGCGATAAGCTTTTTGAAAATACTGGCAAAAATTTATTTTGGTCGATTAAAAATTCAAATGACGTTTCGAAAAAGCTTAAATCAAATTATTTTCAGGCGTTCTGTTTGTCTACTTATGATTTTTCAACTTTATATACCTCGCTCCCTCATAATTTAATAATACTAACCAGTCTCAATGAAAAAAAGTTTGCTAGAGAAAATAAAACCTTCATCGCTTGTAATGAACATAGGGCATTTTTTACAGAAAGTTCTTATGATAATTATACCTTATGGACTTGTCAAGACCTGATAGAGTCGCCAACTTTCTTACTGGACAATATTTGTGTTAGATTCAGTACCTCTATTTATAAACAAGTAAAATGCATCCCAAAGGGTACTAATTGTGCATCCCTTGTTGCCGATCTGTTTTATACTGTTATGAAAGAGACTTTATGTTATCTCTTTCAACTGAACATCAAGATGATATTATTACAGTTTTAACAACACCTCAAGGTACCTCGATGATTTATTAAAAATTAATATAGATCATAACCTGTTTTCACTACTGGTTAATAAGATCTACCCTAGAGAACTACAACTTAATAAAACGAACACTTCAGAAAAGCAAGCAAACTTTTTCGATCTAAATCTGTCAATAGAAAATGGTTATGTCACTACTAAAATATATGATAAAAAGATGATTTTAATTGTAATAAGTAAATTTTCCGTTTTTAAACGGCGATGTTCCCCATGCTTCATCTTACAGGGTTTATATTTCACAGCTTGTTCGCTTTTCAAGAGCTTAATGATTTCAATGAACGTAATATTTGCATTACAGAAAATCAGTTAAAACAATGTTATCGGTATCAAAAATTAAGAAAAACATTTTGCAAGTTTATTGTGGATACCCAGATCTAATTCAAAAATAAAGATGCAGTTTAAAATCACTATTGCAACAATATATAATTTTCTTATCCATAGCTTACGTTTTACAAATTTGATGCGTCTTTAACGTCAGTTTCAGACAAAAAATGGCGTCGAATTTTGACTGAAAATTCGAGGTTTTCGTTGATTATAAAAAATCTGCAAATTTACATTTTGTTTTTGTTTCTCAATTGATTAAAACTTTTACGACAAAACGCTGATATCAAGAAACGTATACCTTACTATGCTCGATTTCGTTCAATATCATTTTATCTTACCCCTCTATCTACTTTCATTTGACGTTAAACTTTAAAATACTTGTGTGTTCGCCAAATTTAGTTAATATGTAAAAATATTTTTAAAGAAAATAATAGAATTTAGTATCATTTAAAAAACTAATTACATTCCTGATACAATTCAGATATTGGTTTTGGCAGTTATAATTCCTGAAAAGGCACATGACTCTCAAACGACACCATGGAAGAATGTAAATGGCTGTTAATCGCCGTATGTGTTGTTACTGAAATAAAATAGTGGCGCACAGAAATATTTTATCAAAAATGACAGATCATGTCAACAATTCCATTCGAGCTGTTTTAAAATAATGCCTTGGATTTCTCAACATTTTTAATTGCTAACGTTCAATTTATCGTTTTATAATTTCGAGTTTTTATCGAATTTTCAAATATTAAATCTGGTAGGAACACTCATATGTTTTGCATGTTTTTGTTATGTAATCAGGAACAATTGATTTACATCTCCGTTATATATGTAATTTTATATCTCCATATTCAATTAATTAAAATATCTTTTACTGTGGATTTATGTTTTAATTACGATTTCACAAAGTACGTGTATACACGTCTTTTGTGGCGCTGTTATTAACGACGTTAACGATTTCTGATTACGAGCATGTGATGCCATTTTTTTCGAAAAAAAAGAGAAATACGAGCAAATCAATCAATCGATCAATCAATCAATCAATCACTCACGCAATCAGTCAGTCAAACAGTCAGGGAATAAAGAAATGAATCACTAAAGGAATAAATTAATTAGTGAATGATTTTGGGTTCTGATCTATAGAATATGTAACAACATGAATATTTATTCCGCTGTTGTATTGTTTTCTGCTAGTGTCCTTTAAATTACAATAATAAATTGTAAGTGACAGAAAAACAAACGAATGTTTACTGAACAGTCGATAATCTAGTTGTATTACTTTATATTTTTGGTTGTTCCCAGTTTAAGGGTCTCAAACGAGGAAAAAACGATGTAGTCAGTAATCATGTGTTCACTAGCAACAGACATTCAATAAAACACATTATTTTGACAATCAAAATGTTTAAATATTGAGGATTTTATCTGTGAGAAGAAAACTGTTCTCTTTACCTTTTTAATATAATTAACAATTTCAAATATTTCTTATTGTTAATCAGCAGCCTGTGTATTTCATTAAAAATAAATACCAGATAATAAATAAAGGGAACATTGCCGACGGGATTATTAACTTTGCATTTTGAGTAAAAACCATTAAGCAGAGTTTAATCTATTGAATGTCTAGAAGAAATATGTAAACTCACATTACAGTGCGTAATTACTTTGTCATAACGGTTAGAGAGTCGCCATAATCTTTTTATTTCTAGCGGTGAAAACATGATTTTCGTTTATTATCAATGTTTTACAAGTTTTAAAGCCCACGACAGTCTCTTTGACTCCTATGTTTCAGCATAAATTACGCAAAAAGAAAGGAAAAATATTCTTACTAAGCCGTTCAAAACTGGAATATTTTAGCGTACATTAACGATTTTACGCTTATAATCTCTCCAATGGTATTTTCTTGTACATGTTTTTCTTCTTCCCACAGCTTCAATTTATGCTGAAAACTTTATTAACTGCTTGATGTTGCAAACATTTTGAAAGAATTTAATGACTTGATAAACCAGCTCAATTCCTAAACAGCTTAAATGAACATAAATCACACTTACATCGGATGTAATTTTCCGCTGAAATTTATAAAATGCAATGTTATAAACGCTTACATTATACTGATGTAATATCTAAATAAGACGCCATTAAAGATATTAAATGCTCATTTTACTTTCTTAGTAACCACGGTCTTAAAACAATAAAATTAAACAAATAACCGTACTGCAAGTAAGCAAAATGTCTCAGAAATGTAAATTCAGAGCGCGACGTTTTATAAGTAATGACCAATGAAAACAGGGAGCGAAAAGATCGGAATCGGAATAATCGGTTTGAGCGTAAAGATCGTTTGGAGGGCATTGTCTAGAGTGGAAAAATAGAAATACATTTGAATTGGAATTGGATCGCATATCGGATCGGTTAAAGATGACATCGGAAGCGGACCGGATCGGAATCGAAAAAAGGGGTAAGATAAACTGATATTGAGCGAAAACGAAGCTGGTACGATATACTTTTCTTGATATCAAACAATTTGACGTAATATTTTTAATCAAAAGAGATTGCAGATTTTTATAATCAACGATAACCGCGAATTTTTAAGCAAAACGCGACGTCATTTTGTCTCTAAAAACTGACGCTAAAGACGCAATAAATTGTAAAACGTGAGTCACGGATAAGAAAATTATATGTAAATGAAGTAATTTGTAAGACGGACTAGGTGTACATTTCGTAGCAATCATCACAAAATTGACTGAAATATCGGCTTGTGTTGATTGAACGCGGGAAATTTGACAGACGTCTCAAAAGTGACGTTAGGTGCGTAGTAGGCTGGTAGTTTCGAAACGGCTAAGAATACCAAAAAAGATAAGCACACATCAAAATATCAGGCATATGCTCAATTATTTATATGCGAACTTTCATGAGGAAACTCGAAAAAGCATTGGGTCGCGTTCCACCTTAACGTGTTTTATTAGTTTTCTTCTACGTAACCGGACAAGCAGACAAATGCACACAGCTAACTACTGTAATATGTCCATCGAAAATTATTCAACATGCCAACGTGTTGCATGACTGGTATTTCGTAGAATCTCCGATGCAATGATCTTCACCGTCGCTTAGTTTTGGGTTAGAATGTGAACGATTTCTAGATACCATCCCTGAGAACTCACTCCCAGTTTGCTCCATCTGCCATCGACTTTTGGAAAAAAAATCTTTGAAAGCAGAAACATATCTATTACGTCATGTTTTTTCATCTCACACTGTGTTTTCATAAGTTGTCTTCACCGATCTCCAATAGGGAATGATTTATGCAACGACAAATTTCTGGAATGGGTTTAAATCACGAACAAACGAATGTTTCAATTTTGTCGTGTTTTCGTGCGAAAACTTGAAAAAAAAACAAAAAAAAAATTTAATCTTACATGCCCTTCGGATGCCGTAAGACAAAATGGATATTTATGTCGACATTCCTTGATAAACTGTGTTGAATTAATGTTTCGTAGTCTCGTAACGTAGTCTCTCCGCGTCATCGTCTTGTTTTTATCCCTAACATAATTAATTCACGTCTTGTCATTTTTTTCCAATTTGTGGAGCAAAGGAACGTAGAAATATCCACGAAAACGTAGGAATAAGATAAATACATTTTTTCCGATTCTTGATTTTAAAATCCTGTTTGTCATTGTATAAGAAGATGCAGAGACGTTTTCTCATTTCTTACATATATGCTAACGAGTTATCTTATTATTTACTCTTCGTGTTATGAAATACAGTTTTTGTTAGTTTTGAGGCCGATGGACGGTTTTTAGACTGTCGCCGTGCAGACAGTCTTTAGCTAGAAATCGAAAAGTCATATCCTTCAGTGACACGCACTTTTTAACTGTATAATTGCGCCCATGTGCGTGTTCAAGTAAGCTGGGATCTGTGGTAGCAAGCACAAAAGTTACCTTATTGCAACCTTAGAAATATTTTATAATGTAATCATTTCAATAAGAAGATCATATATTTTCTCTGTTTTGGGTCAAAATAACGACGGAAATGAAAAACTTAACCCTACAGCCATTTTTTGTATTTCTCAAGATAACTTAAGAATTCTTTAGGATACTCTTATGGCGACCCTAGAAAAATTTTACAGTGGAATCATTTCAATTACATTTTATACAAACTTCTATGATATTCCAATTACGAAAAGACGAAAGGGTTAAGACAATTTAATAAAGTAAAGAAAAATAGTTAAAGCTTGAAAATACCTAAAAATCTATTTGCAATCAAACACAAAAACGAAGCATCGCAAAACAAAAACAATTCATATGCCCACATGATCGAAATAATTCTGACAATATGCAAGAACTTTTAATTATGAAGAGAGAAATCAACAATTTCATTTTGTGTCATCCAATTTCGCAACCTTGAAATTAAAGGCCAAACAAACTGATACAAATATCTCTAACTGTACACATGTGTTAGACAAGAGGGCCTTAGATATTGTTGCAAGTAACTCATAACTCAGCAAGGCATTTAACTTGATGTATATTGTTGCTACATGTTTTTGTGTTTGGCTGCAGGTAGAATTTTAGGGATTTCTTTTAGGTCAAACTATTTTTGTTTACTGTTCTAACTTTTTTAAAAGTATAAAAAAATAAACATACATTATTAAGATAATAATTGATTAATGCAAAGTTTGATAGAGCTGCATTTTTCCTTTGAAGAGATTTTGATGAAAGAACAAAATTATTTTAACTGTTTAAAAGACGTATTCGGTTCCATAGAAATTTATTTTATTTATTGAAATGCAATATGCCTCTTCTTGATAGTTGTTTTAGACTGTCCCGTTATATGTTGGTGCTATGGATGTTGGCATTGATAAAAACGGGAATTATTTCTCTGACATGCCTTTTACAGCTGTCATTAAAGATGTTTAAGATGTCAGACACTAACCGGATTTCTCTGACAAGCCTCTTACAGCTGTCATTAAAGATGTTTATGATGTCAGACACTAACCGGATTTCTCTGACAAGCCTTTTACAGCTGTCATAAAAGATGTTTAAGATGTCAGACACTAACCTGATTTCTCTAACATGCCTTTTACAGCTGTCATTAAAGATGTTTAAGATGTCAGACACTAACCTGATTTCTCTAACATGCCTTTTACAGCTGTCATTAAAGATGTTTAAAATGTCAGACACTAACCTGATTTCTCTAACATGCCTTTTACAGCTGTCATTAAAGATGTTTAAGATGTCAGACATTAACCGGATTTCTCTGACAAGCCTCTTACAGCTATCATTAAAGATGTTTAAGATGTCAGACACTAACCTGATTTCTCTAACATCCCTATTACAGCTGGCATTAAAGATGTTTAAGATGTCAGACACAAACGGGATTTCTCTGGCTAGCATATTTTAGCAATCACTAAAGATGTTTATGGAGTCAGACACTTACCTGATTTCTCTGGCAATTTATTACAGCTATCGCTAAAAATGTTTAAGAAGTCTGACACTCACCAGATTTCTTTGGCAAGCGTATTATAGTTTCACTAAAGATGTTGACGAAGTAAGGAACTTACCGGATTACTCTGGCAAGCCTATTATTATAGCTGTCGCTGAAGATGAAAAGCATATCAGACACTTACCGGAGTTCTCTGGCAAGCCTATTACAGCTATCACTGACGATGTTAAAGAAGTCAGACACCGGATTTCTCTGGCTAGCTTATTATGGCTATCACAAAAGATGTTTAAGAAGTCATTCACTTCCCAGATTACTCTGGCAAGCCTATTACAGCTATCGCTAAAGATGTTTTAGAAGTCACAAAAGATGTTAAAGTAGTCAGATACTGGATTTCTCTGGCAAGCCTACTACAGCTATAGTTAGAGATGTTTTAGAAGTAAGACACTTTCCGGATTTCTTTGGCAATCCTATTACAGCTATCACAAAAGATGTTACAGAAGTCAGACACTTACCGAATTTCTCTAGCAAGCCATTTATAGCTATCACTAAAGATATTTAATATGTCAGACAGTAACCGGATTTCTTTTAGCAAGCCTACAATAGCTTTCACTAAAGATATTTAAGGAGTCAGACACTTACCGGATTTATCTGGCAAGCCTATATCAGCTGTCGTTAAAGATGTTTAAAAAAGTCAGGCACTTACCGGATTTCTCTGACAAGCCTTTTACAGCTATCACTAATGTTTCAGAAGTCAGACATTTACCGGATTTCTCTAGTAAGCCTATTACAACTATCACTTAAGATCTTTCAGAAGTCAGACACTTACTTGACTTCTCTGACAAGCTTATTACATGTATTATAGCTATCACTATTGATGTTAAAGAAGTCTGACACTTACCGGATTCCTTTGGAAAGCCTACTACAGCTATCGCTTAAGATGTTTAAGAAGTCAGACACTTAACGGATTTCTCTAGCAAGCCTATTACAGCCATCACTAAAGATGTTTCAGTAGTCAGACATTTACCGGATTTCTCTAGCAAGCCTATTATTGCTATCACTAATGATGTTAAAGAAGTCAGACACTTACCGGATTTATCTGGCAAACCTATGAAAGCTATCACTAAAGATGTTTAAGAAGTCAGACACTTACCGGATTTCTCTGGCAATCCTATTATGGCTACGAGGGATGTTCGAAAAGTTTCGGGACAAGTGCTGTTATTTTTTCAATTTTTCACTATGTTCACTTGATTTTATGTACTTGTAGCTTCACCAATATTCTATGAGTAAATTACATGCTAAAAACGTAGTTGCGCATGATGCGCAAGATATCCGGTTTTTACGCCGAAACAGTGGACTGTTTGAGCAAATAGGTGTAAAATAGGTGTGAAATGAATCCGGAACAACGATATTCTGTAAAAGTTTGCGTTTTGATGGGGAAAAGCAGGACTGAGACTCTGTCGATGATACAATCTACGTCGGAACAGCTGCAATGTCTAGGACGAGAATTTATGAGTGGAATAACACCTTTAAATATGACCCTACGCGTGAGCCCACCGACCTTTTGAGGACTGGACTATCCGAGTGTAAAGGCAGGAAAGGTTCATAAAATTGAACCATTATTGAGATCTGACAAGAGATTTACTGTCTGAAAACTGGACTTGGCCCCGTTTCAGTTCATGACATCATCATAAATGAATGAAATATGGAAAAAGTATGTGCACATTGGGTCCCCCGCCTACTGACCAGCCAGCAAATGCTACAGCGAGTCGCCGACAGCAGGGCCTTCCTGAAACAGTACAGACAACTTGGGAACAAATTCTTGGAATCCAGCATCACAGCTGATGAAACCTGGGTTAGTGTATATGATCCCGAAACCAACCAAGACAGTTCTATATGGAAAACTGTGTGAAGTGAAAAATTCAAATAACTTTTAAATGTTGGTCATATAATGAAATCATCTGTAACTGTATAATCATTTTGTATTACAGCAAATTTGGCTTTTGAATGCATTTAAGAAACTGGACAAAGAGCATTGTGATGCCAAGATTTAAAGTGGTCACATGTTGGAAAAGTAAGTGTTTTATTGGTGGGAAATAAAATTAAGAAGTGAATCTCTCTAACTCCAGGAGGTTAAGCATAATAACCTTTACAAGTATGTAAAAATAATGGAGATAGAGCTAAATGTTACGCGGTAACTCTTTTTGTGACCTAGATATCTGAGTTTTGATGCCAGCATGACGTAGAACAAGTGCTTACGATTTCATTCATGTAAAAATCTCGACTTTGAAATTCAAAAGTGGTGATAGAGCACTATAATAGTTGAGCGGCGTTTTGGCTGTTTCCTTTAATTAAGCGTGACTTGCGTGGCCACCGCTTGGACGACGTAGAGGACCTTCCCGTTGTTGTCAGGAAGTGCGTGCAAAGAATTCCGTCAGGGGACTTTAAAAACTGCTTCAATTCATTGGTACACAGACATCAGAAATGTGTTAAGTATTTGGGGAAGTATTTTGAAAAGAATTGAACATGTCAGACCGTTGCAAATGAGAACCATTAGTTCACTACACCTAGGTGCCCCGCTGACGTCAACCTAGCGTTACTATGGTGACAATAAATTCTTTGCAGCTGGCAATTATATCAAAAGCATATGTTTAATCAATGCAATATACATACATCTATATTCATGGAGAAAATCATAGAAAAAAAACAATACGGCACTTGTCCCGAAACTTTTCGAACATCCCTCGTATATCTAAAGATGTTGAAGAAGTCGGACACTCGTCGCCGGATTTCTCCGGTAATTCATTAATAACTATCGCTTAAGCCGTTACAGCGAGGAGAAACAAAACTGATATAAGACATATCATAGTGCAGTCCTTGTATGTTTGAGTCGGCTTATACATCGCCTTTTACAATTTGATGCGTTGTCATGTGATCTCCGTAAATGTTCGTAGACGTGATTTTCACCTATGTCCATCAGATTGATATCAGTATCACAAAAGATGAATTCACATATGAATGTCTTTTAACTTTGTTTTAGCACAATTTGCATTAAACCGAATAAATGATTTATGTTTTATAACCCAACAGAAGAGTTAGGGACGTTTACATGTGTGAGGTCAAATTACCTGTCGAGATATTTACATTTTGAGTTTACAATTTCAATTTGCAATTGAATTTTAAACGAAACTTGTTTAAGATCCAAGATTAAAGTCAAAAATGTATGAGCTCATTCAGGACAATGTGTCTTGCAGTTATACGCGCTGTTGCTGGTCATACTCATTATTCACTGATGTGAACTTGTATTCTTTGGCTGCCACTACTCTAAATGATTGTGAGCAATCAGTTGTCTGTCAGTTTGAAAAATATTTTACTTGTAAATCAGTTAGTGTTTTTGCATGTTTTATTGAACGTTTTAGAGCAATAGTTCACTTATCAAGCCAGAAATGCCCCAGTACGCAGGTGTTTACTTAGAAAAGTGGTTAAGTGTATCACAACTTTAAATAAAGTCTATGTATTTCAGATCTTCCCTGGTATTTTATTTTCGAATACTACATAATTTAATGCAAGAAAATACTCTATGTGTGATAAACCAAACTCGATATTTAAAAGCAACAGCTTATTGATATTCTATATTTTTGTTTAAACAGGTGAATAAATAAAAGGAATTTCTGCGTAAAGATATGATAACCTACCTATGTTTCACATTGTACATGCGTCTCAGAAAATAAGTATGCCAACTCTACTTCATGACAATCAATTTTAATTGACTGATTAAATTATAAAAAAAACATGGCCAATTGGCCGAATAACTCCACTCAGATCAAGGTGAGGCTTGCTTAATAACAATAACATTTTATATACCGATTACTTCTAATATGTTCGCCTTAATTGAAAGTAGAGCACTTTAAACCTCAGATTATTTTTATCTATATGGTATATCGATATTGAGTTTTGTTTAAGATTTCTTTGTTTGTGTTACTTATTTGGAAGAAAACAATGTTTAACAAATAAGTTTAATTGATATAATTTTTTTCAAGGAAACGTTCACTCTAATCTACACATTTACATTAATTCATTGACTATAATCATCACAAAACTCAGATGATGACGTGTACTTTCTAATATTTCTTTCAGAAATAACCTCAGAAATTGAATAACAGTGAAGAACATATAGATAAAAGTAGACTCTTACCGGATTTCGCTGACAAGCCGATAAATATCGCTAAAACTGTTACACCGATAAACAAAGCACCAATCAGGCTTAACATAATGCAGTCCTTGTATTGTTTGAATCTGGTAATGCATCCATCTTTACACTTTGATGTGTTGTCAATTGGTCTCTGTAAATGATCGTAGACGTGACTTTCGCCTTTGTCCTGCATATTACTATCAACTACTAAAGATGTATTCACATATGCATTTTCTTCAATTTTGTTTTCTGCAGTATCTGGTTTTATTATCACCATTTCTTCCCCATGCTTGTTTTCTCTAATAGTTATATCATTTAACTCCATGTTTTGGAGTTTTACTTTTTGAATTAAAAATATCCCGAATGAATGAAGATGGGTTAATAACTCAACAGCAGCGTATTTCTATTGCTATTGTATAAGAAGATTCAGCGTATTTTAAAAACATCATGTGTTAGGGAAGTTTAAATGTAAGAGATCATATTACGCGTCGTTTAACACTTTTGATAAAAACTGAGTTTAAACTTACAGTTTTCTATTTACAATTTCAATCATCTTTCCGATTAACTAATAAATGTTTTAAAGAACACAGATATTTTTCAACGAAAAAGATTTGTTAATCCTTAGTTAAAATGTGCATCCATGTTGCATTTCAGGTGCGATTTCATGAGTTCAAATAAAGTATTATTATTATTCTAGAGTCAAAGTTAGTTGATATTATTTTAGTTACTGTACAATACCTTTTATAAAGTAATTGCTGATTACTAAAACGTTGTGTGTGATTCGTGTTTACATCAGAGGTTTAAAGAAATCGTCGAATGTATAATGTATCATACAATGACATGTATCAACGTTGACAACCACTTAATATTGTGTTTACTGAAACTTTATGCTTATTAATGCTGGTTGAATTCTGTATAACAAATAGGTGAATTGAATACAAGCTTCTTTAGATAAGATGTTCGTTTCTAACTTCCTTATAGCTCGGTATAGAATTCCTTATTATCCAAAATTACAGACCATAAAAAGTAATTCAATATAAAGACTATCATCTTCAACTGAAAATATGTATTTTTCTTTAAACTGACAATTTAAGTGTATACATTGAAAGAAACAAAATTACAAAGCAGTTATTTTGTCAGTAAACCGATTTGCATCCTAGTACGAAAATAACACAACCTCGAAACAATCAGTGAACAGATACAAATGAGGCACGCCACGGGAAAAGGTACATTCGGTCATTTTTTGTGACATTTTTGTTCTTACTATATTAAGATGGAACTTTCAAATTTATATAATTTTCTCATAACAAAACAGTGATTTTGTTACACATTTTGACAATAAAATGGTATTTTAACTGCGAATTGCATAATAATTAATGCCGTCTGCTCAACTTTATGACGTCGTGTCAAGGATTGACGTCAACTGCCCGAAGGTACCTTTTCCCGTGGCGTGCCTCAAATGTACATGGCTAAATGGGGAACGTATTAAATTCGTGTCAAACTTGCATACAAGTTGTACTTTTGAATGAAACAAACTAGCGACACGTAGATTGCTCGCCGCTATATCTATTGCAGTATAGAGTATAGCATTATTTAACTGAAAATGAATTAAGTAAGGAAAAACGGAAGTTTTATCATATCATACACCTATAACAAATGATCATATAGGGTATGTTTTGAAATTTCATAGAAGTGGTACACGTCATATATACTATCGAGTATAACCGTTAACATTTAGAGGTTTAGTTGGTAAACGTTGCTGTTTTCTTCGCGACTTAACATTAAAACAACGCTAGTCATTATTCAATTGTCGAGAATTTAACGAGGATTGTGAGGTATTATAAAGCGCCTTAGAACACTAGAATAAGCAGGGTTTGTAAATATTTCTCGTAGTCGAATTCGGCTAGGATTATTGGTTATAAGAACCTCTAAGCATGTCACTTATGACCCAAAACAGACATCATAATCTTTCTCGTTGCGAATTTTGGGAATTTTTAGCCGAGCGGGTACCAATTTGAGCTACTGGAAAAGCTCAAGAGTAATCGAAAGGTGTTTTTTTTTGCTGAATGGGATTCTGCTGTTTTCATTTCCAAGTACATCCATTTAGACATCTAAACAAGAGTTTAAAAACCAAACATTTACCGCGCTTAACTCGAGAAATTCAGTATTTTAGCAGGGGCCCCTGTGTTTTGAAAACTTGGCTGTAAACTCAAACATATAAGAAGCTAAGATCATCTCGATTTCTTTTAAAGATTGTAGAATTTGAGATATAAAGGCTAATTTTAGAAAGGACACATACCTGAACAGTAACAACAACCATCTTCTAACACTTTATACATTGAGTTTGTTAAGTGCTCTCCAGCTTCGGAAATGCGCATTTTCCGAGCTACAAACAATAAGCATGTTTTATCTGTGATTTTTGTGAGTGTTTAATTCAGTAAACTAACTGTGCTATACATAAAAATTATTATGTGTATAGAATCGAATAATAGAAACTTAAAGCACTTCATCGTCTCGTTTTCATTTTATAGGCCTACAAAATAGGTACCTAAGGCCCATATTAAGCAGTTAAAAGCCACAGAAATCAAAGAGCTTGGTTTACGAATGGTCATTTTTATACCCCTCAAATGATTGAAATCGAGTTATTTATGACGTCGTTATCTCGGGAAACACCTAAAGAATAGACTCCATTAACGAAAAATAGTATCAACTGAAAACCTACCAATCGGGGTTCGGAAAAAACTTATAGTGATTGTATGAGTCCATGTTACAGTTCTAAAACCTTAAATGTTCAAATTATTAAAATTCAATTCTTTTACTTAATCGCCATAGCAACAAAACGCCATTTTGCAAAATGGCAAAAATGTTTGTGCTTAACTAGCCCCTGTAATTTTCCGGTATTTGAGGAGGGTGTGCATTTATTCGGGATAGTTATGGCAATTTCGATGTTTGAAAACCCATCACAGGAATCGCAAACATTCACCATATGTGTTATGGTGGTCGCATTTAAAGAGTCAACTCAGCAAGGACACGGTAACAGGTATAAAAGAAACAAATCGAGCTTCTAGGTTATTTTACAAGATTTCCTCAAGAACCTTCATAAACTCTGAAACCTCTGCCTCAGTAATGTTTTATTAAACCGCATGCTACCATGAAAATGATCTGAGAGATATAAAGCATGTTTTGCATTGCAAAAGCTGGGTTACAGTAACACAAAATTAACAAACAAAATACATTTGCAAAATTAATGTACAATTATACATTCCGGCACGTCAGGTGGCAATAGCTCATTTGTTGGGGCTTCTGCCCTGAAAGCCAGAGGTCCGGGTTTCGAGTCCTGATGAAACTTTTAAAATCTCTAACTGACATATCTTTTAAATGTTACTGAAATAAAAATGAATTTGGAAAATGAAAAATAAATCTGAACCTTGTTTGGTTTCAAGTTCTAGTATTTATATAAATTATTGATAACAAGATTGTTTAGAAAAACGTGTCCAGTAATTTCGTGTGAATTAAAGTGAGAAAGCACATGTTTTTCCCATCAGCTGTCACAGTATTAGAAACCCTTATCTAGAACTATTCAAAGGCAGCAACTTTTTCAGCAATTGAAGTTCTAAATTTCTTTAGTTAACTACGGTAAAATCATTTCGAACTGTTTTTCCTCAGTTATAATTATAGATAGAATATGATTTTTAGTGAAATTACTACCTTAAATTTGTAAAACAATAATTTTTTGTGATTTCAGCAATTCTTTTTTTTTTTGAGATTTTAAAGGATTTTCTGTATTTCATACCGAAATTTAAGTTGTTTACCAAACTGACAGCTATTTGTATATAACCCATACTCTGAACATTTTCTTCAACTACTAAATCTGCAGGGAATATATGCTTATTTGCACAGAAATCTGTCCAATATCTTTATAAAATCTTGTTTGAAATCTTGTTTAAATATGTTTTGTCTTATAGTACATACAAGATAATTACACTAACGCGACAAATCTGGAAATAAAATAGTAAAATGTAAAAAAGATCACGGTAAAAATTTGTTGAAATGTTTGCTTCTTTAGTTTGATAGTGAAAAAAAGATCACAAATATTGCAAGCTAAATTAAGTATGAATGTTTTCCCATTAAATGAAGACTTCCTTTATTCAGAAGAAAAACTGTGTTTTAATATAATCGCTTATATAATAAATGGCTTTATAAGCTTGCTTTTGTACGAAATCAAGATTCATCGATTTTCATAAAAGCATAGTTACATGATTTCTGTGCCATACCATCTGGCAACAACTGCGTCTTTTCCGTTTTCAATAAAATAAAAATGACAATTATTTTTATACAGTTTCATCATAAACATACAGTAGGATAGCAGAAGCGTTATCTTCCTGTTTCTTTATGATGATATTTCCGTGTTTTACATTAAATGCCTCCTCACACATAGGCGAATCTATTTAGCGCAGCGTGGCGAACTGGGTAAATTTGTCATTTCTTGCGAATTTTGAGCGAAACTGTTGGCGAATGTGTTACATAATTTGAAAATATACCGAACTGTCTACGAATGGAAACTATAACTTGCGAATAGTTAACGAATTGAGACGAACGGTAACTGTTATTTGCGAATCTGCGTTGGTTCGCGTAAACAATCTACGTTCTTTTCGTTAGCGATTTGAAGCGCACATATGCGAACTTAAGCGTGTTATTGCGCATGCTTCCGAATTCTTGCGAAGCTTAGCGAAAGGGCATTTGTGCTTTCGGCCGTTTCCGGACGCTTTTCCAGACTGACGAAAAGGTGTGGTCCATTTGCCTCAATATCAAATCGTACGTCTGCTTGGCAGCTGTTTATTACTTAAATTGTTTTAATATTGTAAGTGAAAAACAATGCCAAGGGGTAGAGGGAGAGGAAGAAGAGCCACTTCTGCACGGCCTGAAAAAAAAACAAGGAATCAGAAGAGCAGTCTGATATGCAGTCTGGTCGTCCTGAGAATATACATAACAGTCCTCATGGGTAAGTTTTAAAATTTAAAGACACATATTTTTCTAAATATTTATTGTATGTCATGGTTATATGTTTTGAGCTGTATGTTCTTTTTTGTTCTTTTGTGGTATGTTCCCATGGTTATATGTGAGGATCGAAGTGTAGGTTTTAGTATTTTTTAGCCAAGTAAAGACATCTATTTGGGTCACGTCATTAGGCTCCAGTTTAACAGAACCTTCTAGGTCCTGTTTTGTAATATTTTATCAATAAGTAAATGTTTTCATTGTCTTTGTGAATGCATTGTTAAATTCCCAACTATATGCTGCAAATAACTGGAAATAATAATCAATATTTTATTTTCAGTGCTGGTAATGTACAGGGTGAGGCTGAAATGTCCCCAAGGTCCCCAGCCAAAGAGTCTAAGGAGTATGAGGACCTGCAGCCCGACAGCGACGAAGGGGGAAAAGACTCTGAATCTAATGAAGACCCAATACCTGAATCTCAGGTCAATTCGATATTGTCTGATTCGGAGCCCTGCCAATATGATTTACCAGATGGTTCACAAAAATTCCAGAATTCATCAACGTTAACACAAGCTGACCTGTTAGAGACAATGTACCATTTTTCAGATTCAGATTTGATTAAGAAATATTTCTTTTTGGTTTATATTGGCCTATTCATCATTAATCAATATACCATATTTTAATGCAATGTGAGTGCAGGTAATGTAAATATTAAAAGTTTACAAGTGTGAACAAATACTTCATATTTCTTTTTGTCTTTTAGTCCATCAAGAAAGAAGTCTGCAGCTCCAAGACGAGACTACAAGAAGAACATAAGAAATGATCCCCAAATAGAAAAAGATCTAGTAGAATTTTATAAGAGAAATCCCTGCCTCTGGGATCTTCGGCAGGAGGACCACAATAACAGGAATATCAAGAAGTTTCCGTATAATTAATAATTTTGATAATTAGCCAGCTCCTTATATTTGTATATAATATATGTGAAACCTTTTGAGATACTCAAATCCAATCAAGTCATTCAATTTCGTTATGATTCGCGTCGATTCGTTTGACATAGTTACCATCCGTAATGATTCATAATGATTCGTAGGCAGGCGTATGTCGTTCGTTTTCTAAACGTCAACCAGTCGTTACAATTCGCTTTTATTCGACGTAAAATTTCGGATTCACTCAGTCACAATGCGTTATTATTCGCTATAATTCGTATTAGTTCGCAAACTTTCGAAAAGATTCGTGTAGGATCGTCATCGATCGCTTGATATGCAAATTAGAAGGTCACCAACTGTTAACTTGCGACCTCTTACGCAAGTTGACGAACGCTAAACGAAGACGTTGCGATTGTTTAACGTATTGAAACGAATGTTAACGAATCACAGACGAAACTTTTATTCGTCACAATTTTTCAAACATGTTCGAAATTTTCCGACGAATTAGACTAATCGCAACGATTGGCAACGCTCATATACGCATTCATACGAACACCACCAACGCTGTACAACGTACATATACGAATAGGAACGAATTTGGCTCAAGTCCTATTCGCCAGTATACGCAAGTTGACGTCGGGGGGCATTCGCTTATGTGTGAGGAGGCCTTAAGTATCTTCTCGTTTTCAAACTATAGCGTATTCTCATCTTATATAGTTTGGATATGCTTTTGTTCTTTAAACAATTGTATCAAAGTAGCAAACTCAACGTTATTGTTTATACGTTTCTTTATCTGATGCAAACGTGTTAAGTAAGTCTATGCATGCAACTTAAATTTGAAAACATTGCTTAAACTATTGCGAAGGGCTTTTGCAAAATTGTCTGCGAATGACCTTTTTGTTCCCAAACACTTCCTCATTTTGACAAAATAAATTAAAGGTAGTTATAGCTGAATAACATGTTTCGAATACGGGTCTTTAACGTTTTTGTACAATTATATATTTTGGGCTTTTAAAAACGTGATTTCGGGTCATTGATTCACTGTTTTATTACAAGACATCATTGATGCTAGATAAGATGCTTGGGAAGGTTAAGGGAATACCACTATCCTCCCCAGCACGTTCATCGATATAAAGAAAATTATCAAAATCTCAATAACGGTAAAGCTTCCTCATTCAGGTCATATTGAACCCCTTTATGTACAAGGCATATCCTCGATTAACAATGCTGCTTGACCCCAAATAATCTAAATGTGACAGGATAAGAAACATCATTTTATTTCTAAATCTAGGCCATCTTGGTGCCACCAAAAAAGAAGCATTATACAATGAAAATATTGCTGATTTGCATGACTAAGTATTGCAGATTGCATGCATACACCAAAATAAAGCAAGTGAACTTTTTTGTTTTAAACATGAAGAAAACAATAAAATTAATGCATATAATTTGAACAAAATATGAGAAGTAAAATGACATTAAATTTTGATTTTGAAAAAAGGAAGTGGAAGAATAAAACAACAAACGTTAGAAAAAACAAAGGCGAGAAATGGGCACTAGCTACTGTCTAATCCAGACTGTTTTGCTATGCGAACTTTTAAAATCTGGAGATTGATAATATAAGTGGAGCTTAGTTAGTTACTATAATTGCATTAACTCTTCTGGATATGCACATGAAAATTTGTATAAATGGGAGTTGTGGTTGTTAACATAATATGCATTCAAATCTTATCAGATAACAGCTTCTGATTTTAATATAACTTGTTTGGTAACTGACATTTTTCATCTGATTTATATTTCTTGTTTTACTACAGTTTCCATCTGTATTGTATACTTGTGATTTGGTTTCAGAAGTTTTCTTTCAAAAACGTTTTTAGTCAAGTAAGTCATGTTGGCATCAGTGGTAATATCTGACTTTAAATTTACAAAATGATATTAGGTCACTTTTGCTTCTGAAATGGGAAGATTTTCAGTATATAAACAATTCATTTTCATATGTTCGAGAATGTCTGACCATTCTATTCTTGATAGACTTCCTAAATGTATTTACTTGAATTGAATGTTTAAAAAATATGCTTTCAGTAGCATATTTTTCTAGTTCTATAGACCTTACATATTTATTTAACAAGTACACCTATCCTCCAGCAAGATTTGTTTCATGTTGTTCTTGATCATATATTTCCTATTAGAAGTGATACCTAAATTCGTTTATTCCTTCGTGTATGTTCTATGGCAGCATGCAACAGATCACGCTCAATCTTGGAATGACACCTTCCTAAAATGTACATGTATATCCCGTCTTCTTAATTTAAAAAGTTGTTTTTCTTCATAACATAAGAAAGATCAACTGTTTAATTTGATTATGGTTCTGCCCACCACATGTAAAAGAATAATGGACAGTTTCATAGCGTTAGTAGGGAGATCACTCATGTGTAATTCATAAGGCATGTTCCAACTTGCGAAAATGAAGCTTATACACGTGATCGTCGTATTATCGCCGCACTGCAAAACTAGTGATGTTGCTATTTATGGTTGTCATGGTTCTACCTGGAATCGAACACGTGCCGACTCTGCTAAATCACCTAACCACTTACAACCAAACACACTACAAACTGCCGCGTCTTCAGACAAAAAAAAACAGATCAAGTTACCAGATCCAATTATAAATTACATTGTTTTTTAAACATTTTACTTGACTTCCTCATATTAATAACATTTTAAAACTATGTAATCATAGCAAGCGTCACTCGCTTTGTCTTTCTTTTTTTTGCCCTATTCGAAAAGGCCAAAAAAGATGATTGCCAATTGATACAAAACCCTTTCCGCCCTGCCTTATAACTTTTCGTTAATGACATTACATGAAGTAACCCTCGGAAATTCATTATTAGTTGTAGAAGTTGTGTAACATGCAGTTGTCTGCAATGGTTGTTCCCATCATTCGTTGTAACTGTTGTTTATCTTCCGTTAATAGAGAATTACTGTCACCTTTTAGTAAAACAAAAATACATACTAGTGACCATTCACTTTTGGAAATTATTTTTAGTTTAAATAACCTGTATAACATGCGTGCTGACTGAAGAAATCTACTGCAAGACTAGTTTCATTTAGGAAGTTCATTGGCAGTAATCGAAATGGGTATTGCTACCCACACCCTTTTATGTAAACAATGATATACTGGGAATCAAAAACCATACCATACAGCGACAGCGCCTAGCGATGCAATTTGAACATGCCGGTGACTGAACAAGCCTTGTCCTACGGAAGGTTTCGCCGCTTACTTGAACACGCCGGTGACTGAACAAGTCTTGTCCTAAGAGAGGTTGCGCCACTTACTTGATCAAACCGTACAGCGACAGCGCCTTGCGATGAAAATTTTAACACGCGTGTGACTGAACAAGCTTTGTCCTAAGAAAGGTTGCGCCGCTTACTTGAACACGCCGGTGACTGAACACGCCTTGTCCTAAGAGAGGTTGCGCCGCTTACTTGAACACGCCGGTAACTGAACATGCCTTGTCCTAAGAGAGGTTGCGCCGCTTACTTGATCATACCGTACAGCGACAGCGCCTTGCGATGAAAATTTAAACAAGCCGGTGACAGAACAAGCTTTGTCCTAAGAAAGGTTGCGCCGCTTACTTGAACATGCCGGTGACTGAACAAGCTTTGTCCTAAGAAAGGTTGCGCCGCTTACTTGAACACGCCTGTGACCGAACACGCCTTGTCATAAGAGAGGTTGCGCCGCTTACTTGATCAGTGTTTCATGACATGTTAACCGATTATTTACTGACAACTGAAATGACTTCATATACTGGAAGCCTTTATTACGCCCGCACCTTTGCAAAAAGCTATTAAATGTGAATGTCAAGCGATACTGGCAATGCTGGGAAAAAGCCTTTTCGTACGATTAGATATAATAAATACAATATTCCATGGGGTTTGATTTCGAGCGACTAGGGAAAAATAGGAAAACACCAAACACGCGCGAATTACTATGATACCATACCTTAACATTTGGTGGTATGTTCAGATTAAGGGGTAGGCATTGTGATCAATGCAGACCTGGTTCGATCTTCTGACGGGGACTGTGCTAATTATAATTCTCAACAAACACTTTTTGTGCGGTGTTGTAGCAGTAAAAAAGTATCCGGGTGCATGTTAGTCGTTATAATCATCAATATTAAATTTTCATTATATTTTGCTAACTACTTTTATCTTTTTATGTTTTTTTCCACAGCATTTGTGTTGGATGTGGCGTCTTTGTGGAATTTAATTAGCTAGGCGCTTTCGACGTATTTGTGCCGGTTCGATTTCCGATCTTGGCTAATCATGCTAATATCACTTTTAACAAATATTGAATGCATGTAATGCATCATCTGTTTTTTATTCATGCTTTTAGTGTATTATCTCCATTAATTAAATATATATACAAAATATCAGAAAATGGGATACATCAAAGATTATCGACAAACAAGATACATGTAAATTAAGTTTAATTAAAATGTAAACACCGATGTTTCAGCATTGATGGAGTTAAATTTATTCTAAACACGAAACAGGAGAAGAGATATTCGAAAAACCCTTTGTTAAATTTCTTACATTTTTTATTGTAATCAAATTGTAACAATAAAAGTTAAATTGTCAACTTCTAGCAAATGCGTGCGTTGCAGCACGATTCGAAAGGTGGTTGGTATGCTTTTGTCCCACAGCAAGATCTACCGCCTGGCCAATGCAAAACTCCGTTGCAGCACGATTCAAACGCTGGTTGGTATGCTTTTGTCCCACAGCAAGATCTACCGCCTGGCCAATTCAAAACCCCGTTGCAGCACGTTTCAAAAGCTGGTTGGTATGCTTTTGTTCCACAGCAAGATCTACCGCCTGGCCAATTCAAAACCCCGTTGCAGCATGTTTCAAACGTTGGGTTATACTGTTGAAAACCACAGACAGCTGTAATAGAATTTTCTTTGCAAATTATCTCCTGTAACGACGGACGAATTTGAAATTCTTTCTGAGTTTCTAGGTACCTCAAGTTTTGCCTTTTATATTTTTTTATAGTTTGAAGAATTCAAACAGTGTATATTATTTGCCTTCACTGGTAAAAACAAGATGTTTAATCAATATGATATTGTTTTTCGAAGGAAATGTTTAGTCAGTGCTGTGAAAGCATAAAACAGTAATACAATGGATGACCATTCCAGAGTTACCAATGTTTGACTGAACTATAAATGAGTTAAACTAGTTTTGGCAAAACCTTTTCATTATTTTTCTAATGACTTTTTATGCTTAGTCTCATTTCTTTTTAGTTAAAATTATAAAGTCCCTGAAAATATATACACATCCGAAATTTTGTCTATCCGAAATCTCATTCACTTACAACGGTGTATTTTATCGTAAATTTAATGATGATGAAGTTTTAAAATCGCCTTGCATTGATGGAACATCGTGTTCCTTCCATTAAGGTCCAATTTCTGACAATCGTTATCGTGTTTTAACTAAAATAATCTCGCCGCCATAATGACAATCAAATATACGAACAACTTCAGAGTTTTCTTCTTTACTGTAACATTAAACTCGTTGTTACGAATTTTCTTAATTGTATTGTGCTACTTCTCCATGAAAGACATTTTGAACTTGATGTAGAACAAATACTTTACATACTTAGATCATTCAAAGAAGCTAAATCGGGAAAACACGTAGCGGTCGATGCATCGGGATTCATTCTCTTTCGGTGAAGCCTATTAAAATTAAGTTCCGTAATAGATTAATTCGACAATATAAACTGAATATTGCAGTGAACTGGAACTGAAATTCCAAAAAAAACCTTTGTAAAACAAGTTTTTATTGAATCATGGAATATTTGTGTCTACAAAGGAAAGGCGAGCGTTAGGTATTTGAACGAATGTAAGCCGGGATACTGAGTTGAAACTTGTTTATGTATACTAGCATTAAGGCAGTCCAGTTGATCGAATTACCGTTTGTTTTGTTTAGAAAATGAATTTAGAATAAATAACTGCGACTTCATCGTCACTTCAGCCTTACCACCAAACTATCGCTGATTATGATAACCACGTGCGCCGTTCTTGCTTTTGGCGAGACAATTTGTAATTTCCGCTTATACCAGTTTGCATACAACAGAGTCCGGTGAATGTTTGTGAATCCCTTTTTAAGGGTCCTACACTAAGTGTTTTTTTTCTTAAATATATAGTTGGGGTCCAATAATAAAACGTACTATGTTTTCAATCAAAATCTCTAAAAATGAGTGAGCTATTGTGTCTCAAAAACCAAAATCGCCATCATGGTGATTTCGGAAGCGCCATGGCGATTTTTCGTCGCCATGAAATCCCCGTGTCATCGTTGTTTTACCATAGTTCCATCAATGTTTCTCCATCTCAAAATCTTTTTTATATCATCGTGCCATCGTTATTTCACCATCTTACCATCGACTTCCTGTAGTCATGCGCAGTAAAATCCGCTGATGTACATTGACGTACAACATCTTTCTGCTAAAATAGTAAATGTACATCAGCTGATTTTACTGCGCATGACTACCGGTAGGCGATAGTATGATTTTGAAACAACGATGGCTCGATGATGAACCAACGATAGCACGATAATGAAAGAATGATTGTGAGATGGTGAACAACGATGTCATGATGGTGAAATAACGATGGGTGCGGTAGTGAATCATCGATGGCACGATGATGAAACAACGATTGCAAGATGGTGAAACAAGGATAGCACGATGGCGAAACAATGATGGCACGATGATAAAACAACGATGGCAAGATGGTTAAATAACGATGACAAGCTGGTGATTCAACGATGGTACGAGGGTAAAACAACAATGGTACGATGGCAAGATGGTGAAACTACGAAAGTACGAGCGTACTATTGTGCCTTCGTGTCATATAGTCAGTACTGTTATCAGTGGAATTAACCGTTACCGATGTCATGCAGTGATGATAACGTATATCAGGGCTATCCGATCAACCATTTTTGGGCTTGTCCCGGTAAGCCCAATTGGTGAAGTCGTTGGAATTGTAGGTTCAGGCGCTTTCGCCGTGACGTTGCGGATTCACTCCCAGGTAGAGGCAATATCATTTAAGTGAAAATGATATATCTAAGAATGTGCTAAGTTTGAAAATGATTCTCCGATTTAACACTGAGAAATAAAAGTTACATGACTGGTTTAGTTAAAACATTTGTTAAGCTAACTGTTTTGCAGCAGTGAAAATATCTGACAGCATAGGTACGCCTATAATTTTTGAGGATATCATAGGGTGTCTCTCCTTACCTGAATGTATATTTTCTCCAAAATCATATTTTTTCCGAATTCGTGTTTTCGTTGTTTTCCCTCCATTTGACTAAACTATTTTTAGAATACATATTTTGTGGATTCAACCTTGAACAGAAAAGAACTGGAATCTTTGCTTTTTCATCAATGTCTGTACATAAACCGACAAGGACTGAAGTTATTTTAGTTAGCAGAGTTACCAGTTTGAAAAATACCAGCAAGAGCTGAAGCTATTTTAGAAGCATAAAAAACTAACAAAAAACAACAAAGTTTGAAAAGATTTCTTACTTCTCCAGTTTTGAAAAGTGCACTTATTTTCCCAATTGAAAGGGCACGTGCAAAAATAATGTTGTTGTTTTTTTAAAGGACATTGACTGGGACGAGAGTTTGCAGTGCGTCATTAAAAACACTTAGCGCTAAAATCATGGAAACATACCTATGTCATTCACAATCAGTTAAATCACTATTTGTGCAGTGTGTCGGCCATAAAAAATTTCCACGTACATTTAGTCAGTACTGTTATCAGTAAAAACACCCGTTACCTTGGTCATGCAATGATGGTTACGTATATCAATGCTATCCGATAAACCTTTTTGGGGGTTTTACCGGTTGGTTCATTTGGTTGCGTCGCAGGAATCGCAGAGGTAGGTGCTGTCGCCGTGACGGCGCGGGTTCGCTTCCAGCTGGAGTAATTATCATTTTAAATACCTACCATATAACCTGCCTATTTCGAACATTCTTAAGGTATTTCATTTGATTTATTTATCACGCTATAAGATATGTTTTGGCTCGGTGGCACAGACCACCATCAATCAAGTATCATGAATTTTTTTATATGCTGGTTTCAGTCGTTTTGTATCACTGAGGTGCTTATAAAACTTTCTTCAAATTGGTATACAAATGTGCAGTTTATTTGATATAACCGGTTAAACAACTAGTATTCTGTCGATGTTCGAAACAAGATTTAACAAAAACAAACAGATAACATGTTTAGTCAGGATAAACCAACAATTGACTGCAATGTGTCCTACTTGTTTCAACAGACAGGAATAATAATAAAGAAAACTCATGAATGAAGAAGGAAAATTTACCTGTTTTATGAGCTAATTCATTGAAACCATCCTAACGTGTGTGAATAAGTTGTTGAAAGATTTTGTTCAGCATCAAAACGCATTTTGATACATGCGTCAAGTGTCTTATTTTTAAACAATTCTCTTTTTTTCTGATGTAACTGAAATGAGATCTTCTATGTTCCATTTCATTATGTGAAGCATACTTATTAAGGTGCCTATTTTTTACGAATGGGGTTTACAATATGTTTAAAATTAATTTCATACATAGCTCAGTAAGTAGAACATAACTAAACAAAAGCAAAAATACATAAATACACACGGAATTAAATTTCAGGAAACACAGCTTGCACACAGCATAAGAGAAAATTAGAACCAAAAACCAACAACATAAAAGTAACAAACAATAAAACACAATAGGGAAAGCATGAAAATACCAAACTGTTACAATAAGCAGATGACAGCAAAGTATATAACTTGTACACAGTTGGTTTTAACTGGTTCTACAAAAGCTGTCATGTCCGTAGTTTTACGATGAAAACAAACCTGGAGACATAGTGAACTGTTAAGACAGTTCGTCCTCGTTTGTAAAATCAGTTCTAGCAGTTTGTGACGTCACACCGAATGCGTATCTAGACGCTTTATAAGAAAAGTGGACATCACTGTATTGACTTCCGTTTTTACCATGAAATTAGGGGGAAAAAATGCCACTGGAGGGTTTAAACCAGACTCTTGGGTGCACCAACGTCACACTTGCCCCAAAAGGTTCTCGTATGAACAAACAAGTACAGGTTGTCTTTTTAAAAATTACTCCAACCAAATCATTAACTCTATTATGGTGCATGCAAAAGTATACAGACATATAAGACATCAAAAGCAAATAACATTGTGAAGTAAAAGAGCGGGTACTCAAAATAAAATTGTGAAGTAAAAGAGCGGGGTACTCAATGACCTAACCGAGGCCATAACCCGTCCATTCAAATCAGAAACAACATGATGAAAGCGATAAAAGAAACAAATCAAGCTGTTAGGTTCTTTAACACGATTACGAAAAAAAAAACCTTCATAAACTCTTAAACTCCTCCAACTAAATAATAATAATAATAATAATAATAATAATAATAATAATAATAATAATAATAATTATAATAATAATAATAATAATAATAATAATAATAATAATAATAATAATAATAATAATAATAATAATGAATAATAATAATAAATAAATGTAATTTATTTCCATATGTAGTAATAAATAAAATGTTTAAAACACTACAAAGGAACCTCTTCGAAATATGACACTGATAGAACCTGCTTTTAATAATATCATTTTTCTAGTACAATAACAAGAATACTGATCTTGTAACCATGTAATGTAATAGTACATTTAACAATGGTGTCCGACGTGATAAAAACATTTCTACGTATATGCGAAAATGTTTTTTTTGTTATTCTTTTTTTTTTTTTTTTTTAGGTTAATTTGATGATTATCATTTGGCTTTGAAAAACACTAGGAATGTTTAAAGTAACACAATTTAGGTCAAAAAAATTCTTCGCGTTAAGAAGTAACAAACTAAACTTTTTACACTAACTTTGCAAACATAATAATTTATTTGTAAAACCATAGAATTCACTTTAGTTCTGATAGTGCCTGTAGGATTGTAATAAAATAGGAATTACGCTTGTAAGAAAGAGTACTTTATTTGATAAGTGTAAACACCGATTAAATTGCTGAATGCACTTCATTGATTTAGGTTTTAATTGACTTACTTCCATATTGGTTTTCTCTCATGTGAATCTTTTATTTTATTGTGGTTATTGCTTTTATAAATGTTTTATTTCATAAAAGCGACGTTCTTTAAAATATATCGCGATTCGTAATCTCTCGTTGTAGTTTTGCATGGGTTAGATTAAAATACAAAATACCAAACATTTAGACCAATCAACCAAAAATCATATTAAATGTTGTTGTTGTTATGTTACAGTGTGTATGTCGTGCCTGTCGGCGGCTAATTGTCCTCCACAAGGGTACTGCTATTTTTCGCTAACGTGAGCAAAACAAAGTTGTCAAAAACTTTGAGCAAAATCCAGTTTGAAGTACAATTATAAAACTGATGTTGGAATTAGAATGTTTTAAATATTAGTGACTAAATATACAATTATTTGAACGAAATGCTTATCATCTTCAGGGTTTATTGTTTAGCAAAATAGATTCTCGCATCAGCAATTTGGAATACCTTGTAACCAGATTTTACAATTTTTGGAAGAATTACTGTTAGTGAGCGATCCATTATTATTATTAAGGTACACTGTACTGTACTGACAGAGATGAATAAATTATGTGTTAACAAGTATTGTTTCAAATATTTTAAGAACGTGTACATATGTTTTGTTTTCCATTAACATATATTTAATTCTAACACACAAAGTAACCGCCGATGACGATGATTAACCGCAACATTTATCATTGGGAGAAATGTTCATGTTTAGTTTTGTAACACGACTTGTCATTAGTTGTAAAACAGTTAGCTCTATTTCGCCTAATCTGAACATACATCTAATCAGAACATACATCTAATCAGAACATACATCTAATCAGAACATACATCTAATCAGAACATACATCTAATCAGAACATACATCTAATCAGAACATACATCTAATCAGAACATACATCTAATCAGAACATACATCTAGCGGTTTTTAACTTCAAAAAGACAAAATGCATCATGTTAATAATGCGGACGAAAAAGCTGGTAGTATTGTATCAATGTTGCTGCAATGCAATGCCGAAATGGCAAATTATAGGAGGTTAGGTAAGAATCCGAGATACCTAGGATGGCAACTGCTATTTTATGATATGAATCGCGTTGAAGTGTAACTGATATGCAGAATTTATGTTCTAAGATCCCCTGTCAAAGTTCTATTTTGTTTAGTTCCGCCCATTGTTTTCTAGTTGAGGGCAAACCCATTCTTTTCTCTGGGGACCATGTGCCGCTGAACATGGAATGGTATTAATCTCGTCACCTTAGCGCAATAACGGTATAACTCCATTTTTTTCAAAAATGACTTTTTTGCATAAATTGATAGGAATTATATAACTACATGTCCTTATAAAAAGGTTTTGCTAGTTTTCAATTTTAAAATGATGTTTTTGACAATTTTCCAAAATGATATATCTCCAAGCGTATATTTGTTTGGTGCAAAAACAGGTTAAGAGCACATATGCTGTTTTTGCACCAAATAATTTTTAAGATGCATAAAAAGTTTGGTGCAAAAACAGAATAAGTACCCTTAATCTTTTTTTGCAGCAAATAATTAGGTACAGTGCATAAAAAATCTTGGTGCAAGAAAGTGATAAGAGACATAGTGTATGCTGGTCATTTAGTGCATTGTCATTGTGACATCATCAATGACATCATAGTTTTTCTGTAAGACTAATGGTTAACATATGATATTATTCAATTTCTGCTGATTTTGTTTAGAAGGTAAATAATATAAATTGTATTTACTGTATTATTTTGAAATTAACAGATCATTCATATAAAATTAAAATATAATATATAAAATAAAGATAATATTTACAAAAATAAATAAATGTAAGTACAATATTGATTTATTTTACATAAGCTTTAGCAAAACACTATAAAACATTCAACTTTTAATAGCATTACTACAAATTTCATAATCAGAAATAAATCAAAGATCTGTTATGATGTATGAGTTTAAATGCAAAAAATACAATAAATAATGATATTATAAATACTTATTAAAATAATTTTCCCCCTAGATAAAATATGACCCTTCAAGCATCTTGGAATCAGGGAAATTCAAGATTTAGTGGAAATGGACAACAGTGTGTTGCCAATTCAGCTGTAGCAATACGATACAGTCATATCTACTTCCCATCCAGCTGGGACAGATCATCATTAGATTTAATATTAACTCAAGGAGATCAACTTTACAAAGACATTCAAAATAAGACCAAACAGAAATATTTATCTATCAATGACATTCCATCAAGTATTGGAAAAGTAAACGAATCTGTTCACGGAACTCTCCATGGTGAAACAGAAATTCCCTTTTACAAACTTGAAGATGGCATTTTTCAAGCAACGAAGGGATATGATAAGTGTGGTTGTATTTTTACAATTGGAAATACTCGTCCATCTTATTCCTCTGCTATTATTAAGGAAAGTGGCAAGTATTACTTTGTTGATCCCCATAGCAGAAACGATGTTGGTATGGTGACAGCTGATGGACTGGCTACTATGACTTCTCATAAAAACATTCCTGCTTTAAGTCTGTTCATAAGACATCTTGCAGCCTTTTTGAACCAAAAAGGTACTGTACCTTACGAAATTGCCTGTTTGACTTTAAATGATGAGTCAGTTTCCAGAGATTCAGACTCTGAATTCTCCGGATTTGATGTTATGAGCGAGGGAGAGTATACATGTCGGTTATTTATTTCTGACAATGTAGAAGTGTCTGATGTTTCTGATTGTAGTGTTAGTTTTGTTGCCAGTATTGACAGTTCTATGTTTGGCGATGAACTTAATGAACTAAGTCAGAGTCAGTCATATCTTCAGTGTATAGATATTGACAAGTTTGAAGATATATCTGATTTTGCAAGGAATGAAAAAAATGTTCTCTAATAATCCTGATCCTGAAATTGGCCCTACTGACCCTGTTAACAGTGCAAATAAATGTGGGAAAAATGGGTGGGACAGTAGCAGTGGGTTTGGTAATGGTGGGTGTGACAGTGGTGGGAACTTTGATAGTGGTGGGAACTTTGATAGGGGAGGCAATGCTGGAGAGGGCGATGGTGTACTGAATGGCAGCTGTGAGATAGGTACAGGTAAAAGGCAATGTGGAAGTGAACAGTATTATAGCGAGGGTCTCTATAATAGTAAGACAGGTACTAATAGGAGAAAAAGTGGTGGTATGAGCGTTGATGGTGAAGGTGACAGTTACTGTGGTAAAGACACTGAGAGAAAGGAAAATGGTTGTGAGAGTGGTGATAGTGTAGGGAACATTAACCGTGAAAAGTGCATTAATGGACAGAATAGTGAAAACACAACAAGTAGCAGTAGGATGGGCAGTTGTAGTGAGGACTCTGACATTGGAAGTTGTGACTTATTGGAGGGTAGGGTTAGTAGGAACAGAGATAGCTTATTTAGTGTTCTCAGTGGCAATAGTGACAGCAAAGAGCTCAATAGCAGTGAGAGAAGAAAAAGTACAGAGGCCAACAATGAGAACAATGACAGTGTAGGGGACAGCAGCAGTGGGAAAGGTACAACAGATAATGACTGTGGGAACAGCAATAACAGTGGGATAGTAGAGAATATTGATAGCAATGATAGAGTCTTGAGCAAAGTAGGGAATCTTACAACCAGTAGTAATGACGAGAATAGTGTGTTAGCAGAAAGTGGCACTGAGGTAATAAAGAGTAGAGAGGGGAGAAGCAGTGGTAGTGGAAGTAGCACCAGTGCAGATGAAAGTTTTGGTGAGGAAGAAGATAATGTAAGGACTGATAACCCTCTTAATACTGATAACACAGCTAAGTTGCGCTTCAGAAAAAGAATGAGAGATGAAACAATTGGAAAATAAATATTATTAAAAGGAAAAGAAATGCCATAGCAAGTTTTCACAGGAAAATAGAGAGGGGATATTTCATGAATTTTGGGGGTCAGCATGCTATTTGAAGCAAAAACAGTTCATTGATAGCACTGTTAAAGTGGTAGACATCCAAAGGATGTGTAAATCAAATAATCCTATAAGAAACAGGAAAATTTCAAAGAAGTACTTTTTTAACAAGGAGTCGGAAAGAATTGAAGTATGTAAAACATTTTATTTGCATACTTTAGACATTTCTAACAGTAGAGTTGTAACAGCTCTTAATGAAAGAAGCCCCCTGACAGGCATTTCAAATAATGATAAGCGGGTTAAGCACGCTAATAGGCCCAACAAAACTCATCCCGTCATTGTAGATGATGTCAGAGATCATATTAATAGTTTTCCTCGGGTTGAGTCCCACTATTGCAGAAAATCTACGGGGAAGGAATATCTTGAGGGGGAAAAAATGCCACTTACAAAGATGTATGAAATGTATGTTAAGCTGTGTGACTCCAGAAATGTTGTCCCTGTAAACGAATCCAAATATCGCTTCATTTTTAACACACAGTTCAACATATCATTTCATAAACCTTTGAAAGACACATGTGATTTCTGTACAGAATACAAAAATAAATCTGAAAATGAAAAACTTGAAGTATTAGAAGCCTTTAAAAGGCATTGAAATAACAAAGGTCTTGCGAGAAAATCAAAAGATGTTTGCCAAATCTAGTGTAACACATTGCACAGCTTGCTTTGACTTGCAGCATGTGGTAACTTTACCAAAAGCAAACCAATCATGTCTTTACTACTCCAGGAAGTTAAACAACTACAATTTGACTGTTTATTCATTAGGAACTGGAGATGCCCACTGCTACTTGTGGAACGAAACTGTTGCCAACAGGGGCTCATGTGAAGTGGCATCATGTGTCTTTATTTTTTTTACAACTCTGTTTAAAGAGAATGTAAGAACAATTACAACATATTCTGATAACTGCTCTGGACAGAATAGGAACAGATATTTTGTTTCCATGATGTGGTATGCTTTAAAATTGTTAAATTTTGAATCTGTCTCCCACAAGTTTTTTGAGCGTGGGCATACCCAAAATGAGAATGATACAGTCCATTCTTGTATAGAAAAATCAATGAAAAATATTCCTCTGTATACGACATCACAGTTGGCAACAACATTCTAAATGGCAAGGCGATCACAGCCCTTTAAAGTCACAGAAATGACAACAAGTGATTTCTTTGACTTTAATGACCTGAGTGAGCAAATAAGAAATCTTGAAATTGATTCAGAAGGGTGTAAAATAAAATGGATGGAGATAAGGACCATCTCATTCAGTAGTGAAATGCCAGACACTGCGAAAATACAGTATGACTATGATGGTCCAGTAAGGTTTCTTAATTTACTTCCAAATCTGAGAAAAAGTGTTACTGCTCCAACACTAAAAAACTCTTCAAAGGTGATGAAGTTCTTAAGTTGCCCAAGCCAAAATATGATGATTTGATAAAGTTGTGCAAAAAGAATGTAATTCCAAAAGCTTATCACTCATTTTATGAAAACTTGCCTCATGTTGATGAGTGAGTTGTACTTTTGGATGATGTTATATTTGGAACTGTGAACTGTATATCATTTTGGACATATTACTTTGTGTAATAAACCAGAACTTAGTAACTGTTACTTGAAATGATGATAATGTATTTTCTTCCAACAGTTGTGACAACTCACATAATATTTTAACAGTTTTACTAGAGATTGGTAAAAACTGATGTTAAACAAGTTTTACCCTTTACTATCGATATTGCATGTGCGACCAGTGTAGATCCAGATCAGCTGGCAAATCCATACCATCTGATCTAGATCTGAACTGGTCTCATCTAGGTCAGAATTAACCAAATGAAATAAAAGGTGAACAGAAGGCGGGATATGATGGCCTTTAAGGGTCTATTTACTGTCAATCTTGTTATCGGATAACTGTAAGCTGATGAAAAATCAGTTTTTGAATCATGGTTAAATAGTTTTTGAAATAAGGAGTGAGAGTTATGTTTATATATAACATTTCAGTTAGTTAACAGGTTTCGAAAACTTATTTACAATGCCATGGTTTCTGTTGTAATATTACAAACATCACATTCAAAAACATTATTGAATGTAAACTGCCTGATGTTACTAATTTAATTTGGCTGTTATATTTATAACATTAAATTGTATCAATACATTTACTTTATTTAATGTATACTGTGGTTGTGTTTTTAATTAGTTACTTAATTGTTGAATAAATTACTGTTGCTCTTTAAACCTTTGTTAGTCTTATTCACTGAACATGCACCTGCCAATAATCAATTTTCCTTTACAAATCATAAAAATAACTATTAAATCAGATTTGGGCATCATGCATAATTGATATAACTACAACTATTCAAATACTTACAACAAATATTTTTGTGCAAAACAAGTATATGATCACTTAATCCTTTTTTGCACTCAAAAATGCCAGTGCCAAAACAGCATAAGTGCACTTATCACTTTTTTGCACCAAAAATCTTAGTAGCTGAATTGTGATATGTGCATTTTTATTCAAAATACTTATTTATATAAAAAGCTACTTTAAAACTATCGAAATCAAATGAAAGTGACAGCAAATTGTGTTGTTTTGGTAAGAAAATTGGTCTGTATTATTATCAGCTTATAAAGAGAGAATGTTTTTTCCTTCTCCTGAAAACTTTGAAAAATGGAGATAAACCGTTATTGCGCTAAGGTGACGATCTAGCGGTTTATACATGTAACTTCAAAAAGACAAAATGCATCATGTTAATAATGCGGACGAAAAAGCTGTGAGTATTGTATCAATGTTGCTGCAATGCAATGCCGAAATGGCAAATCATAGGAGGTTAGGTAAGAATCCGAGATACCTAGGATGGCAACTGCTATTTTATTATATGAATCGCGTTGAAGTGTAACTGATATGCAGGATTTATGTTCTAAGATCCCCTGTCAAAGTTCTATTTTTATTTATTTCCGCCCATTGTTTTCTAGTTGTGGGCAAACCCATTCTTTTATCTGGGGACCATGTGCCGCTGAACATGGAATGGTATTAATCTGAAAATACCGCATTGAAAGTTCAATGTCCACCGCCATATGCACACCATCGTTTGGGATGGTCAAAATTGTACTGATTGTTGGTTAAAGCGCTCAACCCGAAGCTAGGCGGCGTGGGCAGTAATATGCATATCCATTGCTGTCAATGAACAGGCTCAATCAAACCGAGCCTGCAATATTTTCATGTTTGTCGTGTGTGATGGCTTTCAAAGTTCCCTTTTCATCTATTTCATATGCATTAAATCGTTTGGGATGGATCAAAATTGTTCTGTATATTGGTTTGAATATTGAGTTGGGCTGAAGAAATATGAATGAAAATGGAACAGCTTTCAATATGATCATTTCTAAAACAAAAACACAAATAATAAACAAACAAGGCTTTCGCCTGAGAAGGACGTGTATAAAAGTATGTTGCCACCAGAAGTTTGCATCGGGCTTTAGAATGCAGTGTGCATATAGTCGTATGTTGTATTATCTCTCTTAAAATAATGTTTCGATACGTTTTTTTTTTCGCTTACGGCTTTTCCAAATCTAAGCATGTCACTGGGTTATTTTTTAGTTTACTGCTTTTTCACAAATTGTAAAAGAACGATTTTTAAATCCGCCTGGCGGGGTGCAAGGCGTGTCATTCCAATGGTACTCATAGTACTCCCCGATATGGCAACAATTTTCAGATGTAAAGCCGTTCGGTTCTGTAATGTAAATTGTCCTGTACCAGTCTAGGAAGGTCACAAGCTTGTCAGTCCCATAATATCTCCACGTACTTTCTTCTTTCTCGTCCGATATTCCAATCCACCATACAATTTGTAAACCTATTAATATAAAAATATGCATATTTTAAAGTAAAATAAATGAAACAATACAGAAATTACAGCATTACACTAATAGCACGGCTTTGGGTAAATCTGTCTTAAAGCATGTAAAATTGTATCATTCCAGATCGACTTTGACTGGTTATATCGTTTCTAAGAAAAAAATGGTGGGATACATTCGCAACAACTGTACACGCAATTTTCATTTCTTAGTAAAACAGTAGTAAGAGCTAATCTAAAATGCGTTTTTTGTAAAAAAACAAAAACAAAGAAACGGCTGTGACATTGTTCTACCTGTAAAATTCCGAAGGTGTTGCTTAAGAAACTGGTTTTCTTCATTACTTTCAATATATACAACATGCGAGCCGTACTGGTTACATATCATCTGGAGAATAAAAGTGATATGGACATCTTATATTATGTATAAACATTATAAAATATAACTCTAGTGTGTTAACTTTTAAAGTAAGGCATCTAAGTGTGGAAAACAAGGCAACATTACTAAAGTTATTTAAATAAACACATTCTACTACAATACATTTAATAACTTTTTTAAATATGCACATTCGTATCGGGACATTTTCTGAAACTTGCAATAAGCATGCAATAAATACTAACTAATTTTTTGGTATAACAAACATTCAAAATTCCCACATCACAGGGCGAGATGAGTGAGAAAAATACACCTGCAAGCCGACTACGTTGTGTGTGGCCACAGTTAACACATGTTTTTAATAAATACATAATTACATGAACGTCTTTAATAATTGTGTTTGTGTTTTCGAGACCATGAGTACTATGGTGTACTCAGTTTGAAACGTTTTTTGCAAGATAAAAATAAAGATCTTACTGCTGCATCCGAAATATTTCTAGCAATATCTTTCAAAAACTTGTAGCTCGAGTTTCCAAACGTTATCCATCCTGAACCTGATTCTGATTCTGCAAAAAAAATGAAAAAAAAATATAGTAAAAGTGGCATATATGTATATCATTTGAAGAGTATTCTATTTGCAAAGACTGACTAAGAATCTTTGGCACAACTTTGTTTGTTAATACTTTTGTTCCATTAGAATTAGAGCGACATTTATCGCTGTGTAATCGGCAGTATCCAGTTGTAAAGATGTGTGCGACTAGGTAGGTTGAAGTATTTATACTGTATATCAATGGTTACGGGGTGATACAAATTCTCAGCAAGACCATGACTGTATTTATTTTTATTATTTTACTAAACACACACGTATTACTCTGATTCTCTCTCCCTCTCTTTCCCTCTCTCTCCCTCTTTTTCGCTTTGAATCATTGGAAGGTTTACCGTGGTCGCAGTGAGTACCACTCCAGCCGCTGGCACAACTGCACGTATATCCGTTCAAGTGGTCATTGCATATCGCTCCATTTTTGCATGGCGAACTTGCACATTCGTCGCTGTCTGTAAACATAATACATTTTCTTAAATAACTTAGTATTATGCTTTTAAAATATCACTTAACAAAGAACATTTACTCATAAATTTAAATGTCGTCGTGAACACAAAGCCGTGCACAATTATCGAAGACAGAATGCATAACAATACTGCAACAATGGCAGAATAGTTATAAACGAATTGATGGTATTTATCTGTCTGTCTGTCTGTCTGTCTACTTGCCCGCCTGCCTGATCGCATCCGTCCGTCAATCCATCCATCCATCCATTCATCGCAGTGATAGCCACTCATGCCGCTGATACAACTGCATGTATGTCACAGGGCGAGAAACAATGTGCAGCCAGACCGGGATTCGAACCCGAGACCCCTCGCGTACAGGGCGAGTGCTCTCCCGACTGAGCTATCCGTCCGCTTACAAATTTTCTACCAAAATTGTGACTAGATTCGTACCGTGACATACACTCTCTAATATGTGGAAATCCGCATTCGAATTCAGAGCGTTGCGTGTGTTTAATTTGTTATGACAGGCTGATGGTCGAACCTGCTAGCTATCACGGTCCCTACGTTGGGCGCCTAATGTCACAGGGTACGAAAGAATGTGCAGCCAGATCGGGACTCGAACCTAGGACCTCTCGCTCACAGGGCGAGTGCTCTCACGACTGAGCTTTCCGTCCGCTTACACATCTTCTCGCAAGATAGTGCCTAGATTCGTACCGCGACATTTCCCGCTCCAACAACTTAGAAATTCGTCCTCGAATTCCAGAGGGTACTTTATTTACACAATTGCATGCGTCTTAGATTTAACCATGCAATGCTGCCACGGCCTCACGCTGGCCGCCAAATGTCACAGAAAGAGATAAAATGTGCAGCTAGACAGGGACTAGATCCCGAGACCCCTCGCTTATAGGGCGAGTTATCTCCCGACTGAGCTATCTTTCCATTTACACATCTACTCTCCAGTTTGTGACTAGATTCGTACCGCGACACGTAGACATATATCCGTTCACGTGGTCGTTGCACAATGATCCGTTATTTCACGTAGAGCATGCACATGTAATTATATCTGTTAATAGAAGCAAACATGGGTAAACATAGAAAATGTACATGTTTTTCTTTGAAGTTCTCATTTTATTTATGTATGAATAGTTTAATTATGGAACAGACAATAAAACTCACTTTTGTTCTCATTATATATTTTTTGTAATACGTTTACAGTCTCAGATATCAGTTTTTATTGTAGTCTCCTTTTTAATGAAAAGTTTACCTTGGTCACAATGAGCTCCACTCCAGCCGTTGATGCAATCGCACGTATATCCGTTCACGTGTTCGTTACACGTGCCCATATTCTTACACGGCAAGCTTCTACATTCGTCAATGTCTGTAAACGGAAGCAGACGTGGGAAGATGCGTAACATATGTTTTTGCTTTGCATCTCTCTCTTTTTTTGTTATTTGCCTTCTTACTGGTGTTTATATTGTTGTTATTTACCCTCCGGGCTGTCCGGCCAGCTCAGTAGGTAGCGTTGTCGGAATTCCATAGCTAGGCGATCTCGCCGTGACGGTAGCGGTTCGCTCGCAAGTAGAGGCAATATCATTTTTCCTACATAATGTTTTCGGATATTTTTGTCATTTGCCTTGCTACTGGTTTTTAATTATGTTTGTATTTTTTCCTAACCATTTTCACTACTTTTCCACTTCACTCTGTCATATCCATACACCCCTTACATGCATCAACATCATTATACAATTAACCACTTTTCTAAGTATTCGCCTTCGTACTGGGGCATTACTGCCTTGATTTTTGGACTATTGTTCTAAAACTTTTAATAAACCATGCAATGAATACTGACTGATTTATTAGTAAAACTTCATTCAAAATGACAGACAACTGACTGCTCAAAATCATTTAGAATACTGACACCCACAGAATACAAATTCACAAAATCAGTTAATAAACTGTATGTTCAACTTAATAAACGAATAACTCGTGCATGTAAATGAACATTTGGAACCTAGAAATATGCTATTCTTCTATTTCTGTTAAATTAAATTCATTTCATTCTGATCTTAATGTGTTATAACTGTTTATAGTCCAACCCACATTTTAAGCAAATCAGTTTGAATGCATAAAATGTAGTCGCCTATCTTTGAGTTGTCCAATATGTCTGTTAAATTCGACCAATTTCTCTAATAAATCAGTTAGTATTTATTGCATTTGTATTGAACGTTTTAGAGCAATAGCTATATTATCAAGCCAGTAATGCCCCAGTACGAAGGTGCATGCTTAGAAAAATTGTTAAGTGTATTTATGCCTTTATTATTATTTATAATTTATGATCTGTCTCAATAAGTCGGGACACACTGAACAGATGTGCTGTCATGATCAACAAACATCTAACACACACACTTCACGAGATACAAATTTGACCGCACTGTAACATATAATCTACCAAGACAAAATCTGAAGATTGGCCTCGCGTTATGGTCCTTATTGATCAAATTTTGCAATTAACGAATGTTGTATACATTTTGTTCGAAGTATTAAATATGGACTTTAGGAAAGTTTTACTGTGTAATTATTACATAAAAGTGTGATTCGCGCGGTTGCTTTGTTTGTCGTAAAACTTGAAAACAGCTTCCGAATCCGTGTTTTTCTTTCATGGAAATGTATCCATAACGTTTTATATAACGTATAAGTTTGGGTAAATTAATCAAAACGATTAAACATAGATAAAAACAAATATTATGTTTCCATAAACATTTTTAAGTCAAAATGTGCAAAACTCCACAAAACTTTATACCAAAAAATAAGTTAAACAACTTTACATATTACGTTTAAATGATGGTATGTTTTGAACAAACCGGGAGTCATTCTAAATAAACTACAGTGAAAGCTTTTATTGCAAATTGTGGTTAAGATTAATTAAGCTATAATCTGTCATTAAAATGTCGCTCAACGTACAGTAAGGTCATTTCTAAGAACAACTCTAGCTTTCTGAAAACACCGCTTGCTTTTTATGGATCGGTTCTTATAAATCAATTATCTATGGTTCGAACATTATTCTCTTTTTCAGAATTTTTTACTAACGCAGTTAAAGTTTATTAAATTTCATTAAACTTTTAACTTTTAACTTAACAAATAACTTACATTGCGTGTTCCGATTAATAATTACATTATGCCAGAGATGTGGTGACTAAAATTAAAATTGTTATGAAAACAAAAATGCCTATGTTTTCCTTGCTTTTGTTTAGTGCATCACAGGTGATTTTCTGAATCAGAGATTTCTTTCTATTCGTTATTTCATAATATATTTTAGAATTTCTTGATGCCTCGGTTTCAGCAGCTCTACCGAGAACGTACACAGCAAGTGTGTTATAAGTTTCCATTTCTTAAATTTAAGATTTTTATTCCGAATCGGTAATTCAGTAAATATGCTTATATACTTTTATACGGGAAGCAAAATATGTTTTGCCATTTTGATATGCGTATACAGGTGAAATTCCCTCGTAAGTTATTTCACATTAAACCTCTTTGTGGGCAATAAATGCGATTCTAATATATGATTCTTTTAATAATTAATATGTGGTTTGAGAGCTTCATCATTCACCAATATAACTTGAACTAGTTTGTTTACATAAGAACAAGTTGGGGTAGGTGTGGTGTTGGTGCACCCAATAAACTGGTTTAACGCCCAGTGGTAAATCGGTTTGCAACTTGCCGTTTTAGTGATGTAGCTCCTCAGCTTTCCTCTATATCTAAAGGTTTGTGATGCACGTCATGAATTTAAATAAATCAAGTTGCCTTTTCGCTCAGTCTGTTCTTTTTTCTGTAAGAACAGGCTGTATCCTCATTTAAGAGTGTTTTATCAATTTTAAACATTTAGATAGTAATTACATATTTCGGTGTTCATTGAAATCGGTTACAGTCATCTATCGTTACACGCTCTAGATTAAATTTTACTCATTATACAAGCTTGAAGATAAATCCAACACGCATCGAATCACGTTCCCCGTTTTTCAAAGAATTGCTTAATATTATCACAAAAACGCGTCAAAGCTGATCATTTACCTTTCCGGGTCAAAATAAACATCTGCAGTACCGTCACCGGATGCTTGCAGAACAATTTTCTCGCTTCACCAGCGGTAACGGTTATGTGATTACGACTTGCCAATAAAAGAAAAATATAAAATGTCAAAATATTAAATGTTAATGGTTAAAGAAGCATGCGTTCCTCTACACAGCTATGATAACATAGAATATCCAGTAAACCAGACATCATCTTAACCCCTAATTGCATACTGTACATGTGGGCTATTATCATTACCATTGTCGATATGTTGCAAATGTATATAAATATGCAGAAATTTACCGTAAAGCAATTAAATGAATGTTGTAAAGTGTATGTACTTGCCCTCGTGTTAATAAAATAAATCGCAGATAAACACAGTTATGTGCATTATTTTGCTTTTATTAAAACATGAACTGAGAAAACCTACTGTTTAAAGCGCTAAACCTATGTTATCAGATTGATAAAAAACAAACGCATTCCCGTGAACCAATGTGTGTGTTTGAGTTTGTTTTAAGACGCCCTTCGGCAAGCCATATGGGCGTCTGTCTAGAATTAGTTTCTTCTCTTCTTTCTTCTTTGTTGTTCTATGATGATGCCTATGTAGTTGTGTAGTCTTGATGTTTTGCGGTGATGTCTGAAGTTTGAAGTCTAGTGGTGAAATCTGCGAAATTGTTTTCTATTGGTTGATGTAGTAGAATTCTATTGGTTGGCTGTCAGTTACTATATTTAGTAGCCTTCCTTTGTCTGTTGACCTAGTTGTCTTGACCTGGATTTCTGGCTTGTGTGCGTTGTCTGTATCTATCCGTACCGGGTCTTCTCTTGGTCGATGGGAGGGTCCCTCTCCCCGTCTCCGCAGACGCCCAACCCTCGAACACACAACATCGACGAACCTTCCTCCAGCCTGTGACCATAGTAGCCGAAGAAGTTTAAAATATGTGGGTTAAAAAGTAGTCCACTTCGTCGACGAAGGAGATCTGTGAAAAATCTCTGGTCCACATACCAGATCAAAAATATATCACCACTGATATTGGTGATCTGTGAGTGACGATCGAGCGGCGGCGGGTAGGGGGGGAGGAATCCCCCATCGATGTCTGTCCAAAACCCGGAAACGGCTCTTTTGAGGGCCACTGGTCACACTTGTCCGGCTCTAGCTCCCAATCAGGACTGCCTTGTCCCCCGTGTTGTCTTGCGACTCCGCTGAGAACAACTGATTGGTGACCATCTCCCTGTGACCTGGATTCCGAAGAGCGCGCCCAAACACGTCGGCTCTTGCCAACGTTCTGACTCGGAATGATGGAATGTCCCCGTGAACCAAAATGTTGCAATGTAGTTCTATAGTAATACAATAATGTAATACATTCAAGACAATAGTATAATATTCTGGCGTTGTTTTAGGAAAATTAATAGCTTTTATACAAAATAATAACTTATGCTTAATCGTTTTTTTTAAATAAATAAGATATCAGAATAAAGCTAATTTAAAGAAGATTATTTGTTATTTCCCTTTTAGTTTTATTGTTAAAACGGGTATTCACTGCATATTCAGACAGAGATGCAAATTAGCTCTAGATAACCTAAACTCAATATAATTGAAAACTTATGAAAAATATAATAAAGCATGTACTATTTTAAAAGTATTAAAAAAGTTAGATGCTCTCCGGGAACGACCGACACAATCTGTTAACTCCTTTAAAGATGTATTTTTTTAAAATGCGTACATTTTACTGTTTTATTGTTAAATTTTCGTTTTATTAAAATACTCCACCACTCGCATCAGATCCTGGATTCGCCACTGGATCTACGATTTTGATAAATTATAAAAGCAATGAAACGAAGATTATATGAATGATATTAGCACAATTTGCGACGTCATTTTAAATTTTCAAAGTTAATATCAAAATTCACAAGCGACGTTGTCGCAAAATTTAACGCCTAATTCTTTTTTAAATCAAAAATTGCAAAAATCTGCCGGGATGACTCCTTTTTATTTTTTACTTATTTTCTTCAGAAATATTTCAGCATTCCATACATTCCAAAAAAATCTATATGTCACCGTCCATTTTTAAAAGTTATAGTGCGTTAAATCGCTGGAATCGTCGTTATTTTATCGTGCAAAAAGCAACGTACTCAATGTCGTTTAGATTAAATTAAACTAAAACAAAGCAAGATTATCCATTTTTATTATAATCATTCTGTTAGATTTATATTGTATTGTAATTATGTATGCAACAACGGATCATATTTTTACTCTTAAGTTTCTCATCGATAAACTTCGTTCCCAACATAAACGCTTTTATTGTGCATATATAGATGTTACGGCCGCTTTCGATAAAATTTGGAGACAAGGACTTTGGTGTAAACTACTTAAGACCGGAATTAGAGGAAAAATATTCCAGATTATTTATAATATGTATTTTGATATTAAATCGTATGTTTCCAACAACGACGAGCTGTCCCCCTTTTTTAAAAGCACATGTGGAGTAAGGCAGGGTGAGAATCTGTCGCCTATTCTGTTTTCGATCTACTTAAATGACCTTGAAAATCACCTTGAAGAAAACGAAACCGACATCGTATTTAAAAACAATGTAAATGGCACAGACATATTTCTGAAACTTTTTGTTCTTCTCTATGCAGATGATACTGTCATATTTAGCGACGACCCTCTAAAATTTCAACAACTACTTAACAAATTCTACGATTATTGTAAACAATGGAAACTGCAAATAAATATGAACAAAACAAACATAATAATATTTGGCACAACACGCCCAAACAACTTTAGGTTTTATATAAATGGTATTGCACTAGAAATAGTTAAAGAATATAAGTATTTAGGTGTAGTACTTGCATCGTCTGGAGGTTTTAAAAAAGCTAGGGAGCACGTAGCTAACCAAGCAAATAAAGCAATGCACTTACTTTACTCACGTATTTATAACTTAGATCTGCCAGTTGACCTACAACTCAAATTATTTGACCAAACTATCTTGCCAATCCTAACATATAATTGCGAAATTTGGGGTACCGAAGGCTTAGAAACGATCGAAAAAATACATAACGACTTTTTACGAAAAATAACCAACAGTAAGAGATCGACACCGCTTTACATGCTTTACGGAGAACTCGGGCGCTATCCCATCTCAATCACTATCAAAACTAGAATTGTAAGCTATTGGAGCAAATTACTTACAGGAAAGGATTCTAAAATTGCACGTTTTTGCTATACCCATATGTACCATTCTCAAACAAATTTTAAATGGATAAATTCTGTTAAAAGCATTCTTGACGAAACAGACAATACTCATGTTTGGATGAACCAACACAATTTTAATCTTACTAATATTCATAATAAAGTGCAACAGAAACTTCTTGATACGTTCAAACATAGCTGGAATAACTCCATGAACAACTCTTCTAAAGGAATGAATTACAAGATCTTCAAATGCAAACCCGATTTCGAGAAATATTTGATATCATTACCAAAAACTTTAAGACAGACTCTTTTTTATTTTAGAACTAGAAATAACAAACTGCCTGTGGAAGTTGGTCGCTGGCGTAGCTCTCATCTTCCATATAACGAACGGAAATGCTTAAAATGTATGTTAAACGATATCGGAGACGAGTATCATTACCTTCTGAGATGCCCCTATTTCACAATCACCAGACGCAAATACATACCAAACTACTATTACACCCAACCTAACATACTGAAATTCAAAGAATTAATGACCACCGATTCGGCAGAAATCCTGAGAAACATCAGCTTATTTACAAAACATATAATCTCATCATTTAGGAATCCTTGACAAACTGATCCGATTATTTAATGACTGTTCCAAGATCAATCACTGAGAAATATACATTTACACACGCTCGCGCACACAACACACGCACACATATCATAACTAGCCTCTGAAGTCCTATAGTTTAACGCAAAATTACCTTTAAAAGTGGCCCATGCTACCTGCAATCATACATGTACATGCTCTTCAATTCAAGTAGCTATATTTATATAAAAAGACTTCTATGTCTTTTTTTGAGATAATCAAAGCATTTTGTTTACAGCACGTCTTACACTTTATTAACTACTAAAATAGATTAAAATTTAGCAAAGTACATACTCTTTCATGAAGCGTAGTAAATTCATTCTATCCCAGACCATCTTGTAGTAAAAACACGATCCCCCACGAATTGCACGCCGACAATTACACTTCATTGACTGTACTACCTGATTCATTCACTAACAATCAATACACGTCACGTGCCTGTCATAATGCAGGTGCGTAGACGTCCTACTTACCCAAATACGATAACCGTGTTCAGTTATTATTTATTATGTTGCAAATTGTACAAATGTTGCTGTTTGAACAATTATTGAAGAGTTGACACAGAACCAAAATATGTAATATATTGTTGACGTAATATATGAATATCCCCATGTAAACCCGAGGCCTCTAAAATTGGCTACAGCGGTGACTGAAACCCCTAAAACTACCAACTTCCTCGGGCTGATAGACCGCCATTTAGCTTTATATTTCAGAGGCCCGGGGTGTGTTCTTTTTTCTGTAGTGTATTTGTTCTCTGTTTTGTCAGTCCCCCTTGAAACCCACTGAATGTTTATTATTTAATTGATCCCTGTTGTTACTGTATACATGTAACCGGGAATGAAATAAAAGTTGAAGTAGTTGTAAAACAACAAGAAAAAATGTTTTTTTGATTTGTTTACAAGCCGTTAACGGCAATAATCGCATAAAAATTAGTGACCGCCAGGTGGCGCTTGTTATCATCTGAAGACGCCATATACCGATATCAAAAATATAATTTCCAAAAAGTGAATGATTTGAACTATCTTTGGTATAAATTTCATTGAAATCTAAAAGGTAGTCCATTTTCGCCATTCTTACGTCACCAACGTGTCCATCTACCTTAATAGGTTGCGATAACTCCATTAAGTATAATTATTGTAAGAACTATCTGTAAAAACGCTCAATGTTCATTGCAAGTAATTATTGTTTTATTTTCCCCTCATGCAACTGAGACTGTTGAGCATGTCCCTTATATAATTAGGGAGTAACAATATTGGTGCAAGTTTGCCCATTTTTACTTAGAAATTCCATTAAAGTTTTTATGCACTTGCCCTACATAATTAGAATTATTACAGGTATTAACGTCAAACTGGAGATGCATATTCATTACCATTTATCCAGTTTCAAATATCCCACTTATGATACCCATTTGCAGTCAACCTTTTTTTGGAATTAACATCAGATTTGGGTAGTTGTGTGATTAAGTCATGTTAGACGACACAGCTGGCCTTTTAAACGTCTAGACAGAAGTATTGCCCTCTTTTGCTTAGTTTAAAGTAATTATTATGTATATATCCTCTTCAAAGTTAGCAAAACACCCGGTTAACCCCACGTTATTTTTTGAAGTCTACCTTATATAGAATTTACATAAAAAGTCATTAATTAATGTATCAATGAGGTTTCCAGTGTACACCTTGAATGAATGTCGTGAAATCGAGGTGACTCTGTATTTTCATAGTGTTTCCCTTGAAGCTGCATACATTACCCGACACGTGTAGGTACTCAATCATACTTCTAATTTAGAGACAGAATGATTTCATATGCCAAATGTGAAGGTTGGAATGCATTTATCAGATCTATATAGGTTTATAAGTCACTAATAAGTTGCGTAAAAACATATTCAGAAAAACATAAATATATGCTTAAGTAAGCAAACTTTGAGTATTAAAATTATCGTGAGGTACTTTGAGAGTAGTTTATAATTAAATTAAAAATTGAAAATTAAGCAACATACAGCTGCCCACATAAACGTTTGAGTTTTTCCATAACATGTTACATGTTAAACTGTTTTAATTATTGCATGATTTATGCATGATTTATGAATATCATTTCAAGTGACTTTAATGTTATATAAGTATCATTTTTTTCTATTTTACCAACAAATTTAGTTTTAACTGCCAAGTTTAACAGAACTCATAAGTACTCATTATGATAAGATGTTCATAATTCTTACAATGATTTTTTGTATATGTATTTGCGTTATTTTGGCTTGGTGACGACGTTATCGTGGCTATTGTTATGACTTTTGACGTCCATGTTTGTTATAAATGATTGACGGAAAAAGGGCAATTCTGTTTTGTGGCGTTGAGCATGTTTCGTTAAACGATAAAATTTGTTTGTGTTGATGTATGCGACATGAAATGGTAAGCGTTTGATTTTCAGGGTGTCGGATGTTTGATACTATTTGGTGTACTTTTGTTCAATCGCTGCAACCTTTTAATAAAAATTGTGCTTATTAAACTTTGCTACAAATTAGACCTGGCGAAAACGATGATAAGAGAAACACTTTCAATTTGAGTTATTCAGGTGAGTTTTGCATATAAATACGGAAAATTTCAACGTACCTTTCGATGTTAGAATCACTCCAAGAGATACCGCCAGCGCTATTAAGACAACAGTGATAATTGTTAACGATATAATTTTCCACGTTTTTCTCTTACAACAGTTTGTTTTTCCTGGATCAGCCCGTTGTACACACACCCTTGCTAGCGTGTAATCATCTGTATCGATACCATTATCGCTTGTTCTTATTTTGTTCTCATTCACAGTTTCATAATTGTTATCCTCCTCGGCACCGATGGTAACGTTAGCGTTATCCCCACAAGGTGAAATATAAGCATTAAATGTAGATACCCTAGCTAAAGTATATCCATCTTCATCAGATATCTCTGCATATACGTTATTATTTTCAGAAATTTGATCTTCAATAACAAAAGCAATATTTTCCGGGTCTGAAGTAAGAGATGTAGAGCGTTCATCTGAACACATAAATTGACTGGTGTTCTCTGAGTTTAAATCCAACATTTCATAAATGTGATATTCATTGCCACATTCATCAACGTAAGCCATCTGTAATAAAGTCGCGAAATTTTAAGAAGTCTTCATAACAAGTTTTATGAAACCAACATACAAATATTGTGATCTCTATTATAAAGATAATATTAATTTAATATTTTAGCTGTATTTTAATATAAAAAATTGCTGGCTGACTCACTTTGTCATTTTTTAACTGGATCATTTTTTCGTAAAACAAATACATTTCAATAGAGAGGAATTAATGTTAACACATTTATTACCTTTTTATTATTCAATGTGTCTTATTCCCTTCGATTCTTATATTTAAAAATTACTGATAGTGAAAAATAATGTCGTTTTAAAAGGCATGCACTAGTCAGGTATTCCTTATCTCTTTTAAAAACGATGTTAAACTCTAATTGACAGTCAATACAGTGCGACTTAAATACTAAAGAGTAGTCTCAAAAGGAAGTAGGAAATGAAAAGGGGAGTGTTTAAGTAATGTGAATCAAACATTTTCAAATGCTGGTTAAAGCTATCACACTTTATAAAACCCATATTAATATAAATGTATATGAAATAAATCACTTGTCATCATAACATAATTATTTTTACTGGACACATATTTTTTTAAGAAAAACATAAATTTCCTGTTTATGCCCCCGCCATGAAATGGCGGAAAGGCATACAGTGTTCATCCTGTCCGTGTGTTAGTTTTCGTTATGAATTACGGTTTTACAAAATAACTCGACACATATGTTCACCTTGATAAGGCAGTGTGTGGCTAAGTCTAAGGTCACAGTTACTAAAATTATACTTTTTCTTGTTCGGGCTATAACTTCTTTACAAGTTTTAGCTTTTCAAAAAAGCTAGTCGGTCATTAGCAGATAAATCAATAGAATAAATATGTATTCGTGCTTGCATTTATTTTTGGACCAATTGAAGTCAATGATTTGTCCAGTTTTCAGTCGACCAATGCCACGTAGATTGCATATGACAAGCCATTTGTGAATTTAGTTTAAGTTTCAAGTTTTTTTTTTCATTTACATTTCTCTGTATGTACAATACATAAACAAGAAAACTGATAGTGCTTGCGATATCTACCTAAATGTACTTGTCAAAAAATATTATTGTTTAGTATCGACAAAAGACCGAATCCAGATCCGTTATATTGCATGTGTATGGAGAAGCAGGCCTTGGAGTCAGGGGTATCCCCGGAAAGCTTTTACAAGTTAAACTCAATATGGATTGCGACTAGTCCAGCCGTTCACTATAGATCCCAAGAAGAGAACGCATGGATACATGTGGTTTTGATAGGAAATCGGGGAATCAAAATACATCAATTCGTATTTCTTTGAAAATGCATATATTCAAGGGCAAGTTTTGAATATTGGGGCGACGGGAAATTTGTAACATAAATTAAATAGTTAAAGTTTAAATGATAAAAATACAGATGCACGTACAGAATGGTTACCTAGCCTGAAACCACTAAACACGACAAATATTAAAATATTGCAGGCTCGGTTTGGTTGAGTCTGTTAAAGACTTTTAAGCATTTTAAAAAGAAGAGAAAAAGATAGATCTCAAAAACAGGCAATGTTTGCACAACAAGCTCAAAACTAAACACTTTTATGCAAATCTTTGAGAAAGAGCAATGCATATAAATGTCCCTCTGAAAGAGTGATTTTAGTCTTCCGCCGCCCCATTGACTACGCTTATGATATAAGATAAAAATATTGCCCATGCTGATCTCCTATGTTTACTTTATACAATAGTCATGGCACATTCGCTAAACACCCGGTAACTTTTGAGAACATTCACCAAAATCGCACTGGAAATCGCAAACAAATTGCAAAATCGCTGACCTCCTGTGTTTACTTTTAATAATTGTCATCTCACGTTCGATAAACTTCTGTTACTTTTGAGAACATTCACAACATTTGCACAAGAAATCGCAAAAAAACTCTTTCTTTAAAATCCAGTATTTTGACAATTAGGCACAGTTCTGAGTGTTCGTTTCGTCCTAAATGCTTGTTGAAAACATCTTCTCTTATGTTAAGCCTCCACTTTTGCACGACCGTATGTTTGGTGATTTATACCACAAGAAAGAAAAAAGTAATGGTAACGCATGGATAGAAGTTTTCATCAATTTTCAAAATGAACACATGGACACGAGTGTTTTTTTGAAACCCGCAAATGTTTGTATCACATCCAATACAAATTAAGCGCTTTCATTTCAAAGTGGCTTAAAGTTTTAACTTCAGTGAGATGTGTTTTTGGTTAAAAAAGTTATGCTAATGACCGACTAACTTTTTGTAAACTTTTGTTTACAGACAGACTTTCCCGCCAAAGTGGATTATTCGTTAGTCTCTAAGAAAACATAAGCGATGTCTTGCTTTTGACGAACAAATTCAAAATAACGGAACGAATCTATTTCAGATAGGGCATCATCCTGAACAGTTGTTTGATTCAAATAAAGTATCATTCAACTTTTATGCAACTAATATTTTGCTTTAAAGGTTTGCATCACGTGACTTTCTTAAAAAGACGCATAACATTATTTCTATACCCTGTAGAAAATACAACACACTTATGCTTTCAAAATTTAACATCTCGTTATTGATCAGCTCAATTTCTGATTTGATGTAACTACAATGTTCAAATATTGTTTCATCAACAGTTAGAAGACTTTACTTGTAAACAGGGGGAACGGAATAGCATTCTCAAGCTTTAGACGGGCGGCTTTGTCTAAAGTGCGGAACAGGTGGCATAGGATGACCGACAATGAATGAAGGGATTTAAAAATAACTTGGCACAAACGTTTACCATGACAAGAAGGGAAGGTGTTGCATACAATATATATCCCTGTTGTTCCTTTAAAAGTACATTACTGTGATGTAGGTGAACAATAATATCGGTATGCTGTTGAATCCTGCTAAAACACCAGTACCACTTCTTTAAAAAGTTGTCTTCATAGTGGGATGGTCTGATTATTAGGGATTCTACGCGTGTTGATTGCAATGTGATACAATGGTATAGAATGACTTTTAAAAGCTTACCTTACCCCTAGTTTTTAAACACTTGCCTTAAATAGTAAATGATAACCTATATCTTAAAAATGTGATTGTTTTGAAGGGGTCATAACAGCTTTGCAATATACCAACACGTATATATTTTTGTTTAAAATATTTTCATTGCATTACCACCAAATTTTCACATACATTTCTGTTATGAGCAGACAACAGTGCAGCAAATACAAATAATTTAATTGATCTTCACATTTATGCATATTCTTATAATTACTTGCATATCACTGTCTTTGAAATGCTATTATTCCCATCATTGTACTTCAGTGTCTGATAACCATGCATGGCCGGGGCATCAGTTTCCTATGGACACATTTCTAGTTTATAACTTTTTTCGAGGAGAGAAATAAAGTACAGTTAAATTGAAACACTTGAACAATAAACCTAGACAAAAACAATGCTTGATTTCAAAATAACTATTTTAATCTAATAACTTTATTGAAAAAAAAACAGGCATAATATTGAAGTATGAACATCTTTATGCTATATTTATTATATTGAATCCATATCACATTTTAAATTAGATAATAACACGTTAGGCTGGCAAAACACAGTAACCTCAAACCAGTGTAAAGGTTGGAAAGAATTTGGCTCGACTTCTTAACATATTTCTGTTGAATAGATTTGTATTGTCCAAAAAAAATGAAATATGCATATCAGGAATGGCCACATCCAGCATACACAGCCTCCCCACACAGCCAAAAAGTAGAGAGGAAAAGAGAGCATGGTATTACAAAAATCAGTTTCAAACTGGACGCCACAAACAAATAACGAAAGTGAGAACCGGAGGGGTTACCGCCTTGGAACGGTCAGTGGCAAAACAAATTGCCACTGGGGGTTTAAACCAGGTTCTAGGGTGCACCAACCTCACACTTGCCCCAACAGGTTCTCGTATCACAAAACAAGTACAAATTGTCTTGGTGAAATAACTCCAAGCCACCCATCAGCTCAACAATGTTGCATGTAAAAGCATACAAACATATAAACATAAGAATTTAATAGCATTGCAAAGCCAAAGAGCGGGTACTCAATGATCTTACAGAGACCAGAGCACCTGGAGTAAAATCAGCAAGAACACGATGACAGGGTTAAAAGAAACAAATCGAGCTTCTAGGTTCTTTTTAGAAAAGATTTCCCCATAAACTTTCATAAACTCTTAAACCCCTGCCACCGTCGTGCAACCAAAGAGGTAAGCATAATGATCAACTGTAGATGGGTTAATCACCAAGCCTGCAGAGCGCTGTAAAATATCATGTTGGTAACCTTTCTTTTTAAATTTACAGATGGTTTTTACGAATAACCGGGAGAAATTAACATCGCCTTTTATCTTCTTAAGTTTATAAATTAAATCTCCATAAAAAACTGGCTGTGAAATACCTTGTTGCAATAGTGATTTTAAACTGCACCTGTATTTATGAATTAGATCTGGATATCGGCGATAAAACTTGCAAAAGGTTTTCCTTAATTTGTGATACCGATAACCTTGTTTTAAAAGTTTTTCTGTAATGCAAAGATTACGTTCATTGAAATCATTCACATCGTTGCAAGTTCTAGAAAAGCGAACAAGCTGTGAGATATAAACCCCGTAAGAAGTCGCACGAGGAACATCACCGTCTAGAAACGGAAAATTTACTATATTAAAATTAAAATCATCTCTTTTATCATAAATTTTAGTAGTGGCGTAACCATTGTCAATGGATAGATTTTAATCAAGAAAGTTTGCTTGCTTTTCTGAAGTGTTCGCTTTATTAAGCTGTAGTTCTTTAGGATAAATCTTATTAACCAGTGATGGAAAATGGTTATTATCTATATTTAATAAATCATCAAGGTACCTCGATGTGTTGTTAAAAGCTGTAATAATATCATCTTGATGTTCGGTAGAAAGAGATAACATAAAATCTCTTTCATAACAGTATAAAAACAGATCAGCAACAAGGGGTGCACAATTAGTACCCATTGGAATGCCTATTACTTGTTTATAAATAGAGGTACCAAATCTCAAATAAATATTATCCAATAAAATGTGAGCGCCAGTATAAGGTCTTGACAGGTCCATGAAGTATAATTATCATAAGAACCATCTGTAAAGAATGCTCTATGTTCATTACAAGCAATAAATGTTTTATTTTCTCTAGCAAAAGTTTTTTTCAATGAGACTGGTTAGCTTGTCTCTTATTAAATTATGAGGGAGAGAAGTATAAAAGGTAGAAAAATCATATGTAGACAAACAGAACGCCTGAAAAAATATTTGATTTAAGTTTCTTCAAAACGTCATTTGAATTTTTTATAGACCATAATAAATTTGTGCCAGTAGTTTCAAAAACGTTTTCGCAATACCTAATTACATGTTCTTTTATAGCTGTAAGACAAGATGTTAAGAGCACGGATAACTTTGTAGTTGTACAAGAACTAGAGTTAGCGATAAATCTTGCTTTGTACGGTGTTTTGTGCATTTTAGGCAACCAATACATAGTAGGTACTTTGTCTTGTTTCGGCTCAACACTGATTCTAAATTGAGTAATTTGTAGAGTGTGTGCAGTAACAATATCACTATCAGATGAAGAAGTCAGTGTATAAGCATTAGTGCTATTAAGCTCTTCAGTTTGAACATTTATATAGTGTATACGTCACACTATAATAACATTATTGGAAGCCTTATCAGCAGGTGTTAAAACAAAATTGTTGTGAAAATCTTGAATACCCTTTTTCAAATTACGAAAGTTAAAACGAGGTCGAGGTGGTAGTAAAGCTATGTTTCTTTTATAGAAGGATATACGAGTGTCAATTATTTTGAATATTTGTTGTTTTTTTTCAGTTTGAAAGAGCATTAGGCTCAGCATGTTCTCGTTTACACCATTTATTGCAAAAAGAGTTTAAAGACTCTGCAATTTTCGCACGACAGGTATTAAAGTCGATGTCCGATGGAATTCTGTATTTTGGACCTTTTGAAATAAAATTGCGGATTCTAAAGTCTTTGATAACATTTAGATCCCCTGTAACGATATGACCGGCAGGTTGATAGCAAAATTTTGAATTAGAACAGTCTCAAGATGATGGTGTGTTTTCAACAATCTGTAAATCCGAGGTAATTTTGTTGTAATTGAAAATAGTGTTTCTAATAGGCTTTTTATATTTATAACAAACGATGGGTGTTTCAGTATTCTTGAAATAATTAGGTATAGCAGATTCAACAGTTTTATCTTTAAAGATACTTGGTAGGTCAATAAAACCTATGCCTTTACTTAAAAATGAAATTTTAAGAAAATGTCTTTGGTGATCAGATTCCAAGTCAATGTGTGGTCTAAGAATATGCTGAGTGTAACACTGAGTAAAGCTTGCAACTTCATAAAGTGGATGAGTTCTAATAACAATATCATCGGCTTCCTTATCCACTTTTATAAAGATATAAAAGTGTGTGCGACCGCCCTAACACAGTAACAAGTAATAGTTTTCATAGACTATAGCTTTTATAGACTGATTTTCACAAAAAGACATCCGTAAGGAGTCTTCAGACATTTTGGTACATGACCTGCATCTTTAAATTTTTTCAGGTAGTCTGATTCCATTTTGCCCTATCACGACTGTACGTCGAGTTCTTGAAGGTCAGATCAAAATGGCCAACATAGATTTGCACTGATAACATTCATAATTAGGAAAAATGTTTAACATATTAATTTTAATAACTTTTACGTATTTTACTAATTTTTTGATCGTAGAATAAAAACGGAAACACATGAACCAAAAATGATAAATTTCATGTTGCGGCCATCTTTAATTTCAAAATGATCTCCACGTGTATTAGGTCAAATAATCTTCTTAATCAATAAATTTAAAAATATTTTATCTGAAACAAAGAAACCTACACCCTCGATATTTGGCATGGAGCATCATCTAGTGGACTTCTACCAATATTGTCCAAATGAATTAGGGCTCCTGGGTCACAATAGCTCTTCACCGTAACTGTTTACATAGAAAAAAGTCAAAAATATGAATTTCATGAATGGCCACATTCAGCAGACACAGCCTCCCAACTCAGCCTAAAAAATAGAAAGGAAAAGAGAGCATGAAATTACAATATGGACAAACAATTAAATAAAGAGAAAAAGAGAACCCGAAGGGATACCGCCTTGGAATTGTCAGAGGCAAAACAATTTGCCATTGGGGGTTTTAACCCGGTTTGAGGGTGCACCAACCTCACACTTGCCCCAACAGTTTCTCATATCACAAAACAAGCACAAGTTGTCTTAGTGAAATATGTCCAACCCATCCACCAGCTCAGCAATATTGCATGCAAAATCACACAAACATATAAAACATAAGAGCTAATAGCATTAAAAAGCCAAAGGGGCGAGTACTCAGTGATCTTGAAGAGACCAGAGCACCTAGAGTCAAATCAGCAATAACACGATGACATGGATGAAAGAAACAAATAGAGCTTGTAGGTTCTTTTTAAAAAAAAATCCTTTAAACCTTCATAAACTCTTTAACCCCTGCCACCGTGCACAGACGTAAGCATAAAGGTAACCAACACGATATTCTGCAGCGCTCTGCAGACCTGGTGATTAACCCATCTACAGTTGATCATTATACTGAAAAAAACCTTACGTCTTTGGTTGCACGACGGTGGCAGGGGTTTACAAGTTGGAAAGTTGTGTTATTTTCGTCGGTCGTATGAACATCAATTATTAATATGCTTACCACTACTGAATCTACCCAGATACAGTACTGTGAACGTTTAAAGTTACAAAATTTGCGTGCATCGTGCGTCCGTCAAACGGCTATCGTGCGTCCGTTTATCGTGTATCGTGCGTCCGTCTATCGTTGATCGTGTATCGTGGGTCTAATCGTCTAACGTGCATCGTGATCCGTTTGTCGCATATGCAAATTTAATCATTCGTCTAATATTTGATAGCATTTTGTTTTCAAATTTTTAGAAATCCCTACACGAAATATATCAATCGGTAGTACCAGTATGTATAACAGTCTATGTTGTTAAGCTTCGTATTTTAGACAACTCCTTCAACAACAACAAATAAAAACAAACACTGAAGTAAATATGTTAAAATAAACTCGTGGATATTTAAGTGGAAATAAATGCTGGAAATTGTTAATTTAGCATCATTGTCTTCCTATTTCAACAATGACGCTGTTGTCTTAGATCTTAAGCTAAAATGGAACTGGATTAGCGGATGAACTGAAACAATTTGACATATAGGAAACTTCCTGGCACAGTGTTTTTTAATGATGTGGTGCCTTGTCTATTAAATCAATGCATCTTATAAAGCTATGCAGAGAAGCCAGTGATAATCATCTGGGTCAACAAACAAACTGGTGTCAAGACCTTTGTGCCATTTGGAACCGTAGTTCCCACTACACTGGTGGAAAATGTGTCGTGAAAATTTTAAAAAAGTATATTTAATAAAAGATTCAATTTGACTTTTCCAAGACTACGTCCCTTAGGATTCTTGTCCCTGGATCATCATAGCAAACAGCGAATCCCATTATTTGATAAAGAGGGGGGAAACGTGTCAAACACGTCTTGTCGTAACAAATTATTTATTCTACAAAATGTTATAACATGATTTCTAATAAATACATTTTTAGGCACAATTCATTCCAAGATATTCACGAAGAATTGTACAAGTATGTTTATATGTAAACCTTATATAATACATGCCAGTAACTGTTTTATCTTCTCCTCATTTTTTAAATTATTTTACAGGTTTTAAGGAATAAAAACATGCTGATTACATTTACTGGGGCAAAATCTTACAACAATTACAAACATATTTAAGACTTACGTGTTATATTTAAAACAAATTATTGTCACAACAAACAAAATGATTTTGCAACGTGCCCCGAGCGGAAGGAACATACAAACTATTTGTCTAAGCCTATACATATAATTTTTCGCCTAAAATGATTTCAAGATGTCTGAGCAATGTATATTGTTTTGAACAATGTAATAACATTTTCCTGAGCTACTTTGCACCAAAATGATTATAATGATTTCAGAAATGATTGTAACGAAACGAAATTATCAAGGTTAGAATCAGCCGAACATATGCAAACAATCTCCAGGACAATAAACGCCTGGACAAAATGATTATTCTTAAACTCTCAGTCACTCACCCTGAGCACAATCACAGTTAGAAATAAAACAATCTTACATGAACCTCAAGCACACCATCAACGCATACGCTGAGCAATTAACAATGACAATGAAGCTTCGAACTACAAGGTTCAACAAATCCTCAAACAATAAATTATAACACACTTACATCAAGCAAACCTGAGCAACTGAAACTTTTAAATTCTGCTCAACAAAGTCAACAAATCACATCTAAACAAAACCTCAAGCATAACGCCTTCAAACATACCCTCAACACTAAAACGCTGCTGAACAATCGTGTCTCAGACTTATGTGATATCCCGAGGATGCGAGAACCTCTTCGTCAGCAATAGTCTGGGAACACTTTCTAACCTGAAACCTATCCTCAGCACCTATTCTGAAGCTACCTAATAGATAGAAGTGTCTCAGACGCATGTGTTTCCAGCAATTGTCTGAAGGCACTATCTAGAAACCCTATCCTCATCACCTACTCTTAATCTACCTTAGGGACACAAGTGTTTCAGACGCATGTGTTTCCAGCAATTGTCTGAGGACACTATCTAAATACCCTAAGCTCAACATCTACTCTGAAGCTACCTTAGGGACACAAGTGTTTCAGACGCATGTGTTTCCAGCAATTGCCTGAAGACACTATCTCATAACCCTATCAAACCTAGCTTTAACCAATACTATTCACATCATACATGTTGAACGAAACAACCCGGTCAATATGCCCTAGTACAGAGATGGACCAATAATGCAGACCAAAATGTTGAATCTCAACGATGTGAATACCTCGACACTCGGCGACAGACTGCACTGTATCAATGAACGGTAATTGCTTTTATACCATTTGACGGAATTCCTCTGACTTTACCGTTCATGCACACTAATTTAACACAAATCATTAAATTCACCAAAAAGAATAAGCACTTAGACCCTTACAAAGCTATATCATAAAATAATTTTCCTCACAATTTGAGAAATGTTTTTCAGGCAAAATGCATTCCAGTGTATTTGCAAAGAACGAAAGAAACATATTAAGATGCAAAATGCTTAAAAAAATTTGATAACTATCAAATACTGATTAGTATGTGTTCCAGACCACTTTTACTTTTAACACTTTAACATTAATTTACACTTATCAAAGTAAATATGCATGGATATTTTATATAAAATATCAACCTTTTTCACTTAAATGTGGTTCATTTTTAATAATTCTACATGTTTTAGCCATGTCCTCCACACATACATACTTTTACACATGCTCGACCAGTGTAGATCCAGATCAGCCTGCACATCCGTGCCACCTTATCAAGATCTGCATTGGTCGCATTTTGGTCAGAAATTATTTTACATGTGTTAGGAATTAAACATGGAGAGTAAACTAACATTGTACTAGTGATCATATTTTTAAAAGCAAGCTTTGTTTACATTCATTTTTTTCAGGTCAGAGCCTACTTAATAAAAATTTCTGTAGATTTAATTAAAACAGTTCACCACATGTGTAGAATGTTTTCAATAATTATGTTTCAAAAGCGCTTCAGAATCCTTCTCCATTAAAGGCATGTTGCTGAATGTAGATAAATCTACTTAATTCCTGCCCATTAATAATTACAGTTTTGGCCAACAAAGAATTGTAGTTGTACATGGTATGTACATATTTTTTAAGAATCGACATTAACATTATGGCACACTATGATGGATTTTTTTATCCGAATCGATTGCTCATCCAAAGATATGTATAATTTTATGCTCAGTCATTCCAAGATATTTTTATTTAATTATCAGTTTAAAAATTATGAGAATTATCCATTACAGTCATGAAAATGTATCCCCATTGCACCCAGTTACCGTTTGCTTGAGTTTCATTACAAAATCAGTGGAATAGATTTTAGTGATGGGTATCAAAACGATCTCTATCTTTTTTACACGATTTGTTTTCTATGGTTAATATTATGTCAGAGTAATTGTAAGGGTTGTTTAACAGTGCAACCAGAAATACATGTCTTGAAAATATTCAATAAATGATTATAAGACCAACACTAGGAATCGAACCCATTCTGCTAGAGCGCCTATCTACACAGCGTCGAGCACTGTACAGACATTATGTAAACGATATGATACTTTATTGGGAAATATCATTAGCTTAATATATATTTATATGTATATTCTAAATTTAATCTAGTTTAAGTATGTCTATCTGTATGTCGATAACATTCCAAGCCCAGTGTTTATTTGTTAAAACAATCTGTGAAAACGTGATGTTACTGTTTCACAGTCTTAATCTTTCGAAAACTGCTGATCGCTCATTATGTTTTAGATAAAGTGGATTTTATGAACAATATGAAAAAGTAATATAGAGGAGGAGAGGGAGAGAGAGCATGGTTTTTTTATAAGTATGTCAATTCAAAAAGGACGCCACAAACAATAAACGAAGAAGAGAACATTTCAGTCCTAAACTTATGCCCGAAGAGGAGCATGAATTTCAGCCCAAGATTATCAGCAGCATTTATCAGCATTTACTGTGGTAAAATCATACATCTCCTGCTTCTGTCTATAAGAGGAGATTAACAGACCCCAATATTACACACATGCTAAAAAGGCCTGCTAACAGGCAAAGTAACTTATTATAATTTTCCAAACATGTACCTATACATTTAATGATATTGTTATGCAGTAAAACTCGTTTATAAAGTTTTACAAATTTTCCTATATGTTGTTAAAATAATTATCAGTCATAATCATTTAATACATGTATATAGATATGACATCCAGGCAGACAAAGTAACAAAGACGCAGTATCTTAATCTCAATTAAGAGGTTGTAAAATTGTCAAGTCGCTAAATATTTCATATCAAATATTTGGTAACTATGGTGATCTTGACAACTATCATTGACTGATTAGCATGGTCAGTTTAAGTTGAGATTTCCAACTGGTAGCATATATGGTATTCCATAAGAAACTTATTTGTTGTTAAATGTTAAAATATATTATTTGGATTTTCCAAAAGTGAAGATTGATATTTGTTGTTGCAATTGGTTTTCCATTGCTTACCGGACTGATTAAACGCTTGAAATTTGGAATAGAATTCGTTATTCGTTCGTAAATAAAACAGTGCCTAAGAAGAGCATATCAATATCTAAACTTGTTGGTTAAAACAATAATAAAACAATGCATTCGAAGTACATACTGAACATTTGTTCTTTAATCTTAGAAAGTTTTAAAAACTTTTATTTTGTATAAAAAAAATTTCATGCGGTAATATCTTTAATACAAATGTTGCTACTATTGCTACTACTACTACTACTATTACTACTACTACTACTACTACTACTACTACTACTACTACTACTACTACTACTATTACTACTACTGTTGCTGCTGCTACTACTACTGCTTCTGCTACTTAAACTTCTACAACTACTTCTGCTACTGCTACTGTTGCAGTGATTCTTGGACAGCAACTAATAACGGTGTCGCTGTAGAACGGATGAATCAATTGTTGAAAGCGAAATTAAGACTCTTCATACTGAATGCAAACATGAATTTGACGTTGACGCCTAAAATATGTTTATTTGAGTTCCAAAGACTAAAAATATGTTTATTTGAGTTCCACTTTAACAGGTCGGGTGTTGTTGATTTCAGAAATGAAATATTTAAAGATTTGGTCAAAAAGAAGTCGAAATATTTTCAGATGTTGCCGACCGGTGATTGCATTTATAGCCATGTTAAATCAAAGTACTGAAAGTACAGAAAACCAGCGAAGCGATTTTGCTTATTGAGAATAACCAGTGCCATGATTCTCATACATGTATCCATTTACGAAAAGCAAAAGAACTTGGCTCACTCGCAAAAAAAAAACCCTTCATCTTGTCTAAATGATAGTGGAAATAAGGGTTTCCATGTATTATCTGGATGAAAGCTTCTGTTAACCCTTTACTCCATAGATATACCTTCATAGCTTGGGTGAACAGTTTAGATCCGTATCAGCTGGCACATCTGTGCGATCTGATTAGGATTTAAACTGTTCGCTTTTATAATCATTTTTTTTCTGGCCATTAATCACACTTTTTGATCCAGATCAGATGGCACTATTGTGCCAGCTGATCGGGACCTGAACTGGTCACCTATGTGATGAAAGGGGTATATATTGAGTAAAGAGTTTTAAGCAAGAAATTATAATAGTGAAATCTGTGTACTGACATCCCAAAGACAGAATGAAAACGAAAAATGATATAAAAAGTGAGACCCCATCGATGAGAAAGAATATGCAGTTATTTGAAATAAGAAATATATAATTGTTTCCTTCATTGTGAAAAACATGTAAAGGAAATCGTAGAATTGAGAATCCTACATATTAAGATAAAACAACCTAGAGTCATAACATTGCCGAAAGCATTGGAATTAAATGCTAGATAACACACATGTAAAATTGAAGACAATTTCAGAGGAAAATGAATCACTATAGTTTATACCAAAAATTTCCACCGGTACGGTATTAGTTGTTAATAATAACGGACTCGATGTTTTTTTCATGTAGCATATTATTAGAAAAAAAGGTGCCAGATTTAAGACATTGGTAAACATATTATTGAGTTTTGGTTGTTAAGGCGCTGGGATAAATGTCCATTAGCTTACAATCCGTTCATATAACATCAGTTTCAGCAGACAGATGTGTCGTTTTTAATTTAAGGCTTCATCATGGTTTGTCCTCTATATTCACACGTACTTTTACTTTTCTTTGGCTTTCTTCAAAACGCGGGAAATTGTGACGTCACTGACATTTGCATATTCAATGTGTCACTGCGCCTATGATTTCATGTACTCCGAACAAAAATAGTAGTCATCTCTAGCTTAATCGAAAACGTAAACCAAGTAAACATCTTAACCTCTGGAAAAATGTAAATTATGCATTATTCCTGAAACAAATCATAGTCCGTTCCTTGGACCACTGATGGCCTTATTGTCGACGTGTCTCCTGCCACGTACGTGATAAACGGACACGTATCGCGCATGCTCGTAGCATGTTTCGAATACATAGATCTGTAAATCCTACATTTCCTTATTTCTGTACGAGTAATATACGGTATACTAGTTTTAATATGTAAAATTTTGCACATCTCAATAGTTTACTGTTTACTGATCAAGCTTATACACTACTCAAAAATTCTAAACCGCCACTAGAGACATTTTCCCATTTTGGGGTCCGTTACGTTTACGTCAATTTTTGTATGTTATATTAATATGATTTGAAGAAAATGTTTGAATAAACGTGAGAATATTATTGATTTGCAAGTTATAATAGAAAACAAATCATTCCTCATTTTCTTTACAATAAAAAATAGACATGTCTCTAGTGGCGGTTTAGAACTTTTGAGTAGTGTATGTCGAAATCCAATATATAAACATATTCAGCAATGATGATTGCTTCATGTTTAGTGATTTACAACGCTCATGAACGCCTACCATCAAATAATAAACAAATGTTCGCAATATGTCTTTAAAAGTTCAAGTGAAAGCATTTGCGCATTGATTTCATAAAGTGGACAATTGAAGAAAAAATATGCTTATATGGAAATTTATCATTATCGTTATTGTTAATGATAAAAAAATATTTCGTGAAACGAACAGTTTAGCCGCAGAACAAACGTCCAATAATAAATTGGCTTGAAAATGACAAAATAAAGTAAATGTTTTCACTGTTATTTTGAGCTTCGAATTAGCAGAAAAGATATATTAAATATTTCAGATTTAATGTTTGGCTATTGTTATATCCTAACATCGGGAATATCGTTTATATCTCTACCTAAAGGTAACATATCTGTGGCTCGCAAAAAAGTCACTGGCGGCTACAACCGCCAGATATAATTGGTTTATTGCTGTCGTTTGTGTTCTGAATTAGGGACAGAGCAATGAAGCAGTCAATTATTCTTTTAGCGATACTAACGTGGCAAGAGCCAACTTTAACACGTAACAGGAAACTTGGGGACTACTTTACTTACTCTGATTACTCTGAAATGCGTAATCCGCCGGTTGCCATTGCCTCGTTTTGGTTTGATACCGATTTCAGAATTGTGATTAGAAAAACCAGCTTCGCTGGTTAAAAAGATTCTTCTAAAAAAATCACATGTCGCTTGAAAAGAATTAGCTAATAGTGACGAGGCAGTCACTTTGTTTGGTAACAGATGCCACAGCCCCGCTGTTTGAGGATTTGCTTTCCAATAGCTACTTCTAGAAGCTGTAACTACTGCTGCTACTATTACTACTGCCACTTCTGCTGGTGCTATTACTACTAATAGCAGACCTTCAGACATTCTTCAATGAAAAAAAATCAACATGATGATGATAATGATGACGATGATGATGATGATGATGATGATGATGATGATGATAATGATGATGATGATGATGATGATGATGATGATGATAATAATAATAATAATAATAAATGTAATAATAATAATAATAATAATAATAATAATAATAATAATAATAATAATAATAACACATATGCAGTTAATTTGATATAACCTGTTAAACGTCTAGTATTCTATCAAGTTTTTCGAAAACACATTTAAAATAAAATACAGTTATCATTTTCAGGATACTCTAACAGTTTTCATTAATGCGTACATTACAAATAGTTTTTTAAACAGACAGAAATATTAATAAAACAACGCGAGAAGGAAAAAGGAAAATTTACCTGTTATATGAGCTCATTCATTCAAACCAATATAACATGACTGTGTGAATGAGAATGAAAGCTTTTGTTCAGCATAAAAATGCCTTTACTTATATACGTCAAGTGTCTTATTTTTAAACACTTTGCTTATCGTTCTTTTCTGATGTAACTGAAATTAGATCTTCTACATTCCATTTCATAATGTGAAGAATAATTATAACAGTGTCTATTTTCTCAAGAATAACGGGTATAATATGTTCAAGTTTATATAGTTATCTCAATTGGTAGTCCGTTTCAACTATTTCGGATACTATGAACCTCTTTTTTTCACAAATATTCACAAACTAATGCTATTTAATCTAAACAGAATCGTCTATAAGTCATAATAAATAACAAAAGAAAAGACTTGTAATATACACACACGTATTTGGAACAGTCACACTCAGACAACACAACCTCTCTGCACAAACACTACTCAGACAACACAACATCTATACGCAGACACCACTCAGATAACACAACCTCTCTGCACAAAAACCACTCAGACAACGCAACCCCTCTGCACAGACACCACTCAGACAACACAACCTCTGCACAGATTCCACAAAGACAAAACAACCTCTGTGAACAGACATCACTCAGACAACACAACCTCTCGGCAAAGACTCCACTCAGACAACAAAACCTCTCTGAACAGATACTACTCTGACAAAACAACCTCTCTGCAAAGACACCACTCAGACAACACAACCTTTCTGCACAGACACTACTCAGACAACACAACCTCTCTGCACAGACATCACTCAGACAACTCAACCTCTCTGCAGAGACATCACTCAGTCAGCACAACCTCTCTGCACAGACACCACTCAGACAACACAACCTCTCTGCACAGACATCACTTAGACAACATAACCTCTCTGCACAGACACCACTCAGACAACACAATCTCTCTGCACAGGCACCACTCAGACAGCACAACTTTTCTGCACAGACCTCACTCAGGCAACACAACTTTTCTGCACAGACAAAACTCAGACAACACAACCGCTCTGCGAAGACATCACTCAGTCAACACAACATCTCTGCACTGACATCACTCAGACAACACAGCCTCTGTGCACAGAAACCACTCAGACAAACAATCTCTCTGCACAGACACCACTCAGACAGCTCAACTTTTCTGCACGGACCTCACTCAGACAACACAATTTTTCTGCACAGACACCACTCAGACAACACAACCTCTCTGCAGAGACATTTCTCAGACAACACAATTTTTCTGCACAGACACCACTCAGTCTACACAACCTCTCTGCACAGACATTTCTCAGACAACACAACCTCTCTGCACAGGCACCACTCAGACAACACAACCTCACTGCACAGACATCACTCAGACAAGAAACCTCCACTCTGATAACACAACCTCTCTGCAGAGACACCACTCCGACAACATAACCTCTCTGCACAGACATCACTCAGACAACACAACCTCTCTGCACAGACACCACTCAGAAAACACAACCTCTCTGCACAGACCTCACTCAGGCAACACAACATTTTTGCACAGAGAAAACTCAGACAAAACAACCTCTCTGCACAGACATCATTCAGACAACACAAACTCTCTGCACAGACACCACTCAGACAACACAATTTCTCTGCACAGACACCACTCAGACAGCACAACTTTTCTGCACAGACCTCACTCAGACAACACAACCTTTCTGCACAGACACCACTCAGACAACACAACCTCTCTGCACAGACATCACTCAGACAACACAACCTCTCTGCAGAGACATCACTCAGTCAGCACAACCTCTCTGCACAGACACCACTCAGACAACACAACCTCTCTTCACAGACATCACTCAGACAACACAACCTCTCTGCACAGACACCACTCAGAAAACACAACCTCTCTGCACAGACACCACTCAGATAACACAACCTCTCTGCACAGAAACCGCTCAGACAACACAACCTCTCTGCACAGACACCACTCAGACAACTCAACCTTTCTGCACAGACACCAGTCAGACAACACAACCTCTCTGCACAGACACCACTCAGACAAAACAATCTCTCTGCACATATACCACTCAGACATCACAACCGCTCTGCGCAGACAACACTCAGACAACACATGCACAGTGTAGAACGAAAAAGAGCGCTTGAGTTTATCATTTGATCAACTAAAAAACACCACCAATACTTGTCAAAAAAGAACTCGCAACATTGTGTAATATGGACAACATAGTGGAACATTGTACTAGATCTTAAAATGTACTGCCTCGGTTTTTGTATCTGTGCAGCTAAAATATCCTGTTTCCAAATCTAAACTGTCTTGGATATTGAAACCACCCATCTAAAATAGAGTTTTGTTAATATAATTAATATTGTATCATGTTTTCAAACCATCGGCGATTGTAAATTGCAATACATTTGCACTCATTAAAGACGCTATTAACATGCTTTACAGTTACACATTAATATGAAATACAATACATACAACTTCCTTCTTAGTGAAAGGCGGAATGAGGAAAATCAGTAAAGTTAGGATATCAAGCAGGCATTCAGAACTACAAGACCGTAACAAATATGATAATATAAATATGCTGTCATTTCATTTGTCTTGTTTACAGAAGCGGATCAGCTTGAAAACATTCTCAAAACTTAATGTTTTAAATTATCAATCATATAAACTATCAAGACGCTCAAACTTGTTTCGTTGATTGTATCTTTCGTTTCTACAGTAGGTGAAGATGTCTTTGTGATCAAGCGTAACCGAACTGAAACCGCTAATACAAGGGGCGTAGTTGTTTTAATCACACAGTTTATCAGTTCAAATATCTATTTTCAATTAGAGGTACATGTAGCTTTCAGCGGTAGTGTATGATATGAGAATTTCATTCCTTCCTGTTTGAAATAGATGAAAAATGAATTTGAAAGCCACTAAACACGACAAATATGAAAATGTGTTAATGTTCATTATCCATAAGAACTGTATTACCAGTGAAATATTTATATGAAAACGACAAATATTAAATTACTGCAGGTTCATTTTGATTGAGCTTGCTCATGGGAAGTAATGGAAATGCATATTACTGTTCACGCCGCTACAGCGGTAAACAGTACACTTTTGATGTATCCGAAACGATGTTATGCATGTAGCGGCGAACATGGAACCTTCATAGCGGTATTTTAAGATTAACACCATTACATGATCAGCGATGCATGTTCCCCAGATAATAAAATGGGTTTGCCCTTAACGATAAAAGAACGGATGGAACTTAATATAATTGAATTTTCACATGGGGATCTGAGAATAAAAATCCTGCAAATCATAGAGATAGCCACATGCGAAAATTGAAACAAAATATAGAAGATCATTTATCCAAATCTAAACTTGCTTGGATATTGAAACCGCCCATCTAAAATTGCCGCAATATAAAAACAAACTTTATTTTAGACAAACTATAATCATGCATAAGTATCGTAACAAGCGATCTTCAACGGACGCAAAGTAATGTTAACGACACAATGAATCCGTTCCATTGCATGTTATGTATTTAAGTACTATAATAATGTTGTGTTGTAAGTAAAAACATATTAACACTATAGTTTTTTGAAAGTATTTTAACGCATGAAGAATAATTATTTTGCTTAAATTGACGTTTAAAGAACGACAATATTATATTTATGCCGAAGACTCGAATTCTAATGGCAGATTTCAGGATATTAAAGTCAATTCAATGTAACATAAAACATAGAGATCTTGATTAGTTGTCGCACACATTTTAAAAACCCCGTTATGTAGCTAGACTACGGCACCACACATTTACACGTTGTCATCTTATAATTTATTGTTTGCCGGTCTGAACGTATTTGTTCCTGTAGGTAAATGTAATCAATTATTAGGTATTGATGCTTGTCCAAAATTTGCTTCTATAAATTCATAAACAACAAAACAGTCATATAATATAAAAAAAAACAGACGGAAAGACTTAAAATATGTATATGACTGAATATAGATAGAGATAAAAAGCTAAGTCGAGGTTTCTGTTTAATAGCCCGAGAAGTTGCGAGTGCACCCATTCCCTTCAAATGGTGAGCCACGCGCTGTGTGACATTTTGATAAATTGAATTCATAGTAAATGTCTCCGTTACTTCAATAATAACATAAACTTAACATAAATACAATTGGTAATTTTGCGTAATTATGTCAACACTGGTTTCATGCACCAGACATATAAATTAAAGCGCGGAAAGCGTTGAATGACTAGCGCGTCGGAGAATTTCATTACCTATGCAGCTGAATGTCAACTCTGGCTAACATCGTTTAATATGTGCAGAATCTGTAGAATCTGTATTGTCAAATATTTGCTCAGCTTCGAGCTCAACTCAAGCACTAACACTTTTTCATTGGAACTCGTATACTAAGAAGGTGAACCTTACATCCCTGGACACTTCAGTTTTGTTGCTAATGTAAAAACAGTGGAAATGTGATTTAGGGGAACAAAAAATAATTTTGATGCATAGCATCAAGTCGGCGCGAAAAATAGTTTTGCAATCAGATTAAAAACCTAAGACGATTTCACAAGCGAACTACAACCAGCACTTGAAAGCACGGTCTCGATAATCAAGATAGTATGTGCAACTTTGAATGTTTTGTAAGTTTGGATTTGATTATGAAGTATCGAGAGGAAACATTCTAGGATACAGACAAATGGAGAGGAAAATCGATTACACGATGGAAGTGTCTACGAGTCCGGGTCCGGACATCTAGACTTTTGGTCTAGAGGTCCGGCCCCGGACCCGGAGACAACCCTTATAGAGTTGTCTCGGGGTCCGGGAAATTTTTGTTATATACTCAACAAAAATAAAAAGTATCCACTTTCCTATTTTAAATTTTGTAAAATCTGAAAACGAAAACTCAAAATTTTATATTTGTACACATTTACTTTTCTGTTATCATTGCAAAGGGATAAAGTATTCTTGAACATCTGCAGCCACAACTTAGTTATCTTTCCCTTTGTTATAATAAAGGTTTCAGTAAAATGTCAGTGATTCTTTGAAATATTCACATTTATTTGAATTAAATCATTTTCTCTACGTCTTATGATCAATAAAATCACAAAATATTCACCAATAACACAACTGGTCCTCGATAAACAACGCTAGAAATTCCAACCATTTCCAATTACCTCCCTTTTAATTGAATATGTAGTGTTTTGTAATCCATGATTAATTGTTATTCGATTGACAGTTCCTCAGGTCTTGGTTTGGAAGTTTTTAGTCATGAATAATTTAATTTAAAAACAACTGAGATTAACTAACAAAGCATTATCCCAAGCGCTCCTGATTAAATGAAAATATGTTAATGAGAATATAAGCATAAAAAGTAGATACTTTTTATTTTTGTTCAGTATAGATATTATGCATTTTCTCAAAACAGTTATTATTTATCACCTTATTGAATCATTAAAATGTAATTTAGTCATTAAAATTTTTAATTTTAGAATTTTATTTCAGTTTTTAAGACCAAATAATTCTACCTGTATAGCTTTGGAAATATAACCAACGACACGTTCCAAATGCGGTCTAAAATACTTTAATTGATGAGTGAAGCTGTAATTGCATATTGCGTACATGATCTATCGTTGCTTTGTTGTATTGTTGATGATAATGATTGAAAAAAATAAGTAAATTGATACACAATGAAAGTTTGATTGTGTTTTTATGATGACCCGACGCTTATTGTTATTGGATTATTATACTAAACATACCTGTGAAAAACTACAGCTAGGTATTGATTGTTATTTTCGAAGTGGTCATCAAAGATGTCCAGGTGTCTTGATTTAGCCTGTTCAAATTATACCGCCCAATTGAGTACTTACACCTTATTGTGAAGTCAAAACGGGCCGAAAGCTTTGAAGAGGAGGCTTTAAATTTAGAGTTTAGCGTCATTTGTCTTGTGTCAGTGTCAGTGGTAAACATGGCACACAAGTTTCATATTGGTGAAAAAATCAGTGTTATTTTGTTTTGTTAAAAAGTAAAATTTACTTGTATCAAAAACAGGAAAACGTGCAACTTTTCAAAGAGATTCAAGAACTTTAAATGCTTAAAAAGCCGTGCTACTTTAACAATAGGATTAAATACTATGAAATCACGTATAGTAGTATTCATGGTGGCAAAAAATTTAAAGCCAGGTGAGATGACAAGAAGACGACCAGGTAAGTGTCACTCCTTTTTATTTGAGTGTCCATCAGGTTTTTGATAATACACGCCAACAAAATTCGTGTGTAGTATTTAGCAGTTGCATAAATAAATCTATAAATTTAAATGGACAAGTTCATAACTTACATTCCATTAAACACGTATTTTCATTTTAAAATAATAGGACAAAGGGCAAAACCATTGAATACAATAATTCGGTCGTGTTTGAACCATTTTAATAAACCTGTCATGAAGCAGAATCGGCCATTTCAATCAAATACATAATAATTGATTTACATTATTTTATTGCCATATTATGTAGTGTGATAAAATACATATTTGCAATTGGTTTGGACCACAAGTGCAGAACTCAAGTTAATGACGGCCCTCACCATACAATTTGATATATAACATTTGAAAAGGCACATAATTATCAAAATAATTGTTTAGCTGTGATAACACATTGGTGGAACAACGCATATTTATTGCGGTGGACAAACATAGTTGGAACCTTTCAAAGTAAATGTAGACATTTTATACATGAACACGCTTAAGTCTTCTTGTGTCTTTAATAAAATGATGGACACATTTAAATATTAATTGATTATCAGCAATTGTTAGTGATCATCTGTTTCCAAATAGTAAAAATCAATATTAACATCGAAATTTTGAAGAAAAAGGCGCGAAATGGAGTAGTCACGTTTTTTGCTGAGCGTTGTCGATGGAAATAAAATGAAATTTCAAAATGGAATTTAAGTCTAAACGTGTTTTTTATATACAAAAGTTATCTGTGAGCAAAATCTCAGCTAAATCTTCAAACGTTATTGATTCTTACTGGACATATAATGGCAACGTGTTCGCAAAGTCGTCAGCCACGCATTGTCTTAAACGCGTAATACGCCAACGTGACATTGATTCAATTACTGGAGTGGTACCAGATCTGTCCGGCGAAGACGGCAGTTTTTAGTCAACGATATGTGTCAGCACATTAACGTTGTAAAAATATAGATGTAGGTAATCTTGCTGTTGTGTCTTTGAATTTCGCGGGATTCAGTTTTCACACTGATTACTCAAACTCACTATCGCGTGCGCATACATATATGCGCTTGTATTTGATATTCAATGGTTAAATATGGTTGGGAATCAGTTTCGCGCATGTAACATATGCGCGAAATATTCGAGAAATGATATCCCGCGAGTCTTAATGATGCTACAGCAAACGATTAACCTTTTACGATCACAATGGAAGGCAATTCAATGCTGTGATTTTTCCCTCACAGTGTGTTTTCTGTTTGTTGTTGTTGTTTTTTTGTTTACTACACTCTTTGCATAAAACTTTAAATTAAATATAAAGCTTTTTGTTGTTGTTATTGTTGTTGCTGTTGTTTTTGTTGTTTTATAAATCTCACAACGAGGAGCTTAAACTTCTCGAGTTATTTTAGTTCTTGTGTAGTGTTGATTTACTGTTGTTGTTTTTTTCTTTAGGTTACAAAAATCGTACTACTTGAAAATTATTACTTAAGACTAACCGAAATTTAGCTGATATCCTCCAACGGTAATTATTACTTTTCTTTGGTAAGAGAGCTTGGATTTTTTTAGAAAAATAAAAGGTTTTTCTGTGCTTTTTGTTTAATTTGTTAAGGTATTTTGGGAATTGAAATTGTTAATATCAGAAATTCACAGTATATTGATATGTTTTCTAATATCACCGTAAAAGAACGGTGGCCAACCATTTCCTTGAGCTGCGCCTTACATCGTTTTTATTGAAATTCCATTAATGTTACCTGTTCATTAGATTTTAATTATGGAAGTATTACTTGCGTTACTGTATATAGCAAGTCAGGCTTGTTCCCTTACGTGATAAGAAATATTAGAAGCAACTATTATATTTCTTTATACAAGGTGAACACAATCTACATAATCTTCCAAAGGTATTTATCCGAACTAAATATCTTTATCACGTGACTATCTGCTTATTGATAAATTATCTACATGCACTTGTACACTTGCATTATTCACATGGTAACTGCATGTACTATTTCAGTTAAACTCTAAGTAGACATTTGAATGCGTTTAACAAGCTGCGTTTCGTCTTAAGGTTCCGCAAAGATTGCAAATGGCGAAGAGTGGCTAAATTTTCAAAATTGAATTTTGGGGGAAATACTTATTGCCACCTAGATTTTAGTAACGAAATGTATTTAGCTAAGGATGTAGTTGATTTTTGCATGCTCAATTTAGTCTAATTCATGTTCTAATTACCAGGCACATACTAAAACAAAAGAAAAACCGTTTGCATGAGAACTCTGAAATTCATGGACAATATAACAAAGCAGCTCATACCTGAAATAAGTATTTGCTGGTCTTGTTTAAAATCACCCAAAGTTACCAATGCAAACTGATGCTAAATAATTCAGTAAATTTATTTATTCCGACTTGACATACGTGCAGTGGTAATTCTACCATGCTGAAATAGGGTCGCTAACAAAAATGATAATCTTCTGGAAATTTTATAAGAACGTAGTTGTTTTTAAATTTACAAATTAATAATTTTAAAGTTTTTTGTCAACTTCAGTTTGATACCTAATTTCATAAATGACCGTCTATAATTCTTTGTAAGCGGTTTGACAATTTTATTACCTATAAGATATAGATACCAATGATAGTTGTCATGGCAACATTTGCCCGAGGCAGATAAATTATCGTAATTTTAGGAAATTTACATGTACATTGTGACATTCTTATTTAGACTCTTCTTTAAAAAAAAAAACAACAACAATTAAATCAAAAGCAAAAGCGAATGAATACCGCTATTAGAGAATTCAAGAGAATCCTACTAAGGGCTTTATAGTTTCTATAAATACTATCTAAGCTGTCCCAGAAACATTTAATTTGCCATATTTACATGGAAAAGTTCTCAATTTTTTTCTTCGCCGGATCGGATCGCATTCAACGCATAGTCTCGGTGCAAACATGGTAATGCCAATTTTTCAACGCCAGTCAGAAGTTTCTCGCCTAATTTCATTCCATTTTATAGAAATCTACATGTTTCGACATTAACAACTGAAATTTGTTGAACGAACATATTTAACAGTGGAAACGGTAAAAACGCAAGGAAGCGATAATGGAACGCTGGAAACGGAAGAAACGCTAGAAACGGAAAAACCGCTAGAAACGAAAAAAAAAACGCTGGAAACGCAGCGTTGAAAGCGTTTTAATCGAAATGGAAACGAAATTGAACGGAAACGGAATGGAAGCGCAGCGGAAAACGTTGCCAATTGAAATGGAAATGAAACGGAGTGGAAACGCAAAAAAATGTCAATTTCTTGAATTTCAGTACTGTACGTTAAAGGCAAAATTTAAAAAGCAGGTAGTATTTTTGGGGTTATTGGTGATTGTTAAGGTCAACCAATATTTAGTATCTGGCTTAAACTGAATCCATGAGAATATTACCATGGAAAAAATAAACGCTTCAAAAGTTGTCAAATACGTTTTATAATGGGGATTTAATGTGGCAAGGGAGTCGAAATCCATCATAGTTTGTCCTTTGTTATCTTGGTTGAGTTCACATGATTTAATCGATTAAATCTTGTGAACTACTTTACATTTAAAATGCTAATTTCCACTAATTGACAATTATGTTTAAGTTCTTAATCATCGTAGATCGCAGAATATTTTTCCGTTTTCAGTTTCAGTTCATCAACTTTTGAAGATCATGTTTGTTTTCTAGTAAACAGTATACCTCTTGTTCAGAAACTTTGCTCATACATTTTACATCACGTTTTTGTAAAACAAAACGTATTGTCTACTTCGTTTGAACCTCAAGAACCCGTCAACTCATCTTTATGTCATTGTGGAGTTATTGAATCCACTGATCTCCTAAGATGCCCCAACCATTGGCAAAACTACCTTAATAACCTACCTTATCCCCTTCTTCTCCAAAACTTATTATTCGGATCTGAATATCTTTCAGTTGAAGAAAACAAGTTCGTTTTTACTCAAGTTCAAAAATACATTGAGGCAACCAAAAGATTTGCATAAGCTTGTTTTACGCTTGCCTGTTCTTACCATCCTTCCATTCTTCCCCCATCCACACCTTCACTCTTTCCCTTCCTCTCTCTCTCTCCCTCTCTCTCTCTCTCTCTCTCTCTCTCTCTCTCCTTCTCTCTCTCTCTCTCCATTTCTGTTTACATTTTAGAGTTTTTGAATGTTGTTATTAACATTTTTCAAAGTTTAGTTACAATCGTCAAAACTTTATGTTGTGCAATTATACATAAACCGTAATATCTGAATTTTCGATGTTTATGCCCAAATAATCATTTATTTTAAAGAAAATAGCGGTATTGGGGAAAATATTAAGAAAAAGGGGAATATGATTCCTAAAAAAGTCATTCATTTAATTCATACTTGAATAGTGTCAAAACATAATTTACTTTTTTCCTATATCATCCTGTTTCTGATTCTAATTTTTTTAATCTCGTTGAGCATAGTTGAATAAATTCTTATTTTTTAGCATTTAATTGCTATATTTAATGACACGTGGCATACACGCGCGATAACGTTATGTTTCATAGTTCGACCTGCCTTTAAAAATATGTTGATTTCTATTATCTCCTTTTGTGCGTTTATATACGATTGTTATAATACGGGAGTTATTGTGTTATGAAGTCGTCTGTCACCCGTCTACCTGTTTATATTTCCTTATGTCCAGGTGATTGCAAGGACAAAAGCAATGTTTCGGACAATGGTCACCAAAACTAGCTTTAAGCTCTTGGTTCAATAATAATTCCCCTAGTTCAGGTTATAAGGCCGAAGGTTAAGGTAAAAAAGTGCAAAAGATTTTCATGGTGTGCCTATAGTGAATAAGAAAAGTGGTCAACCGTACTTGAATTCAGAACGATCCCTTTTTAATTTATATCTTCAAACGTCAAAGGTCAGCAAATTCATGTTATTTGAGGTTCTGATTTACCTACACATGCATTATCAAACAGTCCGTAAAATGCTCCGGTTACGCGGTATTATATGTTTTAATAATACATACCTTACTATTTATAGTAAACAAATTATATAGCAATTTTGGATATTATTGTCCAGACCGGGGCATTATCATATAATCGGCCCTCACGCGAGGGCTGATAACATGATATCAGTCCTCGGAATCGGAATCACGTCACTTCCAGTATTTTTTTCTTATCGTTGTGTCCATAATTCCGTTAAAATAAAGCCTATTTTGTGTAGATAATCGAAATAGATGAAAAGGGAACTTTGAAAAAAAGGAATATATGCATATCAGGAATCGCCACACTAAAAAAACACAGCCTCCCCACGCAGCGAAAAAGAAGAGAGGAAGAGAGAGCGCATGTTTTATATAAGTATGTCAATTAAAATAGGACGCCATAAACAATAAACGAAGAAGAGAACCACCGAACACGACAGATATGAAAATACTGCAGGCTCGGTTTGATTGAGCCTGCTCATGGGCAGTAATGGGAATGCATATTACTGCCCACGCCGCCTAGCCCCGGGTTGAGCGCAACTCAGTAATTACACCGATGAATAGTACAATTTCGATCCTTCCCAAACGATGGTATGCATATGGCGGTGAACATGGAACCTTCAATGAGGTATTTTCAGAATAATACCATTCCATGTTTAGCGGCGTATGGTCCCTAAATAAAAGAATGGGTTTGCCATAAACGAGAAAACAATGGGCGGAACTAAACAAAAAATAATTTTGACAGGGGATCTTAGAATATAAATCCTGCGTATCACAGACGACGCCAAAGGCAAAATATAAAAAGCAGGAAGTATATTCTTGGGGGTGATTGGACGAAGCTGGCAGCAGTGGTATAAGTATGAAACACTCTTAAATGATAGCCTTAACAGACTCATACCACGTTAAACACTTCTACCATTCATCATTAGACATAATTATTCCGTCCTGTCCATGATTTTGCAATTAAGCTCTGGTTTAAAAGCAAAAGAAAAGAAACATTCAATCGACAATGCTTTGCACTGTTTGAAAAAAGTAAACATTCGTCCAATTATGTCACACATTAAACTTAAATTACGTATTACTTTAATCTTGACAGAGTGCTCATTGATTTAACAAGTGCTCGTTCAATTAACAAGTGCTCACTCAAGAACCTGTAGTGAGTGAACATTTTATAAAAATATGTCCAAATAGGTGTCTATAAAGTTATGTATTATAGACGTTAAAACACGGCTGAGCGCGTCCGAGGCGTGATAATCGGCCCTCGATCGCAAACGGCCCTCGGGCCGTAATGCTCTTCTCGGGCCGATCATCACGCCTCGGCCCAGCACAGCCGTGTATTATCTAAATATGCATATACGGAGGAAATCTGGCAGATAACCCCACTGTTTTTTCTTTCCTTTCCACAAACACAAACTGTATAAGGAGAAAGAGAAAGCGAAAGAGAGGGAGAGAGGGAGAGAGAGAGAGAGAGAGAGAGAGAGAGAGAGAGAAAGCATAGTTAATAAAATGATCAGTTTCACAAAAGACTCCACAATCAATTAACATAGATGAGAACCCGAGGGGTTACCGCCTTAGAACGATCAGTGGCAAATCAAATTGCCACCGGGGTTTTAAACCAGGTTCTAGGGTGCACCAACCTCACACTTGCCCCGACTGGTTCTTATTTCACAAAATAAGTACAAGTTGTCTTGGTGAAATAACTCCAACCCACCCATCAGCTCAACAATGTTGCATGCAAAAGCACACAAACTTTAAAAAATAAGAAGCTAATAGAATTGCAAAGCCAAATAGCGGGTACTCAATGATCTTACCGAGACCAGAGCTCCTGAAGAAATAAGCAAGAACACAACGACAGAGATAAAAGAAACAAATATAGCTTCTATGTTCGTTTAAGAAAAGATTTCCCCATAAACCTTCATAAACTCTTCAAACCCTGCCACCGTCAGGCAACCAAAGAGGTTAGCATAATGATCAGCTGCAGATGGGTTAATCACCAGGCCTCCAGAATGCTGTTAAATATGTTGGTAACCTTTCCTTTTAAATTTACAGATGATTTTTACGAATAACCGGGAAAAAAATATTAATTTTATCTTCTTAAGTTTCCTAATTATATCTCCATGCAAAGTGGCTGTAAAATACCTTGTTGCAATAGTGATTTTAAACTGCACCTGTAGTTTTTTAATTAGATCTCGGTATCGGCGATAAAACTTGCAAAAGGTTTTCCTTAATTTGTGATACCGATAACCTTGTTTTAAAAGTTTTTTCTGTAATGCAAAGATTACGTTCATTGAAATAATAAACATCGTTGCAAGCTCTTGAAAAGCGAACAAGCTGTGAAATATAAATCATTTAAGATGTTGCACGAGGATCATCGCCGTCTAAAAACGGAAAAAAATACTGTATCAAAATTAAAATAATCTCTGTTACATGTACCATACATTTTAGTAATGGCGTAACCATTTTCAATGGACAGATTTAGATCAAGGAAATTTGATTGCTTTTCTGAAGTGTCCGCTTTTAAATAATTTTGCTGTAGCTCTTTAGGATAAATCTTATTAACCAGTCGCGGAAAATCGTTTGCTCATCATAATGGGTTTTACATTTTTAAGCCTTCAACGGAATAATTACATTCCAATTTTACAAATGTTACTGCAAAATAAAGATAGTGCAAGTACATTTTTGAACGGAACAGACTCAGTCAAAACATCGGTTTTAATACTCATAATAAGACATTGTCTTGTAGGGTAGTAAATATCAATAAATTCATTAGGGCTTATATAAGATTTAAAACATGTAGCGGGGTGTTAGTGTTGTACGTGTTTGTTAATACTAGTAGAGGCTTTCGCGTGTCCATGCGCATGTATGTGATCTTATTTGTTTTCTTTTCAAAGAAATGTTTTAATGCAAGCAATAGACGAGTAAACATATACTTGAGTCGATGAGAAAATTCAGCGATTAAAAGGGACGACATTTTTGCTTACCCTATGATATGCATGTGCATATGTGCATTTATTCTAACGCTATTAACTGTGTTTTCATTTGTATTAAATTATTCAACTCCTTCATCTGCATGGGTATAAAAACATGCATATGTACATGTACAATTCAAATATGTTTATATATTTTTTTTTACATTAGCTACCCTCGCTACCTGAATGCCATAAGGCGTCCAAGAAGTGTTTTAATCATTTAAGGTTGTGGGAGGATATTGCAAGAAGTACTCTGTAGATTCAGAATTGTCCTTTGGTGCTTTCAAGTGTCCGGCATATAGCACCAGGACAGTGGGCACCGTTTAAAGTCTGAAAAGGTGAAGGTAAACTTAGTCGGATCACAAACAAATTTAGACTGGCAGATCCTTCGCGTTAAAACGGATCTTATTTGTGTGCTCTTGTTTCGTGTATGTTTTATTTCTGTCTTTTTAATTTAAGTCCAACGACGCCTCCGAGGACTTTTAGATAGTCTAGATTTTTTTATATATATTACTAAGTTAATGTTCATAATCGTCTCTGGTTCCTTTAAGAGCATGGTCTATGTGTAATGCATTCTATTTATAGTCAACTTAAACTGTAAACAGTCATGTGGTTTGTCAATTTACAATAAATTAGTGAAAATAAACTGTTGTTATACTGTTTTCGCTGCTGTTGCTTTTGCTTTCGTTGCTTTTGTTTGAAATAAAAATAAGGTTTTCAACTTTTATAGGACAATTCGCTTTATAGCTTAATTCGAACATTTACTTGTGACAAATCTTTTTTTTGCAAATTCGGTATACTGATCCCGTCGAAAGGAGGGGAAACATTTATTTATGCCAGACCAGTTTAGCCCCGGATTGATCGCAAAACATTAACGGAAGAAAACAGTACAGTCACATTATTCAAACCACAACTTACAATGTTAATCAATAGAAAACTGTATTTTATGTATCAATAGAAAACTGTATTTTATGTATCAATAGAAAACTGTATTTTATATAAACACCGATTATGGGTTACACAAATCGCAAATCGCAACACCTATATTACGATACATGTACTTGTTACCTGATAATCGTTTTGCAAACACGTATTTTCAAATGTTGTAAATCAGCAAAATGCTTTATATCTCCTGTTTAAACATCTTGTTTTGGTAAACACAGTATCATATAATTGTTTACTTGTAAACATACATGATTAAGGTGTTACTCCGATCGTCATTGCACTGTCGTCGTTAAAAAACAGTAAAAACTCTCTCTATAGGCAAAATTCACTTCATTAAAATGTGTCCAAAAGTAAAACAATACAATAATTTAAATGCCATTACATGTGAAATGCCATTACATATGAAACATGATACCGACAACAATATATAAGGTCCTTTAAAAGGACTTTCGAGTATGAAGAGCGGAATCAACACTTTATTTTGTCATCATTTTACGAGAACAGCAAGGAAACATTCGGCCTCGAATATTATTTGATTGACGTTGCACCAAGACGACGGATCAACGTTGAATTTTGGTACGAAAGTTTTTAAACGACATTTCTGGACATCGGGTTGCCGTCGGGTTCCGACCAAAATCGAACCTTAATCCAACGTCGTTCTGACGTCGGATGTTTAACAGGTTAACAAGGTCAAACACACTTTAACAAATATCTCATATTATTTACATATTTTTCTCTAAAGGACCTCAAATATTGTAGCCAGTAGCATATTACTAATGCTGGTATTTAAATTGATGTTGTGTGCTGCTCAGATTTTGTGTTAAGATGTTAACTATTATTTAAGGGGATATTAGAATCTAGCATTTTCCTTTACTTTTCTGGCTTTACTAAATTTATGTAAAAAAAAAGATGCATTAACATCATTTATTTTGGCAAATTTGTATTGAACTTTTTGTTGATAAAGAGATTATTAATATGTTTTTCTTTTGATCGATCACAGTGAATAACGGAGTTTACACCTAAACTTTATTATACATTCATTTTTTTCTTATTCACTGAATGCAACATGGAATATTTGCAAACGCAGTTTCATCGGAATAATTGTCGTAATACGCAATAACTTTATAAACAACTGATCTAAATCTAAAAGGTTTATTCGTATTTTAAAGGTGTATTCTTATACGATATTTTAGTTTAGTTAATTGCAATCGAACGTTAATTTCAACACATTTAAATATACAGGAAGCAAGTTCATGGCTACATCGTTCAAGTATTTGTTGCTTATTTTTCTAGTACGATCAAATCAATATACATTTTGAAGTTTCACAGTTTGATTATGGGTTATGGAAATAGTGTAGAACATTTGGGGATCTTCAAACATGAGTTGTTGAATATTTAAGATGATCGAAATTGTAATGTGAATAGGTAAAACTTCGTTAAACACAAGTGTAAAAAAGACACGTAATTTGACCTCGCACATTTAAACTTTCCTAACGAATGAAGCTTTTGAAATACGCTACGGTTGAATTATAAAATCCATATTCATTCGTTCGGTACATTTTAATATAAATAAAGAAAATAAACAAAATGGAGTTAAATGATATAAGTATTAGCGAAGACAAGCAAGGAGAAGAAACAGTGATCATAAAACCTAATACTGTTGGAAACAAAATTGAAGAAAATGCATATGTGAATACATCTTTAGTAGTTGATACTAATGTTCTGGACAAACGCGGAAGTCATGTCTACGATCATTTACAGAGATCACATGACAACGCATCAAATTGTAAAGAAGGATGCATTACCAGATTCAAAGAATGCAAGGATTGCATTATGTTAAGCCTGATTTGTGTTTTGTTTATCGCTGTAACAGTTGTAGCGATATTTATAGGCTTGCCAGAGAAATCAGGTAAGAGTCTTAAGTCTTTAACAGTTTTAGCAAAAATAAGAATTAGCAATATGTAACGGTTTAAGCTATAGCTATGTGCATCTAAGAGGAAAAGGGCAAGAGTCTTAATTCTTAAACATTTTTAGTAATAGGTGTATACTAGCCTGAGAAAACCGAAAAGAATCGGCAATTTGTTACGGCTTAAGCTATAGCCTTGTCTAAGAAACATCGATAACTTTAGACTTATCAGAGGAAAACAGTTAGAGTCTGCACTTTGCGATGGCTATTTCGAAAGCTTTTGAATTCTCATCTTCTCAGAGAAAACCGTTAAGTCTACACTTTGTTACAGCTTTAGCGATAGCTATATACATATCAGAGGAAAACGGTAAGTCTCCAGTTTGTAAGAGATTTTTGCGATAGCTAAAGGCTTATCAGAGAAAACCAATATGTCTGTAAACTTAAGATTTCTCAGAGACAACCGGTACTTCTGCACTTTTTAGCGGCTTTGTCTTGAACTTCTCAGAAAAAAACAGTAACTCAGCATTTTGTAACGGATTTAATTACAGCCAAATACTTGTCAGAGAAAATCGACAAGTCTGGACTTAATTACAGCTTTAACAATAGGTGTAGACTTATCAGAGGGAAACATTAAGTATATGCAGTCTGTAAAGACTCTGTTTCGAAAGCTATAGACTTGTCGGAGAAAACCAGTAAGTCTGTACTTTGTAACGGCTTTAGCGATAGATTTAGACTTCTCAGGGGAATTAATGTTTGTATTAATTAACAGCTTAAGAGCTTGCTATAGGCTTCTCTGAAAAAACTGGCAAGAGTCAGCATTCTGTTACAGCTTAAAGCGATAGCTAGATGCTTGTCAGAGTAAACCGGTAAAATCACATTTTTTACAGCCTTGTCGATAATACGCGATAGCTTTAGGCATCTCAGAGGATAACGGCTAGAATCTACATTTTGTTACAGCTTTAACAATAGCTATAGACTTTTCAGAATAAAACGGTATAAGTCTACATTCTGTAACGGCTTTACCAATAGCAAAGTTAATATGCTCGTCAGAGATAACAATATGTGCTTACTATTTGCAATACGTAATTTGTTTCATTTTATTTTCGTACTTGAGAATATAAATAAGTATTCATTTAGTTTCGGGTAAAGAAGCTAACATTTATAACTCTTGTCATTTCATTTCGCAGGAACATGTATTTACGCAGAAGCTAGAATTTAAAATAATTATTACTAAGTTAATGTAAACTGTACAATTTAAATCCACGCCAAACGATGGTGATGAACATGGAACCTTCAATGCGGTATTTTCAGAAATTTCAATCCATGACAACTTTAATGATATCGCAGTATTGTGAGTCCAAGAAACACTAACATTTAAAATTTAACAAACACTTTCGAACCGTTGTGAGAATATACATTACCAGGGCTTAGTTTCCTTATATACGTAGCAGGAACGTTTATGAGCGCCTTCCCCTCAGGAAATTTCTTTAAAATCATGCAAATTTACCCGAAACGTCACTTTACATCAGGCTTTTTCATTCCCCTTTAGAAAAACATTGACTCTTCTTTCCCCAAAATTATTGAGCATGGGCACTTTCCCCTGGCAGTGAAAAGAAGCTCTGATAACGATAAGTCCATTTTCAAAAGAACATTGTTATGCAGTTACAGGATAAAGCAAGTGCTATGATTGAACCGAATTCATTAAGTCCCAGTTACTTCTACTTTTGCAAATGAAAACATGAGCTGGTCAATTAAGGTTATCTCAAAAGTTATTTCTCGTATCTTTAAGTAATCTGCAGATTGTCTTTAATGGATTGTTGTCTTATTACTGACAACTATACAAAATGTTTGCTTTAAATCTTTAGTTAAAATTATGAGAATATTTACAAAATAGTAATTGATGAAATTTAATTTACTTATATTTCGACAAATGGCTTTTGAATTTTTGATGGGATATTGGAAACTGGACACACATGAGCATTGTGAGAATTACTGTCATCATTAAATTTTCTTAATTTAATATGAAATAAAATGTTCTGTATATTAATGTTTTGTTCCGTTTCGTTCCGCAAAATACAATAACCCACACCGGTAACTGAATTTTGCGTAACGGAACGAAATAAACTATAATTACTGAAAGAACATACATATTATCAATATTTCATCATCTAATGAATATTTAAAGAAGCAACGGGCTAAGTGACGTATGAGTTAAGTTTGAACAATTTCAATTCAAATCTCAGGGTTGCTGGACGGGCGCTTTAAGCTGTAATTGAATGCGATTTACTAATAAATACTTACTTTTATTATGAATATAAAATGAATTGTTCCGTTCCGCAAAATACAGTTACCCACATGACAGCTACTTATATTTTGTCAAATGGCATATAAAATTTCTTATATTTATTTACATGATTTACCATGTAAAATCCTATTTATATCTACTTATGTAAAAGAGTTGTACACTGAGCCAAACCAATTTTACAAAAAGAGGAAACATATGGAGACTATGATTCCCCATCACTTGTTCCGTTTCGTTCCGTTTCGTTTCGCAAAATACTAATAGCCACAGTAACCTAGTAATGTAGAAGATTTTCTTGGAAAATCGTTTATTTTAAGATTTATTTATATGCTTTCTTATAGTTTTACGTTTATACCAACTGAAAACAACTAATTCACTGACCGTTTCTTGCCTTTCGCTGATTTGTTTATGTCAACCGATATTATACAATTATTGCATTTCAGTGAGGTAAATATGGTGATTTATCGACCTGATGGAGCAATACTGAACGAGGGCGTAGCCCGATGTCGATATTTCTTTGAGAGGTCGATAAATCACCATATTGACCGAATCTGAAATGCAACAATTGCTTTATTATTTAATCTTAATTTTAAAATTATAATTTCCAAAATTGTCACATACCTTTGTGCCTGATAATACAGTATGTTTTGTCCATTTCGTTGCTGCAACTGGCGACAATACTTTACCAAGAAGCATTTCCTGATAAAATTACACAGTGCAACACCCAAATATCACAAACTGAGCCAGTTGTGTCTTCCACCAGTCCGTTTAGCATCAGTTTTTCTTTTCTGTCTCCCACAGTCGGCGCCATTAATTTACAACGATTGTATTAGTTGTGACGTAATAGCGCTGAGATGTATTTCGTACCTAAGCCAATTCGCGTGTGAAACATTTCGGCCAGGTCAATATTTGATTTAGACTCCGCCTACGAGTCGATATCAAAATTTATCGCATATCATGTGATCACATTTAATCCAATGAGAAACGTCAAACCAATATGATTTAATAATAATTCGCGATTTTACAATCCGCTTTTCTTCCTCTATTTATCATTACGCAATGTATTTTTGCACAGTAGATGTAAATTACGTGTGTGATTTAGGCGGATTTATTTTAAACTTGGACACATGATCAAGATTTGTTGATGAGCGTGAAGAAATATTTTTTCCTGTGATCGTTTAAATAGAGTTTCACGTATGGTCCTTTTTTTATCAACTATCAGGAGACTTTTTTTTAAACTTGCGCAGATAATCAAGCATGATGTGTAGATGATTGTAAGAAGATATTTTTTTCCTTTGACCATTTTTTCCAGAGTTATGGCCATTTATTAAATTAATTTCAGTAAAATAGTTATATCATATGGTGACTTCAACTTCTCATTAACTATAAGGCTTATTTCAAACTTGCACAGGTGATCAAACTTGATGTATAGATGATTGTAACGAAAAGATTCTCCTGTGATTTATTACCAAAGTCATTGCCCTTTGTTTATGTGACTTGTGTGGCACTTACTCTTAATTTACTAATCATGTTGTTTCCTGATACAAATTTATTTATGATTGCTCTGCGACCTGTAGTTATGGCATGGAACGCAGAGAGAGGATATGTTCTATCTCAATTGGAAAGCAATGTTATGGCGATTCCAGTGAATATCGCACATGCAACAAGATGCTGTGTAAAAGTAAGAATTTATGGTCCTAGTCATGGTGAACAACATGTTGTGCTCGAACCACACGATTCGTGTTAGAATAGTAATTCATTGTCCGGAAAAGGAATCATTTAAAAAGTGCAATATGCATATTAGAAATCTTCAAACTCACAAAACATAGCCTCCTCGAGCATCAAAAAAAGGAGATAGGAAAAGAGAGCATGATGTTATAAGTATGTCATTTCAAATAAGACGCCACAAACAAATAACGCAAAAGATAACCCTTGGGGTTACCGCCTGACACGGTCAGTGGCGGGTTTCAACCAGATTCTAGGGTGCATTAACCTCACACTTGCCCCAACTGGTTCTCATATCAACAAACAGGTACAAGTTGCCTTGGTGAAATAATTCCAACTCACCTATCCGTTTAACAATGTTGCATGCAAAAGCAATCAAACATATAAAACATCAACAACAAAAGAAGCTCATAGCATTGCAAAGAAAAATTGGCGAGTATTCAATGACTTAAGGTATATACTATTTAAATCTTGATAGGGATCGCTTTCAGTTATATCCCGACGTATTGCCCCTACCAAGTTTCAAGCTGATGTAAAATGAACAAATTTTCAGAATCACACCAAATATTTTATCGTTTCAGCCTTATGGAAGGAGTAAAACTAATCCTCGCAGAGATCCTTATCAAATTTGGAGTAACATAGTTAGCATTGTATTTCCTCCATGTGTAAAAACGGAGAAACTGGCCGACATTAATGATTTAAGCTTCTATTAGTCAATTGAAACTAACCCAACAGTCAATGGCGAAACATTGTTATGCACAACAAACTTTAAGCATGACTATGACCTCTCGATTGTTTTTATGAACCTTATTTGTCTAGGCGCTTTTTTGAAAATTCTATCAATTTAATATGCTATCTTAATCTATAAGCTATAGAAAGCGAATGGAGTGACTGAACAGCATGGGGTACTTGTTCAGCCACATGTGGTACAGGGTTACAGAGTCGAAACAGAACTTGCTCAAACCCGGTTCCGGAACTGCACGGAAGACATTGTGTCGGAGACTTTTCAGACCACCAGCTTTGTGCGTCTGTAGTCTGCCAAGGTACATGAAGTAATTGAAATAACTGTTCATGTAGTCTATTGATGAATATGCAAAGTGAAATGTTTACCGCGTTTTAATAAATGCTGCACTGCAATTATGAAAATGATAAGTTGCAATTTTGCAGTTACGTGAACCATTTAGCTAGAGACGGTGGATGGAGTGCTTGGTCATCATGGGGTGTTTGCTCTACTACATGTGGCACAGGTTTACAAAGCCGGACTAGAGCCTGCTCAAACTCGGCACCGGAGCAACACGGAAGAGCTTGTGTCGGGGACTTTACCGCTCATCAGCTATGCGCTTTCACATCATGTGAAGGTAAATTATAGTCTAGATTCCGCCAGTAGTTTGTCGAATCTCTGCCTTAAAATATTTTAAAGAATTTGTCATTATTAAAGTTTAAAAAACAATACGATAGATTATTAGGCTGTTTTATATAATTTTAAACTTCTTATACCAAAAGTTTAATTTCAATGCATAGTATTATGAACAAATTTAAGTACACTATAAATATTTACTTATACAGACCGAAGGCACCATTACCAGTAACCCAGGAGTTTAGAAAGATTGACACTATTTAATTTTAATATCATCAAAGTTTACTAGTTTGTACCTGCACCGCGTATGATAGTCTATATCTTGACAAGTATAATACCGATGTGGGCTTAACAATAACTCATTAAAAACAAATGAACATACGGGCAATTTTAGTGGGTCATTAACCGTGCATTGTATCAAAACAAAACCACGTGATTCTCCGCAGTGATCTAGGTTGGATCGAATGCGCTTTACATGTTATTCATTTAATCTATGAAATTACAAGAACAACATTTTGTGACCTATATGTATCTTTCTTCTCAGGGAAACACTTAATGCATAGTTTTATTTTATTTGAGTATTTTATTTACTGAAGTCATAAAAAGCAATTATTTTACGATGCAAATAACCCGACATATTTATTCTTTAGAATTTGATACGAATATATAACGAAAGCGTATGCCTGTTAAATACATATACACCCTGATTAGAACAACACTTGTCAACTATGGTGATAAAGGTTAAATCCTCTCCAAACCGGAATCCTCTCTAAACCGGACTTCTTGCCCAGTCCCGAAGGCCACTGGTTTATGGAGTTTTTACTGTATCTAACGTGCACAGTTATTTGCGCACAGAAAACAAAAGCGTCCTATATAATGTTCTAGCCAACCCGACATAAATGATATGTTGATAAGTCGATGGGCGCAGTCTAGAAACTAAAGGTTTGTAGGCAAAGGTGGTATTTTTGATTTAAAATTTGTAAATCTGTTGAAAATTGTTTCCCTTCATATTCAAAGTATCTATCTCAGTTAACTTAAATGAGTGTATTTACTTTTGAAATGTGTGTAACCAATAAACGTCTTATTTATATATATATTGATATGAGCACGAGGGAAATTCTATAACGAATTTAACCAGAATTCATAAATAAGTGTTGCGTTTTTGCTAGTCATTTTTAATTTGAATTATGTTATTGTGAAATTATAGTTCAGGATCATAACGAGATACTTGTAACATCAGTATTCCAGCAGAACCCAACCGAAAGCGGAATCATTTTAAAAATAAAATTCATGCTTTCAGCTAAACACTTTCAAACTACACAAATCAACTTTCAGGTATCGGGTTTTCTGTGTACTATGCAGAAGATATCTCTGTCACCCCGATTAAATTCCTGAACACATACTACAACTACAAAAGCGTGTACAACACAACGACTGGCGAATTCGTTTGCAAAAAGCAAGGACTATTATTTTCAGTCAACGTTGATTAGAAAGACCCCTGCCGATACTTCAGATTCGAGTTGTCGGTTATATTGAAACAGTGCAACTGTACAAGTACTACATATCTCTTCCTTAAATCAACAAGGGACTTATTCAGTCGTTCAGTATCTTTTACCCGGAGATCGCGTGTACATTGGTGATTGCGATTACATAAAATCTTTGTTATTTTTTCCACTCTTTCAGGATTTCTTGTCAGTACAGACTAGAGTCGCTTCTAAGAGTGTTGAGTGATTTTATATTTTAATTCTAGAATGTTTAAGATTTTAGTGTTGTATGTTTTCCTTAGAAATGTTGCTGTTCGGACTATTTGTCGCCTAATGTGTCTAGATTTTTCATTGAACTAAACTTCGCTTATCAGATTGTTTTTTAACACGAAAAACAATATTCGAGGAACTACTTAAATTTTTTAATGGGACTGAACAATGTGGATATTTAAAGGTATATAGGTGAACAGGACTGACTCAATCAAACCTGGTTTTGTTACTAATAATCAAGACGACTTAAATTGTTTGAGTCAACAAATAATCAGCGATTGAAAGGGACGACATTCTTGAATGTGCATTTATTCAAACACTTCATTACATAGATACTGTATTAATTGTGTATTCATTTGTATTTAATTTTACAACGCATACACTGCATAGGTATAAATATTTATTTTTTAAATATTTATTAGAATTTTTTAAAATTATTTATTCTCGCTCCCTGAAGGTCTTGTGCGCCCCAGAAGTGTTTTCATAAGTTAAGATTTTGGGTGGATATTTCGAGAAGGAATCTATAATTCCAGAATTGCCCTTGGTATTTTAAGTGCTTGTAAGTGTCCGGTATGTAGCACCCGGAACTCTATTTAAAGTCAGATAAGATAATGATAAAATTTACATGTAATACAGAACACCGATTAGATTCGCAGTTCCTTCGCGTCAATCACCGATCTATAATCTACCTGCATTGTTTTGTTTTGTGTTTATTAGTGTCCCTGTATGTATTTCACATGAACGATACCTTCGAAGACTATTAGTTTGACTTCTAGATTTTTAATGTACTACCAAGTTTATGTACATTCTCGTGTCTGGTTAATTTTAGTGCCTGTTGTATATATGTATGCTTTTTATAGTGACCTTAAAACTGTAAACATGCAGTGTGTCAATTAACAATTTATCAGTGAAAATAAGTCGCAGCGAGTCGGTTGAAAATTTCTAATGCTTATTGCAAGAGACTCCAAGAGAACAATTTTTGAATGCTTGTCTAGAGGGGAATGTTTAAAAAAGGGTACATATGCTGGGTTCAAAGACAGTCATATAAAATAACTCGGGTTCGAGAGATACAAAATATTTACAAACATGATCAGTACAAATCATAACCAACCACAGCAGACTAAATATTAAATAGATTAAACATATCCTAAAAGTGATTGAGCATTATCTAAATATATATTAGCTTGGATATTGAAATCGACTGAATATGTTCTGCTTTTTGCTAACTAATTAAATTATGTTTAGAACCACTGGTTGACATGGTTGAATGTACTGGGTTTCTACTAATAATTATATGAGAAAAAATAAATATTCTTATCAGCGCTGACCACATTCAGAAGAAACAACCTCCCCAAACAACGAAAACGAAAATGGAAAAATATAACATGGGTAATTAAAATAAAAACTTCAAAATAGATACACAAACAATTAACGAAAATGATAGTAAATGGATCACGGCATTGGAAGGGTCAGGGGCAAAATAATTTAACGTTGGGACCTTAAACCAGGTTATGAGGTGCACCAAACTTACCAAGGGGTTCTCATATAAAAATATACGCACAAGGTTTGGCGATTCATATCCAAACCACTACTGAGAACAGAGCCCCGGGTGTCAAATTTGCAAAATAACGAAGCCAGGAACAGAAAAAAAACAGGTCAAGCTTCTAGAAGGTTCTTTTGAAAAATTTCACTTAACACCTTCATAAAATCTTACACCTTTGCTTCCGTCGTGCAAACAAATATTTGGTAAGCTTACCGATCAACTTATCAACTTACGATCAAGCTGCGAAATATAAATGCCGTCAGATGTAACACGTAAGATTTTTTGCGGTACATTTTTTTTCACTTCTTCGTTTTGAGTTAGAAATCAGAACGATGAATTGGTTAATATACGCTAGTTGTTAGCTTCTGAAAAATGTGCCATGCGTAATCAGAATAAAAAAGAGGTTAAAGTACACAGTCAACAGCGATGTTCAACAGTTATAAACCGTGTACATTTCTTACGTTTGGAGCTAAAACCGCTTAAAACATTCATTAAAAAAGCCATTTAAGGAAATTCAAATTCATGATGCTGTTCCTTCAAGATGCGAACAAAGTAGAAGGCTATTTCTGTCCAAGAAGTGAATTGTGTTAATCCAATTCAGACGACCATGAGTTAATGCTGATCTGGGTCCACACAGTTTGCCTATTCCAGTATATAATGGTAAGGGTTAAAACCTGTAAAAAATACAAATACAATTATGACTAAGTGAAAATGGTTCGTGTACATGTATTATATAAAGGTTTCATACAAATGTTAATGGGGTATTATAGGTATCATTTTGGAATTTATTTTGACCCAAACAAATAACTGCGGTCTACATCACATAGAATTTGATTGGGAGTTTTCTAATGTGTTCAAGGATTCTGTATGATAAATGTTTTTGTCATATAATGTAATGGGAAATGTTATCATTTTAATAATTTTGTACGATTAATAGTTTGTTGCGACCAGACGCAATTTAAATGTTTTTACCAACAAGTCGATTCAATTCAAATATCTATTTCCCAACAAGACACTTCAATTTGAATATCTCGTCACCTAAGTGCAATTACGGTGTAAGTGTCGTTGGAATTGCACTAAGCCGACGATCTCGGATAACTTTATTGTCACATGTGCAGTATTTTGGTCCTGAAACATTTTTAATAATAGTTTTAAACAGAAAACAGTTCCCAGCTTTACTTCTATGAGATTTGGTAGTGCCCGTACTTGAAAAACATATATGGGTGTAGTGTTTTTATAATTATGCATACATGTATTTACCTCACCAGTGTTTAGATTTCTCTTACTGTCTGTACAATCATTGCAAACTGAAGAAATTTTTATTGACTTTATTGTATTGTATATCAGTTGTATTGTATAAAAGCATTGAAATTAGAACGGTTCTGAACTAGAATGAATTCAGGGGTTCCACTAGCTGATGAATCTGAATGGTTATTTTGATCATTTAAATGATTTCTTTTTCAAATTAATAGCCAATTTGGATTACCCCAAATTTAAACAAAAAGTGACCCATCAACTAAAAGAATAGGGATCACAATGAGGCTTTTTGGAAAATTCAAGATTCGAAGGGTCATCCCCCAAGTCAAGTAGATCCCCTGACAATGATTTACAGCAAATAACTAACTTTCCATTTACCTCCCTTTAAAAAAAGTAGAAATGAACAGATGCATCAATTTGTTGCTTTTATTCACTGAAAATAGCCATGATATTAGGTTTCGTCATTGGAATGAGCTGCCTGAATTATTTTTAAATGAAAAAAAAAATGATGTAATTGGGGCACTCATTTTCTTAAAATTAATAAAAATATTGCATAATCTCTCTGTGAATGGTGCTTTTAAGTAAATATATATTTGGGACAATCAAACACTCTACATGTTGTTGTTTGTTTTTGTCAAGTCATGGTCATATTCTGTAAGAGTTTCCAGAAAAGATGACCTTTTATGTCAAAAAATGTTCAAAAGTTAAGTTTACCTGACGTACTAGAGCAAGCCTAGCCTGAAAGTGCCATTTCAGACCAAAAATAATCGTCTTGCTAGTCACTCGACCAACCATTCTTTTTTATCCCCGACAGCATTTGCTCTTGCCTCAACTCAACTTCTGTTTGGCACTCTTGTGCATATTTACTATCATGGCCATTTCGCTCCACTACTACTAGCTACCTAACCTATATGCCTTTTAAATTAGTAAATGATAGCTACATCAATCTTGTGCATATTAAGTGTTGTTGTTGACGTTAAGTTCTGTTTGACACATCATCTCTTGTGCTTATTTAATGTGTTTGTTGAAGTCAACTTCTTGGGGTACCTCACCTCTTGTTCTGTTTGACACCTCATCTCTTGTGCTTATTCACTGTGGTTGTTTCGATCAACAAATCTTTGGCACATCCATTCATATGCCTATTATCTGCGGTGTTGAGGTCATTTACAAATTACAATTAATTACATCTGCTTTTATGGATATTTACTCTGGTTATTTCGCAAAAGTTATGTTTGTTACATCACTATTGTCTGTAGTTGTTGCAGTCATCTACAGTAACTATAAATACCTGACCTCTTATACCTGTCGCAGAAGTTAAAGGACTAACACTGTAGATTTAAGATTTCTTATAGTAGACAAAAAAATAAAAACACTGTTAAATAGAATAAAATCTTCCTTATCAATATGTAAAATTTCGAAAACATACATAGAACAGGAATTAAAAAATAAACAAACAATCAACACACATAACGGTGATCTGGCGCACAAACGAGCGTCATTTAACGTCACACAAGACGTCATCATCTAAACCTTCTCAATATAGTCCGTCAGCAGCCGCGGGACCCATCTTGCGCACACCTTTCGCATGTTGAGATCATGAAGAACTCGTAGCACAGTGTCCTTAGAGGAGTCCATGTCTGCCGCTAATGTCCGTACTGTGAACCTGCGGTCCATAGCGATCCGGTCCTTCACCTTCTGTACAAGTGATATTCGCTTGGTCGCCGGTCTTCCACTGCGCGCCTCATCCTCTACAGACTCCCGACCTTCCCGGAACTCGTTATGCCATCGGAACACTAATGACCGGCAGCACTGGTATTTACCGGCATTTTGCACTTCTTTAAATGTTTGAGTTGGCGTTTTCCCGAGTGCCTGGCAAAACTGTATAACCGCACACAGTTTCACATCACCGGTGGACGTCATGACGTTTTCGCTTGGAGAACAGTGTCTTGATGAAAAACGTTGTAACTGAGTTACTGCAGATGTTACGCCGACCAAACTTACAGGAAATGAGGTTATAACGTCACGTGTAAAGCAGACGATATTTCGCGCCATTGTCACTTTATTTGCCTGATCAACGGTATGGTTAAAAAGAGTATGTTCTGTTTAACGCAAACGTTAATATGGCGTGCGCCGCTCGTCGCTTAGGTTGCTATGGAAACACTTGAGTACCGAGTAGTCGTTATGCATATTCCAATTTTTACATTATGTTTGTGTTGCATATGCGCCGGCGTTTATTATTGTAAAAGTATTCTATAAAATGGCAAAAAATAAACTTGTTATGAAGAAAGTCCTTTAACTTCTGCGACAACCCTCGTATTTTGTGAATGTTATCTGTTGATGCCTAGTTGCCTGTTGACGCTTAGCTTGGTTTGTGGGTAGCTTATATCAACAGGCAGCTTGAGATTGCTACCCAGGTGTCTGTGATAAAGGTTAAGGTCACTGTTGCTAAAAATATAAATTCAGTTTTCCCTCAACAACTTGAGTTTGCTTTGGTATATTTACTCCGAACTTAGTGTTGGTATCTAATATCAAGATGCAGCTTGAGATTGCTACCCAGGCGCCTGTGATAAAGATCAAGGTCACTGTTGCTAAAAATAGAAATTCAGTTTCTGCTCAATAGCTTGAGTTTTCTTTGGCCTATTGACACCAAACTTAGTTTGTGGGTAGCTTATATCAAGACACTACTTAATTAGGATTGATACCCAGGTGTCTGTGATAAAGGTCTATGTCATTTTTGCTTAAAATAGAAATTAAGGTTTCTCCTTATTACTTGGGTTAGCTGTGATGTATTGACACCAAACTTTCTTTGGGTAGCTGATACCAAGACGCAACTCGGATTTCTACTCAGAAGTCTGTGATCAAGATCAAGGTCACTGTTGCTAAAAATAGAAGTTCAGTTTCTTCATATCAGATATTTTCTTTACAAAAGTATAAGTATAAGTATCAAATGAAAACCTGGTTTTCGGCGCGGGGCGACAACTTTTTCTTGTTTTCAGTTTGAAATATCAACCGTAATTTGTTTTCATTTGATTTTTGTAATTCTCTCATTATTGTAAAGTTCATAAAGATAAACCTATATAGCACTTGAAAATTGTAATGCACTTGTAAATTTATCAACTTTCGTCCTCTTTTTTTCCCAACAGTTGTAGTATTGTCTTCCAATCCTCGTATAATATACTACTCAAAGTTTGCTAAGCACCAAGTTAACCACGCATGCCTTCCGGTAGTCTTCCGCAGTAAAATCCGCTGATGTACATATACTTTTTTAGCAGAAAGATGTCGTAAGTAAATGTACCTCAGCTGGTTTTACTGCGCATGACTATCGGAAGGTGATGGTACGATGGTGAAACCCATGGCACGATCAATTAAACATATACTTAAAATGCCAAACAAAATATATAAAAACACACCACAAGCATACACAAAATAGTGCATAAATCAAAACACAACACACATAAAACAGCAAAAATGTCCAGCTAGTAACTGTTCATAGTCATATAGGGCAAGAACAATGTCTTGTTCTATTCCTGGAACAAATTTGTAACCAGCATGTTTCGTGTAAGTAAATTGTTAATGTTGTCTAAATTAACGTCGGGGATCTTAACATACTGGAAACATATAATCCATGTTATCATGTTGATAAATGACGAAAATTAATTGGTTCTCACATTTTTTAATTTCGAAAGTAAGTTATTTGTTTTACATGTCCACCATAACTTTCAGTATTAATATAATAACAAAATCACCTTCGCACGTCCTAGAATAAGTGTTGTTCAATGCGACCGATCTGGACTGCGGCTGATTCAATTCAATTCTGACTATACCGCTGCCGTGCGCGGTAGATTATTCTAAACGTCAGACCTTTGGACTAATCGGAACGCTCGGATCAAAAGATCAAGGTATATTTTTTACAAATCTCCAACGTTACTTCTAACTCATAACCAAATAAGTCCAAAGCGCTCCAGAACAACGAATCGTATACTAGGAACGTGCTCAAATGTACTAAAGATGAGTCGTTCATAAACTATTCGACGGAACAACATCAGGAAATACTATCATACTATACAATATTGACTTTATTGTGTTACATATTCATGGCTGATAATAATGCGCCCATATTAGCAATTAGCAATTGGCATTTGGCGAATGACAATTAGCAGTTGGCATTTGGTAATAAGCAAATGGCAATTAGCAAATGGCAATTAGCGGTTGGCAATTAACAGTTGGCAATTAGCAACTGGATATTGGTATGTCACCGCCGGCATTCCATAATTTCCCTTCATAAGAAAAAAATTATGCTTATTATTTGAAGCTTATTGGTTGTGAAGCCATACGCAACTGAAAACCAACAAATATCGATTCAATCCTTAAATTGATTTCATTAACAACTGCAGAAGAGTGTTTTGTTTATTTGTGAAGGCTGTTAATGTTCAAGACGTTTTAAGTTTGAGCACAGAACTGAGTTCAGCATGAAACAAGTTTTATATCATGGGGCCAGATCGTATGTTTGCTTTCAAGAGAAAAAATATTCACTTCCTTTTCTCAAACGTAACTTAAAACGTGTTCTTGTTTCACTCTGAGTTACGAGTCTTCAATCTTTCAATTAATGCAAAATAGGGGTTAACCCTGCACTGTATTTCACTCAAAATATGTAGAACGTGGACCCGGTATTTTTAAGACACGCATTAAAAGATTAACTATAGTCGGACATATTGGTGTTAACTGTTGTTAATTGTTACTTAATTGGTTCTCAGAAAAAGGGTAACATCATTTAATTCTAATCCCGTTGTACAATGAACTCATGAGTTAAGGTACATGTAAGAGCTGTGTAATAGGCACTATTAAGAATCCAACATCTGATTATATTTTCATCAACTGCTTCATACCACTGACTTGTATGCAAAATTTTAATGATTTTCACCGTGTAGTTTTTGAGATTTTTAGCTTTTATTTATTTAAAAAAGTGAGAAAAAAACGTGTAAGTATCCAAATTCTTTAATCGGTGACAACATTTTTTGTTATTGATAAATTCAACCCTAATTTTTTACAGTTTATCCAAAATATGGTATATTTTACTAAACCAATTTAAGATATAATATATAAATACAGAATTTATCTTAAAATGACATTTTTTGACCAAATAAATTTAAAAAATGCATTTTTTTATATTTCGCGAGACTAAATTAATGAAAATTGTGCAAAATCCTGATTGGTGCAATATACCAAACTTTACCATTTTTAACAATATACCTTAAACAAAATTTAAACAAAATTTCAGAGAAGTTTACCGTCCAGTTTTAGAAATTTTCAAATTGATGACTTGAATAAACACTATTCTGATAGCGAATTCCCCTTTAATCTTGATTATTTTGCTTATTTTAGTTTAAATCATGAGAATTTTATATTCAATGACAGAATTACACAGGAAAAAAAGATATATTCCAATTATTTAAGCTCTAGGCTTACAAAAAAAATTAGCTTCCAGTCCTCTTGCATGACAGAAATCTACCCTAATTTACTACTATAGTTACCTCCCTTAGATACTCTTCTGGATAAAGGTATTCATTACACAGCTCTTACCTTAAAAGTGAGATGGTTGTGAGGTAATCCATACTATGAACATTATTGTTTCATATGTTAGTATATGTACACCTCACGTGATTAGTTTACTATATAGCGTAATGTGACGTCACAGGGAGATAATCGCTACTGTCACATATGCGACAGCATCATGTCACCCTCGCGTGGATCTAAAAATAAATATCTTGGAAATCCGATTACAAATTAACTTCTACGCATGCGTAATTGACCAAGGGAGATAAACGCATTTTGATCATTATTTGTAGCCGCTTATTGAGCATTATTGATTTTGGACTTCCGGCGCTTGATTTTGTTCCCAAACGACTAAAAAAACAAATGTTCGGTGTAATAAAATAAATATCACATCCCATTGGGGGGAAACAGTACGAAATGTTAACCCGAGAGAAGTAATGTCAACCGAGGCTGACGCCGAAGTTGACATTACTTCTCTCGGGTTAACATTTCGTACTGTTTCCCCCCAATGGGATGTGATATTATGATAAATGTTTAATGTTTTATTATATTTCTGAAAATCTAAATATTTACAAGGACCGGATCACCGGATGTTTTTTTTATAAATAAGCAGACCCCCACCCACCCAAAAGACTTGTTGTAAAAATAAATATGGAAAAGCAAGGTTGTCTAAAGAATCTCGCAAATCCATAACCGTTGACCCGAGTTACGTTTTTTTAAATGAATTGTTCTCATATTGATTTATAGATTATAAAAATATTACTTTGTTTTGTGGCAGTTTTTAACATGTTAAATTAATATTATTCAAAACTGAGGATAGCATGTGCTGCAAAGAATATTAGTGCTTCAACAAGCAGGGTTGCGCTACTCATACTTACTCGAGTACAAATGTTCAAGTACTCAAACTTTGAGGAAACTGTTCTTGTCTTACATTATGAGTACAAAAACTCGTACTTATTAAAAAAGTAAGTGCTTATGAGTACTTTACTAGTATTTATGAGGACTTTCACACTTAAGAAAAAAAAATAAGAAATGCAATAAGGAAACTTAATGAAGTATACATATATATGGAATGGTAAGAAATCATTCATGTACAACTCCAATTGGGATGGGTAATTTAACCATAATCCTTAAAAAGAAAAGATTTATGCTCACATTCTCATAAAAGTATTTGCATTTATTCGAGGAAAACTTCGACTTGGGTTTTATTATTAAATATCCTGGAACTTCACTGTTCGCAAATAAAGGTAAATGGAAGCAGGTAAATGTTAAAAAAAACGGCAATCGCAACAAAACTAAACAGATCAGTGACAAAACAAACCAAGTAACTTGCCAAAAGTCCTGTGTTTCATCATCTAAATTGCACCACCGCATTGTGTCATATGTTTTCGCGACTTTATTCGATTTAATTCGATATAATTATTCATGGTTTTCACTATCGCACCTAAATGATTTACATTTGATGTGGCAAAATTGTATACTAGTAGTAGTTTACTAAAACACAGAGCTAAATCACGTTTAATAATTTCTATAACGGTGCTTTAGTAAAGCAGCAGTGTCATGCATTTCACATTCTGTCTTCGCAAACTGTATAAAATAAAATTAGTCCTGAAATATTTTAGAAATAGATTTGAAATCTGTGTAAAATATAATGCCAAATTGGTGATTGTTTTACATTTGGACAGTACCCTAGTTGTACAAAATGTAGAGACAACGACAGTGTGCCGAAAGCGAAATACAAAATGTATATACTGAAAAAAAACAACAACACACACACAAAAGCCTCCCCCCCCCCTCCAAAAAAAAGACTCCCTTCTGGCCTGGACAATTATGTCTCCCACAAACTTTGTCATGTACCAGTGAATACGTAATAAAACAGATTTGCTGAAAAGTAAAACTCTACAATTTTCTTTTCAAATATGCCCCAGTAGTGCGGCATAATAGTTATCACATTATCTGTCGGTTGATCTGTTTAATCACCGGTGACCTCTGTAGTTCTATTGGCTAGAGTGTTTAGGCTTGCATGCAAAATCCTCTCACCTCTCTAAGTTTGAGCCCAGTTGAGGTAAAAAATAAACTTGCAAGTGACAAGGTAAGCATATGCATTTGCTTGACGGTTGGTGTTTAGTACGTGTTCTATTTGCATATATGAGAACTATCCGCGTGTATGTTTGTTATATTTGTTTGGTCAAAACATCACGCAATTTTGAAAAAGTGTGTTTTATTATATAGTTTCAACTTTCTGTTCAAGTATTTATGTTATTAAAGGCATTGTAATTTGCACAACAAGCAGTGCTAACTACTTGAAAACAAGAAATAAAAAAAAATCTGAAACAATAAATAAAATTCCGCCCTCTCGCATTCGTTTTATAAGTGCTTGAGGAACAGAAGATTAGTTTTCTGGCCTTATTAATAACTGTTTATCATATAATAATATGTAAGTTTCTATACCCACACAGAGAACTCACGAGTACTTTAAGTTACTAAGTACACACACAAGGTAGGTTAGTAGTTACTTATAATCTGAGGCTGATAATTTTACTAAAGTTAATAGAGGTCTGCTGAGTGATAATACATACCAAACATCTAAGCTCTGTGCCTTCGAGTTCTGCTGATACGACAGACAGGCAGACAGAAAGATATGCAGACAGCCAGACAGACTGAAAGATGGCCAGACTGCCAGCCATGCAGACAGACAGTGAGACTGATCTATCATCTACGTTGAACTTCGAATTGTTGCCTTCTAATTTCTAACTCAAAACGGCCTTAATTGGCTTCCGTATATATACGTACAAAATAGGTACTCTCTGACCAAGTAACATAGAATAAATTTAAAAAAAAACAACATAGTTTAAGGTGTTGTTTGCATCATTTGCCTCTATTTACAATAGGTACATACGGTTTGATCAGAGGCAAAGAAAAGAAAATTGACAAAAAAAAAACACTCCAGTTTTGGTACAACTGATCGCATACACTTGTCAAAAGTTTTAAGTGCACACCGTAAAATTTTGAATATCTCAAAATAAAAGTATCCTAGTTAAAAGAAACTTTGATATTGCGTTAAGTATGACCAAGCAATAATGATTATTTGAAAGCCGTGCGCATGTTTTACGTATTACGTCATCCACGTCAGCATACGCTATTCCAGTGCGGAAATTGAATTTGATTTTTTTACAATCGTTTTTGTTTTTCACATGTTCACCGATACCGGACAATCTAAAAAACCACACCAACACTTTAGAACTATGGAACGTTTGACGACTGAAGACCGCGAAAGTGCCGTCAACAAGCCCTTAACTGGCACAAATTTTAATTTGATATAAAAACATCATGATGTTATTCGTAAATGCAATAGAAATGCCTATTTTTGTATATTTTATCATTATAAGAACACATTCAAATGATAGTGTTTTCTAAATTGATAAAGTTGCTTACGTTGTACGTTGCAGTTACGCTCTTACGTCATTAAATATTTACGTAAAAGAACGAAAAACACGAAAATATTGGTATTACATTTGTTTGATAAGTGCCCACTCATCAATAATGTAAAAGAAAAATTATTAGAAATTAATTAAAGTTCAAACTCGAATGATTCTATCAAATAGTTAGGAAAGTGTGCCCTTAGAACTTTTGGGTAGTGTAAAAATATATTTCTTTAAATGGGAAATCTGTCCATGTATGTTTCATATCGGCTGATTTATTACTAATGAATAAAGCCATCTTTATTTATCTGTAACAAGATTAAACCGATTATACAATTTTAACTTGACATCATAACCAGTTTTTTTTTAAATTTAATCTAGGTGTTTTATACTATATCCATTTTGTATAAAAACGAATTGTTTTGTTTTGTTTGTTTGTTTTTGTTTCATTTTCATGTTTACATCTTCAAAATGGTGATTTGAATAAGTTTAATACTTAAAATCGAATCAAATGCTTTAATACCTTAAGAACACATCTTTATAAAAAAATCAGTAAAACACATTAACATCTTTAACCATGTTTAGTATGATCTGAAATATAGACTTGTTAATTCCGACTTCAGGGTCCAACCCGGGCCTACGACTGACGTGTATGATAACGGGCCTGCAACAAATCGCTAGTTGGGTGTTTAAAGCGTCAGGTTTGTTGCATCGGAGTCGGAAATGATTCGTCGGCAAGTATTTTTAATTAAGACAAACTGGAACGCCAGCTCAGGAAGGATCCAGTCAGTCTCAAAGAAGAGATATCTCTCATTGCAAGTTAATCGTCGAGCAAAAACATTTTATTTTGCCCTTGTAATTACTGAAAACCATTGGCTCCTTGTGATATGGCTGTTATGCTGGGGGAACAGCGTAGATCCAGATTAGCCGGCAAATCCGTACCTTCTGATCTGGATGTACACTGTTCGCTTTTAGATTCGCTGGGTTATATCTTAACAAAAGGCTGCTAGCGTATATCCAAATCAAGTGCCGGTTGATCTGCATCTACACTGGTCGCACACGCAATAAAGCCCGAAAATATTTTAAGTAAACGGATAGCGTAAATAGAACTAGGCTATGAGGAACATTGCAGAATACTATCACAGCTAGTTTACGTACAATATGTGCGATGTAGTTTGATGTGCGTCAACTTTTCTGGATTAAAACGAGGTATATTCGAATAATTTGACATAAATATGCACCATATTAAATAACAATAATGGCCTTGTTATTGGGTCAAGGGTAGTCATATTAGCCCAAGGCCAAAGGCCGAGGGCTAATATGACTGCCCGAGTCCCTATAACATGGCCAATGTGAATTAACTTAATTAAGGACAATTTTAATAATCTATAGACTAAAATCATCAAATTCTTATGAAGACTAAACTCGACCAATACAGAATTGCTGGGCAATGATATGTTCACTAACAGAGTCAAGAAAATTATTCATATTATTTTCAGCATGTTCCGGTTCGATCATTTTTCACAGAAATATTGACTTTTGAATTTCTTTATAAAGTTTGGCATTGGGCGATTATCGTCCGAGCTATTTCTCAGGAACCACCAGTAGGAGATCTACAACATGTACTTGAAGTTTCACTAACGAGAGATGTGAATATTTTCTCAACGTTCAGACTGAACGATTTATCACAGGATTATGGCCCTTTGAATTCATTTATAGTATGATAACGCTGCCCGTTTGCCGCGGATGTGACGTCAGAATGGAAGTTGGGCGCACAAATTTATTCGAAATCGAGCTTACTGCGTTGTAATAAGGGCGATTATATATTGATGTAAAATTGCGCTTAAATGGGACGAGTTATCATAAATATAATCACGTTTCCGATCAAAACAAGAGAACATTTACAATAAAGCCGAACCATTTTAGTTACAAAGATTTAATGAACAACGGAACTAGACATGGTCGATAAGGCGATCTTTTTTTTTTTGGCGCTTTAAACGTATCGATTACCCAGGTGTTGAAAAAGACAAACCGTTTACTTTTAGGTGTCTTGAAAAAAAAACATCTCGATAATTTTTGGCCAACATATTTGATAATTTTACACAACATAAGGAGGCCGATATACGTTTCCGTAAGTGTCCCTTCAAGCTTCCGTACTAAACATACGTTGACATGAAATCGGTAATTTGATTTCCTTATGTCTCGCCCCCTTTCCTGGTTCGAGTATGTGTCACAGTGTAACTATAGTTAAGTATGTCATTACGGGAAATGTTTAGTTAAATGTTATCTCAAACAACAACATATTTTATACTTCACAAATTTATACAAGGCTTGATCGCGCACCACTATAGAACACTTTACTCATCTTGAATCAAACTAAATAGAAAAAAGGTTTATCAATAAGTGAATTTGCGCTTTCTTAGAACACTTCTGCATGTGATTTCAGTTGAAATCTTAAACATAATTTAAGAGGTAAGACACTTAAAGTGTATGATAATTTGTCATAAAGGACTTTATTCAAGTAGACACTTAAAAATAATCAGGAAAATATTTAGCTTTGGGATGAATTTCAACGACCATAACTTAGGCCTAGATGGGTATAAGTGTAGCGTCTTAACGTTTCCATTAAATGAATAATACAACATACACGATTGTTGTTAGACAGATTCAGGAGTCAAGTATGTTTTATTTTGGTAAAAAATCACCGATAGGTTTATGCATTCAATACACCTCTACGAATGAAATCAATTATTATGTACTTTATGCCCAAATACTATACTGAATCGCTAAGTTATGAACGATTAACCAAACCTGGAAATCGAAGCCGTATGGTGACATTGCTTAGCCACATGACACAAAAAAAGTTTTGAAGAAAACAATGTCTTCACCCTCAATTAAATGATGTTGCACGTAGTCTAATATGAGTGCTGACAAATTACGAAAGATTACAGTAAATTTATATCCTGATGGTGATCTTTTCGCTGTTTTCGCTCTATACATGTAGTAATTCGTATTCTCTAAATAGTACTTATTAATTAATATTCTAACAAAGTGTATACATGTATATGTTGATTTACCTGCATATATCATTTTTAATACACCGTATGTTAAAATTAAATTTTGGGTATGATAATGAGAATCTGCGAAAAAATTTTCCACCTTCATACTCCGTCAGTTTCTTTCAACTACCACTAAACGTTTAAAGCGATTTCTCTCCTACGCTAATACCCTATCTACGTTTGCATGTAATTGTTTTTGTATTGAATTGCCTGAGTGTTTTGTTTACATTTTGTCATGCATTGGTTTTAAAATTTTTAACAGTCTGTGTTTCCCTACTGGTTTTCACCGTTTGCTGCATTCAAGACCATCATCATGATCCGTTTAAAACGTTTTGCAACGAGTATTAAAATGATGGTTTATATTACAAAACATAGCAATTAAAAGAGATTTTTAAAAATATTCTTTTATTCTAAGTATTGCTTTGTCAAACACAACATAACATGCGATTGTCTCTGAATATTTCTTTATATCTTAACTTTTAACAAAATACTACCGAGCAATAGTTATATATTTGAAAAGCATCATAGTGTTCGGTATTTTAGAATTATGTAAATAATAACACCGTTGATAACTAAAGTATTGATTCATTCTAATTTTCTTTTAACTAATTGTAACACTAGAATTTAAAAATTATCTGTTTTCAAATTGCATTTCTGATCAGATTTTCCGGTGTTTTCCGGTGTTTTCACTCGTGTCGGTAATTTCGATCTTACATTTCCCCTATAGAATGATTCAAGCGTCTAAAATGAGTGAAGTCACGTCATCAGGTATTTGACGTCCTTAAGTAAGTCATTAAAACAGGTATGTTAACGTCAACGTTTAAGCACATAAAAACAAATATTTTTACAGTAAACATGTTCAAAAATATTATGAACAATAAAGATATGCAAGCAAAAAAATATATTGACTTAGACATTCAGTAAAGATAGAAATATCTGCCAACTCGAGTGAAAAGCTTTTGGCGGGAACTCGGCAGTACCACAACCGTTCACCCTCGGTGACAGATTGTTCCATCTTCACCTTATACTTATGCAAGCTACTTATCAGAATACACAACCTTCGTTAGGTCCTATACGAGCAAACATGTTTAAGTTGCCGTGGTGAGCTAATTTCTGTCAACCCGATGTTAAATGCCAAAGAAAACAAGCACATAAAACGTAGGTAACTAATGACACTTTCAAGTGATATAGGTACAGTACTGAAAATTATGAAATTGACAATTTTTCCGACTCCGATCCGGTCCGCTTCCGATCCTAATGTCGTTTATAACCGATCCGATTCCATTCCCATTGCGGTCCAATTCCAATTTGATTGCACTCCAATTTTTCCATGTCAGACAATGCGCTCCAAACGATCTTTTCGCTCAAACCGATTCTTCCGATTCCGATCTTTCCGCTCCCGATTTTCATTGGTCATTAACAATGCGCTCCAAACGATCTTTACGCTCAAACCGATTCTTCCGATTCCGATCTTTTCGCTCCCGCTTTTCATTGGTCATTACATATAACGCATCTCGCGCTGAATTCGTTAGGGAAAAAACGGTTTGTCTTTAAGTTTCGGCTAGCGTTTATGGTTTATATTTCATACTGAAATTAATAAATGTTTACGTTAAAAAATGTTAATTAGCATTAAATACATTTTAGTTGTGAATCTCCTTACTAAATAAAAAAAAAAGTGTCTGATTCCCTGATGAAGATTATAAATCGAAACGTCGGAATAAAAATATTAACAACATATTTCGTGTTAGTGCAGATTTCTTCCCCAACTTACTAAATAAAATAATACATTAATGCCATAACGAAGCACGGGTGAATGTACATGTACATGTTCGTTATTTCTTCCCTTGTGTAAGAAAACTCCTGAAATAGTGATAGCTTTATTACATTTACTTGGACAATGATTTAAAAATCGGTGTCTAGTGTTTTGCATGTATATGGTTAAGCATTGGGAATAAGTGTCTTGAAGTCGGTTTACTTTTTTATTTGCACATAATATGAACTAAGGCACTGCCTCTCTCGGAATCGACGAATTTAAAAAGATGTGTATCGAATGTTTAACAGTAAAACAAAGAAACAAGTCATCATTTGTTGATTTACTTTTTAACCAAAACTGATCAAGGTTGTAAGATGCAACACTACATCTTAGTGAGCTGAATGATTCTGTGAAGTTTGGAAGAATCCTTTGAGATGTTGAATACACCAGTTTTCCTGTATATTCTTAGTTAAACGGCACTTAGTGACAGTAGAGAAATTTATTATCTAAATAGAATGAAACATTCAAATTAGTCCAGATTTATATAGCACTCTTTTCATATGTTCAAAAGTGCTTTACAACAAGCAAGATATAGCAATATAATACAATAAGAATTAAGCATGGGCAAATAAAACATAGAGAAAAACAATAAAATAAAAGAAATAAAAAAAATAAAACTTGGATAAAAAAGTTTGCATGAAAAACATAGTAGAAAGCTAAAAAACAAGTGCGGTGATGTGTAGATAACACATTATAGCATCACTCTCCGTTCAAAATCAACCCAATGTCTTATTATTGTTAATATATCCAGTTAATCAACATAGTATGAGCGGAAAGGGTGTGTTTTAGCTGTCTTTTGAAAGCGTTAAGTGTCTGTGCGTTTCTAACGAACTCTGGCAGTGCGTTCCATAACCTTGGTGCAGCATGGCTAAAGCTACAGTTTCCGAAAATCACAGTTCTGGTACGTGGTACTACAAGTGTTAAAGAACTGCTAGAACGAAGGTCTCTAGCTGGTCGGTACACACACAATAAGTCAATAATGTACTGTGGGCACTGTCCATGGAGAGCCTTGTAAGTGTATAGTAGGACCTTGTAATTGATCTTTTGACATATTGGTAGCCAATGAGGTTCCTTGAGCAATTGTGTTATAAGGTCATGACGAGGAGTTTTTGTCAAGATTCTGGCAGCTGTATTCTGAACCCGTTGTAGTTTATTCATTGTCAGTTTTGGAATACCGAAGAGCAATGAATTACAATAGTTAAGCTTTGATGTTACTAGACAATTAACTAATGTTTTTGTATCATCGGTTGTAAGGTAATTCCGTATGCGTCCGATGATTCTCAGCTGGTGGTAGGCAGATCTACAGACAGTGTTGACATGTTTCTCCATGTCCATTTGTGGCGTGAAGTGAGCCCCAAGATTTCTGATGCTGTCATTTGAAGTTAAAATAGATGTCTCACCAACTGTGATAGTCATGTTTTCGACTTGTTTGATATTATTTTTGGAAGAAAACATCATCACTTCTGTTTTCTCAGCATTCAGTTTAAGCATGTTTCTATTCATCCACATAATGATTTCCATTAGACAGTGCTCTATGCGGTTTATTGCTTCAGATTTGGACACAATGTAAATGGGTTTAAATGAAATGTACAGTTGTGAATCATCAGCATAAAAATGATGCATTAGACCATGTTTACCACAGATAGCACCTACTGGCTTGGTATACATCGTAAAGTATTTCGGTCCTAATATGGATCCCTGTGGAACACTGAAATTCATAATAACTGGATCGGATAGCTCTCATTCTCTTCCCTCTACTGTCTAGAACAGTTAACCTGGTCTTCCCACAGCATTTCATGTGAAGCTGTTTTCCTGAAATGTTAAAATCAACAGCAAATTAATTTATCTTCAAAAATAATTTTATATCTTAAGGCTTTTATAAATTAATTTGTCGACAGTTAAAATTGATTTTAAATATTTAGACATACATTTCTTTTGCTTATTGAACATAGGCACATACCAATTAAGAAGTTGTGTTTATTTAAAGCTTATCCAATAATAAACCATAAATGAAGTACCACTTAGACCCATACAGGGGCTATTGTAAGGGCCTAAAGGATTTTGAATGATTTAAAGAACATTTCGGACAGTTTGGTTGTGAACAAAATTGACCAGTAATGACCAGCATTGACCAGTTATGACCACTATTGACCATCGGCCCGCTCAATACTCAATTGACCAGTCAATAGGCCAACCCTGCTATTATACATTCATGCAGCTTTAATAAATGAAAATAAAGAAAATTTATGCAAACCTTTTATCTGTTTACTATGTTAATGTTCATATTCTGTGCCCTAGCTGTCTACCAATTCTGCATAAGTATCTATAGGCTTCATAACCTCTCTGAAAATAAATGTTTTATTTTAAATCTTCGCTGATAACTAGTAATTCAGTTATACAGTACCTTTTGTGGCTTATGAAGATGTACATAAATTGCTGTTGCAGTTAACAGTGAACAATTCATACTGTTGCCATAATTTATTTATTACATGTAAGGTCTTTTTATTAAAATCACATAAAAGGAAGATGGAAATGATGAAAAATTTCATGCCATCTTTAATTCAGAGTGTTATCACATTTTAAAGACCACATAAAGATGTGCCAGCTGATCTGAATCTACATATATGCCATCTGATCTGGATTTACATGGGCTGACCATTTGTGCTAAAAAGGTGTGTCCATGAAGTATGTTAAGTTATTGACTGTGAAAACCGAAACAGCATTGTTTTCTTTCTAAAAAACGTAAACAAGATTATGAGATTTATCCACTAAATAACGGATTAAATAAGTGACCAAAGGGACCCATAATGTATTTACAACATGGTATGCAGAGAAACTTTGTGGCGTTTGATTCTGTGTCTTCCAAAAATTTGGCATGTTCAGGTGATTTTGTGTGAACATGCCAGAGATTATGGTACACCATAGCAGGGCTGGACAAATTTAGATTTTTTAGTAACTACAATGTAGTCTAAAACTAGATGGGTAAACATTTCAGCTACAATGTAGTCCCACTTTTGCCCAAATAAGCAAATTCTGATTAGTCAGTATTAACAGTACAGAAAGAAACAGGAAATTCAAGAGGAACCGTTACATGGGGGCTTGATAATGTTAAAATAGATCTCAAAACATGTTATTTTGTAATAAACTTATTGCTGTTGTAATATGATATGCATACAGTGCTAAAAGAGAATGGCGCATATCAAATTAACGTTTAAACTAGTCTACATTAAAACAATTGAGCTAGCCCACAGACAAGCAATCAGATATTTTGAGATTGTCCGATACAATTTTCAGCTTGTCCAAGGCGTCGGGCTAGTGGGTTTGTCCAACCATGCATAGTCATGTAAAGGAAGGGCAAATTCTGTGCTGTTTGAGTGTTTGTACAGTTTATTATAGGTAAATTAAAAAAAAAATACCTCTCCAGTAGTCTAATTTTTCTCCTATTCCAGTTTCATGCTCTTTGAACCAGATTTGTCAGGCATCTTGTATATGTATACTTCAAACTGAAATACAAATTACAAAAAACAAATGTTATAAATGATATTATTTGCCCATACAGGCATATACCTTCCAATGACTTAATTTATTTTTCTTAGTGACAGACTTCTTTAAAGTCGCCGGAATGTCGGACCTGTCCGGTAAAATTTGGACTGGTCTGATGTGATTTTCAATGTTGTAGGACCAAATATCCGGCAAAAATTTGATCGGCATATTCCAATTTTACTCCCTAAATTACAATTTTACTCGCTGTTTTGATTCAAGACTGTTCTGAGGGAAATGAGCGAGGATATCCGAATGAAATATTTTACGTATTCGTCATAATGACAATTTGTTATTTTGTACCACTGAAAAAAACAACAACAAAAACACCCTCAATACTGTGTTTTGCTTACTTAATCATTAATGTGTTAAATGTTTCAGTCGGACAGAAATTGTTTCGGTCAGACAGATTTTCACATCTTGTCTGACCTCATGTCTGACACTTTTTTACAATTTTCAGGAAGTCTGTAGCGATCATTACACTCAAACATCTAGACCAAGGCATGTATACAAAAGCTTGACACAAACTATTGGACTGTGAAAACTAAATAAAATAAATAAATTTTCAAATTTATACCAATTAATTAATGGTCAACACGGCTTCACCATGCAACACATTTGAACTTGTTTGACAGAGCAGAGGTGTAGAATTCCACTCGACCGCTCGCCATGGCGAGTAAATGATCCGTTGGGTCGAGCGAAGCGGGCGAAACACTCGACCGGCAGGGTCAGTGTTTTCCTAGCCTTTCTGAGGGTCCGGAAAACAGACCCTTTCCCAAAGTTAACGGACCCATTCCCAATAGGGAATTTCTTCAATTTTTCCCAATTGAATCCACAGATAATTTTCAAAACATAAGAAACGGTGTTAACTTTCGCTTTAAGCTGTATTTTTGTTGATAACAATTCCTAGAAAGTTCACGCGCAAAAAAATTACCGATTAAGGTCCTTTTCCCAAAATGGCTAGGAAAACCAGTGAGGGCGTGTAAATTTTTCAGCAAAGCACATTCACATGACCTGTAGGGCGATTGGGTTAAAGAAAATTTCTACACCTCTGTCAGAGCAATTATTCCTAAAATCTGAAATAAATAATTAGTGGTAAACACGGCTTCGCTGTGCTTCCTATTGAAATCATTCAACACTATGCCTAATTTTTTTTATGAAATGTAGCTCTAATAATTTTTATTTGTTGTAAATGAAGCATTATTCAGATAGCATTTGGTAAACAAAGCTTGACAGAAAGAGTATTTTATTTAAAATGAAAGAGCAAGTGTACTTTCTGTAAGGGGGGGTGCACTTGCTCATTCACTCGACCTGTAAGGCGATTGGGTCAAAGAAAATTTCTACACCTCTGACAGAGCAATTATTCCTAAAATCTGAAATAAATAATAAGTGGTAAACACGGCTTCGCCGTGCTTCCTATTTAAATCCTTCTACACTATGCCTCATTTTTTTATGAAATGTAGCTCTTATAATTTTATTTGTTGTAAATGACGCATTATTCAGATAGCATTTGGTAAACAAAGCTTTACAGAAAGAGTATTTTATTTAAAATGAAAGGCTGAGTGTACTTTCTGTAAGGGGGAGTGCACTTGCTCATTCACTCGACCTGCAGGGTGAGTGGGTAAAACAAAATTTCTACACCTCTGCTGAGCAGTTATTCCTAAAATCTGAAATAAATAATAAATAATAAGTGGTTAACACGGCTTCGCCGTGCTTCCTATTTAAATAATTCTACAATATGCCTCATTTTTTATGAAATGCAGCTCTAAAAATTTTTATTTGTTGTAAATGAAGCATTATTCAGATAGCATTGGTAAACACAGCTTTACCATGCCCCATACAACGTATATTAGCAGAGTAGCTTTATGCTTTATCTGCAAACTTTGGGTTCAAGTCCTAATCATGAAAACACTTGTATCTTCAAAAATTGTGGTCAGATTTCATTTGACCAGTTCTGTCCAGAGTTAATTTCAACGTAATACCTTATCGCTTTCCCACACCAAATTAAAACGAAAGCAATCGATATTACCATCTAATCTGCAATGTTAAACTTACTGTTCTTGTTGATGATTGCAGTAAAAAAATAAATAAAAACGTCGTAAAATTCCAATGTTTAGAATGTTGTGGAAACCGGTGTAATTGTCACTGCAATTAACCAAAATTCGAACAACTACCGTAATGCTCATCGCTACGGTGAAGTCTACAGTTAGACTCTAACTCTGTGACAATATTAGGTTTTAACTTATTTACCTGATTTTTAAGGGCGAGTTCAATCTTAATTGTTATCTAGCATATGGAATCAGAACTTCTGAAAATGTGAATCGAGAAACAAAATGGCGGCTTTTCAGTTTTAAAATCCGGAAGCAAGCAATCTGGTACCGATGAAGCAAAGATCTATATTATACATAATTTATATATTTAGGTCTCTTAAGCAACAGAATTGCAGACTATAATGCGTGTTACGTTGATCACTTATCAAGACTTTTAACGTTTTAATTTCCACAGTCTTAACCCTTTCCTCCATATACACACATTTTTACGCATGTGCTACCAGTGTATTTCTAGATCAGACAGCACATCTGTGACATCTGATCAGGATTTGCACTGGTCGCAATTTAGTCAGAGATAACCTAACAAATCAAAAAGCGAACAGTTAAGCGACACGGATGTGCCGGCTGATCTGGATCTACACTGTCCGCCCATGCAATAAATGTGTATGGAGGAAAGAGTTTATATTTTAAATAAAAAAAAGTCCACTCCGGCAATTTAAGTCGATAATTGATTCTCAAAGAATATATTAATTTAGCAAATTTTCAGGACGTAAAATGTTTTCTGCTTAATATTGCATAATTCTTCTGATTTGTACCTGACTCGTGCTTTTTACCATGGAAGTAAAACAAATCAAATTGGATGGTGTGTTTACGTAATTGTTTCCTGCTTAACGGGGCATTTAATCCGGATGCGGACAATTAAACTACAATTATGTGTAATAAAACACCAGCTGACGTATATTTAATACCTAAGGGTAGATTTTTGTTTTGTTTTAAAAGCCTATTAAAAAATGTTGTAAAATAAACTACTGTTAATTTTATAAATCGCATTGCGGGTTATAATATTTTATAAACTAATAAAGCAAAATGGTGTTCAATTCAATTAATTTAGTTCAGTCATATTGAAGTCAGAATATTAAATATGTATTAGTGTTGATTTATTCAGGAAATTTACTGACTCGATCATTTCGACAATACTTCGCAATTGAATATAAATTAACCATGTTGTTAGGTTACGCAAATTCTTTCAAATTCGGCATTATACGTTTGTTAAGATAATTTAACTTAATCTTAAGTCAGGTTCGTTGTTGTTGTTGTTTCGCTGAGACGAATCCATCATCCGGATTTGAGTCAGTTACTAAATGACAGGTGCGGAACCGTTGACATATGTCAAAAAATGTGGATTCGAATCTTTCACTGGCAGGAAAAAACACCTGAGAGATATTTTCCGTTTGCATTCACTTCGCTCAGGTGTGAAATTTCATACTGTTTAAGGACAAAAGTGATGATTTGCAACCTCCGAAAGATAAATGCATATAAATGAATTTAATAAATTCAGAATTTGTTCCGTATTTGGTTGGACACGTTTAAAACTTCGGTGCCTAAAAATGTAAATTCTATATTTTTTATGAATATTACAACAACAACAATTTTGAATTTACGAAATTTATCATTACTTTACTATAATCCAGCAAAACAACAACACCAAATCATATTGAAAGTAAAACACAAAGCATTGATTTAGTCTAATGTCTATAACTCACAAAAATTATACATGATCGTGTGATTTTACGAATTTGCATTTTTTTCATTTTAATGCTGGAGTAAAATAGTTTTATTTAAATGCTGAAATGGTACCTTGTTAAACAGTTTCCACTCAACCGCGAAATAATGTAAATGCCGCGAGAACGATTATCGGTTCAGCGCAATATGTATCGGCTCCCTCCTTTTGAGAAAATTAAAAATTAGTCTAACTTCAACCTCAAAACAGACTATCGCAACATAATTTTTCCAAAGAAAAAAAATATATCACTTGAAAGATAAATTTGTCTTCTTTTTGGATCCGTTTGCATCTAAGCTTTTATTTCAATAGAAATAGTGTAATTAATTCACTAAACACGAACAGATCGCCGATTTTGCACGATTTTCGATTTTTTAGAGTATATAGGAGGCTGAGATGGTTAACTTTAACCTCAAAACAGACTATCGCAATATACTTCAATATTTATGAAATAAATATATACATGTCAAGCAAAGATTAAATTTAATTAAACCGTTTGCACCAAAGGATTGAGATGAGCAGAAAAAAAGTTATTCACACTAAACCTGTAAGTGCCTTCTTTGTTCTATATAGCGAAAATTTCGCTTATCGGATAACCCGGTGAGGTAGTTTTTGCAGTATGTAACATTTTATTTAAGCAAGGTTACTGTCAACAAATCTGAGCTATACTGATGTTCCATAAATATTGCATAGGCTAGATGTTGTATAACGAGTTCAGGTAATTATCTTATTTCAATAATTTTGTAACCTGTTGCTAAAATTTATGTAACTATCTTATATCGTCTTAATTCACCATAGAGGAGTTTGTTCGTCCCGGTTTACATTACAATTTCGTCTTTTTTTAATGTTACATTTTTATATTACAACATCAAATGGCCAAAATGACAGAATAGTATGATGAACGAATTGCCTCGCGGTCAGAGTGACCCATGAGAATAAACATGAAACAAACATGAAGCCGATTTAAACGTTATAACCAGTGTTCGAATTTTGAATAAAATAGAACACAACTCTTACACCTTTTTACCCTTTATATAATTCTACTTAGATAATTCGAACATAGGTTTAAACATTTAAAAATGAATCAAAAATGTATATTAATTGCAACAATATATACTATTGTTACCTAGGCAGCAGGTTATGTCAGTTGTGGGGCCAATACCGTACACAGTTATTCTTGTGGTAGAATAACTTTGTAATTCATGTTAATCCCAATAAATAATACCTAATTTCTCTTGACTAAAGACTTCTAATTAAATAAGTCAAAAACGATCTTGCGAAGTTAAAGCGAACTATAAACAATAAATGGAACCCTCGTTGCTGAGCGTGTTAATAATGTCATAATTGACCAAATGTACCGTTGTCCCTGACCAATGGTTACACTCACAGATAATGTAAAAAAAATCTGAACAGATTAAAAGGGGGAACGGCTTGAAATGTTTAAGCCTGTCCAATAGTTAAAAAATATTCAAAGAGAATTTGCAAATAATACAAACGTTTATTTAATCTTGAATATATCAATGACTCTGTCGAATGCATTTACTAGATACGAAACTAACATATGTACACGAAATGTAATTGTTGTTTATAGTTGCTAGTGTTTTCATTTCGGACAGATCATCAACCTTGTATATCTTGAAAACAGTTGACAAAAACAGTAGCAACCTTCAATAGTCATTAACAAAGGTTCTAGAATTTACATAGAGTATATGTTGTTGTACTAAAACCTGTGTTAAAGACGATTGCTATATTATACAAAAGTTTTACAAAAGAAATAAATACAAAATTTTGTTAAAACTTATAATAGACATCAATCACTCTGTGACTCTGTCAAGTGCAATTACTAGATGTGAAACTAACATATGCACACAACAACAATTCACTAGGACAAAATACACAAAATGTGATTGTTGTTTGTAGTTGCTAGTAGTTTCAATTCGGACGAATCATCATCCTTGTATACATCAGCGACTCATCGTACCCTGTCCAACTGCCCCAGTTTATACCTTGGCTGTTAGCGGTGCTTCCGTACACTCCATTGAGGTTGTTGTAGCTGCAACTTTTATACCAGTACCCGCCCTTAAAAAGAGCAAAAAAGCTATTCCATTAGCATCAATATACTATATCATGTTTTATTGCAAATGAAAATTTTATCGATTTCCCCCGAAACTTTTTAGACTAATTAACATGAGAAAGTAGCGAGTATTTTTATGTGACGAGCACACGTTACAGTACAGGTAATAATGTACATTTTCAAAAAATATTCATCACAATAAAATAAGTATAATCTTAATCAATCGGAACAACTTAACACATTCTATACAACAAATGGAGGCTACAACCTGTTCAATATACAATATTTACATTCCTATTGATTTCTTCGTTTTAAAAAAATTCGATTCATTTTGCATGAACCGCATGACCCGTAATGACGTCAGTAACGTCATGACTGTTACTATTGAAAACTCCCACGTATTACTCCCACTTTTCACTTAATAGTAATTTTGAAAGCGTTCGACTTAAGTTTATTTAAAGTAAAAAATGAATAAAATGTAAATATAAGGAATGATTCTTATTTTGGTGCTAGCGCGCTTTATGGATATGCCAGCTCTCGCGTGCACGTCCAATCTGCTTGAACCGCACCAAAATAAGAATCATTCCTTAATTGAACTTTTCATCAGTTTGGAGAAAGGAAATCAAGTATTTGGTAAATATTTATTTAATTAGTTAGGACAACATAATTATCGTATATACCTGCCATTTTATTTCATTCTACCATAAGAATGAGAGAGAATCTTTGAAATTAACTATTTAATATCTAAGTGGTATGTAAATTGTCCAGTTTAATGATTGAACTTTTCAACTACATTGAATGTAGATTATTCTTAGTTTGTGTAGTTTGTGTGCGTTGTAAAACTCCTGATTAAGTTTACTTAACAGGAAACAGCAACTCTGTACATTTCGTCGGCTACCAAGTCGCGGGAGATTTTTGTGACGATTCGTCGAGTTTGTAATCAGTCGGGATATCATTATTGCGTACCTTTCTATCGACAGCACAATTGACGGAACTATCATCGTTGTGATTGTCGTATGTTGTAAATTTCATACCATTGTGATAAAGAAACGATTCTCCCGGGTCGTTGAAGGCTGGATCAAAGCTGTAGTTACCGATTGACAGTTTGTACAGCAATGCTTCATTCCCTACGGAAAAGGTCTGAAAAGTAAAATCAAATGACTCCTAATTCGATCCCATATCAATACCATTCAAACGTCAATTTCAAAGAAGTTAGTCTCCACAAAAACAGCACGAATTCACAACTTTTCGTTCAATCCGCGACTCTTTTCGACAAATTGATCAATTCTTAAAAGTTAACCGGCGGATGGATACATTTACAACTTTAATATCGTCTGACCGCATTACACATACGCATCATGAACAAAAGAATCCTGTTCAGATTTTGAGATAACAATACTTATTTAGGAATAGCATACCTTAATGTTATAAATTATAAAAGATATTTGATGGAATTGAAGAAATAAATATTTCTTTTATCAATTTCACAAAATACTTGTCCAATAATAGTTTACTGTACTGTAATGGTGTATTAGTCAATCAAGCTGTCATGCCCGATATGCTCTCTTTCAAAGTTCTGTGTGCATTAAAAATCGTTTCCCAGGGAAAGGCAGTGCCTAAGCATTTGCTAAGGTTCGCGAACATTGATATACTGTACTTTCTATTATTAGCAAAGGGTGAAATATTTCAAAGTCTCACATTTGCTTAATATAAATTGTACTACTATGTTATCCTAAAATGAATGAACAGGAGTGAATTTCTTCGACGTTTGGGACTAATCATTACCTTTAGTAAATGTTGTGAAAGAATGTTACTGCGTGAGTGACTCTTTAATAAAAACTTTGGCTATAAATATATTCGTACGTTGAGTGTGTAAAATAAATTGCATCCTATATACTTTATTTACATGTGTTCAGTTTGTTATATAAATGTTGATATTAAAAACACCTTTAGGTTAGCCAAGCCAAATTGGAGAGTTTCACAATTATTAATAGAATGTAAGCAAAGGTTATGGCAAATCTACGGGTTAAAGTACTATTTTGCCAAGTTATAACACATCTCCTCGGTAGCACAGTAGTTTACGTGTCCGTCTGGCATAGGCCTAACTTTTTGCGACACGGATTCGATTCACACTGACACACGGCTTTTAAGGAAATATTTTAGATTTATATTTTTTAAGTTTTATTGCAGTTATGTCAAAGTAGTGTGTATATTTTGCTTCGGTTTGTCTTATCGCGGAAATAATTATTGTGTAAAAAATAAAAAAAGTAAAAACACATGTTGCTTACATTTCAAAATGACTGCGTCTTGGACTACTCGGCTAATTGGACAAGTATTCTGAGTTTCCCGCTTTGTATTAAACAACGATTAAACTATTATTTTATTGTTTACATCTAGCGCCAATGTTAACACGCCAAGTTAAACATTGTAAAATTACCTTTGTCCAATAGTAGACTCGTGCCTTGATCAAATCTTTAAATAATATAATAAGTCTAAGACTTTGCTGCAGATGTAAATACATAATTATAATGAACGACCGGAATTCAAATAAAACACGTTTAGTTATGTACTTACAAGTTTACAAGTTTACAAGTTTACTTTCTACACCCAGTACATGAATACATGTAAACATGAGGCAAAAGCAAACATCATACGTATATACGAGGCTCATAGTTGAGAAAAATGTAATAGAGGTATCGTGACATACAATGATAAGTTAACAGATTGAAAATACATTTTTGAGCAATTTCAGTAAAGCAGCGGGAGAATGACCTTAACAATGATCATTTTTATTATTGAATAATTCTCACAGTGTGTTCAAGTACATTAACTATTTTCTTGGGCTGTTACATAAGTATGTAATATTTAAATAATAAAACAAATTAAATGATGTTAGGTTTTAGAATTTCTCTTACAAATAAGCAATGTTAATTAAATTCAATCATACCATGGTAATGTAACATATTAAAAGTACATGCACAATGAACATTAAAATTGTAATTTCAATAAAGCAGCGGGAGAATGACCTTAACAATAAACATTTTATTGAGCAATGCCCGCAATGAGTTCAAAAACGCTAACTGATTTCTTAGGTGTTACATAAGTATGTAAATAATATTTAAATAATAAAAAAATGAAATATGCATATCAGGAATGGCCACATCCAGCATACACAGCCTCCCCACACAGCTAAAAAGTAGAGAGGAAAAGAGAGCATGGTATAACAATAATCAGTTTCAAAATGGACGCCACAAACAAATAACGGAAGTGAGAACCAGAGGGGTTACCGCCTTGGAACGGTCAGTGGCAAAACAAATTGCCACTGGGGGTTTAAACCAGGTTATAGAGTGCACCAACCTCACACTTGCCCCAACAGGATCTCGTATTACAAAACAAGTACAAATTGTCTTGGTGAAATAACTCCAACCCACAATAAAAGACAAATTAAATGATGTTAGTTGTTAGAATTTTCTTACAAATAAGCACAGTTTGTTAAATTCATTCTTACAGTGTGTATTCATTAAAATGTTGTATTTTATTACATTTGGTCTTTCATAATATACTTTTTAATGTATTTTTTTATTTTTTGAGAGAAATATTGACACTCCATGATGTAATGATATTCGTCACCTAAGTAGTTTATACAATATGGACATTTTCTTTGTTCGTACGGGATATTTCTCCATCTTCCAACTTCGATTGGCAGTTTATGATTACGACTTCTAAATTTCAGGTACACTTTTTCATTTTTATTTAAGTCACGTTTTAAATAATGTTCAAGTCCAAAAGTGTTTTTTATTAAACGATAATTTTGTAAACTTCTTGTGTTTTCGGTTGTGCTGTGCCAATCGCTAATGAACAAATCCTTAAGCTTTTGTTTTGTTGTTTCGGAAAGCCATTTCTGATTTGAGAATGCGTGTGTTATCCAAATACCATACAATCCGCATTTAATTAAAATATCTTTTACACATGAGATCAATGGATAATGTTTTTGGAGGTTTCTAGATAGGCTGTTCTCAGCTTGAAAATATAGTGCATAGTAAATTCTAGATGACAGCTTTAGACAATGTGGTTGAACAAGGTTTGCCAAAAAGAAATTATTCTAGTGTGTATATCAATACTTAAGGGCATAACACCCGTTTCTCCATAAACAACTACATTTGGTGTAGAGCTTTTTAAGTGTAAGATGTATTTCAAAAATCTTAGTTGGACACGTTCTAAACTTTCTGAATTACCGAATCCCCAAATTTCACAACCGTATAATAATATTGGCTTAACTAGTTTACTAAATAATTCTATTTGGATATCTATTGGCAAGGATAAATGTGTTGCTTTCTTTATTAAACTATACATTGCTTTATTAGCTTGGTCTGCTAGGTGCTTCTTGGCGTTTAAAAAAGATCCCGATCGACTGAATAAAATTCCCAAATATTTATAATCATTTACTATTTCTAATTCGTTTCCATTATAATAAAAACTACAATTTCCGCGTGCTCCACTTGAAAAGATTAATATTTTTATAATGTCTTGTTACTTGTCATGAAGTAGCTTTAAATATCCGTAGACAATTTAATTTGTTTCACACATGGATTTCTTTATTAATGCATTTTACGATTAAGTTTACGCAGACATTGAAACTTGTTTAATTGCTCATAGTTTTGAACGAAGGAAATTGACAAAAAATGAAATATGCATATCAGGAATGGCCACATCCAGCATACACAGCCTCCCCACACAGCCAAAAAGTAGAGAGGAAAAGAGAGCATGGTATTACAATAATCAGTTTCAAAATGGACGCCACAAACAAATAACGAAAGTGAGAACCAGATGGGTTACCGCCTTGGAACGGTCAGTGGCAAAACAAATTGCCACTGGAGGTTTAAACCAGGTTCTAGGGTGCTCCAACCTCACACTTGCCCCAACAGGTTCTCGTATTACAAAACAAGTACAAATTGTCTTGGTGAAATAACTCCAACCTCATTGGAGGGAAATAATGATCTTACATTTTTGCTTAGTTTTAATTTTGAGTTTGTATGCACTATGTCATTAGTATAGCGTACAAAAAACAGTACCTTGTAAATTGCTGCGGCACTCTGGTTGTTATTTCTCTTCATATCTATGCGAAGCTCAAAGTTTCCTGCAAAATATGCATGCATTCGATATAGTTACTTTAATTCTTTTACGAGGTTATACAGAACCTAAAGTCAGTAATGTTATGTGCATTTTACATTCATTTGGTTAAATAACAGTTGAAACGGTGATAGAAAACAATAAAACAAGTCATTACTTAAATAAATTAATAAATAAATAAAAAAAGGTGACGATGTTCAGCTAATTGCATCAGTAGACAACACAATGAGCTGAAATTTATTTAACCGGCATCTTACATGTACCAGTCGATTGGGACAAAATTTACTTTAGAACAAGAATTAATTATAAAGTTTTAATACATGAAGGTAAAAGATAATACATGAAGCTGAGTGTGTACATCTATATTTGCTCTTTAGATAACAGATCGTATACCAGATTGACAATTTCCAAATTATAAATTCGGGCAAGCTTGAGCACTTATCTGCAACATTTTGTCATCACAATATTTTTTTTCTTTTACATTCATCTCTTAAAAAGTAAACTCCAGATGCACAATTCCATGTTTTGCGTCATTTATGTAAGATTCACTGGAAAAAGTTCTGGCTATTAAAAAGTATTGATTCATTTCTGGGATTTAATCCGCAGTTTCGAATATATTCTTAAATCAGAGTACCTTGGGCAGTTAGGCGATGTATATTTTCCAGCCCCAGCCAAAAATTTGTGTCGTCGCCAAACCCCTTATGATAATCTTGCCAATTTTTGTAGAAGTCGGTGGCAGATTCTCGCTTCTGAATTACCGTCCAGCCGCCGCCAACTTCGTCCATGATACAAAACATTCTGACTGGGTTATTACCTGCAATTACAATCGTTTGAGAAAACATTCTGACTGGGTTATTACCTGCAATTACAATCGTTCGAGAAAACATTCTGACTGGGTTATTACCTGCAATTACAATCGTTCGAGAAAACATTCTGACTGGGTTATTACCTGCAATTACAATAGTTCGAGAAAACGTATATTTTACTTAATTATAAAGAACATAATTCAATTTTATTATTAAAGCATTTAAAATGAATATTGACATATATTTTCGTTAATTATGTTACAAATATTATTTTTCACCGATTATTCGTTGGATTTCTGCTCTGTATTTTCGCTGCATTTCTACATATGCTGCGATTGAAGATTTCGGTCTGTCTACAAGTCTGCTCTTGCTGTGATTGTTGACTCTGGTTTGCCTACAGGTCTGTTCATGCTGCGATTGTAGACTCAGGTCTGTCTGCTAGTTTGGTCATGCTGCGATTGTAGACTCAGGTCTGTCTACAATTTTGCTCATGCTGTGATTGTAGACTGTAGACAGTCTGAAAGTCTGCGCATGCTGCGATTGCGGCTCTGATCTGACTGCAGGTCTTTAGACTCTGGTTGGTCTGCAAGTCTAACTATGCTGCGATTCTACACTCAGGCCTGTCTACAAGTCTGCTCATGCTGCGATTGTAGATTCTGGTCTAGTCTGTCTGCAAGACTGCTCATGTCGCAATTGTAGACTATGGTTTGTCTGCAATTCTTCTAATGCTGCAATTTTAGACTCTGGTCTGTCTACAAATCAGCCCATGCTGCGATTGTATATTCTGGTCTGTCTGCACGTCTTCTTATGCTGTAATTGTAGACTCTGGCCAGTCTGCAAGTCTGCTTATGTCATGATTGTAAACCCCTGTCCGCCTGCAAGTCTGCTTATGTCACGATTGTGGACTATTGTCCGCCTGCAAGTCTGCTTATGCTGCAACAGTAAACTCTTTATCTGTCTATAAGACTACCCTTGCTGCGACTGTAGACTCAGGCCTGTGTACAAGTCTGCTTATGCTGCTATTGGACGATGTGGCCTATATACAATCCTGCTCATGCTGATTTTGGACACTGTGGCCTATATACAAGTCTGCTCCTTATAATAATTAATACTTCTGCCGAAAAAAGGGGAAAGATTGCGGCCTGTCTACAAGTCTGCTCATGAAGATTTTGGACACGGTGGCCGATATTCAAGTCTGCTTAAAGCTGCGATTGGGCACTACGGCCTGTCTACAAGTCTACTCATGCTGATTTTGGACAATGTGGCCTATATACAAGTCTGCTAAAAGCTGCGATTGGGCACTCCGGCCTGTCTACAAGTCTGCTAAAAGCTTCGATTGGGCACTCCGGCCTGTCTACAAGTCTGCTAATGCTGCTTTTGACACTTTGGCCTATATACAAGTCTGCCCATGCTGATTTTTGATACTGTTTCCTATACACAAGTCTGCTCCATATACAAATAAATACTTTTGCCCGAAAAGGTGGTTTTAGCAACCCAAATGAACCCTCCAAACTGGCCAGAAAGTGGGAAATTAGCATTTGACAATACCCAATATTCTTCTTTCGTACCAACATATTAAGGCGAGTATGTTATTTCACGGCCTGCTTAAAAGCATGTTTTAAGAGCAGATTTGACGACAAGCGAATAGCTACATCAATTTACGCAGTAAAACATGCGTGCTCGTCCATGTCACAAGAATAGTCCAATTTGTAGCTGCACATGTTGGAAAAATTGTTTCGAATGACAAAATGGGAACATCGTAAAGAAAGTCTAACATCACCGCGAAGTGAAAGAAAGTGTCAATCTTCAAACTTGAACCCATTTCTAATCTTTTTTAACGAATGAACATACACATAGCTAGGAATGTGAAAAAAAAAACAACAGAGAAAATAAAAGTAATGATCTACTTTTTCAAAACATCAGATTGTACATTCTTTAATTTCACTTATTTTTAAATCATAAAATAAAACGTACTTACCATCAGGGATAATAGTTTTAAATCCAGTAGTTTTAACACCTTTATCCATCAGGTCCTTGCAGTTTCTACCATCTGTATAATATAAGATCTTTAGACAAAATAGTATAGATATATGAAACCACGGCCATTAAACATAAAAAATTAGTCTCGATTCGGGAAAAAACATCTTTTCAATTATTTAAGAAAGTTTGTTATTTTAGAAAGGAAAAGTCATAGTCGACTTTTTCAATAAATGATCTTCGAAATGAAAAAAAAAACAACATTTTAGGCATTATAAGCACAACAGATAATATTAACCGGTTTGAATTCGTCATGTTTCCGTCGAAGTAAAGAACACGTGTAAAGTTTCTGTATTTATCTCTTTGTTTCAGTTTGATTATTAATAATATCAAAAAACAATAAAGTAATGATCACAATATTTGTTTCAGGTAATCCTGTGCAAAGTTTTCACTTGCAAATTAATGTCAAAACAATATTTATTAAATGCAGTTAAGGTAATCCTTATTTGTGAGTGGTATTCCTTGCCTCTTGTGTAAAATTAAGATCTGATGTTTCACAGTGTAGAGTCAAAATTAGAATGTGCTGGTGTAGTTATAAAATCCCTAAACTTCTGATAATTTATCTTCCTCGGGCAATCATTTCCATGACAACTATAAGGGATATCTACATCTTATCGGTAATAAAATTGTCGAACCGCTTACAAAGTATTATTAATGTCAATTATGCAACTAAGTATCAAACTGATTATGACAATAAACTTCAAAATTAAGTTACACAATAAATATTTGAATAAAAAAGAATTTTTTACTTAAATAAAAGAACATCAACATTTGAGATAGCTACCATATTTTAGCATGGTAACAATAAGACTTGACAAAGGAACTGTATTTTTTTTAGTTTTTGCTTTTTTAGAAAGGTAAAAAGTTTAAACAGCACGGCTTACATAAAGAAGTTGGTGATTACTATCATTCATGAACCTATTTCAAAATATATTGTGAATAATTCTGTCAAAAAATCGAAGAAAAAGCTGAACGAAGAAGACAATCTGTGGTTAAATAACATTGAAGAAGTCGCGAAATACAGATCTAAACACGTATATTCTCGATAATTATCATACAAGCTTTAGTCTGCTTATAAATGAATCTCGGAATAACCCTCGGAATAGCTCTATTCCCCTGGTAGGAAGTCGATCTCTTGTAAATATTCTGCGGAATTACATTACTCCTCGAAAACGAAGTCAAACACTTATATTAATAATATATTAATAAAAGGCGAAGTTACACAATTCTGGGTACGAAGTCCCTAATGAAGTGCGGAATAACACCTCTCCGTGGGAATGAAATGAAACCCTTATTATGTAACGCCATTCTGCGGGAACGAAGACAAACCCTTATAAATGAAAGGCGAAGTAACACCTCTCCGCGTGAACGAAGTCAAGCCCTTATAAAAGAAAAGCCGAATAATATCATTCCGCGGCAACTAAAATGCAGACTACACTCGGTCAAAGTTCTACACACCTTTAAATTTTGAATATCTCTTACATGTAATAAAAAAAACTTTATTATAATAAATTTTGATATTATGTTTAATATGACCAAGCAATAATAATTATGTGCAAACCGTGCATATGTTTAACTTATAACGTAATCTACGTCAGCTTACGCTATTTATGCATTATTCCCGTGTGGAAATCGAATTTAGATTTTTTACAATAGTTTTTGTTTTCACATGTTCACCGACAGCGAACAATCTAAAAAACTTACACAAACTTTTATTAACCATGAACCGTTTGACGACAAAAGACAACGAACGTCCCGTCATTATGCTCTTCTCTTCTTTGGCACAAAATTAAATTTGTTTTTAAAACATCCTGATTTTATTCGTAGATACAAAAGAAATGCCTCACGGTTTTGCATTTTAAGAAAAGATTCATATTATATCATTTTCTAGATTGACAACGTTGCTTACATGTAAAGGGTACGTTGATGTTACGCTCTTACGTCTTTAAATGTTTACGTTAAAGAACGAAAACATGAAAAATTGCTATTACATTCGTTTGATAAATGCCCACTTGTCAATTATCTAAAACTAAAATTATTGGAAATTAATTAAATTTCAAACGAATGATTTAATCAGACGGTTAAGAAAATCACATTATTAAAGTGTGCACTTTTGAGAAGAACTTTTGAGTTATGTATAAACTGAACGAAAACTATACGAATTGAAGATAAAACAATGGAGTGGCGCGATTATCAAATATTAATGTTTTATTGCCTTCCGGACGATCAGCCTGCATAATATAAATATACTGTATGTGATACAATTAAAAACGGATCTGAATCTGTATTCGAAAACTTTTAATGAATGATTTAATGAACACTTATGACTAAGAAAAAAAAACGTAAAAAATAATGGTCCCAGGATTGTTACTCAATATATAAATTTCCACAAACCTCTAAAGTAGACTGTCCATCCTGGTCGTTGATTCTCATTCAGGCCGCTTTCTGCGGGATAATGGGTAGACAGTTCACATTGAAGGTTGACTCGATGTACATTAACAGATTTACACCCTTTGGACGCCGTGCATCTTGCCAGGCACTGAGACGTTGATATCCCTCCTTCCAAAGGCGTGGATGTTCCATAGGTCACATCCGTTTTTTCATGTTTCAACCACATATTGGAAGTGTCTTTACAGAGAACCCTGTAAAAAACCACACAGAGGCACGGGAAAATGCAGCGGAGAACTTGCATTATGCGTGTTAGCCAATTCACTAAAAGCGATAGACTGTCAGACGCGTAAAATGTTTAAAGATCTTTATACGAATTGCGCATGCGCTGATAGATTTTTAGTCATAAATAGTTGATTGGAAGTCGGAATGTAACAGCACTTTCTGTCAATGAAATATTTTAAATCACACTCAGTCTGGGGGAATATGGGAATTCGTGGTAGAAACTGTAATCAATCATTGCATAAAGCTACAAAAGACAAATATGCCTGCCAATATTATGTTTATGAAATGTATAGATAATCACAAAGCCATGTCAGCGCCTAGCCAACCGCAAAGGAGACATACATACATGTAGTTCGTAGTATCCGTATCTGCCAAAAAAGCATAGTTCATGCAAGTCTGTTATAGATCTACTGCTACACACACTGATTGGCATTCTGCATGCTAGAAAAAAAAATGCTAATCATCAAGGGAGGTAATTGACACTGATTACTTCACTGAATAAATATATAATAGATAATAAAAAAATAATACGCCGGTGATACATCGCAGGATTTATTACGGGGCGAGGTTCGGATGCGCAAGGATATATCACAAGGGGCGCATCCGAACAAATTCCCGTAATAAAGCGTGCAATAAATCACCGGTGGCTATTTATTATTTCAATTATAACACGAACCTGCTTAATCGAACTTTGAGAAAGGGTATTATTTCGCTGTGCAAGTTAATCGAACGGTTTATAAAAAGAAAAGTCATTGATATATCTAACCTGGAATCTAAACTCTAAATTATTTTGTTTTCTTCAATTTCCTACTATTTATCATAAGCCAGTCAGAAGACTTCTCTGAACTTCATCTTGATAATATAGAGGATATTTGTTTTTACCAGTGTAAGATAGAAATATATTTCACCGAGTGAGCTCCGGAATTCGTATTTTCACGAGTGGCGAAATTGGTAAAAACAAATTTTCGTTTTATTACGATACGATAGTTTATTTCGTAATAAGCCATAATGGCCCATGAACAAATATACATAGAACAGAAACAGTAAAACATGTGACATGATAAGCAATTAAAGACAATCATGTATTACAAATTTTCAAACTTAAACAATCATGTATCTGAAAAAGGTAACAATAAGTACATCCATGCAAAGTTTTGGGAGAGACAGATGAGTTTTATGTATTTAACAATTTTTATTAAACATTTCTGTGGTATCAAAAGTATTTCAAAATATTTTGTCGTGTTTCAAATGCTTTAAATATGTATGTTGAAAGTTTTGTTATTAATGTCTGATTTGTCGCGTTTATCAGTTCTAAAAATTTTACAAAGTTTGGCCGAACCCAATAATATGGTTTAATTAACTCTTTCCTTAAATCCGCGTATATAGGACATTCGATGACAAAATGAAACTCATCTTCAAGTTTATTACAAAAAGGACATTTTCTTTCGTTAACCGGAATCCTATAAGGTATGGTCCAACGCCCTGTTTCAATTTCAAGTCTATGAGAAGATAATCTCAACTGCGTTAGTGCTTTTCTAAATTTCGGTATCTTGATTATGTCTAAATATGCTTTGTATTCAAAATTTGCGATTTCTTTATAAAATAACGATCTCGATGAATTGTGTAACTGTTCATTCCAGGTCTGAAGGTACGTATCTTTAACTCTTTGTTTGAATAAATTTAGAAATAACTTGTTATTCCCGACACCCTGACTTAACCATGCTTCATAAAAACCTAATCGGGATAGCAAATCTTTAACATTCGAAGCCCAGTTTCTTATGTTTGGTCTATTATTAGTTTGATCTACTAAGAAGTTATACACAATTTTGGGGTATTTCGTATCAGCCATTGAACATAATTTCAGCCAATATCTGACTATATTAATCTGCCATAAAACGTTTAACGGTAGTCTCCCAGTTTCGCCATAAACGAAATTATTTTGTGTGCAAAGTTTAACTCCTAACAAACGCTTACAATAACTAAGATGTACTCTCTCACAGTGACTACCTTTATTAAAACCCGTTACTTCTGATGAATAATTGAAAATTGGTAAAATTAACTTATCAAATAGGTCAAACTGAATTTTCGGTAAAATATATGTAAACTTATATAGATATTTATTCATCTGAAATAATGCCTTTAAGTCTTGACCTGCTGTTGTTTTATCGTTTTCATTAAACGCCCCGCCAGAGGAAAAGACTACACCAAGGTATTTAAATTTACTGACAATTTCTATAAGTGAACCCTGATAGAAAAACATTAGATTTTGCGGAAGCCTTCCAGCGTTCCTGAAAATCATTATTTTTGTTTTCTGTGTGTTAACAACAAGTTTCCACCTATCGCAATAACTAGCTAAAATGTTTAAAGAATTTTGCAAACCTTGAGCGCTTTTAGCAAAAAGAATTAAATCGTCCGCATACAGTAGATCACAAAGTTTTAAAGTACCAATGTCAATACCATCTGTCCCTTCTAGTAACAGCGTTTCTTCTAAATCGTTTAAAAACATACTAAAGAGAAAAGGGGATAGACACTCCCCTTGTCTTACTCCTAAATCGCAAACAAAGCTGTCACTTAGTTCATTCATAAACCTAACTTTTGACCTTACATTTTCATACATTGATTTTATTACGGAAAGCATTTTCCCTCTGACACCCATTTTAATTAGTTTATACCATAAATTGTCTCTTACGACGAAATCAAATGCAACACAGGCACAGAATAATGGTTCACTTCGATTTAAACAATGTGAAACTAATGTATTTAAAATGAAAATATTGTCAACTGTCCCCATCCCTGTTCTAAATCCTGATTGTGCTTCTACATAAACATGATATTTTTCAGCCCATATTGTAAGTCTGTTATTTAAAACTCGCGAGAAAAGTTTACCAAAAGTACAAAGAAGAGTTATGCCCCTATAGTTTCCTATGTCCCCAAGGCTACCACCCTTATATAAAGGTATAATAACAACCTCAGTCCAGGCTACTGGAAAATATCCTCTACTAAAACAAACATCAAACAGTGTACATAGATATGACGATATATAATTAATACCATGCTTAAAAAGTTCATCAATAATGAGATCAGGGCCTCCACTCTTATTATTACGTAATTGTTTTATGGCTTTTGAAATTTCGTCTACATTGATTTTTACTTCTAATTCTTCAAACATAACTTGGAATTCTTGATTAACAAATCTATCATTGAAATAAATAACATCTTCATCCGGTTGATAAAAAATCCCTTCTGGGTTATTAATTGCTTTAAAATATCGCGCAAAACTTTCAGCCGAGAGTGAACTTGGGTACTTAGCATGCGAAATATCTTTAAGCATATTCCAGTACTTTTTAGCATTAACCTGTCTCATTCGAAGAAGTGTATCTGTTTTTTCTTTTCTGAATGAATAACGTTTTCTTCGTATTAAAGCTTTATATTCTGATCTGGATTTACACAAATTAATTCTATTTGTATTTGATTTTTCAGACCTGTAAATGTTCAAACAATGTGTAAAACACCTTACGTTTATTAATACATTCCTCGTCAAACCATGGTTGATGTGTTTCATTTTGTGGCGAATGACATTGTAATTTCGAGATATCTATTTTGAATAACGGTTCACATACTTCATCCATCAACGACATAAACTTATTAATATTATCATCGATATTAATATTCGCAGAAGCAGTTTTTAAATTGTCTTTTAAGTTATATAATGTGTTTTGAAAATAAGGTGAAGACAATTTTTGTAAGTATTCATCTGTATGTTTATCTTTCCATTTGTATTTAAACTGTACATCGGGATTTATCTCCCTTTTATCAAACACGACATGTTGTTCGTTCGGATGTAAATTACAACTTAACCCAAATCTGACTTCGCAGTGATCGGATAATATATTTGGATCGCAAACCTCAAATGAGTCGAACAAATTTATAATATTTATACTTGCTAAGACATAATCAACAAGACTAGAACCGGAACTACCAACAAACGTATATTTTCCTATGCCCGCATCGCGACCAATTCTACCGTTCATCACTCTAAGACCCGACTGTCTAAGAAAATCTAATAAAAATGTTCCGTACTGATTTGTTTGATAATCCTGTGAACTCCGCTCTAAATATATTTCGTCAGATACGTAATTATCAGGTAAAAAATCTGCATTTTTATCGACCGTATCATTTTCTACGTAATCCCTCAATTGTCCGATCCTGCTATTCACGTCACCTAATACAAGAAAAGAACATTCATTATTTGTTAAACTACAAATTTCGATAATATTCTGCAAAATTCTATCAAAAACTAATGCTTCTACAAAGGATTCACGGGAACTACCTTTCGGTACACAATAACATAAACATACATACAAATCATTATCAAGTGCAAATAAACAAGCATCAAATTTAAGCCACATTATATCATCACTGTCAGATTTTTATCAATGTACAAAGTTTATCAGATAATTTTTTATATAACAAGCTATTCCCCCCGAATCTCTTTTACTATTACGCTTCTTGTCAGTTCTATGTAAACAATATAAACTAAACCCTTCAACTTCCATATTACTGTTTTCATTTGACCATGTTTCTGTTAAAAAGATAATATCATTGTCACTGAATATTTGTTTCATTTCAGGTGTTTCAAGTTTATTTACATTTTTAGAGATCAAACCGTTCACATTCAACAATACGAGCTTAATTGCCCGTCTCTCCCCGCTAACCTATTGTCTGTTTAAATCCGACTGTAGAAGTGCCGTGCACTGATCTCTGACCGCGTCAGTTAATACAGTCTGCGTATTAAGTCTAGACGTAGTAGTCTCGTCAATACTGCGCGAAGAATTCACTTCCGGAGACGGTGCTCGTCTGGTGGTGAGGTTGTCGTTATTGACGCCAACTCCAGCAGGCTGGCGCTGAATAACCGGAGTAGGTATTTCAATATTGGTAACAAACCTAGCTCTCTCTGGTTCAGGCTGTACGTGTGCTGTCGCCGAAATGTTCATATCCGTCGGCGTAACAAAACCAATTACCTGTGTACTCATGATGTCCGGCCTAGATTGAACACGATTACTAGAAATGTTTGTATCATCAACCTCTGTAGACGCTGAATACACAGAATGATGAAAATTAGTAGAGTTTGGCGATGTGGCCGAATTTAAATAATCACAGCGGTCTCGCTGTAGAATATCCTGCCTATCTGGAATCTCGTCGTGAATGCATTTCCCATTTACTTACAATTTTGCGGGATATGCTATTTTAACATTGTTTATAAGGTTGTTTCGTTCCTCGCGAAACATTGGCCAAATACGTTATTATAAACGTTCTCATTCGGTATGTTATGTGCGTTTGGGTACCAACGTGAAAACAGTGAAATACCACTTTTATTTTCTCTTTAAATGCAGTAAGAAAGAAAATAAACTGCCCAAATCCATTTTAATATGATTCATAAATGTAAAAAACGACAAACAAACCTACTATCTACTAGTGACTAATTTATGATATATCGTGATTAAATCACAACAGTTTCCATATATTAAATGTGTCACTGTGAAGTAACCTTTAAATAAAATTATATTTATTTATATGACAGTCAAACCTGTGAAAAAATCACCAGTAAACAAAGACCACCTGAGGATAAATACCGCACTTCATTTGTCACACTGACAGATTTATACAACAAAGTAACTTGCGAACAAAGACCACCTGCTTTTTACGACCACTTATGGGTTCTCTCCTGTGTGGTTTTTGTAGACAGGTTTGACTGTAATTAGGTATTTATCAATCCACATTATAGTATTTGCCTAAATAATTTGACGCCATTGTGCAGTCGTAAATGAAACTTGTTAAACCAATTATCTTTGTTACTATAGTTCGATTTAGACCCGTTAGCTGTGACCTTTCGGACAAGTCCACTGCTATAATCCTTAAAGTGCGTCAATTTGCAGTGTTACCATCAGGTAACTTAACTTACACGACATTAAAACCTGTTCAAAGTAGCAGATATTCAGTCACGACGCAATAGCTAAGTGGGTATCTCGGGCTATGATGCAAAACATTGCAAGTGTGAACCCAATATCAGTAACTTTTTTTTATTTTTGCTTTAATTTGCTTTAAATCATTTTAATTAATTTCACAAGATGATTTTATTTTTATAGTTGATTTATCTGTAATTTTGGAATTGCCTTTTAATTTTGTTCATGTTAATGAAATTTTCTAACAATATGTATTTTGTTGAGCAGCTTGCAGCGACCCCTTAAACCTCTGCACCGAAGGGGTGCGGACAACTGTGAACCTGACATTTTGTAAAGAATTGTACTAAATGGAACATTACATTCTCTTTCTTATATATATAAAACATGAAAAAACATTTTTCATCATTTTTTTTGACATCGTCCGACAACATTGTTTGACAAAAAATGAAATATGCATATCAGGAATGGCCACATCCAGCATACACAGACTCCCCACACAGCCAAAAAGTAGAGAGGAAAAGAGAGCATGGTATTACAATAATCAGTTTCATAATGGACGCCACAAACAAATAACGAAAGTGAGAACCAGTGGGGTTACCGCCTTTGAACGGTCAGTGGCAAAACAAAATGCCACTGGGGGTTTAAACCAGGTTCTAGGGTGCACCAACCTCTCACTTGCCCCAACAGGTTCTCGTATCACAAAACAAGTACAAATTGTCTAAGTGAAATAACTCCAACCCACCCATCAGCTCAACAATGTTGCATGCAAAAGCATACAAACATATAAACATAAAAATTTAATAGCATTGCAAAGCCAAAGGGCGGGTACTCAATGATCTTACCGAGACCAGAGCACCTGGAGTAAAATCAGCAAGAACACGATGACAGGGATAAAAGAAACAAATCGAGCTTCTAGGTTCTTTTAAGAAAAGATTTCCCCACAAACCTTCATAAACTCTTAAACCCCTGCCACCGTCGTGCAACCAAAAAGTAACTTTTTAAGCATAATGATCAACTGTAGATGGGTTAATCACCAGGCCTGCAGAGCGCTGTAAAATATCATGTTGGTAACCTTTCTTTTTAAATTTACAGATGGTTTTTACAAATAACCGGGAGAAATTAACATCGCCTTTTATCTTCTTAAGTTTATAAATTAAATCTCCATAAAAAACTGGCTGTGAAAATCCTTGTTGCAAAAGTGATTTTAAACTGCATCTGTATTTATGAATTAGATCTGGATATCGGCGATAAAACTTGCAAAAGGTTTTCGTTAATTTGTGATACCGATAACCTTGTTTTAAAAGTTTTTCTGTAATGCAAAGATTACGTTCATTGAAATCATTCACATCGTTGCAAGCTCTTGAAAAGCGAACAAGCTGTGAGATATAAACCCCGTAAGAAGTTGCACGAGGAACATCGCCGTCTAGAAAAGGAAAATTTACTATATTAAAATTAAAATCATCTCTTTTATCATAAATTTTAGTAGTGACGTAACCATTTTCGATGGGTAGATTTAAATCAAGAAAGTTTGCTTGCTTTTCTGAAGTGTTCGCTTTATTTAGCTGTAGTTCTTTAGGATAAATCTTAACCAGTGATGGAAAATGGTTATTATCTATATTTAATAAATCATCAAGGTACCTCGAGGTGTTGTTAAAAGATGTAATTATATCATCTTGATGTTCGGTAGAAAGAGATAACATAAAATCTCTTTCATAACAGTATAAAAACAGATCATCAACAAGGGGTGCACAATTAGTACCCATTGGAATGCCTATTACTTGTTTATAAATAGAGGTACCAAATCTCAAATAAATATTATCCAATAAAAATGTGAACTCCTGGATAAGGTCTTGACAGGTCCATGAAAACTTCGATCTTGTTTGATGAAAGCTTACTCAAAATTTGCACGGTGTAATCACATTTTTGTCGGTGTATACATGAGTGTATTATAAACGGCTTTAAAAAGCGATAAAAAAGAAATTCCTTAATGGGATTCGAACAGACAACCCTTACGCTACATTATTAGAAATCAGATGCGTTACTGTCACAGCCATGACATCTTTTGATTGAGAGACGTAGACCTTTTACATTAAGAGCTATGATGGAAATATCTAACTTCCCTATGTTGTGGAATATTCAAAACATCTATTAATACAAAAGTACATCCACGGCTCATGCGTAAAATCGAACTATACCCGTTTCTAAGCTGCGCGAAAATAAATAAAGTAATTGATTTTGTTATAAGACTAAGTAAGTCGAAAAGAAATTTATAAAATAAGCTTACGTAGGTTGTGTTTTCGTTACTGTTTCTTCTCTTTGCCATAATACAAATCCAGAAACTTGAGCTGGTAACTGAGCGTCAGGGGCAAAATGAGCTATATATCTCGTTAACTAGGTATCATGCACTATGAACAATGGTAACTATATTATAACACTGTAACTATATATCATGTAAACTAGGTACAATCTATCATGCAATATGAACAATGTACGGGTAACTATATAACATGCTTACTAGGTATCATGCAATATAAACAATATACGGGTAACAATATATCATGTTAACTAGGTATCATGCAATATGAACAATATACGGGTACTTATAAAACATGCTTACTAGGTATCATGCAATATAAACAATATACGGGTAACTGTATATCATGTTAACTAGGTATCATGCAAAATTAACAATGTACGGGTAGATATAAATCATGTTTACTTGGTATCATGCAATTTCAATAATGTACGGTTACCTGTATTTCATGTTAATTAGGCATCCAGCAATATCAACAAAGTAAGAGTATTTTATTATCATGTAAACTAAGTTTCCTGCAATATCAACAATGTACAGGTACTTATATATCCTGTTAACTAAGTATCACGCAATATTAACAATGTACGGGTACCTGTATATCATGTAAACTCGGTATCGTGCAATTTGAACAATGTACTGGTACCTGTATCTCATGTTAACGCGGTATCGTGCAATTTGAACAATGTACTGGTACCTGTATCTCATGTTAACGCGGTATCGTGCAATTTGAACAATGTACTGGTACCTGTATATCATGTTAACGCGGTATCGTGCAATGTTAACAATGTACTGGTACCTTTATATCATGCTAACTAGGTATCGAACAACATTAACAATTTACGGGTACCTATATAGCATGTAAACTAGGTGTTCTGCAATATTAACGATGTACGGGTAGCTATTTATCATGTTAACTAGGTATCGTGTAATATTAACAATGTACGGGTACCTACATTTCATGTTTACTAGCTATCTTACAATACTGACAATATACGGGTACATATATCTTGTGAACTAGGTATCATGCAGTATAAACTATGTACGGGTATGCATATATCATATTTATTAGCTAAGTTGTTATGCAATTTTAACAATGTACATGAACTTTAATGTTTATAAAAAGTTAACTAACTAAGGTATCATGCAATATAACCAAAGTACGGTCACCTGTTTATGATGTTAACTAAGTATCATGAAAGATTAACAATGTACGGATATATCACGTTAAATATTAATCATGCAATATTAACAATGTATATACGCCGAAATATCACGTTTACTAAGTATCGTGTAATATAGTGTACAAGTACCTATATATCGTGTTAACTAGGTATCATGCAATATAACAATGTTCGGGTGCCTACATATAATGTTTAGTAAATATCACGCAATATAAACAATGTACGGGTATCTGTATATCATGTTAACAAAGAACCATGAAATTTTCAATGTACGGGCACCGAAATGTTATGTTAATTAGGCGTCATGCAATGTTAACAATGTACGTGTACATGTACCTGTATATCATGTTCACTAAGTATCATGCAATAATAACAATGTACGGGTACCTCTATATAATGTCAATTAAATATCATGCAATACTAACAATATACGGCCACCTGTTTATCATGTAAACAAAGCATCATGAAATATTAACATTGTACGGGTACCTATATATCTTGTTAACTATGCATCATGCAATATTCACAATGTACGTGTACATATTCCTGTATATCATGTTAACTAGATATCTTGCAATATTCACAAAGAACGGGTACCTGTATATCATGTTAACTAAGTATCATGCAATATTCACAATGAACGGGTACCTGTATATGATGTTAATTAAGTATCATGCAATATTCACAATGTACGGGCACCTGTATATCATGTTAACTAAGTATCATGCAATATTCACAATGTACGTGTACCTGTATATGATGTTAATTAAGTATCATGCAATATTCACAATGTACGGGTACCTATATATCATGTTAACTAAGTATCATGCAATATTCACAATGTACGGACACCTATATATCATGTTAACTAAGTATCATGCAATATTAAATGTACGGGCACCTATATATTATGTTAACTAAGTATCATGTAATATTCACAATGTACGGACACCTATATATCATGTTAACTAAGTATCATGCAATATTCACAATGATCGGTTACCTATATATCATGTTAACTAAGTATCATGCAATATTCACAATGTACGGGTACCTGTATATCATGTTAACTAAGTATCATGCAATATTCACAATGTACGGACACCTATATATCATGTTAACTAAGTATCATGCAATATTCACAATGTACGGGAACCCTATCATGTTAAGTAGATATCATGCAACATTACCAATCCTCCTGATCATTTATATAAACAGGAGCAGATACATTTAAGTATTCCGCCCCGAACTTTGTAAAAAGGAGCTATAAAGAGTGATAATGTCACGGTACGAATTTCAGGACGTGTGAGTGGCCGGGTAACTCACTAGCGGTAACACTCACCCTGTAAGAGAGGGATTCCGATTTCGAATCAAAGTCTGACAGCACATTTTCCCCCATTGACATTAAGCGAGGAGTCCTCGACAACATTCAATTGCTAGTCTAAGACGCATTCAATTGTTTTCTTTTTCTGAGGGTGGGTGGGTAGTTGGGGAAGACAGATGATAGATACCTAGGTGAGATGTTTATCTATATGATCTCTTTAAGCAAATGAACGTTAATTTTCACATCCTTCGATGAGTAATGTATGTATAAACAAGGCTTATAGTTGTTAATTTAACATGTATTACATATGACCTCGCCATTGCAAGGTCCTCATCTCAAAGGGCTATACCAGTCACAAAACGTTTGACAAATGATCTCGTCATGACTAGGTTATCATCTCAAAGGGCTATAAGAGTCACAAAACGTGTTTGACAAATGACCTCGTCATGACTAGGTCATCATCTCAAAGGGCTAGAAAAGTCACAAAACGTGTAAGACAAATGTGCGAGCACTCTACTCACTATATGTGTGGAAGCTGTGTAACCGGGCACTGGCACCTGCCAGCGCGGGATCCAGGGTTTGAATCCCGACTTGGCTGCACATCTTTCGCACCCTGTAAAATTTGGCGTCCAACGAACGGGGTACCATGGCAGCAGCTTTTGTATGACTAACGAAATTACGATGCAAGGGATTGTTTATGCAAAGTACCCTCTGGTAATCAAGGAAGAATTTCCAATTAGTGAAGGTAATAAGTAATGGTACGAATCACTATTTTGGGTTAAGGTGTGTAAGTGGCAAGAATAACTCGGTCGGGAGAGCACTCGCCATATAAAAAGGGACCGGTCACGAGTGGCAGTGTGGCAGCATTGTTTTTTCTCGTCCTGTGACAAACATTGAAAATCTTTCAAGGGGTCGATGAGATATTGATAAGAAACGAAAATCTTCGAACCATTAAGTGTTACATTAAATACTAATATTACGTGATGGGGTTCTGCACAGTGTTTCCAATATTATTATCATGAAATATTCAATCATAACAACTTGTGTGTATATAATGTGACCAAGTTAACAGAGATATAGCGTAACCATGTTTAAGGAATAACACCCATTAAAAGTAATCGAATCTACTTCATTTGAAAAAAGAAAGGAGCAGTGGTTATACTTAGTCAGTTATATATGGTAATCGAATGAACCAAATTCGATTAAGAAAGGAGTTGTGCTACTTGGTCAACCTTCTTGTATATGGTGGCAATCGAATGTAATAAATTTGATAAAGAAAAGCGCTGTTGTACTTGGTCTACCTACTGGTATGTGGTGGTTATCAAATGTAATAAATTTGATAAAGAAATGAATTGTGGTATTTGGTCTACCTACTGGAATAAGGTGGTAATCGAATGTAATAAATTTGATAAAGAAAGGGGCTGTGGTATTTTACGCAGTCTTTTAACAAGAATATGACGGTAATCGAATATTCTAAATTTGATAAAGAAAGGAGCTGTTTTTCTTAAACTACCAACTAGTTTAATATGGAAATCGAAATTATCAAATTTTATAAGGAAAGGAGCTACGTTGCTTGGTCTACCGACTAGTGTATCATGGTAATCGAATGCACCAAATTTCCAAAATTTTTTTGTTCGCAGATTCGAACAATTTATTCACTTTTTTCAACAATAGTTTAGATTTGTTAATCTATATGGGACTGGGTTTCTTATTTGAAATGATACTGCGCCTACCTGGGATCGAGCCCGCACCGTCACGGCGACAGCGCCTAGCCCTGCAATTCAACAAAATCAATTAAGCAACCGGGACTATCCCCCAAAAAGGGTTGATCGGAAAGACATGATATACGTTACAATCAGTGCAATCAGAATTTATTAACCTTTTGTTAGTAAAACTGGTAGTTTAGAATTTATAAATAGATATGGTCTGGTTGAATTCAAAAATATTTTGAAATGGCATTGATATGCTGCATTGAATCCTCTAAATATTTCATGACCGAAACAATTGTTTGCAAACAATAAAAAATGCGCCGATATTCTGATGTACTGGTTTATAATATGTTACCATTAGTTATAATGACGTTTGAAAGAATATTAATAAATATTACATGAACTGTAACCAAAGTGAAATTTAACAATAAAAGTTTGTACAACTTACTCATCAATTTATTTTGATTATGTGGCAAATTTGGGATGGAAAGAGAAGCCTCGACCGAGACTCGAATCTCGGCTTACAGTGCCGACGCTCTACGAATTGAGCTACCAAGGCTGGTACAAAATATACTGCATTTCGCCCCATTTATGCGAGATTTTTCCACCTTTCTTGGAAACGTTCGCACAGGTCTGCCTAGGTTCGTGTCGAATACCACAGCTACATGCTTGGCCTAAAGGAGCTCCAAGGGTAATCGCCCTGCCGACAACACCAATGTGGAAGATTTGGGTTGGAAAGTGGAGCCTCGACTAAATCTCGTTCTTATGGCTTACCATGCCGAAGCTCTAGCAATTGATCTAGCGATGCTGCTCGTGCGATATCTAATTTAATTGCAAAAGACGAGTAGCGTTCCAAGTGTTTTTTGCTGCAATGCGGACGAATATCACGTTTAGTAGGACTGTCTCTATTCAAGGTGCCTGGTCTCGTATCAGGACGAAAATGGTTGTTTGAAATATCACGATTAATTTAACCTATAGCAAACCTGGTAACAAATAAATGTGAAGTAGTATTTTTACACAGTCAACGTAAAAGTAAATGTAAAGTATATATGAAGTACCCTGTGAAATCCGAAGATAAATCCATCTATCCATCCATTATTGATGCGGGTTTTGAAAGATGTGTTGCGATACGGATCCTACTATTTGGAGAGATATGTACGCGACCATTATAGCTCAGTCATGATAGCACTCGCACTGTAAGCGAGGGGCCCCAGTCTCGAACCCCGGTCTGCACATCCTTTTAACCCGGTGGTAAACGTATGACAGTTACTTCAGTGTGACCTTAATCTTAAACCTATGGGGACGGTTTATGAACATTGTGACCACCCGGTGAACAATTATAGATTATTTGTATCGTGTCGTCTGAAATTGCAGGTAGACAAGTGGAGATCCTATAGTCCGGAGGGGTCGTCCGCTAATCCCCCAACTTAAAATGAATCTAAATGTTACCTTTTTAATTTAAATATACTTGGCCTTTTCACTTTATACTTGAAATATATCATCGGCATAAACAAAGCCATCGGTGACTCAAGAATGATAACTCTTGTTTCACAATTTTAGTTATCCCCCTTTCAAATGCAAATTTTATCTGAAACATAAAATTGACATTAACTTTGAAAGTTCTTATCCTATTCACGTAATACATGTACTTGTAATATATCATCTAATAAAAATTCATCGGTGACAACAAGAATGATAACCCCTAAGTCTTTTCACTTTTTTTGTTCGTGTCTTGTTTAGCACACCGATTCATGCCAGGTAAGACTTTATCACTATCAACGTCTGCATGTACGAGTATGTAAAATCTGTTGATCAACATTTTCAAGCCTGTAGGGTTATATTTGTGTCCCATGCCCTCTATCTGTGTAAGATCAAATTTAAACTTGTGCAACTTTGCAGAATTTATCAACATGTATTTTCAAAAGTATTGTAGAATTTGTAAATAGATATGGTCTGGTTGATTTCAATGATGTTTTGAAATGATACTAAGATGTTGAAATAGAGTATAAGTATCATGCATGAGTGTGAGGTGAAGATGGAAAAATCTGTCACCGAGGGTTAACTGTTTTGCGGGAACGAGGCTCTGCCGAGTTCCCGCCAAAACAGTTCACCCGAGGTTACAGATTTTTCTATCTTTACCGAATGTCTCATGCATGATACTTTTTCTTGCATACCTTTTATTATTTATAACATTTCTATGTATGTATACAAACTTTTTTATTTTCCTTATGCTGAAATATTGACATTAACGCTAACCTTTTTTATAAATGACGTCAATAAGTTGAATATATGACGTCACTCACGTGACTCATTCTACACGGGGGGGGGGGGGGGGGGGGTGTAGGATCGAAATTTCCTACACGGGTGAAATCACCGGATGACCTGATCTGGTATGCAAGAAAACTAAATCCTCTCAATATTTCATGACCAAAACAATTGTTAACAAAAGACAAAATAATGCCCGAGTTCTGAGGTAATGGTTTATGACATGTTGCTATTAGTGATAATGACGTTTGAAAGTATATTAATAAATATTACATAACCTGTAACAACAACGAAATTGAAACAAACGCTTGTAGAACTAAGTCATTAATTTATCTTGATTGCAAAACGCAAATTAAGGATTTAGGACCATCACTGACATATTTCATATCTTGACACTGGATGGTAGGAAATCAATGTAACTTTAAAGTGTTAAAGACATACAAAATATAAGATGATTCACCGAAAATTTTTTAAGAAATTTGTATTTAACGGGAGATAATAGGTGTTAACATTTACATTAAAGCCTATGGAAAATATCGAATTTTTGCTATTACTTTAAAAATATTTATTTTTTCAAGAAAGTCTCTTGGTAGAAAACTTAACAAACAGTGTTTGTGTACTATTTTAATAAGAAATCAAATATTTACCGTAGAAAAATGGAGAAATTAACATTTTTGTGTTTCCAAGGGAGATAACTCAAGACAGCCATGTCAACAAGGGCAGATAATCACAAAACATTATCGCTCAACGGTTATTATCTGTAACTTGCCTATTGTCTTTTTTAAAGACATTTAATAATTAAATAACTTACATAATTATGGTTACTGTTTGGTTTTAATATGCTAATGATGGGTCTAAGACCTTAAAGTAGCGTACAAAGAGTCTCGTTTTGTTGCTGCAATGCGGACGGATATGACGACAAGTAGGACTGTCTCAATCCATTTTAATTTAAATGTTCCTTGTCACGTAGTGGGACGACAATATTAGGTGTTTTCAAATATCAACATTAATTTAAACTGTAGAAGACCCGTAAACAAAGTAACTGTGATGTAGTGTTCTAACACAGTCATCGTAAAAGAAAAATATTTAAAGCCAAAGTTGTTAAAGCGTTACTCACGTAGTAAATGTTTCTCACGTAGTAAATGTTACTCACGTAGTAAATGTTACTCGCAACAGATCCTAAAATGTAATTTGTCAAAACATCGCTCCTGTTCAATCATTTATATGCATCATATAGCAGTACAATTAATATAAACCACATCAGAGATATTAAAGTGTTGTACCTGTAAATAGGCAGCTTGAACGAGAGTAATATGTCACAGTACGAATCAAGTAACTATTTTGGAGAAGATGTTTACGCGGCCGCATAGCTCGGTTGGCCTGGAGTCCTGGTCTGGCAGCACATGTTCACACCCTGTGACATTTAGCGACCAACGTGGAGCATGCAACAGCATTGTCAGTCACTATTTGATGAAAAGATTAGCTCGGTCGAGCAAGCACTGATTACTTCGACCAATACTTTATTGTTTTAGTTATCGTATGCCATGATAGAAGATTTCAGAACGTTTTATCTTACTTTTGACAAAAACAAAAAAACATGGATTATAGTCAGCAGACTGCGTTATAACAGTGTGATATGAAATCAACATTAGTTGATTGCCAAATGTGAATATAATTGTTGACCATAAGAAGTGTGCCGCTTGTTTTAGAACATGTGTGACATACCATATTCATCTGTATTATTTGACTTGACTGGTCCACTTTTATCATCAGACCTCACCCAAAATGATTACAAAATTAGTTCGTAAAAAAAACTCCCACTGTTAATTTATAATTTATAAGATGATGCAAATTCGAATACTTTGAAATCAATCATGATTGTAATAAGGACCAGGGTGATATATCTATACGTTTCAACATTACTCCGCTGATTCTGTTTGAGTCATGAAGACGACAGTTTTCGTATTCTAATTCATTCTCGATTGAAGCACAGATTTAAGTCTATGTTCCAAGACCCAATTCATAATTAGTTTGAAACGACGAATTTTGATTTTGACAATAAATATGATATTCTTTAATTAGACTTTGTTATTCTTGTTAAAATTATTGTAATTAAGATAAAATAGAAAAGTGTAGACCAAGATTATTGTGTGCGGATCTTTAATTAGACTTTGTTATTCTTGTTAAAATTATTGTAATTAAGATAACATAGAAAAGTGCAGACCCAGATCATTGTGTGCGGATGTTCGGTATAATCTGTATATAAACGTGATGAATATAGAAATAGAACAGTGAAAACCCTGATCATACTGTTCTGATGTTCATGCTTATCTGTATAATAATGCACTTTAATATTAAATCATGAAGTGTAGACCCTGATCATACTGTACGAATGCTTGGTCTAATCTGTATATTTATGATTATTATGAAGGGATCAGTAGTTCCTGAACATACTGTACTATTTTCTAAAACATGTACATATCCTATATATTCGAAAGTGATGTTCAGTGTTATAAACAGTTTAAAAACCTATCGCGAAATAGAAGAACAAAATGACCACGCCGAATATAGTAATATCAACGTGACATTTCGAACCTGACCTGTAAGAATCATTATATTGTTACACAGACAATCAGATAATCTGCGTTATCTGAATTAAAAAAACAATTGAAATCTCCTGCATACTGTTCATTATCTTGAAGCAAAGCTGAGCTGGCTAGAAGCATACTCCAACATTAACAATAACGGCTTGCTCACATAGTTTGTTACATGAACTGGGATTGCATTAGCTGATATCGGATCAATAGTTGATTTCTATGATAACATTTTATTATTAAAAAAAAAGTTTTACTTTATTCAATGTCCCAATGCCATAACCAAATTCGTAAAATATTGCCCTAGGCTGAATTGCGCAAAATCGTCATAAAATTTGCCAAATTTCGGCATAAAAAATATTGCAATTTTTCTCTATATCGTTTTTGACGATTTATACCAAAGGCGACATTTAACATGACGAAAAAAAAAACAAAACAAACATCAACAGAGGTATGTGAGTGTCACTGCTTTAAACATTTGCAAACCAAACTTGCTTAAAATGCCCGAATTATTTAAATGACATTGTTTTAATTAATCGCATTTGCGAAAAAGCGCTATTTTTGATTCATGGCCGAAAATAACGATTGCGTTGTTATGGCGATGAAACATCGCAAAGGCGATTTCGAATTTATCATGCTGATTTTTGTGTTTGATGACCCATAACAAGGACTTTTTAAGGTTTAAGTTCAAAAAATAGCCATTATCATATCTATACCCCAGATATATTAATATAAACACATATAGTGTAGGGTCATTAGAAAAGGTAGCTGAGTTTGCGAATAAACCGGTTTTGCAAACATATACCGCACTCTGTTCTCTGAAGAATATCGGCAGTCGTGTTAGAATATAATTTTTACTGCCAAATAATTATATGTATGTTAAAATAAGAGGTAATTATTCCCACATAACAGCCCATGGGACAAAAAAAAACAACAATTGTGGTCTCTCTCCTATTTTTCAAATCATATTTAGTAATTATTCAATTATAACAACTTTAGCAATAACTCATCTTTTGTTCGTAGTTTTGAAGAATGTATTAACTGATATTTAAAACAATAGTTTAGAGTTTTGAATCGATATGGGACTGGTTCGATTATGTGATGTATGATGAAACAGAGGATAAAATCCTCTTAATACGCGTATTTCATAACAGGAACTAATGTTGTCAAAAGACGAAGGCGGTTAGAATACTAGTGTAATGGTTTATGACATGTTGCCAATGGTGATAATCACATTAGAATGAATATAATGAAATATTAAACTGTCTGTAACAAAAGCGAAATTTACAATTTAATGCATGTGCCTCTTTATCTTGATTCCAAGAAAAGTAAAATATGCATTTTTCAGAAATTGTCACACCCAAAATACACAGTCTCCCTATGTAATCAAAAACGCAGAGAGAAAAACACAGCCTCCCCATGTAACCAGTAACGTAGAGAGGAACACAGCCTCCCCATGTAACCAGTAACGTAGAGAGAAACACAGCCTCCCCATGTAACCAGTAACGTAGAGAGAAACACAGCCTCCCCATGTAACCAGTAACGTAGAGAGAAACACAGCCTCCCCATGTAACCAGTAACGTAGAGAGAAACACAGCCTCTCCATGTAACCAGTAACGTAGAGAGAAACACAGCCTCCCCATGTAACCAGTAACGTAGAGAGAAACACAGCCTCCCCATGTAACCAGTAACGTAGAGAGAAACACAGCCTCCCCATGTAACCAGTAACGTAGAGAGAAACACAGCCTCCCCATGTAACCAGTAACGTAGAGAGAAACACAGCCTCCCCATGTAACCAGTAACGTAGAGAGAAACACAGCCTCCCCATGTAACCAGTAACGTAGAGAGAAACACAGCCTCCCCATGTAACCAGTAACGTAGAGAGAAACACAGCCTCCCCATGTAACCAGTAACGTAGAGAGAAACACAGCCTCCCCATGTAACCAGTAACGTAGAGAGAAACACAGCCTCCCCATGTAACCAGTAACGTAGAGAGAAACACAGCCTCCCCATGCAACCAGTAACGTAGAGAGAAACACAGCCTCCCCATGTAACCAGTAACGTAGAGAGAAACACAGCCTCCCCATGTAACCAGTAACGTAGAGAGAAACACAGCCTCCCCATGTAACCAGTAACGTAGAGAGAAACACAGCCTCCCCATGTAACCAGTAACGTAGAGAGAAACACAGCCTCCCCATGTAACCAGTAACGTAGAGAGAAACACAGCCTCCCCATGTGACCAGTAACGTAGAGAGAAACACAGCCTCCCCATGTAACCAGTAACGTAGAGAGAAACACAGCCTCCCCATGTAACCAGTAACGTAGAGAGAAACACAGCCTCCCCATGTAACCAGTAACGTAGAGAGAAACACAGCCTCCCCATGTGACCAGTAACGTAGAGAGAAACACAGCCTCCCCATGTAACCAGTAACGTAGAGAGAAACACAGCCTCCCCATGTAACCAGTAACGTAGAGAAAAACACAGCCTCCCCATGTAACCAAACACATACAGAGAAAAAGAGAGAGCATGGGTTTATAAAAAAGTTTTGCCGAGATATGAAACCATAAACAATTAACGATAAATGGATACCGAGAAACATCACCTTTGAACGGTGGGATTAAACCAATATAGGGTGTAACAACCTCACGATTGCCCCCAACAAGTTAAAACTCATATGAACAAACAAGCACAAGATATCTTGGTGAATTAGCTTCAACCCCCCAATAAGCTCTTTATTCATGCAAAGCATGTAGCGTACGAAGATGCTAGTCATGATATGACTGTCTCAAATCCAGGTTGTAATTTAACGGGTGTAATATGTAACGGTATGAATCTAGTCTACCTAGGATGAAAATGTGTAGAAGGCCCGGATAGCTCAGTCGGATCAACATTCGTCCTGTAAACGACGGGTCCCTTGTTCGAGTTCCAGTCTGGCTGAAAAACATTCTCACCCTGTGACATTTGGACAAGCTATCCATAACAGGTGGTCTTTACGTCATTTTTGGTATTACGGCAAGCAAAATGTTTTTGCCTTGTGTCTACTTTTGATTCGGGGCAAATACTGAAATTAAATGATACAAATTGTATCACATTTTGCCCCGAATCACAGATAAAAGTTGAAACAAGGCGGGTGGGGGGGTCCAGGATTTGTGGCCCGGGCTGGCTTCACATTTTCTCACTCTTTGACATATTTGTCGTCCAACGGGAAAGCGATAACTAGCAGGTTCGACTACCAGCCAGTTATAGCAACACACTAAAATCCCGAAATCCGAGGATGAATTTCAAGATTAAACCGAGTGTATGTCGTGGTACGAATCTGGTCATCAGGTGTTGCATAAGCGGTCCGGGTAGCTCAGTCACGACATCAATCGACTTGATAGCGATCTGTCCTGGGTTGGAGTCCCAGTCTGCTCATCTTCCTCACCCGGTGTCAAACCAATGACAGATAATTAAGTTTGACCTTCACCTTAAACATATGGGCCATACACCTGTAATAAAGTAAATAACAGGAAAAATATATCAATATTCAGGAAGATTTGCACTTCGCACAAGTCTTATATCCTTGCACTTACAAAGGTTTTGTTAAGTCAAATGCATATTGTTTGCGATTCCCATCTACAATTGCATGCATGATTCCGATTCTGGAGCATATACATAATTTCTTTTCACTAAAGATGGATATCCGATGTTTTCTCATAAAATGGATTGGCCGTTTCGAAAGCATGGTTAGGCAGTGTTATCAATGAGTCGGTCTCGCGGGACATTGTTTACAAAACACGAGTGAAAGAACAATGGTTTAGGGCCCTGATCCGGAGAAGGCGGGTTCGAAACCCACCAGGGATGAGATTCGTCCGCCATTTACCCAATCCACATTCGGCACAAGTATTGTTAAAACTCGGGAAGCAGGCATTAAGCGTGATTATAATAAGTTGGAATAACTTGTTTACAATCGATGTAAAGTAAATGCAAATCGTTTCTTGCACTTCCTGCATAAGTATTAATCCGTAAATTTTAGCAATTTAAATGTGTTTGTATATATACTAAAACTCGAAAGGTTTGAATCTAAAATATTTATTAAAATTTTACATATCTAAATCACTTGTGAAATAGCAGTTGCATAACTAATAATCCGTTTAAGCAAAAATTGTATTTTGAATGTCAGCATGGTATGCTAACTGAAATTCAAAAGGCTCGAATCTATAAATATTAATTTAAAATTGTTCATATTCCTGTCACTTTTGAATCGGCTGTTGCATGACATATAATCCTCAAAAGCAAAAAAAAATGTATTTTGATTGTCAATTTCTGTATATAAATTGAAATTTGTAAAGGTTCGAATCTAAAATATTAATTTGAAATTTTCATATCTAAATCACTTGGGAATTGGCAGTTCAATAACTCAAAAGTTATAAAACTGAGAATGAAAACCATTCTCAAATATCAAGCATCTGATTGGCTAAAATTGGAGACTGGTCTATAGTGTATACTTCTTTGTTGAGCCTTATTTCTCTACAAGATCTTTCAATTATACCGAGAGAAATCATCACTTTTTTGTCAATAGTCTCGACCAAAATTAAAGGCCAAGTACTGTATAGCGCTTAATATTGGCGGTGTCAAATTTTGGCGTATTTTAAAGTGTTTTATATTGGCGGGGTCAAATATTGGCGCTAACAAGCCAGACCGCCAAAATAAAACCCTTGATGAAAAATGGCGGAAATTGGACAATGAAAAAGAAAGGTAAACGTCGCAGTTATTCTATTGTTAAATTTTAAGTGTGAAAACATTATCGCAGCTACCTAATAGAGTACTTGATTGCTTTGTTTGATATTCCAATTATATTCCTTTTGTTGACGCATTATAAGTTTACCTACTCGTTCGATTTAATATTATTTAATTATTTTAAAGCGGGTTTCTATGAGATATTGAAAAAAAACTCGATTTAATTTACTACATGTACAAAACCTATAACTCTATAATGCATTTTTTTTCAAGTTCAAAACAAGTGCCGCTGAAAGGAATGGACGACACGCGCCAAATAACGCTCCATCTGGCTAAGCCTAAAGAAAATAAATAACACATTCATGTACTCTTGTTTCGGGTTGTTTAAGTTTTTATTCAGGTTTCAAAGAATATTCATTTAGAAACATTCAACAATCTTTCTTTATCAAGGGAGGAAACTGCGACAAAATATCTAATAGTGTATCACAGTTATCTACCTTCCTGTTATTAAATTGGCGGTGTTTTAAATTGACGGTGATCTTTATTGGCGGTGTTTTATATTGGCGCAACCGACCCCGACCGCCAATATCGCCAAAATTAAACCCCCGCCAATATTAGTACTTATACAGTATATCTTTACATATAGCTCGTATTGTATACAACCAATGTTCTAACTACACCGATCATATTTTTTTTTAATTTGTCAGCAAGGATTCAAAATATACACTTCAAACTTGAAATATAATAATATACATCATTTCAACTTATTTGTATGAAACAATCATGAAATTCTCTTCAGTGGTTTAGAAACCACTGGTATTTAATCAATGTATGGGTAAAACCAAAAGTCAAAAAATTGTCCGTAGTGGGTAAATTCTCCGTAAACGAAAATTCATGTCTCATTGTTTAAAGATGGATCTTTAACTAATTTTGAACAAGTATATACAATTGCGAATTCCGCGATGGTTAAGCTGTTACACAGAAGAGTTTTCAGCAGCTGTTGCTCGTTTCAGGATGATATCATCTTACAAAAAGTAAGGTTAACTTTGTGACTTTTGGTTTTGCCCTCACCTCGAATAAATGTCCTTTGTTTAAGAACGCAAGGAGGGATATAAATGAAAATTCCGGAAAAAGAAGTTAAAACGGAGCATCTTATCATGTTTCAAAATGACTTTTTGTCATACAGATATACATAATTGTTTAATGACATTGATTTGTGCAAATTTTGATTATACTGTTTTTTGCCGTTAGAGAGATTTTGATAATATTTTTTCGATAAATAACGATGCAGTGGCAAATGCCACATCACATTAAATAGTGGCCAGATAAGTTCCCACGACAAATTCTTGTTTTCATTTTTAAAATGATCAAAATTGATTAACGCTTACTTCACATTATGATTGACGTAAATTGAATTTAATATTTCATTTCCATCGAAAGTTAAATGGTAACTTGTCGTCCATCGAATGCATGCGTTATAACCCCATTGTTTATTTGTTTTAACTGAATGCTCATGCAGGAAAATTAATATGCCCTGTCTGAATCATTATTTTGAACTCATTTGAGTTTCAATAAACAACTCAAATATTTATAAGAACTTTGTTCTAAAATGATAAGTGGGCGATATTTTATCTCCATAGATTTTTTGGGAATATATTATGCAGGGAAATTAATATGCCGTGGCTGCATCAAAGTTCTTTTAACTTATTTGAATTTCAATTCACAACATTAATAAATTATAACTGAGCGATATTATATCTCCAGAGAGTTTGTTAATAGAGACGGTTTATGTTTCAATGCATAAAAATACAATAAATCAAGAGTCATGCCATCAAACTAAAAGCACGTTACGACAATCTCACAATAACATTTCAAAAGTATTTAGGAGACATATACAATAATGTATCATCGTGACGGTAGTACAAACCATTTTATCTAACGTATAGGTCTTTCGTTGTGTTGAACTAACTTCGTTTTATGCTAGCGAAATATGGCAGACATATTATAGTTTGGTATTCTATTTACATCCAAATACAAAACAGAAAAACACAAACCATTATTTAATATTCCAACATGAGTAACGTAATACTGAAAACTACGGAAGAGTATACTGACCCCTTATATCTTTTGTATAGATAGGAGAAAATTATTGAGTTATATACTACAAAAATGATTAAAATCCAGAAAGTTATATTATACCCAAAACATATCTGTGATTTTATTATAATTTAAAATATTTTGAAAAGTGATGGTTTTTTGTTTTATGTCAAGATATGTTTGTATTAAATAACTGGCAAAATCAATAAAATTATTCTGTCTAATTTACAGCATATCAAAATTGTGAAACATATATGATTAATAATATATAATTGTATGCTTTCATCTGCCATAGAAAGTTAGGGTGTTCCGTTGGGGCCATAATTGTTTCGCCCGGTCGACCTCTTGGGCGGGACCATAAAAACGCGACAACACGAATCGAGACCGCGAAACCACGATGCGAGAACGCAAAAAAAAACACGATAAGAGGTAACGAAAGTAAGATGCTGGTAGGTACTCGCATGCTATTTTCGCGACCTCGCATAGTTGGTTTTTTTTTGTTCTCGTCATCGTGTTTTCTGAGGACAGCGAGACCATGAAAACGTGAAAGCACGACGAGAGATTGCCTAAATAAGACGCGAGGGCGCGATATCAAAATCGCGTACGTGCATCGTACTTTCGCGACATCGCTCCGTTGTTTCGCGATCTAGCTTACGACTGAGGTATAAATTCATACAACAGAACCGGTTTCTATGAGTCTCTCGCTGAAGGATGCATGATAATTAGACTACACCGAAGCACCGCTCACGACGGAGGTATAAATTGGTACAACAGAACCGGTTTCTATAAGTCTCTCGCTGAAGGATGCATGATAATTAGACAACATCGAAGCAACGCTTACGACGGAGGTATAAATTGATACAACAGAACCGGTTTCTATGAGTCTCTCGCTGAAGGATGCATGATAATTAGACTACACAGAAGCACCGCTCACGACGGAGATATAAATTGATACAACAGAACCGGTTTCTATGAGTCTCTCGCTGAAGTTTGTGATAATTAGACTACAAAGAAGCACCGCTTACGACGAAGATATAAATTGATACAACAGAACCGGTTTCTATAGGTCTCTCGTTGAAGTTTGTGATAATTAGACTTCAAAGAAGCACCGCTCACGACGGAGGTATAAATTGGTACAACAGAACCGGTTTCTATGAGTCTCTCGTTGAAGTTTGTGATAATTAGACTACATAGAAGCAACGCTTACGACGGAGGTATTAATTGGTACAACAGAACCGGTTTCTATAAGTCTCTTGTTGAAGTTTGTGATAATTAGACTACAAAGAAGCACCGATCACGACGGAGGTATAAATTGGTACAGCAGAACCGGTTTCTATGAGTCTCTCGCTGAAGGATGCATGATAATTAGACTACATAGAAGCACCGCTTACGACGAAGATATAAATTGATAGAACAGAACCGGTTTCTATAAGTCTCTCGCTGAAGGATTCATGATAATTAGACTACACAGAAGCACCGCTTACGACGGAGGTATAAATTGGTACAACAGGATTAGTTTCTATAAGTCTCTCGTTGAAGCATGGATGATAATTAGTCTAGACAAAAAATTATTTACTCAATAATATGTAAGTTTTAGAGCTAGTAACTGCGCTATACAGTCACTGAGTCGCTGATGTATACAGGTTTAAACAAATTCCTCTAAAATTAGTAATATCTCATGATAATGTTTCATCTTTAGATATTTATAAGCTTAAACATGTAAAGCCGTCTTCACTTTTATCTGTTAAGATACTACACTTTGTATATGACGCCAATAACATAAAACTTTAAGAAGATGAATAATGCCTCAACACTTTGTCATATACATGTATCTGGTCCATGTGATGCTAGAAAGACACAGTCAATCATGGGTTAGTGCAGCTTCAACACTATTACAATGAAGTGCCTGATTCTAAATAATTTCAATCTTTTGAAACTGATCATTTTATAAACCATGCTCTCTCTCCCTCTCTTCTTCTTGACTGTATGGGGAGGCTGTTTTTTCTGAATGTGGCGATTCCTGATATGCATATTTCACCGTTTTAAGTAGGATAATGTTTTTATTTTCATTAAAATTCTTTTATTAAAAATAAATATATATTGTAGCTCATAAAATTCCTGAATACATCTGAAATCTTTGTAAACGAGATACTGAAAACCATGTGTCTGAATAATTTGTTTTAATGGCTGATGCTCTATTTTTACCAGGTCTTCCACTGCAGATGTGGGAAATATAGCGCTATTGAACAACATACTGTCTACATTTATCGTATATATATTTTAAAATTTACTTTGCAACATAATGTTTGTATAATTTTAATTTGAAAACGTATAATGCTCTAAAGATGTAAAAAGTAGAATACAGATGTATGTTTTGTAAATTATACCTGTATGGTTATCTAAAATTTGGGGGAATAAAAACGGTCACTTGAAATCTGCCTTAATGCCTGGGACTGGACTATTTTTCAATGATGTTTTCAACAACGAAAACGAGTTAAGAATTGTTCACTGCAAATCTTACCTATGCCACCCAAGCGAGTTACAAAAAGTGGCTGCTTAACACAATTGGCTGTTGAGGACAGGTACAAATAAGAACAAAATGTCAATTTAGTACATACTAAAACTTATAAGACATATGGTTGCTGAATTTAGGTGGCTGCTAAGGCAGGTTTAACTGTATTTCTTTAAGACTTATTATAGAATTACTCATTTAAATAAAAGTGGTATTTTAAACAGTGGAATATCATTGTTAGTTTCATTTTTTTCATGTTTGTTCCCAAACGCACATAAAAATCTAGATGAACATTAAGAAAACAGGTTCAAGTTTGATATAGTGGTGTAATTTCACAATGTTTTCGTGTTCTTCCTGATTTGAATCCACGTGATCTGGTCTTGGTAAGGTCATTAAGTACCCGCCCCTTTGGCTTTTCAATGCTATTCACTTCTTATGTTTTATTTGTTTATATGTGATTTTGCATGCAACATTGTTAAGCTGATGGGTTGGAGTTATTTCACTAAGACAACTTGTGCTAGTTTGTGATATGAAAACCTCTTGGGGCAAGCGTGAGGTTGGTTCCCCCTAGAACCTGGTTTAAACCCCCAGTGGCAATTTGTTTTGCCACTGACCGTTCCGGGCCGGTAAACTCAAAGGTTCTCTTTTTCGTTAATTGTTTGTGGCGTCTATTTGAAATACTTAAAACAAAATGCTCTCTCTTTCTCTCTTCTTCTTCACTTCGTGGGTAGGTTTTTTGAGTGTGGTGATCGCTGATAATTTATGCATATGTCACTTTTATATGCCATTCAGTCATTTCTCTGTAATATTTACACAAATTATGCACTAGAAAAAAAAGAAAATTAATAATGTTCTAAACAGCGAAAGATTTAAATTATATTTATCTTGTGAACTCCTGGCATATTTATATTGACACATGGCTTTGACACTAAGTCTTGTGACGAATATTGAAGTTCACTCGGTGAAATTTATAGCTATCTTACACTGTTGAAAAAAGTATCCTCTTTAAATTTAACTGAATTTAGAATTTTGGCTCTTTAGCTAGTATATTACATCGTTAAATTATCAAAGAGCCACTGCCATGGTTTATTTGATCACTTGTATACAAATCGGTATGGTTATTGTTCACATCCATTTTGAGTAATGAATACCGAGGACACATTTTAGCATGAATTATGTTAGGCATCTAAAATTTATCATTGCAATCATCACGATTTGTTATTTATACACCATTTGGGATAGAGAACAGTGGTCCTTATAGTTGGGGGGACTTTATATTTGGGGAAGTATAACTATTAAAATATTATCCAAACTATTAAATAGGATACTGGTTAAGGTTTCTTATTATCGAGATGGTCTTAATATCGAAATGCGGGTTATACTCCCCGTAAATAGAAAGTTACCACTTTGGTAATTTCTACCATTTGTAAGTAATTGGTAACAGACAAATGGCTTCATATGAATTCAAGCTTTTACGTTTGATACTATATGCAACAATCATTATGATCAAGATTAAGGACACACCGCTTGTGATGCCACCATTGCGCCTATTTCCAGTTAGCTGGTTTCCATATTGCTGCAAATTTTTCGATAGCCCCCTACCTAACCATCTTCAAAGGTTAAAAAACGATAGAGTTTCTCTTACATGTATAAGGAAATATTGGACAATATCAATTATTGAGTAACTTTCAGCGGAGATGCTTAAACGTTTGACAGTCTTTAACATGATTGTTTTCCATTCACTGTAATACAAAAAATGATTTAGAATGTACTAGTGCTATGTTTTTCGCAACTGAATGGTTTCAATTTCATCATTGTAAAAGCTATGGTGAAAGTGGAAATTTTCTATTGATGACAAGTATACATCATACTGCGGTATAATTTAATTTCACGAGTTCAAATTTGGCAATAAAGACATTAATGACAATTTCGCGTATGCATAAATTTGCGTATTATTCTTAAATGACAAGATAGTCGATGGTGTGAGTTCACAAGCGTTTGCTTTCACGCTCTCTCCTTAAACATCTGCGAAATATAACAACACTACATTAATAATAAGAACACAGAATTGTATTGAATGCTTTTTGATGTATCAATAATCTCTAACATGGCCATAAACTGTAGTAAAGAATTATGAGTTAAGTTATATTTATTTGCTTATTAAATGCTGACATTTAACATGTTTTGAACACAAGCAGAATTATAATGTAAAGCAATTGTTTACTATAGTTTTAGTATTCGAGTGTCGATTCCAAGAGAGACAGTGCCTTAGTTCATATTATATACAGTCATGAATTTTGATTCCATTTAAGACAAAAATAATGACAAACATAATATCAAGGATAATAAGGAGAATCAGTCGATGAAATAATGGCAGATATATTAGACATTGTTAGATCTCACACTGATAAATACGCAGTGTCATCACTGGCTCAAGGGATTATTGGCTCTGCTGTTTGGAAAACAAGGTTGTCTGAATTAAGGAAAACGGCGAATGTTCTATCATGTCCAACAAACGGATTTTTAGGAGATTGGAAAAGATGTAATGCATGACAATACTTAACCTAGTACAAAGCTTAATATTTATATGTAAACATATGCATCAATAGTTTTCAGCAGGATACTTAAAATATCTACCGAGTAACACAATTGTGGATACAATGTTCTTTGTTAATCATATAACTTTGATTATTTCAGTAAATAAATATTGAACGAGGAATTGAAGTCATTAGTTACATGTAACGTTGGCCGATGGAAACAGTTTTAGACTGAGCCTAAGGAGGAAAATATTAGGAACATACTAACTAAGGAATGTTGAAGAACATTGATCATTTATTTCGTTTTAATTGAATTTTATTGCAACCACACAATAATTTGCAATGTGAAGGGCAATCTTTAATGTATTTATGTGATATGATACCGTATATTGCAGCATAAATGGTCTCTGAAATTTAACTTTCCTTGAATTGCAATATTACTACATTGACGATATTTTTTATAAAAATTCCAAGTGATTTGCATTAACTGCATAATAAATTGTATGTAGCTAGGAATGTTAAATATATGAAGACAAAACTATTAATTGCATATTCTTTTTATTGTTTATCATATACATGTATACGACAAACATAATGAGTTATCGGATTTTTTCCTGTTTTCTACCACATCTTGAGGCTCGAGAAGCTGGTGAAATCATCCGCCTGTCAGCGGATTTTCTTCTTGAGGATGCAAGTCTTGATTTACCCCGGTATCCATGGTACCATCTTGTTGATCCACACTTTGAACCAAACGGTAAAATTTAGGTCCGAAACCACCTAGGATATAAATATAATAATATTACCACATTATAAAAAAGAATTCATACACTCAACAAAAGTTCTAATTGGTCACATTTTGTCCGCATTTTTTTATTAAAAAGACATTAAATTCACTCTTAATTTATAATCATATGCCAACAACAATCTTCAATTTAAGCTTTAATCTTGTAATAATTGACTTTGGAACAGTTTGACAAGAGTTATCCTTACTTTTGCTAAAAATGCATTTCTTGCATAAAATGGTAAAGCGAACAGAAATTTGCCCTTTATTAGTTGTTTTGTTTTAATAGGATCCCTAATTAGCAGAAAACATGATTAATCAAAAGCACATTTGTTTAAATAAACCCCTTTCAAAGTATCAAATTTTAAAATTACCTCCCTTTCAATTAAAGACTGTTCTAATTTTGACCCTGTGGTGTAAGTAAATGGTATTGGATTCATTTAAGAAAACAATCAATAAAGATTAAAAAGACATTAGATAATTGATTTCAAGACACAACAGTTCTTTCCACAACCTCTCTTGACGTAGGGAAGAAACGAAACTAGCATACATTGTAAACATATACAATTAGTGACCAATTAGAACTTTGGTTGATTGTATTGTTTGTACCGTTTTCGGTACAATAATCCGTTACCGATGTCATGTAGCGATGTATAACATTTATCAAGGCTATTCGATCAACATTGTAGGAGGTTGTCCCTTCAAGCTCAGGCCGTGCGCCTTGCTATCTTCCTCGGTAAAATAAATTAGAAATTTTAGATAATATTTTTTCAAATTCCTCAGCAAGAATTCTAAATATACACTTTAATCTTGAAATATAGCAAGATACATCATTTTCACTTCTTTGAATGAACAAAATATTTTTTTCACGCGTTTAGAAACGACTGACATTTAATCAAGGTCGGTGTTAAACCAAAACTCACAAATTTCTGTAGAGGGTATATTCGCCGTAAAGAAAACTCATGTCTCATTGTTTAAATATGAATTGTTAAGTAATTTGGAACAATTCTATGCAATTCTGCAATAATGCGATTGTTTAGCTGTTACACAGAAGATTGTATTAACATTTTAGCCGGTTTCAGTATATCCTCTATACAAAAGCTAAAAAGGTCAATTTTGTGACTTTCGTTTTGCCATCACCTCGATTAAATTTCATTGGTTTACGAACGCACGGAGGGATTACAATAAAAATTTCAGGAAATGAAGTAAGAATGGTGCTTCTTTTGAAATTCACAGTAGCGCTATTTGTGCAGTGATGCGGCCGTAAAAGGTCTCCCCGTACATATAGTCAGTACTGTTATCAGTAAATTGACCCGTTACCGATGTCATGCAGTGATTGTTACGTATATCAGGGCTATCCGATCAACCTTTTTTGGGGTTGTCCCGGTTCGCTCAATCGGTTGCGTCGCAGGAATTGCAGGGCTAGGCGCTGTCGCCGTGACGGTGCGGGTTCGCTCCCAGCTAGAGGCACTATCATTTGAAATTCACAGAAGCGCTGTTTGTGCAGTGTGGCGGCCGTAAAAAGTCTCCCGTACATATAGTCAGTACCGTTATCAGTCAATTAACCCGTTACCGATGTCATGCAATGCTCGTTACTTATATCAGGGCTATCCGATCAACCTTATTTTGGGGTTGTCCCGATTAACTCAATCGGTTGCTTCGCAGGTATAGCAGGGCTAGGCGCTGTCGCCTTGACGGTGCTGGTTCGCTCCCAGCTAGAGGCACTATCAGTTGAAATTCACAGTAGCGCTATTTGTGCAGTGTGGTGGCCGTAAAAAGTCTCCCCGTACATATAGTCAGTACTGTTATCAGTAAATTAACCCGTTACCGATGTCATGCAGTGATTGTTACGTATGTCAGGGCTATCCGATCAACCTTTTTGGGGGGTTGTCCCGGTTAGCTCAATCGGTTGCGTCGCAGGAATTGCAAGGTTAGGCGTTATCGTCGTGACGGTGCAGGTTCGCTCCCAGCTAGAGGCACTATCATTTAATTAACTTAAAATTTGAAGACTGTATTCCAAGTGTATGCGGAGAAATTTAAAAAAAAGATTGGTGTAGTTAGAACATTGGTTAAGTGTAATTGATAGAAAAAAAATATTTTATTGAAATATTTCGTTAATTGTCGAGTGTTATTGTTGACATGTTAAGATAGACTGGCTCCCGTCCCTATGTTCTGTTATATAGTCTCATGTCACTTATAAAATAATCATCAATACCTCCAAGAAAAGCAACTCCTGCAGGTACCTTACTGATATGCATTTTACTTCCCTTATCTCCCAGAACATAGGGATTGGTGGCAATTGGTTTGAGTCTAGCAGGAATTCAGGCTATGCTGCGGTCATACAAAGTTCATGTTAGGGTATTCAATTAACTGTAGCTAATCTGTTTACACTAATGGAGATCAAATTGCCTGAAACACCTGGAGAATGTAATCTTGGAATCTTTCTTGTTCAAGTTTACAGTGATAAGCATATATTTACACGTAATGTTAAATTTAAGAAAGTTTTATTTGTAACTTTTTTGCATGGAATCATATCATTTCGAAGTTATTAGTAAGAAAAAAATACTTACAATTGGAAATTGGATGCTATTTTTCTAATAATATAACCTATAAGTAAAATTTTAGATTTTCATATAGGAAGATATTTAATATGTTTATTGATATTATATTGTTGCCTAAGCTTTCTTACCTAACGCTGGATCTGACAAAAATTTTGACGCTGATGCTGACCTTGATGCTGGCCATGGCCTTTGCGCTGGTGATAGCGCTATCGCTGTCGGCCCTTAAACAATTGGCCTTAATTGCCGATATTGTGGAGCTGGTGTCGCCATATAACTGACAGCTAACACAGTCTGCAAAGAAAAGATCCAACTTCACATTATTATGGTGTACAATTTGGCATGAAATCGGATTTTTCTAACTTGAACGTAACAAGATGCATCATTTTCAATATCTTGTTCTAGAACATGGACACCATTACATGTACCATGTAATCAAGGAAGGGGTAAAATTAAAAGTCACAAAATCGTCAATTGATTAAGCCGCTTGATAGAATATGCCACAGGGTTTGAGGCCGTAGTGGCATACACTCCGATGATTTTTTTAATATTTGGTCCTAGCCCTAACTTACGTAAGTTCCATTTTTTAAGAAGTTACCGTAAAAGAGTTTAATAACAATTCATGAAAACAGTAATGTAAATAAGGCAGTAATGTATATATGTTTAAAGCTTGATAAAGTTCCAAAGTGATACAATAAAAATGCTTGAATGTTATGAATGCCATTCGAATGTTGAGTAAAGTTGATTATCAAAATGAAGCAAAAAAAGAAGATCACCGCAATGTAGGAATTGTAAACTTACCAGTATATTAACATAATGTAGCACAGAAAGAAGATCACCGCGATGTAGGAATTGTAAACTTACCAGTTTATTATCATAATGTAGCACAGAAAGAAATTCACCGCGATGTAGGAATTGTAAACTTACCAGTTTATTATCATAATATAGCACAGAAAGAAGATCACCGCGATGTAGAAATTTTAAAGTTACCAGGATAAGTGGGAGAAAGTGTCTCATTTCTTCTGCGGGAGTGACCTGACGAAAAATAATTGTTTGTTAATGTACTGTTATATCAGATCAGGGTTATTATAATTATATAATCCATTAATTATTCTTATGGACAAAAGTCTTTCAGGTCTACAAAATTTGTAATCGTTTTTGTTGTAACGCACAATCAAAAATTTATAGTCGACGGAAGAGGACATTTTATACAATTTGATGTTGTTTCTTCTAAAAAAAAGAAAAACTTTAAACTAGAATGATTTCTTTTTACTAAAAACAGTCTGCTTTGAAACAAAGATGGAAATGAGAGGAAAATTATTAAGACAATTATTATACTGGTCATGTTTTGGTCATTGTAAAACAGTGAAATATGCATATCAGGGATAGCCACATCAAGCAGACACAGCCTTTCCACACAGCCAAACAGTAGAATGGAAAAGAGAGCATGATACGTTTATTTATCAACAAATTTTTTATACGCATGTTGTGTTTCTCAAATCATTATTAAATGATAACGATTTCTATTTTATTGAAATGAGGCGATTAGGTTTTTTCAGAGAATATCAAGATACTTCACGTCACTGAGAGATAAACAGAGAGATGAGTATCCACTTATCTACTGGCAAGGATAATCGTCACAGAAAAAAAATTCAAATATGGGAGGAAGAAAAGGGTAAAGTATTGCACAAAATCGTTATAAAACAACTAACATAATTCTAAAATTAAGACTTTTGCACCGACGTGATGTGTCAGTTATGTAACAACATTGAAAAAAAACCAGAAAAGTCTTACCTGTTGTTTTTAAACAATTTTTATCGTAAAAAGTCTTTGGTGAGTATATACATATCCTTATGTTTAATTACCAATTCAAATATCAGCGCTCATTGAAAAATTACTTATTGTTTACATTTTATTTACAGACGCTGGAAAAATGCCCTTGAAATGAAATGGTCTTGGGGTGAAGAGAAAAAAACATCTTATGGTGAGGAGAAAAAAAATGGTACAGTGAAAAAAGTCTTGGTCCTGGAAATGATATCTGAAGAGGAGGTTGGGAGCGAGAATGAAAGCCATTTATGTGTTAAGGTGTTGCAATGGTTGAGCAAAGAACTTGGGCAAAAATGTGTTGAAAGCAAATTTAAGAAGGAAAAAAACTAATACGGCAATTTATTGACTGATCTAACTGAAAGTACCACTTAAGTGATAAACAGATCTTTTGTTTTGAACGACAAAATACAATACTAACTATTTGTAACTTTTGTTTATTAAAATAAAGACATTTAAATAAAATCATTTTGTTTTAATCATATGAGCTCATACATGTTACGTTTCATTTAAAAAAAGGCTGAACGTGTTAATGATATCACATTTTTGAGGTGTACATGTAGTAGTACTACGTGAATTTAATTAACAGAGAAGTGTTTTTCTTTTTAAAAAGTTTAGTTTAGTTTGCAGTTAATTTGGAATTTATGTATAATGTCATTTCTCATTTTACGTGACGTTTCAGTTTATATAATTTACATATAAGTTACCGTATATTTCTAAAGAAAATCAAGTTTTCGTTAAACTATGTGTGAAATTTTAATTTAAAAAATGATGTCATTAAATTCGACGTAAATTTTGAAGAATAATTTGTTGTAAATTTGAATAAAATTTCAGTAAAGATCTGAATTAATCTTAAAGAAAGGCGATTAAATTCCGAAAAAAGAAGCATTTAAGTTGCGTTTTATATGGATTTAAACTAAACTTTTCATGCAGTTGTTGTTAAGTGTAGTGATAATTGTAATACATGTACAAGAAGAAATATCTATCATGTGTGCTTTTTCAGAAAACTTCTTCAAATTTGAAGGCACTGTACGAACAATTATTTGCGCTATTTTTATTTAATTTTGGAAAGATATATCGGTAACGGTTATAAAATCTCACAATTTGGTAGAAAAAGTTCACCATTGTATTTATAATATAAAACACATTTTTATTTCCAAATGTAACTCATTTCAATGTTTCAAAATGACGGTCTATTTTTTATCTTTAAATTATCCTAAGGATTACTCAATTTTCAATCTGAGTCGCTTAACTCCACTCTTTTATTTAACATTTCAGCCCAATAGCATTTATCAAAATCCACAAACAGCACACACTTCTATATTTCTACGTGCCAGATAATACATTACGAAAAATAAAAACATGGTTTGTGTATTTTGGTAAAGGCCATTATGCCGAAACTTTAAATAAAAGAGTGAAGTTAACTTGTTTGTTTCCTGAAGCATGTACAAATCATTTTATTTTCCAACTTTCAAATAGTGTATGTATTACTTACGATGCTAGTTATCCCTGTGACTTTAGAATATCTACAGAAGTATCAGAGAGTTTTATATACCTGAATCGAACAAAGGGATAACATGAGATCCGGCATGTTACTGGGTTATTGCGACGAAAATATAAAATCTGTTACACTATTTTTCTCATTAACTTTAGGTTGAACGTTGTTTTAAGGTGACACGTTACCTTTGACGGAAAAATATAAAAGTTGTCCGATCATTTTGAAATTTTGCCAGTTGATAGAGTTTTACGTCCCGCGATACAAAGCTACGTCTGTTTTCCTCTGACGTCACGTAAATCACCGTAAACGCGAAGTCATCCCGCCGGTCACTTATTTGCATATAACTTTTTAGGCTGTCATCCGATGTTAATTCTGTAAACAATGTAAAGAAGAGAATTAAATTATATTTCTGTCTTATTCGTTGTGTTTCATTCATGATAAATTATCCGTATATGTTCCGTCTGCATGGAGCGTCGTGTAAAACATTCACTTATTGCAGACGCGTTTTTCATAATTTTTGTAAAATTAAAAAAATAACGGTACAGCGAAAGGTTTTCAATTTTTTTATATGTAACTGTTGATGTTGAAATGAACAGAATGACGAAAAAATATACCTAAACGATTTAGTTTTCTTGCAAAATGGGCTCTAAAAAACGCCAATGCGGGTAAAAAGTGACTTTTCAGTATAGTACTTCGATTGCTTATTTGCATATAACTTAATTGTATGCCGTCCGATTTCTTGTTATGCAAACTGTGTGTGTAAAAATGGAAATATAATTATGACTTTTTATTTACACTGAATTTAATTCATGAGCAATTGGACGAATTTGTTCAAAAAGCGCGTTTCTGCGCGTAAACGTTATTTTAAGCAGTCGCTTTTTTATTTTATTTTTAAATTAAATCTGTAAACAGTGGAAGTGTTTTAATTTTTGACATGCTATAGTTGAATAGCAAAATACAAAAAAGTTATCTTAACGATGAACTTTTATGGAGCATATGAAACAAATTCGACCATTTTTTCATAAATAAACTACAATGCCAAAAAGGGACAGAAAGACGTTAAATTTTCTATTTTCTACACAACACAGAAAAAAAATCGGACAATAAAGTGATATGCAAAAAAAACAACAATGGAAGTGCTATGCTATAATGTCATTTATTACCTGTATTGGCGTTTCGAGATTGTTTTAATAAAAAACTAAATCATTAAGGTATTTTTTTTGGTTCATCTGATAATTTCCTTATTTTTACAAAAGTAATGAGAACTTGTCTGCAAAAAAGTGAACGTTTTACACGCCTTTTCGGGCAGACGGAACAACTACGGATAATTAATCATGAATCAAACACAACATAAAAAAATGGACGAAAACATAATTTTATTTTATACAAAACAAATGACAACCAATAATTTTATATATAAATAAGTGACCATCGTGATGATTCCAGAAGAACGCCGCTAGGGGGCACATTTTAGGTGAACTACGTGACGACAGAGGAAAACATACGTTAATATGTAACGCGGCACGTCAAACTCTATTAACCTGCCGAATATCAAAATGATCAAATTTTATATTTCACCGTCAAAGGTATCGTGCCACCTTAACTGCAAATATGAGTTTTCATATCTTAAAATGGATCCACGAATGTTATGATTTCACCTTTTTTTACCGAGAGGTGGTCGACCTACATCGTACCATGCATTGTTGTCAACAGAGCCGACAAAGTGAATGGCAAGTTTTAATTTTACTATTTACAATGTAACTCTTTTATTATAGTTCTTGCAACAGAACTACAGCTAAACTTCTCATTTTATTTGTTTGTAATATCTTTCTCGACATAGAGCTACCATGATGGTGACGTGGTAAAGAAGCGTAGGACCAGCATGCGAAGGGTCCCGGGTTCAATCCTTGGCTCAGGCGTGGATATTCAGAATCATTGTAACAAATATGTTTATACGAATCAACACATGCTGCATTTTGGCTAAATTGTTTCTAACATTAAATGATAGCAATGTCGTTAAATTTGATAATAAAACGAATTTTATTATTATTTAACTACATATATTTATCAAAACTTGTTTTATCCTCCGTAATTACCAAAGTAAACATGTGTTTCAAATATGAAAGACTAGAACGGTTTCTCTGGGGCACCAACATCCCGTGGTGTAACGTAGTGAATTTTGTGATTTTTAGATATTTCTGTAAAACGTATCTTGTATATTTTCTCTATGTCTTTAAAGATAATATGTAATGAAATTCATTTTAATCCAAACGATGGGCATTTTAAGGATGTTACGTCCTGTGTTTTTACTCTAGACTTTTAACATTTCCAATTTTATCTCTTTAAACGTCTATTTAATGTCGTGTTCAATCCTTGGTTCAGGCATGGATATTCAGAATCCTTGTAGCAAATAGGTTGATACATATTAACACATGCTGTATTTTGGTTAAATTGTTTCTAACATTTAACGATAGCAATGTCGTTAAATTTGTCGATAAAATGAATTTTATTGTTATTTTACTATATTTCCCAGCTTTATCAAATAACTATCTAAATATGTTTACCCTCCTTAATTACCAAAGTCAACAAGTGTTTCAAATGTGATAGGCTAGAATGGTGTTTCTTGTGCTTCAACTTTTTGTGGTGTAACTTGAGCGAATTTTGTGATTTTAAAACATTGCTGTAAAGCGTACCTTACCTTATTACTAATTCTGTAAGACTTTGTCTTTAAAAAGGTATGTGAGGAAATTCATTTTAATCCAAAAAGATGGAATCTTTAAAGAATTTACATGTTGTGTTTTCAGGATATCCTCTTTAAAAAGCTACAGTCGATTTTGTGACTAATGGTTTTACCTCGGTTTTTGAACGCAGGAGGGGATTTTAATCGCAATGTCATAAAATTAAGTAAACATGTTGCCACTTATACTGTCTCACGTAAGAAGACTGTACGTCAAGTCGATTAAAATAAGTTTCAGTTTTATTTCTGGTGTAGTTAGAACATTAGTTGAGTATATTATATACCCTATGAATTTAAAGCATTCTGACTGGTCGAGAGCTCCGTACTCGCGAGTCCGAAAAAAGTGATAACTACCACGGGAATTAATAACTACCTTTGCTATCATCATCATCATCATCATCATCATCATCATCATCATCATCATCATCAGAATGCTTTAAATTCATAGGGTATATGATATAACAAGTAAATACTAATGTTGAGGTCGTTAGGAGTTTTGCGGACCTGGGTAGTGTGATATCGACCGAGGACGAAGTAAGAGGTCGATAGCACACTACCCAGGTCCGCAAAACTACATATCGACCTCAACATTAGTATTTATTTGTATTATAGTATTTCACGGCACTCTCTCTTAATCGAATGTCTAGTGTCTTCTTGGTGTGACAATTCCTTTATGTGATTCCTGCATATTTCACTTTTTATACAATAATTGTTAATAAGAGCCCTTAATAAGTTCTAGATAACAGGTTTTCAGAGCTCCAGGCTGGCTGGGTATGATATTATTACAACTTTTGTTTGTAATAAAGGTTGAGAACATAATTATAACTACTCACAACTGATAATTTTAATGCAATACTGGTATTTTTTGTTGCATTATTGGTCTCAAACACTTAATTAACGGCCCTAAATCGGACTTGCCTTGTCATAAATCTGTTCCAAATGAATCTTCTTAATGAAGCTTTGCGAAAACAAATAAAATTTTACAGAAGCAAGACTATTTTTTTTCACACTTTAAGGTCAGTATAACACAGTGTCTAAGTGTACAGTTAATCGAAACGGTAGTTGTTGAATTGTTCGGCGACGATCAGTTAGTTGCTAACATAAAATAAGCAATCTAAGTTCATGTTACATTAAAATCAAACGAGTTTAATTCGCATTTGAAGGAATTATGTCTGTGGTAAGTACAGTCTTCATTGATATTTGTACTGTGATAATATTCACTCGAAAGAACGTATGGCACAGTTGCAATCGATCATCATTTCCGCCTTGATAAGGCCCAAATTTTTCCAACGATCACAAACCATCTAACTTCGTGTCATTTCATTTTTTATACAGTATTTGCTCTAATTTTGTTCTTCATTAATGAACTTAATCAATTCCCGACCCCGTAAATTGCTTTATCGAAGCATCAACAACACAACTAACCCTTTCTTTCAACCACTGAAAGGTACAAGACTGTACGGTTAGTTTCAACTGTATACAATCGTTAGTTTGTTGTACAAAGAATACTTAACGCCTGTACGCGTAGTTGTCTACTTAAATCTTCAGATATTTCTAATATTTACCCATTCAATACTTTGATATATGTGGCGAATTAAAATAGACGAGTATTTTTTTTTAAATTATTGTATAAGATAAGTAAGTATGTTTAATTACGAAACCAATAAAAATTAAGAATTTGATCATTGTATGTCAATAGAACGAACAGGAAATCGTCAATTAATTATGTTTCAAAATCTCTTTTTTTCAGATACCTTCAAAGATGTTCTGTTGATTAATTTTATACGAGTTACTATCTGACATCTTTCGGAAATGATGAATTGTTCGGCTGAAGATGACAATTTCTTGCATACCAGATCAGGTCATCCGGTGATTTCACCCGTGTAGGAAATTTCGATCCTACACCCCCCCCCCCCGTGTAGAATGAGTCACGTGAGTGACGTCATATATTCAAGTTATTGACGTCATTTATAAAAAAGGTTAGCGTAAATGTCAATATTTCAGCATAAGGAAAATAAAAAAGTTTGTATACATACATAGAAATGTTATAAATAATAAAAGGTATGCAAGAAAAAGTATCTTGCATGAGACATTCGGTAAAGATAGAAAAATCTGTCACCTCGGGTGAACTGTTTTGGCGGGAACTCGGCAGAGCCTCGTTCCCGCAAAACAGTTAACCCTCGGTGACAGATTTTTCCATCTTCACCTCACACTCATGCATGATACTTATATTGAAATTCCCAACGCTGCTGAAACAAACAGACAGGCTTTTGACATACGCTAAAGAAGACCGTGTTACTTTACCAGCCAATATACCAGAATCGATATCCCTAATTGAAAACCTTTAGCGAATTAATAAAGAAATTATTAAAATATTTACTGAAAATCCATTTAAATGACTTATCTAAATTGTTTCAAGCCCCTTTCCGAAAATAACAACAATAAGTTTTTAACTCGTTGATGCTTATGAATAAATGACTTAAAGAAGATTAGCTACAATATGTCTAGAAGGTCTATCGTCACTAGAAGAAAAAAAGGCAAGAACTTGCAGGCGGTCAGGATAGTTCTTGAAAGTAAATGGACACATACGTGCCATTCAGTTTAATGGAATTCAGAGGGAAATTTCCACTGAGCATTTCTTTCTTGTGGTTTCAAAATAGTTCACGTTCGGTTGTGATTCAAATGAGAAGTCCGTCTGAAATGTCACGAAAAAGCCGTCTGTCGACAGGTCAACATATCTAGGAACCTACTGCAAATAAAACCCAGAGCGAGGACACATCATAACGAAATGGAAGAATATAAGCGTGCTTTTAATGGAACTCAGCTTTAAATGGCCGTCGTTTTGGGGGCCTTTTAACTATGCTAATTTGTGAATTTAACAACTCTCACATTCAAATACAGTCAAACCTGTATTCAAAGACCACTCAGAGGAAGACCCAAAAGTGGTCTTAAAAGACAGGTGGTCTTTGTTCACAGGTGAATACATTCTATATATCGGTCAGAGAGACAAATAAAAGTGGTCTCTAAAGACAGGTGGTCTTTGTTCACATGTGAATTCATTCTTTGTATCGGTCAGAGAACCAAATAAAAGTGGTCTCTTAAAACAGGTGGTCTTTGTTCACAGGTGAATTCATTCTTTATATCGGTCAGAGGAACAAATAAAAGTGGTCTCTAAAGACAGGTGGTCTTTGTTCACAGGTGAATTCATTCTTAATATCGGTCAGAGAAACAAATAAAAGTGGTCTTTAAAGACAGGTGGTCTTTGTTCACAGGTGAATTCATTCTTAATATCGGTCAGAGAAACAAATATTAGTGGTCTCTAAAGACAGGTGGTCCTTGTTCACAGGTGAATTCATTCTTTATATCGGTCAGAGAGATAAATAAAAGTGGTCTTTATTTACAGGTAGTCTTTGTAAGCAGGTAGGCTTTAAGACAGGTTTGACTTAAATTACATTTATCCACTTTACGCATGTTAAATTCCATGTTACTTTCAAACTGATAATTAGAGGTGAAATTTGGATTAAATGTGTATTTCACTCTTGATTTTTGAAAGTTATTTTAAAAGGACACAACTTATTGTTGTCAGATCATTACTGTCATGTTGGTTGTTTAAACTAATCTTTTGTAATGTTTCCTATATGAACTCAAATATATAAGCTGTTAAATGATCTAAGCGAAAACAGACCCCATGGGTCAGCAAGAACAGAGTGGTTTACATGCTATCAGACAGGGTAACATGGTTATTGCGATGAGATAGAATCGGTTTCACACTGATTTTCTCATTCACTTAAATTGCAATATTGTGTTAACTGCAAATATGATATTTGCAGAGATCCTCTATTGAAATCGGTCCACGGATGTTGTAGTTCCAGTTCAGGACGGATCTATAACCTGCAGCGTACCATGCACTTTTTCAAAAAGACCATTTTCATTTCTGGATGTACATGTATGCTAGCAAGAATTTTTTTTACCATTTCTCACTTTATATACAATTCTTCAGCAACAACAGATATACCTTCAACTATGCAAGTCATTGTTGCGGATATTTGGTAGTTAAATTAAGTCTTTGAACAAAAAGCTTGAATTTATAATGTGTTACGCAGATAAACACGAGGTTTACTTTATTGTGAATTGAATGCTTTATTTCTTAAAAGGACATGCATATAGAATTACAAGCTTAACAGGAATGTGAAGTTTTGAAACGACGGAAAACGTGAAGAATTGCCCCTGAGTCAACATATGGTACCTGACATACTAACATATTTTCCACCTGGACCACGTACCTGACATTCTAACAGAGATATCAAGACGACCACTTACCTGACATACTAACATATTTTCCACCTGGACCACGTACCTGACATTCTAACACAGATATCAAGACGACCACTTACCTGACATACTAACATACTTTCCACCTGGACCACGTACCTGACATTCTAACACAGATATAAAGACGATCACTTACCTGACATACTAACATACTAACCGCGGGGATCATGGACCTGACTTACTGACATACTAACCGCTTAGATCATGGACCTGACATACTGACATACTAACCGCTTAGATCATGGACCTGACTTACTGACATACTAACCGCGGGGATCAGGGACCTGACTTACTGACATACTAACCGCGGGGATCATGGACCTGACTTACTGACATACTAACCGCGGGGATCATGGACCTGACTTACTGACATACTAACCGCGGGGATCATGGACCTGACTTACTGACATACTAACCGCGGGGATCATGGACCTGACTTACAGACATACTAACCGTTTGGATCATTGACCTGACTTACTGACATACTAACCGCTTAGATCATGGACCTGACTCACTGACATAGTAACCGCGGGGATCAGGGACCTGACTTACTGACATACTAACCGCGGGGATCATGGACCTGACTTACTGACATACTTACCGCGGGGATCATGGACCTGACTTACTGACATACTAACCGTTTGGGTCATTGACCTGACTTACTGACATACTAACCGCTTAGATCATGGACCTTACTTACTGACATACTAACCGCTTAGATCATGGACCTGACTTACTGACATACTAACCGCTTAGATCATGGACCTGACTTACTGACATACTAACCGCTTAGAACATGGACCTGACTTACTGACATACTATACGCGGGGAACATGGACCTGACTTACTGACATACTAACCGCGGGGATCATGGACCTGACTTACTGACATACTAACCGCGGCGATCATGGACCTTACTTACTGACATACTAACCGCGGCGATCATTGACCTGACTTACTGACATACTTTCCAAGCGATCACAAGTAAAGCCACCGATGAATATGTAGATACTAATTAACACATGTTGTGGTTTTGTTAAATTGTTTCTATCATTTAACGACATCAATGCTCATTTTATTTGTCGATAAAAATGAGTTTTATAATTATTTAACCATATTTTCTAGCTTTATCGCACATGTAAACTCGTTTCCTAGTTAATTACACAGGTCAACATGTTTATAAAATGTGTTAGGCTATAATCACGTTTCTGGGGCAGCCAAATCCCTTGGTCTGATTTTTAACATTGCTGTAAAACGTATCTTGTAACTGATTCTGCAAGTCTATAAAACACCAAACCATTTCTGAAAAAGCGGCACCTGATCGGATTCCAACATCAATCTGCTCGTTCATGACAGACACCAAACATGTGGAACATCAGCTCAGGCCATTGTTTGGTGCGAACCTCTATTTCTTGAACGAAGTGGCGAAACATTCTATTGATCGGAATCCCTGACAGGATCAAATGCAGAAAAAATATCATTACTTTATCGATACCCTATGCAAATCATTAAACTATGAATTAAACGAATTGGAAACTTTAAAATTATCGTTTATGTAGTGTGTATTGACCTCTGCTAAGAGATGCAGATTTAAGTTGGGAAGTGTTAAAGTAAAACTGTTCTGCTGAGTATATATAGTGAACAGTACTGATGATATTGAAAATGGCCCAGAGAAGCCACTTACATTATTATTTTTGCCGGATCTGTTCCGGTGGGATCTTGAGCACTTCGACTCCTTTCCAATTCTAGAATGAATCTAACTGCACTCCGCTAATAATTCTTAATTAGAGATTGCTTGTCTGGACAATAATTTGAAAGAAAATTGAGCTATTTTTACCAAACTTGTAGTCTGGAAATAATTTGAAAGAAAATGGAGCTATTTTCACCAAACATGTAGTCTGGAAATAATTTGAAAGAAAATTGAGCTATTATTACCTAACTTGTAGTCTGGAAATAACTTGAAAGAAAATTGAGCTTTTTTCACCAAACTTGTATGTAGTTAGCCATGGGATTATATTCGGGGTCAATTGGGGTGACTAAACGTAGCAATTCCTTGTCCGGACAGGTCACAGAGACTGTTTTAGCTAACTCAATATGTTTTTGATTTTATGAGATCTTTTCTGAGATCTTACATGGGATAAGTGGCTAATACATATCGACATAACAATTCAGGAAAATATCTCGAGACTTTGTTTGCAGGAAGTTGTGTAAGAATGTAGAAGTTTGACTATACCTCGAGACTTCATTTGCAGGAAGTTGTGTAAGAATGTAGAAGTGTGACAATATCTTGAGTCTTTATTTGCAGGAAGTTGTGTAAGAAGGTTTACATTTGACAATATCTCGTCGAGACTTTGTTTGCAGGAAGTTGTCTAAGAATGTAGAAGTTTGACAATATCTCTAGACTTTGTTCGCAGAAAGTTGTGTAAGAATGTAGAAGTTTGACATTATCACGATACTTTGTTTGCAGGTAGTTGTGTAAGAATATAGAAGTTTAACAATATCTCGAGACTTTCTTTGCAGGAAGTTGTGTAAGAATGTAGAAGTTTGAAAATATCTCGATACTTTGTTTGAGGGAAGTTGTGTAAGAATGTAGAAGTTTGACAATTCCTCGAGACTTTGTTTGAAGGAAGATGGGTAAGAATGTAGAAGTTTGACAATACCTCGAGACTTTGTTTGCAGGAAGCTGTGTAAGAATGTAGAAGTTTGACAATATCTCATGACTTTATTTGCAGGAATTGTAAGAATGTAGAAGTCTGAAAATATTTCGAGACGTTATTTGCAGGAAATTGTCTAAGAATGTAGAAGTTTGACAATAAATCGAGACGTTGTTTGCAGGAAGTTGTGTAAGAATGTAAAAGTTTGACAATACCTCGAGACTTCATTTGCAGGAAGTTGCGTAAGAATGTAGAAGTTTGACAATATCTCGAGACTTTATTTGCAGGAAGTTGTGTAAGAAGGTAGTAGTTTGACAATATCTCGAGACTTGATTTGAAGGAATTTGTGTAAGAATGAAGACGTTTGACGATATCTCGAGACTTTGTTTGCAGGAAGTTGTGTAAGAATGGAGAAGTTTGACGATATCTCGAGATTTTATCTGAAGGAAGTTGTGTAAGAATGTAGAAGTTTGACGATATCTCGAGACTTTATTTGCAGGAAGTTTTGTAGGAATGTAGAAGTTTGATAATATCTCGAGACTTTGTTTGCAGGAAGTTGTGTAAGAATGTAGAAGTTTGACAAAATCTCGAGCCTTTGTTTGACTGAAGTTGTATAAGGAGATAAAAATTTGACAATATCTCGAGACTTTATTTGAAGGAAGTTGTTTAAGAATGTAGACGTTTGACAATATCTCGAGACATTGTTTGCAGGAAGTTGTGTAAAAATGTAGATGTTTCACAATATTTTGAGACTTCGTTTGCAAGAAGTTGTGTAAGAATGTAGAAGTTTGACACTTTCTCAAGCCTTTGTTTGCAGGAAGTTGTGTAAGATGGTAGAAGTTTGACAATATCTCGAGACTTTATTTGCAGGAATTGTAAGAATGCAGAAGTCTGAAAATATCTCGAGACGTTGTTTGCAGGAAGTTATGTAAGAATGTAGAAGTTTGACAATATCTCGAGACGTTGTTTGCAGGAAGTTGTGTAAGAATGTAAAAGTTTGACAATACTTCGAGACTTCATTTGCAGGAAGTTGCGTAAGAATGTAGAAGTTTGACAAATCTCGAGACTTTATTTGCAGGAAGTTGTGTAAGAATGTAGAAGTTTGACAATATCTCGAGACTTTACTTGAAGGAATTTTTGTAAGAATGTAGACGTTTGACGATATCTCAAGACTTTGTTTGCAGGAAGTTGTGTAAGAATGTAGAAGTTTGACGATATCTCGAGACTTTATATGCAGGAAGTTTTGTAAGAATGTAGAAGTTTGATAATATCTCGAGACTTTGTTTGCAGGGAGTGGTGTAAGAATGTAGAAGTGTGACAATATATCGAGACTTTGTTTGCAGGTAGTTGTGAAAGAATGTAGAGGTTTGACAATATCTCGAGACTTTAAGTGAAGGGAGTTGTGTAAGAATGTAGAAGTTTGACAATATCTCGAGTCTTTATTTGCACGAAGTTGTGTAAGAAGGTAAAAGTTTGACAATATCTCGAGACTTTATTTGAAGGAAGTTGTTTAAGAATGTAGACGTTTGACAAAATCTCGAGACATTGTTTGCAGGAAGTTGTGTAAGAATGTAGATGTTTCACAATATTTTGAGACTTTGTTTGCAAGAAGTTGTGTAAGAATGTAGAAGTTTGACACTATCTCGAGCCTTTGTTTGCAGGAAGTTGTGTAAAAAGGTAGAAGTTTGACAATATCTCGAGACTTTTTTTGCAGGAAGTTGTGTAAGAATGTAGAAGTTTGACAATAAATCGAGACTTTGTTTGCAGGAAGTTGTGTAAGAATGTAGAAGTTTGACAATATCTCGAGACTTTGTTTGCAGGAAGTTGTTTAAGGATGTAGAAGTCTGACAATATATCGAGACGTTGTTTGCAGGAAATTGTGTAAGAATGTAGAAGTTTGACGATATCTCGAGACTTTATCTGAAGGAAGTTGTGAAAGAATGTAGAAGTTTGATGATATCTCGAGACTTTATTTGCAGGAAGTTTTGTAAGAATATAGAAGTTTGATAATATCAAGAGACTTTGTTTGCAGGAAGTTGTGTAAGAATGTAGAAGTTTGACAATATCTCGAGACGTTGTTTGCAGGTAGTTGTGTAAGAATGTAGAGGTTTGACAATATCTCGAGACTTTAAGTGAAGGGAGTTGTGTAAGAATGTAGAAGTTTGACAATATCTCGAGACTTTATTTGCACGAAGATGTGTAAGAAGGTAAAGGTTTGACAATATCTCGAGACTTTATTTGAAGGAAGTTGTTTAAGAATGTAGACGTTTGACAATATCTCGAGACATTGTTTGCAGGAAATTGTGTAAGAAAGTAGATGTTTCACAATATTTTGAGACTTTGTTTGCAAGATTTTGTGTAAGAATGTAGAAGTTTGACACTATCTCGAGCCTTTGTTTGCAGGAAGTTGTGTAAAAAAGGTAGAAGTTTGACAATATCTCGAGACTTTATTTCAGGAAGTTGTGTAAGAATGTAGAAGTTTGACAATAAATCGAGAATTTGTTTGCAGGAAGTTGTGTAAGAATGTAGAAGTTTGACAATATCTCGAGACTTTGTTTGCAGGAAGTTGTGTAAGAATGTAGAAGTCCGACAATATATCGACCCTTTGTTTGCAGGAAGTTGTGTAAGAATGTAGAAGTTTGACTATATTTCGAGACTTTATCTGAAGGAAGATGTGTAAGAATGTAGAAGTTTGACGATATCTCGAGACTTTATTTGCAGGAAGTTGTGTAAGAATGTAGAAGTTTGACAATATCTCGACCCTTTGTTTGCAGGAAGTTGTGTAAGAATGTAGAAGATTGACCATATCTCGAGAAATATTTGAAGGAAGTTGTGTAAGAAGGTAGAAGTTTTACAATATCTCGAAACTTTATTTGAAGGAATTAGTGTAAGAATGTAGAAGTTTGACGATATCTCGAGACTTTATTTGAATGAAGTTGTGTAAGAATGTAGATGTTTGACGATATCTCGAGACTTTATTTAAAGGAAGTTGTGCAGGAATATAAAAGTTTGGCGATATATCGAGACTTTATATGCAGAAAGTTGTGTAAGGATGTAGAAGTTTGACAATATCTCGAGACTTTACTAAAAGGAAGTTGTGTAAGAATGTAGAAGTTTGACAATATCTCGAGACTTTGTTTGCAGGAAGTTGTGTAAGAATGTAGAAGATTGACAATATCTCGAGACTTTGTTTGCAGGTAGTTGTGTACGAATGTAGAAGTTTGACAATATCTCGAGACTTTATTTGAAATTAGTTGTGTAAGAATGTAAAAGGATGACATTATCTCGAGACTTTATTTGTTGGAAGTTGTGTAAAGTGTAAGAAGGTAGAAGTTTGACAATATCTCAAGACGTTATTTGCAGGAATTTGTGTAAGAAAGTAGAAGTTTAACAATATCTCGAGACTTTATTTGACGGAAGTTTTGTAAGAATGTAGACGTTTGACAATATCTAGAGACATTGTTTGCAGGAAGTTGTGTAAGTATGTAGAAGTCGGACAAAATCTCGAGACATTGTTTGCAGGAAGTTATGTAAGAAATTAGAAGTTTGATGATATCTCGAGACTTTATCTGAAGGAAGTTGTGTAAGAATGTAGAAGTTTGACAATATATCGAGACATTGTTTGCAGGAAGTTGTGTAAGAATGTAAAAGTTTGACGATATCTCGAGACTTTATCTGAAGGAAGTTGTGTAAGAATGTAGAAGTTTGACAATATCTCAAGGCTTTATTTGAAGGAAGTTGTGTACGAATGTAGAAGTCTGACAATATCTCGTTGAGACTTTATTTGCAGGAAGTTGTGTAAGGACGTAGAACTTTGACATTATCTCGAGACTTTTTTTTCAGGAAATTGTGTAAGAATGTAGAAGTTTGACAATATCTCGAAACTTTGTTTGCAGGAAGTTGTGTAAGAATGTAGAAGTTTGACAATAAATCGAGACTTTGTTTGCAGGAAGTTGGGTAAGAATGTAGAAGATTGACAATATCTCGTGACTTTATCTGAAGGAAGTTGTGAAAGAATGTAGAAGTTTGACGATATCTCGAGACTTTATTTGCAGGAAGTTTTGTAAGAATGTAGAAGTTTGACAATAAATCGAGACTTTGTTTGCAGGAAGTTGTGTAAGAATGTAGAAGTTTGACAATATCTCGAGACTTTGTTTGCAGGAAGTTGTGTAAAAATGCAGAGGTTTGACAATATCTCGAGACTTTAAGTGAAGGGAGTTGTGTAAGAATGAAGAAGTTTGACAATATCTCGAGACTTTATTTGCACGAATTTGTGTAAGAAGGTAATAGTTTGACAATATCTCGAGACATTATTTGAAGGAAGTTGTTTAAGAATGTAGACGTTTGACAATATCTCGAGACATTGTTTGCAGGAAGTTGTGTAAGAATGTAGATGTTTCACAATATTTTGAGACTTTGTTTGCAAGAAGTTGTGTAAGAATGTAGAAGTTTGACACTATCTCGAGCCTTTGTTTGCAGGAAGTTGTGTAAAAAGGTAGAAGTTTGACAATATCTCGAGACTTTATTTGCAGGAAGTTGTGTAAGAACGTAGAAGTATGACAATATCTCGAGACTTTGTTTGCAGGAAGTTGTGTAAGAATGTAGAAGTCTGACAATATTTCGAGACGTTGTTTGCAGGAAGTTGTGTAAGAATGTAGAAGTTTGACAATATCTCGAAAGACTTTATTTGCAGGAAGTTTTGTAAGAAGGTAGAAGTTTGACACTATCTCGAGCCTTTGTTTGCAGGAAGTTGTGAAAAAAGGTAGAAGTTTGACAATATCTCGAGATGTTATTTGCAGGAAGTTGTGTAAGAATGTAGAAGTTTGACACTATTTCGAGCCTTTGTTTGCAGGAAGTTGTGTAAAAAGGTAGAAGTTTGACAATATCTCGAGACTTTGTTTGCAGGAAGTTGTGTAGGAATGTAGAAGTTTGACAATAAATCGAGACTTTATTTGAATGAAGTTGTGTAAGAATGTAGAAGTTTAACGATATCTCAAGACTTTATTTAAAGGAAGTTGTGTAAGAATATAAAAGTTTGGCGATATATCGAGACTTTATTTGCAGGAAGATGTGTAAGGATGTAGAAGTTTGACAATATGTCGAGACTTTATTTAAAGGAAGTTGTGTAAGAATGTAGAAGTTTGACAATATCTCGAGACTTTGTTTGCAGGAAGTTGTGTAAGAATGTAGAAGTCGGACAATATCTCGAGACATTATTTGCACGAATTTGTGTAAGAAGGTAATAGTTTGACAATATCTCGAGACTTTGTTTGAAGGAAGTTGTTTAAGAATGTAGACGTTTGACAATATCTCGAGACATTGTTTGCAGGAAGTTGTGTAAGAATGTAGATGTTTCACAATATTTTGAGACTTTGTTTGCAAGAAGTTGTGTAAGAATGTAGAAGTTTGACACTATCTCGAGCCTTTGTTTGCAGGAAGTTGTGTAAAAAGGTAGAAGTTTGACAATATCTCGAGACTTTATTTGCAGGAAGTTGTGTAAGAACGTAGAAGTATGACAATATCTCGAGACTTTGTTTGCAGGAAGTTGTGTAAGAATGTAGAAGTTTGACAATATCTCGAAAGACTTTATTTGCAGGAAGTTTTGTAAGAAGGTAGAAGTTTGACACTATCTCGAGCCTTTGTTTGCAGGAAGTTGTGAAAAAAGGTAGAAGTTTGACAATATCTCGAGATGTTATTTGCAGGAAGTTGTGTAAGAATGTAGAAGTTTGACACTATTTCGAGCCTTTGTTTGCAGGAAGTTGTGTAAAAAAGGTAGAAGTTTGACAATATCTCGAGACTTTATTTGCAGGAAGTTGTGTAGGAATGTAGAAGTTTGACAATAAATCGAGACTTTATTTGAATGAAGTTGTGTAAGAATGTAGAAGTTTAACGATATCTCAAGACTTTATTTAAAGGAAGTTGTGTAAGAATATAAAAGTTTGGCGATATATCGAGACTTTGTTTGCAGGAAGATGTGTAAGGATGTAGAAGTTTGACAATATGTCGAGACTTTATTTAAAGGAAGTTGTGTAAGAATGTAGAAGTTTGACAATATCTCGAGACTTTGTTTGCAGGAAGTTGTGTAAGGATGTAGAAGATTGACAATATCTCGAGACTTTGTTTGCAGGTAGTTGTGTAAGAATGTAAAAGTTTGACAATATCTCGAGACTTTATTTGAAGTAAGTTGTGTAAGAATGTTAAAGGTTGACAATATCTCGAGACTTTATTTGTTGGAAGTTGTGTGTAAAGTGTAAGAAGGTAGAAGTTTGACAATAGCTCGAGACTTTATTTGCAGGAAGTTGTGTAAGAATGTAGAAGTTTAACAATATCTCGAGACTTTATTTGACGGAAGTTTTGTAAGAATGTAGACGTTTGACAATATCTCGAGACATTGTTTGCAGGAAGTTGTGTAAGAATGTAGAAGTCGGACAATATCTCGAGCCATTGTTTGCAGGAAGTTATGTAAGAATGTAGAAGTTTGACGATATCTCGAGACTTTATCTGAAGGAGGTTGTGTAAAAAGGTGAAATATGCATATCAGGAATCGCCACATTCAGAAAATACAGCCTCCCCACACAGTCAAGAAGAAGAGAGGGGGAGAGAGCATGGTTAATAAAATAATCAGTTTCAAAAAAGACACCACTAACAATAAACAAAAATGAGAACCCGAGGGGTTACCGCCTTGGAACGGTCAGTGGCAAATCAAATTGCCACTGGGGGTTTAAACCAGGTTCTAGGGTGCACCAACCTCACACTTGCCCCAACAGGTTCTCATATCACAAAACAAGTACAAGTTGTCTTGGTGAAAAGACTCCAACCCACTTATCTGCTTAACAATGTTGCATGCAAAAGCACACAAACATATAAAACATAAGAAGCTAAGAGCATTGCAAAGCCGAAAGGGGTACTCAATGATCTTACCGAGACCAGAGCTCCTGGAGTAAAATCAGCAAGAACACGATGACAGGGATAAAAGAAACAAATCGAGTTTCCAGGTTCTTTTAAGAAAAGATTTCCCCAATAACCTTCATAAACTCTTAAACCCCTGCCACCGTCGTGCAACCAAAAAGGTAAGCATAATGATCAACTGTAGAAGGGTTAATCACCAGGCCTGCAGAGCGCTGTAAAATATCATGTTGGTAACCTTTCTTTTTAAATTTACAGATGGTTTTGTAAGAATGTAGAAGTTTGACAATATCTCGAGACATTGTTTGCAGGAAGTTGTGTAAGAATGTAGAAGTCGGACAATATCTCGAGACATTGTTTGCAGGAAGTTATGTAAGAATGTAGAAGTTTGACGATATCTCGAGACTTTATCTGAAGGAAGTTGTGTAAGAATGTAGAAGTTTGACAATATCTGAAGACTTTATTTGAAGGAAGTTGTGTAAGAATGTAGAAGTTTGACAATATCTCGAGACTTTGTTTGCAGGAAATTGTGTAAGAATGTAGAAGTTTGACAATATCTCGAAACTTTGTTTGCAGGAACTTGTTTAAGAATGTAGAAGTCTGACAATATCTCGAGACTTTGTTTGCAGGAATGTGTGTAAGAATGTAGAAGTTTGACAATATCTCAAGACGTTGTTTGCAGGTAGTTGTGTAAGAATGTAGAAGTTTGACAATATCTCGAGCCTTTGTTTGCAGGAAGTTGTGTAAGAAGGTAGAAGTTTGACAATATCTCGAGACTTTACTTGCAGGAAGTTGTGTAAGAAGGTAGAAGTTTGACAATATCTCAAGACGTTGTTTGCAGGAAGTTGTGAAAGAATGTAGAGGTTTGACAATATCTCGAGACTTTAAGTGAAGGGAGTTGTGTAAGAATGTAGAAGTTTGACAATATCTCGAGACTTTATTTGCACGAAGTTGTGTAAGAAGGTAAAAGTTTGACAATATCTCGAGACTTTATTTGAAGGAAGTTGTTTAAGAATGTAGACGTTTGACAATATCTCGAGACATTGTTTGCAGGAAGTTGTGTAAGAATGTAGATGTTTTACAATATTTTGAGACTTTGTTTGCAAGAAGTTGTGTAAGAATGTAGAAGTGTGACACTATCTCGAGCCTTTGTTTGCAGGAAGTTGTGTAAGAATGTAGAAGTTTGACAATAAATCGAGACTTTGTTTGCAGGAAGTTGGGTAAGAATGTAGAAATTTGACAATAAATCGAGACTTTGTTTGCAGGAAGTTGGGTAAGAATGTATAAGATTGACAATAATTCGAGACTTTGTTTGCAGGAAGTTGTGTAAGAATGTAGAAGTCTGACAATATATCGAGACGTTGTTTGCAGGAAGTTGTGTAAGACTGTAGAAATTTGACGATATCTCGAGACTTGATCTGAAGGAAGTTGTGAAAGAATGTAGAAGTTTGACAATAAATCGAGACTTTATTTGAATGAAGTTGTGTAAGAATGTAGAAGTTTAACGATATCTCAAGACTTTATTTAAAGGAAGTTGTGTAAGAATATAAAAGTTTGGCGATATATCGAGACTTTATTTGCAGGAAAATGTGTAAGGATATAGAAGTTTGACAATATGTCGAGACTTTATTTAAAGGAAGTTGTGTAAGAATGTAGAAGTTTGACAATATCTCGAGACTTTATTTGCAGGAAGTTGTGTAAGAATGTAGAAGTTTGACAATATCTCGAGACTTTATTTGAAGGAATTTTTGTAAGAATGTACACTGGTCAAAAGTTATAAGTGAACACTTTTCAATTTTGAATATCTTAAAGTTAACTTATTCAAATTGAATGAAAGTTTGACATAATGATAATAATGATCAAACAATAATACCTTTTTGAAAACCGTGCATATGTTTTACGTTTTACGTCATCCACGTCGGCACGCGCTATTTATGCATTATCCCCGTACGGCAAGCGAAATTTATTTTTTTACAATCGTTTTTGATTTTCCCATGTTCACCGACTCCAGACAAATACGAAAAACACACCAACAAGTTGTAACCATGGAACGGTTGACGTCAGCAGACAACGACATTGCCGTCAACATTCTTTTCACAGGCACAACTTCAAATTTGTTGTAAAAAAACTTGACGGTTTTCGTAAATGCAAAAGAAATACCTTATTTTTGCATAAATTATTTATTTTAGAAGAAAATCAAACGATATTATTTTCTAGATTGATTACGTTGCTTACGTTGAACGCTGGTGTAACTCAATTACGTCATTAAATATTTACGTAAAACAACGTAAACTCGAAAATATTAGTGTAACATTTATTGGATAAGTGTCCAATAAATACAAATTTAAAACTAAAATTTATATAAATTCAATAAACTTCAAAATCGAATTATTCGAAAATGTCGCTTATTTGGTCAAAAAGCTTGTCCGAAAACTGGTCAATTTTATCGAAATTAATACATTTTTTCGTTTGTAAAGGCTGTTACACATCTATCATAGAGAATTGTATCACCCCAAACTGCTAGACAATTAAAAAACTTTTGGCACAAAACTTTCTGTAAAAAGTGCAATGTTCTCCTTAAAATCCTGTAAAAACGTTATGGATAAAATAGAGTTGAGCGTGTTGGCTAATCGTGCCCAGCAGACCATTACAAAGCTACAGAAAGCTATTTCAGTGCAATGGAATGGCAAACTACAGTATTTCCTTAAAATTTGCATGAAATTTAAATTATACACAGATGAGAAAACGATCACAAATGATATCCGATGAAATGATAATTAACTTGAGAATTGCTTTCTGAGAACAAGTGAGCTAAAATATTATTATTTTTTGATCTGGTTAAGCTGACTTAAAATTGTTGGTGTGCTTTAATAGAATATTGATTCTTCTTCATTGCAATTTACATTTTTTAAAGACTCAATCAAATAAATAGAAAAAATAACATTTATCAAGTGTGCACTTAGAACTTTTGACTAGTGTAGACGTTTGACGATATCTCAAGACTTTGTTTGCAGGAAGTTGTGTAAGAATGTAGAAGTTTGACGATATCTCGAGACTTTATTTGCAGGAAGTTTTGTAAGAATGTAGAAGTTTGATAATATCTCGAGACTTTGTTTGCAGGGAGTGGTGTAAGAATGTAGAAGTGTGACAATATATCGAGACTTAGTTTGCAGGTAGTTGTGAAAGAATGTAGAGGTTTGACAATATCTCGAGACTTTAAGTGAAGGGATTGTGTAAGAATGTAGAAGTTTGACAATATCTCGAGACTTTATTTGCACGAAGTTGTGTAAGAAGGTAAAAGTTTGACAATATCTCGAGACTTTATTTGAAGGAAGTTGTTTAAGAATGTAGACGTTTGACAAAATCTCGAGACATTGTTTGCAGGAAGTTGTGTAAGAATGTAGATGTTTCACAATATTTTGAGACTTTGTTTGCAAGAAGTTGTGTAAGAATGTAGAAGTTTGACACTATCTCGAGCCTTTGTTTGCAGGAAGTTGTGTAAAAAGGTAGAAGTTTGATAATATCTCGAGACTTTTTTTGCAGGAAGTTGTGTAAGAATGTAGAAGTTTGACAATAAATCGAGACTTTGTTTGCAGGAAGTTGTGTAAGAATGTAGAAGTTTGACAATATCTCGAGACTTTGTTTGCAGGAAGTTGTGTAAGGATGTAGAAGTCTGACAATATATCGAGACGTTGTTTGCAGGAAGTTGTGTAAGAATGTAGAAGTTTGACGATATCTCGAGACTTTATCTGAAGGAAGTTGTGAAAGAATGTAGAAGTTTGATGATATCTCGAGACTTAATTTGCAGGAAGTTTTGTAAGAATGTAGAAGTTTGATAATATCAAGAGACTTTGTTTGCAGGAAGTTGTGTAAGAATGTAGAAGTTTGACAATATCTCGAGACGTTGTTTGCAGGTAGTTGTGTAAGAATGTAGAGGTTTGACAATATCTCGAGACTTTAAGTGAAGGGAGTTGTGTAAGAATGTAGAAGTTTGACAATATCTCGAGACTTTATTTGCACGAAGTTGTGTAAGAAGGTAAAAGTTTGACAATATCTCGAGACATTATTTGAAGGAAGTTGTTTAAGAATGTAGACGTTTGACAATATCTCGAGACATTGTTTGCAGGAAGTTGTGTAAGAAAGTAGATGTTTCACAATATTTTGAGACTTTGTTTGCAAGATTTTGTGTAAGAATGTAGAAGTTTGACACTATCTCGAGCCTTTGTTTGCAGGAAGTTGTGTAAAAAGGTAGAAGTTTGACAATATCTCGAGACTTTATTTCAGGAAGTTGTGTAAGAATGTAGAAGTTTGACAATAAATCGAGAATTTGTTTGCAGGAAGTTGTGTAAGAATGTAGAAGTTTGACAATATTTCGAGACTTTATCTGAAGGAAGATGTGTAAGAATGTAGAAGTTTGACGATATCTCGAGACTTTATTTGCAGGAAGTTGTGTAAGAATGTAGAAGTTTGACAATATCTCGACCCTTTGTTTGCAGGAAGTTGTGTAAGAATGTAGAAGATTGACCATATCTCGAGAAATATTTGAAGGAAGTTGTGTAAGAAGGTAGAAGTTTTACAATATCTCGAGACTTTATTTGAAGGAATTAGTGTAAGAATGTAGAAGTTTGACGATATCTTGAGACTTTATTTGAATGAAGTTGTGTAAGAATGTAGATGTTTGACAATATCTCGAGACTTTATTTAAAGGAAGTTGTGCAAGAATATAAAAGTTTGGCGATATATCGAGACTTTATATGCAGGAAGTTGTGTAAGGATGTAGAAGTTTGACAATATCTCGAAACTTTACTAAAAGGAAGTTGTGTAAGAATGTAGAAGTTTGACAATATCTCGAGACTTTGTTTGCAGGAAGTTGTGTAAGAATGTAGAAGATTGACAATATCTCGAGACTTTGTTTGCAGGTAGTTGTGTAAGAATGTAGAAGTTTGACAATATCTCGAGACTTTATTTGAAGTTAGTTGTGTAAGAATGTAAAAGGATGACATTATCTCGAGACTTTATTTGTTGGAAGTTGTGTAAAGTGTAAGAAGGTAGAAGTTTGACAATACCTCAAGACTTTATTTGCAGGAATTTGTGTAAGAAAGTAGAAGTTTAACAATATCTCGAGACTTTATTTGACGGAAGTTTTGTAAGAATGTAGACGTTTGACAATATCTCGAGACATTGTTTGCAGGAAGTTGTGTAAGTATGTAGAAGTCGGACAAAATCTCGAGACATTGTTTGCAGGAAGTTATGTAAGAAATTAGAAGTTTGACGATATCTCGAGACTTTATCTGAAGGAAGTTGTGTAAGAATGTAGAAGTTTGACAATATATCGAGACATTGTTTGCAGGAAGTTGTGTAAGAATGTAAAAGTTTGACGATATCTCGAGACTTTATCTGAAGGAAGTTGTGTAAGAATGTAGAAGTTTGACAATATCTCAAGGCTTTATTTGAAGGAAGTTGTGTACGAATGTAGAAGTCTGACAATATCTCGTCGAGACTTTATTTGCAGGAAGTTGTGTAAGGACGTAGAACTTGACATTATCTCGAGACTTTGTTTTCAGGAAATTGTGTAAGAATGTAGAAGTTTGACAATATCTCGAAACTTTGTTTGCAGGAAGTTGTGTAAGAATGTAGAAGTTTGACAATAAATCGAGACTTTTTTTGCAGGAAGTTGGGTAAGAATGTAGAAGATTGACAATATCTCGTGACTTTATCTGAAGGAAGTTGTGAAAGAATGTAGAAGTTTGACGATATCTCGAGACTTTATTTGCAGGAAGTTTTGTAAGAATGTAGAAGTTTGACAATATCTCGAGACTTTGTTTGCAGGAAGTTGTGTAAAAATGCAGAGGTTTGACAATATCTCGAGACTTTAAGTGAAGGGAGTTGTGTAAGAATGAAGAAGTTTGACAATATCTCGAGACTTTATTTGCACGAATTTGTGTAAGAAGGTAATAGTTTGACAATATCTCGAGACTTTATTTGAAGGAAGTTGTTTAAGAATGTAGACGTTTGACAATATCTCGAGACATTGTTTGCAGGAAGTTGTGTTACAATGTAGATGTTTCACAATATTTTGAGACTTTGTTTGCAAGAAGTTGTGTAAGAATGTAGAAGTTTGACACTATCTCGAGCCTTTGTTTGCAGGAAGTTGTGTAAAAAGGTAGAAGTTTGACAATATCTCGAGACTTTATTTGCAGGAAGTTGTGTAAGAACGTAGAAGTTTGACAATATCTCGAGACTTTGTTTGCAGGAAGTTGTGTAAGAATGTAGAAGTCTGACAATATTTCGAGACGTTGTTTGCAGGAAGTTGTGTAAGAATGTAGAAGTTTGACAATATCTCGAAAGACTTTATATGCAGGAAGTTTTGTAAGAAGGTAGAAGTTTGACACTATCTCGAGCCTTTGTTTGCAGGAAGTTGTGAAAAAAGGTAGAAGTTTGACAATATCTCGAGACTTTGTTTGCAGGAAGATGTGTAAGAATGTAGAAGTTTGACACTATTTCGAGCCTTTGTTTGCAGGAAGTTGTGTAAAAAGGTAGAAGTTTGACAATATCTCGAGACTTTATTTGCAGGAAGTTGTGTAGGAATGTAGAAGTTTGACAATAAATCGAGACTTTATTTGAATGAAGTTGTGTAAGAATGTAGAAGTTTGACGATATCTCAAGACTTTATTTAAAGGAAGTTGTGTAAGAATATAAAAGTTTGGCGTTATATCGCGACTTTATTTGCAGGAAGATGTGTAATGATGTAGAAGTTTGACAATATGTCGAGACTTTATTTAAAGGAAGTTGTGTAAGAATGTAGAAGTTTGACAATATCTCGAGACTTCGTTTACAGGAAGTTGTGTAAGAATGTAGAAGATTGACAATATCTCGAGACTTTGTTTGCAGGTAGTTGTGTAAGAATGTAAAAGTTTGACAATATCTCGAGACTTTATTTGAAGTAAGTTGTGTAAGAATGTTAAAGGTTGACAATATCTCGAGACTTTATTTGTTGGAAGTTGTGTGTAAAGTGTAAGAAGGAAGAAGTTCGACAATATCTCGAGACTTTATTTGCAGGAAGTTGTGTAAGAATGTAGAAGTTTAACAATATCTCGAGACTTTATTTGACGGAAGTTTTGTATTAATGTAGACGTTTGACAATATCTCGAGACATTGTTTGCAGGAAGTTGTGTAAGAATGTAGAAGTCGGACAATATCTCGAGACATTGTTTGCAGGAAGTTATGTAAGAATGTAGCAGTTTGACGATATCTCGAGACTTTATCTGAAGGAAGTTGTGTAAGAATGTAGAAGTTTGACAATATCTCGAGACATTGTTTGCAGGAAGTTGTGTAAGAATGTAGAAGTCGGACAATATCTCGAGACATTGTTTGCAGGAAGTTATGTAAGAATGTAGAAGTTTGACGATATCTCGAGACTTTATCTGAAGGAAGTTGTGTAAGAATGTAGAAGTTTGACAATATCTCAAGACTTTATTTGAAGGAAGTTGTGTAAGAATGTAGAAGTTTGACATTATCTCGAGACTTTGTTTGCAGGAAGTTGTGTAAGAATGTAGAAGTTTGACAATATCTCGAAACTTTGTTTGCAGGAACTTGTTTAAGAATGTAGAAGTCTGACAATATCTCGAGACTTTGTTTTCAGGAATGTGTGTAAGAATGTAGAAGTTTGACAATATCTCGAGACTTTACTTGCAGGAAGTTGTGTAAGAAGGTAGAAGTTTGACAATATCTCGAGACTTTACTTGCAGGAAGTTGTGTAAGAAGGTAGAAGTTTGACAATATCTCAAGACGTTGTTTGCAGGTAGTTGTGTAAGAATGTAGAAGTTTGACAATATCTCGAGCCTTTGTTTGCAGGAAGTTGTGTTAGAAGGTAGAAGTTTGACAATATCTCGAGACTTTACTTGCAGGAATTTGTGTAAGAAGGTAGAAGTTTGACAATATCTCGAGACTTTATTTGCAGGAAGTTGTGTAAGAATGTAGAAGTTTGACAATATCTCGACCCTTTGTTTGCAGGAAATTGTGAAAGAATGTAGAGGTTTGAAAATATCTCGAGACTTTAAGTGAAGGGAGTTGTTTAAGAGTGTAGAAGTATGACAATATCTCGAGACTTTATTTGCACGAAGTTGTGTAAGAAGGTAAAAGTTTGACAATATCTCGAGACTTTATTTGAAGGAAGTTGTTTTAGAATGTAGACGTTTGACAATATCTCGAGACATTGTTTGCAGGAAGTTGTGTAAGAATGTAGATGTTACACAATATTTTGAGACTTTGTTTGCAAGAAGATGTGTAAGAATGTAGAAGTTTGACACTATCTCGAGCCTTTGTTTGCAGGAAGTTGGGTAAAAAGGTAGAAGTTTGACAATATCTCGAGACTTTATTTGCAGGAAGTTGTGTAAGAATGTAGAAGTTTGACAATAAATCGAGACTTTGTTTGCAGGAAGTTGGGTAAGAGTGTAGAAGTTTGACAATAACTCGAGACTTTGTTTGCAGGAAGTTGTGTAAGAATGTAGAAGTCTGACAATATATCGAGACGTTGTTTGCAGGAAGTTGTGTAAGAATGTAGAAGTTTGACGATATCTCGAGACTTTATCTGAAGGAAGTTGTGAAAGAATGTAGAAGTTTGACGATATCTCGAGACTTTATTTGCAGGAAGTTTTGTAAGAATGTAGAAGTTTGATAATATCTCGAGACTTTATTTGCAGGAAGTTGTGTCAGAGTGTAGAAGTTTGACAATATCTCGAGACTTTGTTTGCAGGAAGTTGTGTAAGAATGTAGAGGTTTGACAATATCTCGAGACTTTAAGTGAAGGGAGTTGTGTAAGAATGTAGAAGTTTGACAATATCTCGAGCCTTTGTTTGAAGGAAGTTGTGTAAAAAGGTAGAAGTTTGACAATATCTCGAGACTTTATTTGCAGGAAGTTGTGTAAGAATGTAGAAGTTTTACACTATTTCGAGCCTTTGTTTGCAGGAAGTTGTGTAAAAAGGTAGAAGTTTGATAATATCTCGAGACTTTGTTTGCAGGATGTTGTGTAAGAATGTAGAAGTTTGACAATAAATCGAGACTTTGTTTGCAGGAAGTTTGTAAGAATGTAGAAGTTTGACAATATCTCGAGACTTTGTTTGCAGGAAGTTGTGTAAGAATGTAGAAGTCTGACAATATATCGAGTTGTTGTTTGCAGGAAGTTGTGTAAGAATGTAGAAGTTTGACAATATTTCGAGGCTTTATCTGAAGGAAGATGTGTAAGAATGTAGAAGTTTGAGGATATCTCGAGACATTATTTGCAGGAAGTTGTGTAAGAATGTAGAAGTTTGACAATATCTCGTTCCTTTGTTTGCAGGAAGTTGTGTAAGAATGTAGAAGATTGACAATATCTCGAGACTTTATTTGAAGGAATTAGTGTAAGAATGAAGAAGTTTGACGATATATCGAGACTTTTTTTGCAGGAAGTTGTGTAAGGATGTAGAAGTTTGACAATATCTCGAGACATTATTTAAAGGAAGTTGTGTAAGAATGTAGAAGTTTGACAATATCTCGAGACTTTGTTTTGCAGGAAGTTGTGTAAGAATGTAGAAGATTGACAATATCTCGAGACTTTGTTTGCAGGTAGTTGTGTAAGAATGTAGAAGTTTGACAATATCTCGAGATTTTATTTGAAGTTAGTTGTGTAAGAATGTAAAAGGTTGACAATATCTCGAGACTTTATGTGTTGGAAGTTGTGTAAAGTGTAAGAAGGTAGAAGTTTGACAAGACTTATCTCGAGACGTTATTTGCAGGACGTTGTGTAAGAATGTAGAAGTTTAACAATATCTCGAGACTTTATTTGACGGAAGTTTTGTAAGGACGTAGAACTTTGACAATATCTCGAGACATTGTTTGCAGGAAGTTGTGTAAGAATGTAGAAGTTTGACAATATCTCGAGACATTGTTTGCAGGAAGTTATGTAATAATGTAGAAGTTTGACGATATCTCGAGACTTTATCTGAAGGAAGTTGTGTAAGAATGTAAAAGTTTGACAATATCTCGAGACATTGTTTGCAGGAAGTTGTGTAAGAATGTAGAAGTCGGACAATATCTCGAGACATTGTTTGCAGGAAGTTATGTAAGAATGTAGAAGTTTGACGATATCTCGAGACTTTATCTGAAGGAAGTTTTGTAAGAATGTAGAAGTTTGACAATATCTCAAGACTTTTTTTGAAGGAAGTTGTGAAAAAATGTAGAAGTTTGACAATATCTCGAGACTTTATTTGCAGGAAGTTGTGTAAGAATGTAGAAGTTTGACAATATCTCGAGACTTTGTTTGCAGTAAGTTGTGTAAGAATGTAGAAGTTTGACAATATCTCGTCGAGACTTTATTTGCAGGAAGTTGTGTAAGGACGTAGAACTTTGACAATATCTAGAGACTTCGTTTGCAGGAAATTGTGTAAGAATGTAGAAGTTTGACAATATCTCCAAACTTTGTTTGCAGGAATGTGTGTAAGAATGTAGAAGTTTGACAATATCTTGAGACCTTGTTAGCAGGAAGTTGTGTAAGAATGTAGAAGTTTGACAATATCTCGAAAGACTTTATTTGCAGGAAGTTGGGTAAGAAGGTAGAAGTTTGACAATATCTCGAGACGTTGTTTGCAGGAAGTTTTGTAAGAATGTAGAAGTTTGACAATATCTCGAGACTTTGTTTGCAGGTAGTTGTGTAAGAATGTAGAGGTTTGACAATAAATCGAGACTTTATTTGAATGAAGTTGTGTACGAATGTAGAAGTTTAACGATATCTCGAATCTTTATTTAAAGGAAGTTGTGTAAGAATATAAAAGTTTGGCGATATATCGAGACTTTATTTGCAGGAAGTTGTGTAAGGATGTAGAAGTTTGACAATATGTCGAGACTTTACTTTAAGGAAGTTGTGTAAGAATGTAGAAGTTTGACAATATCTCGAGACTTTGATTGCAGGAAGTTGTGTAAGAATGTAGAAGATTGACAATATCTCGAGACTTTCTTTGCAGGTAGTTGTGTAAGAATGTAGAAGTTTGACAATATCTCGAGACTTTATTTGAAGTTAGTTGTGTAAGAATGTAAAAGGTTGAACATATCTCGAGACTTTATTTGTTGGAAGTTGTGTAAAGTGTAAGAAGGTAGAAGTTTGACAATATCTCGAGACTTTATTTGCAGGAAGTTGTGTAAGAATGTAGAAGTTTAACAATATCTCGAGACTTTATTTGACGGAAGTTTTGTAAGAATGTAGACGTTTGACAATATCTCGAGACATTGTTTGCAGGAAGTTGTGTAAGAAAGTAGAAGTCGGACAATATCTCGAGACATTGTTTGCAGGAAGTTATGTAAGAATGTAGAAGTTTGACAATATCTCGAGACTTTATCTAAAGGAAGTTGTGTAAGAATGTAGAAGTTTGACAATATCTCGAGACATTGTTTGCAGGAAGTTGTGTAAGAATGTAGAAGTCGGACAATATCTCGAGACATTGTTTGCAGGAACTTATGTAAGAATGTAGAAGTTTGATGATATCTCGAGACTTTATCTGAAGGAAGTTGTGTAAGAATGTAAACGTTTGACAATATCTCAAGACTTTATTTGAAGGAAGTTGTGTAATAATGAAGAAGTTTGACAATATCTCGAGACTTTGTTTGCAGGAAATTGTGTAAGAATGTAGAAGTTTGACAATATCTCGAAACTTTGTTTGCAGAAACTTGTGTAAGAATGTAGAAGTTTGACAATATCTCGAGACTTTGTTTGCAGGAATGTTTGTAAGAATGTAGAAGTTTGACAATATCTTGAGACCTTGTTTGCAGGAAGTTGTGTAAGAATGTAGAAGTTTGACAATATCTCGAAGGACTTTATTTGCAGGAAGTTTTGTAAGAAGGTAGAAGTTTGACAATATCTCGAGACGTTGTTTGCAGGAAGTTGTGTAAGAATGTAGAAGTTTGACAATATCTCGAGTCTGTGTTTGCAGGACGTTGTGTAAGAATGTAGAAGTTTGACAATATCTCGAGCCTTTGTTTGCAGGAAGTTGTGTAAGAAGGTAGAAGTTTGACAATATCTCGAGACTTTACTTGCAGGAAGTTGTGTAAGAAGGTAGAAGTTTGACAATATCTCAGGACGTTGTTTGCAGGAAGTTGTGAAAGAATGTAGAGGTTTGACAATATCTCGAGACTTTAAGTGAAGGGAGTTGTGTAAGAATGTAGAAGTTTGACAATATCTCGAGACTTTATTTGCACGAAGTTGTGTAAGAAGGTAAAAGTTTGACAATATCTCGAGACTTTATTTGAAGGAAGTTGTTTAAGAATGTAGACGTTTGACAATATCTCGAGACATTGTTTGCAGGAAGTTGTGTAAGAATGTAGATGTTTTACAATATTTTGAGACTTTGTTTGGAAGAAGTTGTGTAAGAATGTAGAAGTTTGACACTATCTCGAGCCTTTGTTTGCAGGAAGTTGTGTAAAAAGGTAGAAGTTTGACAATATCTCGAGACTTTATTTGCAGGAAGTTGTGTAAGAATGTAGAAGTTTGACAATAAATCGAGACTTTGTTTGCAGGACGTTGGGTAAGAATGTAGAAGTTTGACACTAACTCGAGACTTTGTTTGCAGGAAGTTGGGTAAGAATGTATAAGATTGACAATATATCGAGACGTTGTTTGCAGGACGTTGTGTAAGAATGTAGAAATTTGACGATATCTCGAGACTTTATCTGAAGGAAGTTGTGAAAGAATGTAGAAGTTTGGCGATATCTTGAGACTTTATTTGCAGGAAATTTTGTAAGAATGTAGAAGTTTGATAATATCTCGAGACTTTGTTTGCAGGATGTTGTGTAAGAATGTAGAAGTTTGACAATATCTCGAGACTTTATTTGCACGAAGTTGTGTAAGAAGGTAAAAGTTTGACAATATCTCGAGACTTTATTTGAAGGAAGTTGTTTAAGAATGTATACGTTTGACAATATCTCGAGACATTGTTTGCAGGAAGTTGTGTAAGAATGTAGATGTTTAACAATATTTTGAGACTTTGTTTGCAGGAAGTTGTGTAAGAATGTAGAAGTTTGACACTAGTTCGAGCCTTTGTTTGCAGGAAGTTGTGTAAAAAGGTAGAAGTTTGACAATATCTCGAGACTTTATTTGCAGGAAGTTGTGTAAGAATGTAGAAGTTTGACAATAAATCGAGACTTTGTTTGCAGGAAGTTTGTAAGAATGTAGAAGTTTGACAATATCTCGAGACTTTGTTTGCAGGAAGTTGTGTAAGAATGTAGAAGTCTGACAATATATCGAGACGTTGTTTGCAGGAAGTTGTGTAAGAATGTAGAAGTTTGACAATATTTCGAGACTTTATCTGAATTAAGATGTGTAAGAATGTAAAAGTTTGAGGATATCTCGAGACTTTATTTGCATGAAGTTGTGTAAGAATGTAGAAGTTTGACAATATCACGACCCTTTGTTTGCAGGAAGTTGTGTAAGAATGTAGAAGGTTGACAATATCTCGAGACTTTATTTGAAGGAATTAGTGTAAGAATGTAGAAGTTTGACGATATATCGAGACATTATTTAAAGGAAGTTGTGTAAGAATTTAAAAGTTTGGCGATATATCGAGACTTTTTTTGCAGGAAGGTGTGTAAGAATGTAGAAGTTTGACAATATCTCGAGACTTTGTTTGCAGGAAGTTGTGTAAGAATGTAGAAGATTGACAATATCTCGAGACTTTGCTTGCAGGTAGTTGTGTAAGAATGTAGAAGTTTGACAATATCTCGAGACTTTATTTGAAGTTAGTTGTGTAAGAATGTAAAAGGTTGACAATATCTCGAGACTTTATTTGTTGGAAGTTTTGTAAAGTGTAAGAAGGTAGAAGTTTGACAATATCTCGAGACTTTATTTGCAGGACGTTGTGTAAGAATGTAGAAGTTTAACAATATCTCGAGACTTTATTTGACGGAAGTTTTGTAAGAATGTAGACGTTTGACAATATCTCGAGACATTGTTTGCAGGAAGTTGTGTAAGAATGTAGAAGTCGGACAATATCTCGAGACATTGTTTGCAGGAAGTTATGTAATAATGTAGAAGTTTGACGATATCTCGAGACTTTATCTGAAGGAAGTTGTGTAAGAATGTAAAAGTTTGACAATATCTCGAGACATTGTTTGCAGGAAGTTGTGTAAGAATGTAGAAGTCGGACAATATCTCGAGACATTGTTTGCAGGAAGTTATGTAAGAATGTAGAAGTTTGACGATATCTCGAGACTTTATCTGAAGGAAGTTGTGTAAGAATGTAGAAGTTTGACAATATCTCGAGCCTTTGTTTGCAGGTAGTTGTGTAAGAATGTAGAAGTTTGACAATATCTCGAGACTTTACTTGCAGGAAGTTGTGTAATAAGGTAGAAGTTTGACAATATCTCAAGACGTTGTTTGCAGGAAGTTGTGTAAGAATGTAGAAATTTGGCAATATCTCGAGACTTTGTTTGCAAGAAGTTGTTTAAGAAGGTAGAAGTTTGACAATATCTCGAGACTTTGTTCGCAGGAAGTTGTGTAAGAATGTAGACGTGTTAAAATATCTGGAGACTTTTTTTGCAGGAAGTTGTGTAAGAAGGTAGAAGTTTGACAATATCTCGAGACTTTATTTGCAAGAAGTTGTTTAGGAAGGTAGACATTTGGCAATATCTCGAGACTTTATTTGAAGAAAGTTGTGTAAGAATGTAGAAGTTTGACAATATCTCGAGACTTTGTTTGCAGGAAGTTGTGTAAGAATGTTGAAGTTTGACAATACCTCGAGACTTTGTTTGCAGGAAGTTGTGTAAGAATGTAGACGTTTGACAATATCTCGAGACATTGTTTGCAGGAAGTTGTGTAAGAATGAAGAAATTTGACAATATCCCGAGACCTTATTTGAAGGAAGTTGTGTATGAATGTAGAAGTTTGACAATATCTCGAGACTTTATTTGCATGAAGTTGTGTAAGAAGGTAGATGTTTGACAATATCTCGAGACATTATTTGAAGGAAGTTGTGTAAGAAGGTAGAAGTTTGACAATATCTCGAGACTTTTTTGCAGGAAGTTGTGTAAGATGGTAGAAGTTTGACAAGTAATAATTCACGACCAACCATGACTTTTCCAACAATGTTACAGATTAATAGCCCACCGAGCATCTTTAAATTAATTTATATCACGAACTTTTCATTAATTTTATAATCGTAAAGCATCGTAAAACAGCAACTGATCAAGTGATTTCTTGAAATATGGGTTTCCCAAATAAGGAATTCCTACCGTATTTTAACAGTTATCCCATTCTTCGTTCAGGCTTATATTTTATTTATAGATCATTAATTTAACGAAATGTGACCGTTCTTCCAAAAACATAGCAACAGCCCCGCTATCGTTCTTATACGAATAATCGCTCTAGTCGTGTTCTCCGGTTTGGTGTCGAGCTATTTTTTTGTTGGAGCCAAATCACTATTGGGGATCAAACAACGCTGTTTTGCAATAATTCCGACACAGAGTTAAAGTACGTTTTAGTTTTGTTTCCTCATACACTCTACAAGTTTCAGGCAAATCTAATAATGACTACACGTAACCAAAACGTACAGTAAACACATATTTAATACCACAAGCCAATAAGATAGACTATCTAGCAACACGCATTTTTATACTAAGAATTTGTACTGTATATAAAACAATTTTAAAAGAGACATCTTAAATGTCTTATCGGTTCGTGTTTTAGGTGTACTCGCTGATAAAATATCATGAACCCATTGATCACTTGATAACAAAAGCGCGTAAAGTAATTTATCTTAAGTTATTTTTCTTAAGTTTTTTTGGATGATACTTAATACAACATTGGTAGGGGACTAGCAAGAGTCGACAACTTTTTTAGCCATATTAGAAAACATCTACAAAATCCTACGAAATCCCTCGCTTAAATTGCGTTACACACCATTTAGGAATCACCCCCTGATACAGCTAATTTGATTAATGAAAAATATATAAAAGAAAAATAATTTCAGGTTCACCTATACCACCGTTTATAATAGTGTGTTGAAGCTTTCTTTATAAATGTACATTGTGAATGGTAAGTGCAAAAATCATATTTGAGTGTCATTGAACAAAAAAAGGTATTCAGAGACACATACGATGTATGGTGTCACCCGACTTACATGTCTAAATAATTACAAAATTATTTATGCTGTGTAATACGTTTCCAAAGGTGTCCAACTAGCCATGTCAAACGTTATCTTATAGTTGATGGTCTTCAACTTGGGAATACATTAGCCTTATATATATATTTATTCTAAAACTAATAAATTCATCCAATTAGCGTCCTTTAATTGTACCACGTGACCGTCCAATATTTTCCCGTATTGGATCCAAAAAAGTCCGTATTTTTTTCATATTGGATGATTAAGTGCAAATGCACTTTACCATTGTTTTACAACGATAAAAGCCGTTGACCGTAAAAATGATCCGAATGAAAAGAGAAATGTAGAACTTAATAAAATATTGGACCATACAGTATGGAACATAAATGGAATAGTCTTTAAACGCTTGAAAAGTCATGCTTCATTTATTAGATGTAGAATAAAAAGGTTATTAGACGATTTACTGTACAATACGGGATATATTTGGACTCGTACACAGCTTGAAAAGTCATATTGGACTCGCCTAACGGCTCGTCCAATATGACTTTTCAAGCTGTGTACTCGTCCAAATATATTCCCGTATTGTACAGTAAAACGTCTAATAACCTATAAATATAAAGACATCATCATATTCATAGCACGGTGTTACCATTCGATCGTTGTATGTCTGTGGTTAACCGCATTGTTTTTTTTCTAAGAATTCAAAATCAACAGAATAAAATATCTTCTGGCTTTAGAAAAAGGAACTATCAAAGCGAACCATTTGTTAGTTTGTTAAGGCCACAATGATGATTAGATTTGACGGAGAATATACAATGTTACAAAAATTAATAATAGTAATTGATTATACTAGTATTCTTATATGAGAAAATGTTTAAAAAGTGGTCAGATTTGTGCTCAATTCAACCTTGTTTTGTTGTTACATGTGTACTTGAAGCACGACTGACTGACATGCAGCTCCATAAAGGGAAATTAAAATTTCACGACATGTCATTTTAATGTAACCGCCATAAGTGTATATAATGCACGATTTTGTGACAGATCTTTAAATGCAACAGTCACGAATATCAATTGTTCAAGATTGTGTGACAAGTCCGTATAATACAATATCCACAAGTGTCTACACTATTTGTCAGAATCATTCGACGATTCAAAAACATGTAGACAAGAAGGGAAAGATCCGGCTATTGGCAGAAACATTCGGTTATTCTTTCCAAATCATTCCAATTACCTAATTCCTACATTTCTCTAACCCAAGCATGTCAAGCATATTTATTCAATATAGAAAGACTTGGAAGAGAGTTTTAAACAGCCGCCGTCCTGAAAACTCTCTCAAAATTAGAATTTAGCAATAACCGTGAAAACATTAAACTGTTGTCCAAAAACACAACGATTGATAGTATACAGCACAAACACCTGAAGGGACATAGTATTGTAGAAACTGACGCCATTTGCTTAACCCATAAATGACCACACTATATTTATTCGATTTTTGAAAAACATTATATAAACCATAAACTATTGGTAAAAAACAAAACGAAAACCATCAATAATCCTTGAATTCTGTTGTTTTACGCACTTTTAGTCATGTCCCATATTTGGGACGCTAGACACTTGAGTTATCAAAATGCATGAAAAATCCATTTTGTTTCATGACACAAGGCATAATTAAAGAATACTTGTGCTTGTTTATCACCATTTTTTAAAACTTCTGCCAATACAGTGTATTTTTTTCTTTTTCTATATAACGAGCATTTGTGGGGGTCCAACATTGACTATTATTATTCAAATTCACGTTGGCTTTCCCCACAAACAAATCACACATTTTCTGTGTGTTGATTAGAGTTATAAATAGCGATAATGGCTATCTTGGCGGAGAGCAGAAAATAATCTACGAATAATCTTCAAGACCTTCCCACCAGATTTTCCCACATTACTCGATGTAAATACCGCACTAAAAATATGTTACGCATTTCCCATTAAGCAGACGGATCAACGGACTGTTCTTATTCGTTAGATAGTCTGTATAGGATCCATTAATTTTACACCACCAGATCATAAATAAATGCAAACAGCGCCAAGCGTCATGTACGTTGCTGTTAATGTTTTTTTCTCACGAGACCTACAATATTATAGCACTTATAACAGACATTTTTTTCAAAATTCAAAACAATTAGAACATTTTTAAGGAGCGAGACACAAAACTAAACATACTTAAGACGTTACTTGACTTTCTGATTTTTTATCTGACAGGCCTAAGCCTCAAGTGTAACCAATTGTGAACCTGTTTTACTGTTAAACTCTTTAAACAAAATTATTTGAATAATACATGTAACCACGCTTTAAGGTAATAGGTTCTTGCACATGTACAATTTTAGTGCCGATGAGCTGTGAAAAATTTATAAAATTATCGCGTCGCTCGTCACGCCCACCCATGGTCCTACAGGTTATTAACAGCAACCACATATTATAATAAGTACTCTTTTTTTCAGAAGAACAGTCACATTCTGGAATGCCCCCATCCCCTGATATCCCCTCACTCGCGACTTTTGAGTAGTGCAATGCAGCTTTCTGCTTTAAAGCAAACCTGTATATCTCATTTTAACTTTATCTTTATTCTACTTAATTCTTGGTCTTAAACACGCGAATGTCTACGTCCCCGCGAGAAAAAAGTGAAATATGCATATCAGAAATGGCCACATCCAGCAGACACAGCCTCCCCACACATCCAAAAGGTAGAGAGGAAAATAGAGCATGTTTTTACAATAATCAGTTTCAAAATGGACGCCAAAAACAATGAACGAAAGTGAGAACCCGAGGGATTACCGTCTTGGAACGGCCAGTGGCAAAATAATTTACCACTAGTGGTTTGAACCAGGTTCTAGGGGGCACCAACCTCACACTTGCCTCAACAGGTTCTCGTATCACAAAACAAGTAAAAATTTTCTTGGTGAAATAACTCCAACCCACCCATCGGCTCAACAATGTTGCATGCAAAAGCACACAAACATATAAAAAATAAGAAGCTATTAGCATTGCAAAGCCAACGGGTAGGTACTCAATGATCTTACCGAAGATACAAAAAACGATTTGAGCTTCTAGGTTCTTTTAAGAAAAGATTTCCCCATAAACCTTCATAAACTCTTAAACCCCTGTCACCGTCGTGCAACAAATTAAAGAAGTAAGCATACTGATCAACTGTAAAAGGGTAAATCACCAGGCCTGCCGAGCGCTGTAAAATATCATGTTGGTAACCTTTCTTTTTAATTTAACAGATGTTTTTTACGAATAACTGGGAAAAGTTAACATTGCCTTTTATCTTCTTAAGTTTGTAAATTAAATCTCCATAAAAACGGCTGTGAAATACCTTGTTGCAATTGTGATCTTAAACTGCACCTGTATTTATGAATTAGATCTGGGTATCGGGGATAAAACTTGTAAAAGGATTTCCTTGATTTGTGATACCGATTACCCTGTTTTAAAAGTTTTGTATGTAATGCACAGATAACGTTCATTGAAATCATTCACATCGTTGCAAGCTCTTGGGAAGCGAACAGGCTGTGATATATAAACCCCGTAAGATGTTGCAAGAGGAACATCTCCGTCTAAAAACGGAAAATTTACTATTTTTAAATTAAAATCATCTCTTTTATCATGTATTTTAGTAGTGACGTTACCATTTTCAATGGACAGATTTAGATCATGAAAGTTTGCTTGCTTCTCTGAAGTGTTCTCTTTATAAGGCTGTAGTTCTTAAGGATAAATCTTAATATGAAATAGGCTAGGCCTAGGTACGGCAAAACATTTTCCAACTTGATTGACATAGTTTCCTTGAGTTCTGATTGAAGAATTCGTCTTTTAAACCTATCTTTGATCTTGACAGGACTCGTGAATCCATTTGGTACAAGTAGCACTAACGAACATATTGTTCACAATTACAGAACATAATACTAGGTGCAGTCAGCAGTACTGGAACCAACTTGTAATAAGAATGTCATACCACCAGTCTTTATTTTATTTAAAAAAAGAAAGAAATTGAAAACATGCAGTTGTCAGGAAAGCACCTTAATCGATTTTAAGGTAATGAATTACAAACACACAGTCAGACTCATAATTATATTCGGTTATTTACGAAATAGATTTATTTATATTAGGCAACCTACACTCATATATCAGAAAAAGGCATAACTGATATTATTTTCATACTGTATGAATTATACATTATGTCAGATACACATCTTTATAACAACACTTAAAAGGGGAAAGGAATACAGTGGCGCAACTATTTCTTGTTTAAAATATTCACGGCAAGCAGTCTGAACAAAGTAAAGGTTTTGTGTGAAAATTACAGGTTTGACCAGATGATTTAAAGGTTTGCAAAGGTTTTGAAAGGTTTTTAAGATTTTGCAAGGAGGCCTGAATAGAAGTGAAATAAAGCATATCAGGAAAGCCATACCCAGCAGACCCCCCCTCCCACACACACACAGCCAAGAAGTAAAGTGGAGAAGAGAGCATGGTTATGCAATGATCAGTTTCAAAACTGATCCCTTAAACAATTTACGAAAGTGAGAACTCAATGGGTTCCCGCTCTGGAACGGTCATTTGCAAAACAATTGGCCACTGACGATTTAAACCAGATTCTAGGGTGTACCAAACCCCCTACAGGTATTCATATGAACATACAATTGGCCACTGAGGATTTAAACCAGATTCTAGGTGCACCAACCCCCCAACAGGTTCTCATATGAACAAACAAGTACATGTTGTCTTTTTGAAATAACTCCAACGCATCAATCAGCTCGAGCACACAAACATAAAACATTTGTTTGAAGCTTATGGCATTGAATGTAAAGAAATAGGGCGGATACTCAATGATCTGAATGTAAAGAAATAGGGCGGATACTCAATGATCTGAATGTAAAGAAATAGGGCGGATACTCAATGATCCTACCGAGAACTGAACACATGGAGTCAAATCATCAAGAACACGATGACGGGGATAAAAGAAACAAATCGAGCTTCTAGGTCCTTTACACGATTTTCCCATTAACCTTCATAAATTTGTAAACCCCCGTGACCGTTGTGCAACCTAAGAGGTAAGCATAATAATCAACTGAAGAGGCCTGCAGAGCGCTGTAGAATATCATGTTGGTAATTTCTTTTCTTTTTTTTTTTTGAAATTACAGATTATTGTTTAAATAAATTGGAGAAATTTACGTTGCCTTTCATTTTCTCAAGTTTAAAAATTTAATCTCCATAAAAACTGGCTGAGAAATACATTGTTGCAATAGTGATTCAAAACTGCACCTGTTGTTTTAAATTAAATCTCGGTATCGGCGATAAATAAATTATCTGATATTAAAGCCATTGTTTATATTAATAAAATATGAAAATATGACCCATTACACTTGTACCATGCATTTATGAATAATTTGAAAAGTTTATCCATGACTTATTAACAAACTGGGTAGACCAAAATTGTAAAGATTTTCCCAATCGGCAGCAAAATGCATATCAAAAACATACAGGTGCTATCACTGCCTCCTTTAACTTACAAGAATCTATATATTATTATATTGAATTAAATAGCAAAGTCTATTTTTGTATGCTCGACACAAAACAAGCCTTCGGTACCGTATGGCTTGATGAAGTGTTCCGAAAACTCCACAAGTTAGGAATAACGGGTAAAATGTGGGCACTTTTAGTGGACGCCCATACATGTATGTCAAGTTGTGTATCGGCCAATGGTATTCGATCGGGGATTCTTGAAGTGCAACAGGGCATCCGACAAGGCGGGGTAATGTCCACATGGATTTATAAACTTTTTTTTGAATGACCTCTTAAACAAACTTGAACAAAGTCACTGTGGAACTTATATTCTAAACACATCGACAGGAAACACTACGCTAGCGGATGACATTGCGCTTATGGCTATTTCACCGGAAAATCTGCAATCAGTTCTAAACATAACTTATAGGTATACCGGAAAATATAGATACGTAATAAATCCTACAAAAAGCCAGGTACTACTTTTCGATAAGCGCTCTAGAATACAACCGACATTAACATTTAAACTGGGCTCTGAAAACATCGCCCAGACGAGACAAGCAAAACATCTTGGTATATTTTTAAATGATAAGCTAACAGATATCGACACAGTTGAAAATGCTACACGGAAAGCAAAGTCATCCCTCTTCTCTCTGTTATCTATAAAAATTAACTCAAAAAATCTAAATCCTATCACATCAGCTTCACTTGTAAGAAGAATATGTATACCTCAACTAATATATGGCTGTGAACGTTGGAGTAACTTAAACCAATTTGAATATGATAAATGAGATAAATTTCAAAGACTTGCAGTTAAAAAGATTCAAAAATTCCATATGAGAACAAGAACTGACTTGTGTTTAAGCATGCTTGGATGGACAAACATTGTTTATGAAATCGATTACCGAAAACTAGTATTTCTTTGCAATTTATGTCATTTACCTGATAAAGTACTGACTTCGCATGTTTTCAACGCGCACCTTTCAATCTATGTTTATTCTGCAGTTAAACAGCAAAATGGATTCATTCCTGATGTTATAAGAATATAATCTTTCACATGTTTTAATTTACTATATTCAGACAGGTGTATTTCCAAACAAAAAAGCTTGGAAAGTAACATGCAGAAACTTAATAAGAAACCACGAAACTTTTAAATGGTCAGAAAGATTAAATAAAGATAATGACTTCGAAAGATTTAGATTTCTGCATACCAATATTGAGCATGCTATAATATGGGAGTGCGCGAACGATTCATAAAGTCTATTTAATGCACATAAAATCAGCAGACTGTGGATAAATAAGCCATTTTACCAAAATAATAGTTTTCTTTGTTCAAAATGCGGAATAATCTCATATGATACAATGAAGCACTGCGCTCTGGAATGTCCAGCGACAGGGGATAAAACAATCTCATTTTTTTCATAAGATTACTGTAATATTTGGTTAGTCTGTTACAATAAAACTAAACAGTAATGATAATGAAACAAAATTCCAAAAACTAATTGGTAGACGAATTTCAGCAATCACTAACCGCAATGTTAATAAGCACTTCCTTAGACTTGCAATTCAATATATCAAAGACACTTTTAACTCGTATTAAAACACATCTACATATTTGAACTTTAAACAATATTGCACTCACAAAAACTCACTTTTTAATTTTGTTGTGACATGTATAATGCATTCTGCGTCGTTTTGTTTGTTGGTAAACATATGAATAATTGTAAACAATTTCGCAGATTGATGTGCTGTACGTATATCATGTGTAAACCATTTTTGCGTTGGTACAAATGTTATGTGTAGACTTATGTCAAAAGTTATAAGACTATGCATGGAGACCGGTCTCGGATCTCGGGCGTCTGGTCCTTGGGGTTTGGGACTGGTGTCCGATCACAGCTTTATAACCGTCAGCCAAATTTGCATCGCTTTGTTGGTGGTACAGATGTAATGTGTAGACAATGTTACGTTGCTCGTTGTTGGTAAAAATTTTATACGTAAACAATTTTGTGTCGCTTTGTTGTGTGGCACAAATGTGATGCTCTGACAATTTTGCGTCTTTGTTGAGTTGTAAATATGTGGTGAATAAATTATTTAATGTCGCCTTATTGCTATTAAGGTGCATATGGGATGTGCTGACAAGTTTGCATCACTTTGCAATGTGGTGCATAATTATGGGATATGCAGGTAATAGTGCGTAGCTCTGTTGTTTGGTACACATCTGATGTGCATACAATATTGCGCCGCTTTCTTATTTGGCACGCATGTGATATGTAAACCACTAGGTATGGTCTGTTGTGATGCACATATCTTATGTACAAACCTTTATGAGTTGTTATGTTGTGAGGTAATTTATAATTTGTTGCAAAGATCACTGTGTCTTTTTTTTTGTTGTCTTGTATATATGTGATGTATAACTCAATTTCACTATTTCATTTCACTTTATGTATCACCATCATTTGTAACATGATTGCATGTTTTTCTTCTCCTATACTTGTATGCCATGCTAATCTTTTTGTGGAAATAAAGAGAATATAAGTAAATCATTAAAATATACAACACATATTTGCTTAAAATTTGGCAGCAACTGTAAATTTGGGGCTTCTAAGCAGTGCAAGGAAGAATCAAAACTGAATCAAACAGTATTTATTCTAAAATAGCATCAATTAATAAACACGAGTAAACATGAATACTTCTAAATGAAGGAAATGGTATCTTTATTTAAACACAGAACATAATTTTTATTTCATGAACATGTAACTTGAACAATAAAACACTACATGTATTAACACATCTAAATACTAAGCAAAGACGAGAGTGGTGAAAAAAATATTTACAACTCTTCTATCTCTTGTTTCCTTAGTCACAACAACACCAAGAACAAAAAAACATACAACAACATCATTTTAATATAGTAACAACAAGAGCTGTCACTTGAAATTGACATATGCCCCCGAAATGCAGCTTTGAAATCAAATAGGTATAAATATGTAATAAATAAACGTATGTAATGAAAACTATGCTTGTGGAAGAGAAAGCATACTGCATGCATATAATGTGAAAGATGAAAGGATCATTTGCTTCAAGTCTGTAGTAAATATTTAGTTAAATAAAGTAAAATATTACATTTTTTTAGAAAATTCGAAGATTATTGGGGAAATTATCCTGGAAAATGATTATTAGAGTTATGGACCTTACTACATATGATGTGGGTAATATGAACAAGAGGGCCATGTTGGCCCTTTATCACTCACCTGAGTACAACAAAGTTGTGTTGTACGAGACCCAACGTCTCGATATGGTGAACATTTACACCAAGTTTTTTTTTAAATCCAATAAGAAACAACAAATCTACAGCTTGGAAAAAAAAGATATTTTTATTAACAGTGACCTTGACCTTTGACCTACCGGCATGGGTATTGTAAGCAACACATCCCCTTGTCATGGTGAACATTTATGTAAAGTTATTTTGAAATCACTCCATTCATCAGGAATTAACAACCCAGACAAGAAAATTTTATTTTTAGTAACAGTGACCTTAACCTTGGACCAACAGGCATGGGTATTGTACGCGAAAGTACACCTGGTCATGGTAAACATTTGAGCCAAGTTATTTTAAAATCCAGTGAGAAATAACAAATTTACAGCCTGGACAAGATTTTTCTATTTTTAGTAACAGTGACCTAGTTTTTGACCCCAAGTGACCCATATTCAAACTCGTCCAATTTATAACTGGGACATATGTCCTGAACAAGTTTCTTTACAATCTGATAATCAGAGTAAAAATGTGACCACTATAGTGTTAACGAGAACATTCTATTTTTAGTAACACTGACCTAGTTTTTTGACCCAGATGACCCATATTCGAACTTGTCCGAGAAATCATTGGGATAAACATCCTGACCAAGTTTCATGACAATCGGAACAAAATGTGACCTCTAGAGTGTTAACAAGAAAATTGTATTTTTAGTCACAGTGACCTAGTTTTTGGACCCAGATGACCCATATTCAAACTCGTTCGAGAAATCATTGGGACAAACATCCTGACCGAGTGTCATGCCAATTAGAACAAAAATATGACCACTAGAGTGTTAACAAAAAAATTCTATTTTTAGTTACAGTGACCTAGTTTTTGGACCAAGATGACCCATATTCAAACTCGTCCTAGAAATCATTGGGACAAACATCTTGACTAAGTTACATGACAATTGATCAGAAATTACTTAGGATATGCACAACTAGGCTTGGTGACAAACACTCCTATGAAGTTTCAATGAAATCCCTCAAGCGGTTTTAGAGAAGAACCGAGGACAAGATTTTGCTAAAAAGGGCCATAACTCAGCCAAAAATAATCCGAGCAGATATTCCTGACAATATGCACAACTAGGCTTGGTGATAAACACTCCTTTGAAGTTTCAAAGAAATCCCTCAAGCGGTTTTGGAGAAGAAGCGAGGACAAGATTATTTCGAACGGACGGACGGACGGTCCGATTACTATATGCCTCCCTTCGGGGGCATAAAAAATATTTCCAAGCAGAGCAGATTGCAAAAGTATTGATCAATGAGGATATCATGTTCATGCAATGTCACACTGTTCACATGCCTAACCAAATTAATAAATACGCATATTTTACTTACAATTTTAAATATACTTTTCATAATAATACATGTATCAAGGAATACGTTTATATGGGTAGCGTCACTGGAAAAGGTACCTTCGGACAGATGACGTCAATCTTTGAAATGACGACATAAATTTAAGCAGACGACATTATTTATTATGCATATCGCGATAAAAACATACATTTTATTGTCAAAATGTGTAACAAAGTCACATTTTAGTTATAAGAACTTGATTTATAGTTGTTAGTTCTTTCTAAATTTAGAAAAATTAAAATATCCCTAAAATGACCGAAGATCCCTGATCATGTGACATGTCCCATATGCATGCAGCTCCCTTATAGCTGTAAAGTAACCTTCGTACATACACTTATTTTTTTTCTAGTAGTACATGTAACTTAGCGTCCTGTTTTTTTTTGTTTTTTATTGTATAATTTGTCATCACTTGCCTTTGTCGATGCCGAATCCATTGGTTACATTTAACACTTGTTTAAGTTTAAAACAGTTTCGCTTTAAGTAGATATACACAATTTTGTTTTAATTCATGTGTGTTGCATGCGAGCTAAGTGATGACATATCATTTTTCTGGATTATATTATAAATTATGTTGATAGGAATATAAATTAAAATGGAGTAGTGCAAAGGATTAAATATCTGAAGCTTTTGAAATGGGGCGCGTCACGGAAAAAAAGTTCCTTCAGACAATCGACGTCAATTCTTGGAATGACGTCATAAAGTTGAGCAGAAGACATTACTTCGTATGTAATTCGCGGCAAAAATACCATTAGGTTGCCAAATTATATAACGAAATCTCTAGTAAGTGATTTGAAAATGAAGGATAAAAGTAAATTATTCCCCAAAATTGTAACAATTAAAATTTCAAAAAATATGATCTAAGACACCGTTTTCCGAGGCGTGCCCCAAATATCTTATTTGGGGCGCGTCAGGGGAAAAGGTGCCTTCGGACAGTTGAGGTCAATCTTTGAAATGACGTCATAAATTTGAGGAGAGACATTAATTATCATGCATTTATCGGTAAAAATACCATTTTATTGTCAAAATGTGTAATAAAATCACATTTTATTTATAAGAAATTTATTTATAGTTGTAAGTTCTTTCTAAATTTAGTAAAAACTAAAATATCACTGAAAATGACCGAAGGTACCTTTTCCCGTGGCGTGCCCCAATTAGTTTTTTTGAAACAGGAAGTAACCAAACAGTTAACAACATCAACTATAAAACATTTAATAACAGTGTATAGATACAATAGCAACAACAACACGAGAACATAATTTACAACGGAGATGCCAGAAGATGTTGACTCATGTAATACTGTTGTATGTTCTTTGTTTTTACATCTGATTCATTCTATCAATAGCTACCGGTGAATTATCGCAGGATAATTTACGGGGCGTCGTTCAGCTGCGAAGATATATATCACCCGAGACTACGCCCCTCGTGATATATCCTTACGCATCTGAACTCCGCCCCTCGAATTATCCTGCGATAATTCACCGGAAGCTATTGATTATTTCTTTAAATAAAAATTATAAAGTGTCCACCCGCCCCTTTTTTATCCCTAAATACGGATAAGAATCTTTTAATTTTAAGTCTCAGGCCTTAGGCATCGGAAACGCCGAGACAACATTTGAAGTTAAGATTACCGTTCGTTCGTACATGACGCAGATACATGATATTTTTGTTGTTGTTTTGTTTTCACATAAATCACAATATTTTAACTGGCTAATTGTAGTGTTCTTTTACTTAAATACACATAATTGTATGCTTTGAATTTTAAATTCTTAGCACATTATGAGATGTATGTAAAAAGAAATTGTACAAGTATTACAATGTCAACTTTATAAGTAAACAAAGCGAAAATCTAAGTGTAACCTAATGACCAGGCGTACTCTTCCCTTATTTTGCGTCCGTAAATCCAAGCTCCAAAAGAAACGTCTGTCACTGCTCTATGTGCTAGCTTATGATATCCGGGGGCTATATCTCTATACAAGATAAGATAATCGTCATAACCGGTTATTTTTGCAGTAATAGTTTTGGTAGCATTATAAACAACCTCATCTAAAAGTAAGTCGGAGATGGAATATATTGAACGTATCACAATAACAACTGTACTTGTGAAAGTTTCTGGTACCACAAAATGGTACATGGGACCATAATGATTGACGTCCGGTATTGTCATCATCGAAGGATCCCCAATACCATAATTAGACCCATGACCGAACTGGGTAACCAGAACAGGTTGCGTGGCTAATACTGATATAGTTTTGGAGCCTGCAAATGTTCTGAATTCTGCATTCCCCCTTTCCATCGAAGAAATCGTCTCGATTATGGCCCCAGTTGCATCGGATATCGTCACAGACGTGTTGCTGAATGCAGCAATAATACTTATTGTGAAATCAGGGCGTGGGTACATATAACTGACAACGTGAAGTTTTCCTAAGGAGTTTATGTTTGGCATTGCTTCGTCAAGATAATCAGCGAGGCCAACACTATTGTTTGGAACGTTGATGAATCTATTTCCAGAAAGCACATAAACTGGAGCCGAAGAGAAAATCATAGACCCTGATAAAGTCAAACCAGCATAAAAGTAGGTATCCATTCTATTGAGTGTAATATTCACCATAACAGATTTAATATCCATCGTTATTAAAGTCCTATCTTCTGTGCTGACGATAAGGAACTGGTCCGGAAAATTCAGGCTCCGGCTCTGAAAACTGGATATAATATACTCTGTTCCAAGCGAGCTTTCCGGCGGGACCAGACTTCCATCTGTGCTATATGTCTTAAAATTGGCAGCAAATAGCATAACCGGTCGATCAGCAGTAATATGAACACCTGCCTTGCTTTCCACCCCTTCGCTCAACGATCCAAATCCCACAGAAAGGTTCAATGTCAACATACCACCCTTTAATTCATGATGCTCGGAAAAGTTACTTAGTTTAGGTATAGAAACAGTAATGTTTGCCGTTCCATCCGGACATGCAATTAAAAGTAAAGGGTAACTATTGTCATTATTTTTCACGTAGCCTGTGATAAAGCTGTATCCATAGTACGCTGAAATGTAAAAAAAACTCAGATGCATATTGTAAACAATGTAACAGTTATAACTGAATTACACACTTTAGTGACATTCACCGTCAAAATCACTTAACAAATATACGTTTGAAATGAAAATGCCATCATAAATTCCTCAAAAGTATTTACGTACGTCAATAGGAAGTAAAAATTGATGTGTTTTTAAAAAACAAATGTAATAAAACAACTAGATAAACATGATATGATGCAAATTTATACAGATGTCACATTTATGAAATTTAAACAAAATAGCAATAATAAAACCTAAATTTCTTTTTTTGTGCGTGGCCATAGCGAAAGACTGCCTATTGATTGACACCGTGCATTTTAATCCGCATCATCAATGTTTTTTAATCGTTCATTTTTATCAGAATTCAGTACAGTGAACGTTTAAGGTTACAAAAGAAACGCACGATACACGATAGACTGACGCACGATACGCGATAGACGGACGCACTAGACATGGTAGAAGCACGATACACGATACTGCCGATTCATATTGTTTGTGTGCAAGATTTCTAAAAATCAGACAATTCTATGAAAATATAAGATGAATGGATGAAATTAAATCATATAAATTTGCATATGAAAGTAACTTATTCACGTTGCACGAAAAATTAAAAGACGCATGATGCACGATACATGATATGCGGTCGCACGATGCACGTTTGACGGACGCACGATACACGTTAGACGGACGCACGATACACGACAGACGGACGCACGATACACGCAAATTTTGTAACATTAAACGTTCACAGTAGCCCTACTGTACAGCATGTTTTGGCATATTTAGGATAAGAAATGAAATGGTGTTTGCATGTGTGAAATATCTTCCTGGGGGCGGTTTTATCAACGCACGTATTACGTACAAGTTTTTGCGTAACTTTAGGCGTAACTTCAAATTTTGTCGCAAATACCGTCCTATCAAACTTTTGCGGATCTTTAAATGCTTATTTTTTTATTTCTTAAATACTAGCGTACTTTTATGTCATGATCAGGGCAGGAGTACATCTCGAATTTGTGTTCCAAAATAGCGGCATCATTTATTAACAAGCAAAAACAAATAAATTTGTTTCTTCACAAAAAGTATTAAGGTTACGAGAGCCAGGATTAATGTAACAGCTGTCTAATTGATGAAATAAAACAAAAAATAAAGGTACTGTAGTCTTGTATTCGGTTTGTTCATAGATTGACGGCCAGCAGGTTTTTTTTGGCCATTATGTGAATAGAAATCTTGCCCTTCCCGTTTTGAATGGTGAAAAGTACAATAGTCCCTCCTGAAATAAAGAATTCCACGTGCAATATTATCCTTTATTCTGTGGAACCAAAATTTTGTTCAGAAATACCTCCTCCCAGGTCTACACACCTTGTAAAAATATGTGATTGCTTCACAGTGAGGATGATGGTATCCTGCCAGTGTATTAATATGGATTTCAGTCATTAACAATTGTTATATTAATTGCGCTTTATTCGTTACATTGTCAGCTTACAACAAGAGAAAACAAACATGCTTTATTCGTTATTTGTTAGCTTACAACAAGAGAAAACAAACATGCTTCATTCGTTATTTGTTACATTGTCAGCTTACAACAAGAAAAAACAAACATGGCAACATTATATATGGGGTTACCTACAAATCACAAAAATAGTATTTTACTTCTCAAAACCTGTAAATCTACCCTTAAAAGTGAAAAATTCACAGATACTAAGTCAAATGAACTCCATTTTTAATGTTCTAGACTAAAAGGAAGGCACTTAATATATGAAATGCAATATGAAATAAGCGTCTAATACCGTATAATGGGTTTTTTCGCGAGCATAATATTTTCGCTATTTTCGCGTCCGACGTGAATTCGCTATAATTAAAAACGCCAACAATTCCCAACAACATTCGCGTTAATATCTGTTAGCGCACTTTTCGCTAATATTACAACCGCGAAAATTAAAATTATGACAAAATCGCGAAAATTTTCGATCGCGAAAATTTTCGATCGCGAAAATAACCCATTATACGGTATAAGAAATGTAGTGCATCAATAGAGTTCATTCACATTGTTACCTCCCCTTAGCGCTCTCTAAAATTGAAGATCATATTTAGTCGATAAATGCACGCGAGGGGGCATCGTTCACTATTGTTAATATGACTAAGTGATTATAAAATTAAGAGCATGTTGATTAATCATTTCAAATTTATAAATAAGTAAGTTCAGTCAAACAACGAAGAATGAAAAAAAACGTTATGATCATTTACAAGCACATCAAGAAAGTTTATGCGCATTTTAAACATTGTTTATCGCGGTATTTTCAGGACGCGAGTAGGCCTTTCCAACGGATTTGTTTGGGTTTTTTTTATGAAAATACACAAGTGAATTGTGTTTACTAAAAATAAATCTGTATAATTGACAATTCAGACGAACATTATCGGACATTGTACCGTTTTACGGCATTTTTTTTGTAACGCTATAATTTATAGTGGAATGAGACATAATATATTCTTATGTAGCTCGTCGGCGACTAGGTTGATATGTGTTTTGCTTTTGAGAAAAAATATTACGTATTTACATAATAGGAAGATTCCAGCTCCAACCCGAGAAATCGTTAAATTGATTGAACCAAACGAATATTGCCGGACGGCAGGCCAACCAAAACTATTCAAAAAAATCCAGAGAGTTTTTTTTTAATAAAAACTATTTTAATGTTGAAGTTCGTAATTGTTGTCGCTGAAGGTTTTGAAATATAATATTTTCATTTCTGTTTAAAATCTAAATGACCATGGACCAAAACAAATGAACGGGACTGCGATATTCAGGTCCGAGTTTAGTTTTATGACACTTATATCTGTTGTGTACATGTGTGCCCGAGGCATCGTGTCACTATCACGTAATCTCTCAATAAACAGGAACTTTTGGAGCCCTGACCAAGACCAAGTTTATTAATATTAATTAATATTATTGTAAAACCCATTCTAAATTCAGTTAAATTTATGTTTCATTAATTATCCTTTTCAATATTTTAAAATCCTGAGATTTTGCTTGATCCTTAGATCCGGAGAAGAACCGTGCGGTCCGGAGATTTCAGATAAAATCCTGAGATTTTGGAGGTCTGCGAACATTTTATCTTCTTTCTACATCATTCCTGTAACACGTAAGTATTCATGAAATGCGACTTAAACTATTGTCTATTGACTATGGCTGACTATTTTATAAAAAAAGATGTTTATAATAACATGAATAAGACGTAAACTACTACATGATCTGCCATTTCAACGCTACAAATTATAGTTATAGAAATATGGGACTGAACTCGTGAAAATTTTTAGGTATTCGAAAAGTTAACGCTTGAAGTGACAATAACATTTAAGTTCAATTTGATGATTTGAGATAATTAATTTTAAGTCTCCTCAAATGTCAGATATCAAACAAGTTTTCACACCTCAATATGTCACCATCGTTTTCTGGGCGGGCAGAATGGGAATGGGAACATTGTGTCAAATATATAGGGACAATAAACAGTAACACGGTCGTGTTCAAAGTATGAATTCTAGTTCTTAAACATAAACATTTAAATCAAGGACTGATAAAAGAAATTTACGAAAGATAACAGTAAATGTTAGTTTTAAACATATGATTGGACGAAATAAAAAAAGTAAAATTTTAACACAATTAGAAATCTTAACGGGCGTTGAATACAACGACGATACATTGCTGAATTCATTCGTTTACCTCCAATTTAGAGAGATCATGTAACATAAAATATATTTCCTGAAGTAAACGCATTTTGTCAGGAAAACTCGATACGCTTATATATGTGTCTGTGGAAAATATACAGTAATGTGTAATCCACAATGTATTTGTTTTCATATAAGACTTTCTGATTCAAAGTTTCAACCACGTCTTTGATTGTTTTACGCTTTTCACAGTCAAATCTTGCCGACCAGACGTTTTAAGCCTATTATATTCGGAAATTCTAAAACTCGAATTTATTATGCTTTATCATAATTATTATTATAATTTATCATTAGCTTTAAGACGACACCGTGAACATGTCTGTTCATTCTGTTAGCAATGCCACAGTTAAATGCCTCCTCACTTGTCGGTTTAGGATAAAACCAATATTTTCCGCACTTAACGTGTCGTACGACGCATGCGCACAACAATGTGAAAGACCTCTATTCCAGTCTGGATATCACATGACGCAATACGGTTGTAAGTCACTTTTTGAAAAGTTTTCAGTATTAACAAAAAACTAATTTGTGATTCTCATGTTTGAAAGTTCATTCTTTTCTGTTTATATTATCCATTATGACAAAATATGTTCTAAATAAACTTATAAAAAAAAGAATTGTTAAAAAAATTAACAGAGGAGATATTAAATTTTTTTATAAATAAACGACTTGCAACCGTTTTCCACTTAAAATTGGATAGAAATGAAAACAATGTTTTAGTGAAAAAGAGATGTAACTCAGAACATTTTTTTAATGACGAGAGTATTTTATTTTAAATAGCATTACTCATAAGCATTCTTATGTTTATGTGTTAAATGTATATTTATTTAATCTTATAATAATGATTTTGTAAACTAAATTAAAGGTAATATGTTTGGGATTTCAAATGAAGCAAATTCCAAGCAAATTTTAATTATTCCACTTTTAACCCCACCTCATTCTGGCCTTAGGTCATTTTGATGCAAGAGAAATTCTGAAAAAAGGTATATGATATGCAGGTACCTTTTAATGGACAATATTTTGTCTGCTGCATTTTGAATTAAAAACAATATGATCCATGTTTTGAAATTTTTTACCTACTGGTCAAAATTATACATTTTATGGTTTTTATTGTTCAACAAAGTTTAAACTTGTGTGATCATTTTGAGATAAAAATCAGGTATGTATTCAATCTAGAAATGTGTCTATTTCTAGACAATGCCACAGTTAAAATTGTGGCTGTGGAAAATATATAGTAACGTGTAATCCATGATGGCCCTGTCATATGAATAACGATGATGGCCCTGTCATATGAATAATGGCCCGAGGGCTTTAGCACGAGGGACATTATAATATGACAGGGCCATTATAGACAAGTGGCACTGCTTGCCCATTCATTTACCTATTTATTACATGTGTACATTAAAATTGAATCTCGCTTCACTTGGTACTTTTAGCACTTTCACTAATTTATATACTACGTCATGAAACCATTTAATTCGTCATTTGGATGATATGTGACGTAATTTAACGACTGTAAACAGTAGGCTACAGTATCATTTGTTTTGTTTTGTTAAAATTCAAGGGACAGGACAGGAATTCGCTGAACTTTGAATGCTAGAAGTGATTTTCGAGGTATGACTCTGTACTGTAAATTCTATGATTTGTGAGTGTTTAATTCTTATACCTCTGCTGCGATCTTCGTTAACACAAGACTTTATGTGAATTATGGAGAAAATGAATGGAAAATAAAAAAAAAAGAGAAAAGTGATTTTAAAACGGTGGCATTACTTGGGTTGGTCCAATTTATTCTTATTTTAATGATGAAATGTGATGAAACCAAGGATAACTATTGAAAGACTAAAAATAAAATCGCAGGGCCATTATCGATAATGTCCCTGCCTCTCATAAGTTAATGCCCTGCAACCCTGAGTGACGCTTCCGGTCGTCACTAAAATGTGTTACTATTTATAGTAACACATGTAATAAAATATTTACATATATGTAGTAGAAATCAATATTAATCTAACATGACGTCATCGACGTCAAAACGTTCGCGGAAAGTAAAAATTGTTTGACGCGCTCACTCGAATTTTAATTGCTATAACGATGAACGAGTAGAAAATGCAATATAAAAGGTGCATTTCAAATTCTATTCTTTTTTACTGATTCTGTGTGTTTTAAGCTTAACAGTGAATCAGTATGAGTAGAATATTCCAGAAATCCCAATATCCATTAAAGTCTTAATAATTTTGACTTAAAAATACATTTGCTAAATAGAACCTTTTCAATATTGCGAGTACTGCTACAAATGCAATTTTTTTCGTGATTCTGCGTAACTGCACAAGTTGTCTTGGCGCGAATTAATGTAGGTTATGACATGTAAAATTGTAATATGTTATTGATATTTTTGTCCTGTATAGATCGACAATGATCGAAATACAATAAATTTTATGAGTAGTCATTTTAAAATTGTTTCATGCTATAAGGAATGTACAAGAATTCGGCAAAATCTAATTAGCGGCACTCAGACTGATGTAAATAACACAGTTTGTGGTTCATTTTGCAAGTATTTCTACTTTCTATCGCGGAAACATGGAGGTCCGTATATCATTAAAATTGACGGTTAGCTCCAACTTTTTTTTATTATCTGAAATTATCTTTACTATAAACATGTGAATTTTCGATAAATGAAATATATGTACTTTCACTTTATGCTGTTTTTGTTCTGTTTTAATGAGTGTTATCTTGCCGACATACAATACGTGTTATTTGGATTTCTTAACTAATTTATCACATACCTTCCGGTGTGGGAGTGTAATACATGTAACACACGTTATATATTTTCGAGATATAACTGGTTAAAGGTGCTTAGAAAACTGCGACGAAAATTATATATGTCATCTATGTGTTAAAATCTAAGTTTTCAGTAAACAGGAAGTAGACGAGCAAGAAGCATAAAATCGCTTTACACCATATGGGACTATAGGATAAAGCAATATGCAAAATATCAGGCTGCTGCATAGTTGCTTAGTAAACGGCGACGGAAATTTTGTTACGGACGCACGCACGCTCGGAAGAACGGACAAGGGTAAAACAGTTTATTTGGAATCTGATCACCAAAGACATTTCCTGAAAATTTCATTTTTAAATAAAGGTATAGATTTTATTGACCTTCCAAGTATATTTAAAGATAAAACTGTTGAATTGGCTTTACCTAATTATTTCAAGAATACTGAAACACCCATGGTTTGTTACAAATACAACAAATCAATTAGAAACACAATTTTCAATTACAACAAAATTACCTCGGATTAACAAATTGTTGAGAATACACCAAAATCATGAGACTGTTCTAATTCAAAATTTTGCTGCCGGTCACATCGTTACAGAGGATCTTAATGTTATCAAAGACATTAGAATCCTCAATTTAATTTCTAAAGGTCCGAAATATAGAATTCCTTCGGACATCGACTTTAATACCTGTCGTGCAGAAATTGCAGAGTCTTTAAACTCTTTTTGCAATAGATGGTGTAAACGGGAACATGCTGAGCCTAATGCTCTTTCAAACTGAAAAAAACAAATATTCAAAATAATTGACATTCGTATATCCTTCTATAAAAGAAACATAGCTTTATTACCACCTCGATCTCGTTTAAACTTTCGTCATTTAAAAAGGGCATTCAAGATTTTCACAACAGATTTGTTTTTAAACCTGCTGATAAGGCTTCTAATAATGTAATTATAGTGTGACGTATACACTATAATAATGTTCAAACTGAAGAGCTTAATAGCACTAATGCTTATACATTGACTTCTTCATCTGAGACTGATATTGTTTCGGCAAACACTCTACAAATTACAAAATTTAGAATCAGTGTTGAGCCGAAACAAGACAAAGTACCAACTATGTATAGGTGGCCTAAAACGCACATAACACCGTTCAAAGCAAGATTTATTGCAAACTCTAGTTCTTGTACAACAACAAAATAATCCGTGCTCTTAACATCTTGTCTTACTGCTATAAAAGAACATGTAATTAGGTATTGCGAAAAAGTTTTTGAAACTACTGGCAAAAATTTGTTTTGGTCTATACAAAATACAAATGACGTTTTGAAGAAACTTAAATCAAATAAGGTTCAAGCGTTCTGTTTGTCTAATTATGATTTATCAACTTTATATACTTCTCTTCCTCACATTTTTAATAAAAGACAAGCTTACCAGTCTCATTGAAAAAAACTTTGTTGCTAGAGAAAACTAAACATGTATCGCTTGTAATGAGCATAGAGCATTTTTTAAAGATGGTTCTTATGATAATTATATTTCATGGACCTGTCAAGACCTTATCCAGGCGCTCTCATTTCTATTGGATAATATTTATTTGAGATTTGGTACCTCTATTTATAAACAAGTTATATGCATTCCAATGGGTATTAATTGTGCACCACTTGTTGCTGATCTGTTTTTATACTGTTATGAAAGAGACTTTATGTTATCTCTTTCTACCGAACATCAATATAATATTATTACAGCTTTTAACAACACCTCTAGGTACCTTGATGATTTACTGAATATAGATAATACAGTTCTGAAAATCAAGAAATTGACATTTTTTACGTTTCCACTCCGTTTCATTTCCATATCAACTGGCAACGTTTTCCGCTGCGCTTCCATTCCGTTTCCATTTTGATTAAAACGCTTTTAACGCTCCGTTTCCAGCGTGTTTTTTTTTCGGTTTCTAGCGTTTCTTCCATTTCTAGCGTTTCCAGCGTTCCATTTCCACTTTCGTGGCTAAATATTTTCGTTCAAAGAATTTCAGTACTGTTGTAAATGTAAAAAAAACAACATCTGGATTTCTATCAAGTGGAATGAAATAAGGCGAGAATCTTCTAACTGGCTTTGCAAAATTGACATTGTCATGTTTGCATCAAGACTATTTCGTGAAGGCGATCCGATCCGGCATAGGAAAACAATGAGAATTTTTACCTGTACAAATGCTTGTGGGACAGCTTAGATATGATACATTTATAAAATCTATCAAGCCCTTAGAAGGATTCTCTTGAATTCTCTAATAAAAAGTTATTTATTTCTGCAATTAAAACACGCTCTTGCTTATGATTTAAATTAGTTGTTTCTTAAAGAAGTCAAAATAAGAATTTCATAATGAACATGTAAATTCCCTAAAATTCCAATAAATTATCTGCCTCCGGTAAATGTTGCCATGACAACTATCAGTGATATCTACATCTTATAGGTAATACAACTTTCAAACCGCTTGCAAAGGATTTGGAATTATTAATTTGTACATTTAAAAACAAGTACGTTGTTATAAAATGAACAGAAGATAATCATATTTGTTAACGACCCTATAAAAGCATGACAGCATTATAACTACACGTATGTCAAGTCATATAAAATAAATTTATTGAATTTTTAACATCAGTTTGCTCAGGTAATTTTGAATTCTAAACATTTTATATCAGAAAATTGTTAATCAAGATAAAAAACAATACAGTTTTAGATTAATATTATGTTTCCGCAAATTCCCAGCGCGGGGCACACGTGCTTATACATGACTCGATCTGACGCCATGATTAAGGGATTGCCACACTCCTCCCAAATTTGTTCATCGATAAAAAGAAAATTATCAAAATCTCAATAACGGCAAAATGCCGTTAAACAAAACTTTGCACAAATGTATGTTATTAATGTATCTTTATTTTGCAGTTGGTAAGACACGTTAGAAAAGTCAAGGAAAATAGCGAGATCTGAAAATTCCCTAAATTTCTATTTACATAAATTCACAAAAACTAAACAACACAAAACGTCATTTTAAATGCCCACATGAGTAATATGATACTGACAACAATTTATTGTGTCCTCGTGACTTACATATTTAAACTTTAGGAGATATTAGTAAAAGTGTGTTTGACCTTCATTGTTCTGGTCGCTTCCTGGTCGCGTAAACCGATGACAATCACTGATTTCTCTTTTAGTAGTTGAAATTTTTTTACAAAGTATACAACATTTTCTTGTCAGTATCATTGCGCTCACGTGGGAATTTAAAATTATGTTTTGTATCGCTTAGTTATTGTGAATTTATGTAAATAGAATTTTAAGTAATTTTTATGTCAAGCTTTTTTTCTTTACTTTTCTAACGAGTCCTACTGTATGCAAAATAAAGATTCAGTAGTAACATTCAATTGTGCAAAGTTTTATTGAACGGCATTTTGCCATTATTGAGATCTTGATAATTTTCTTTTTATCGATGAATAAAGTTGGGAGGAGTGTGGCAATCCCTTAAAGTGATTAAAGAACATTGTCTGCACGATTAGCATGCCTCAAAGTGTATTTACCATTGAATTTCTAACAACACTGTAAAGTTATTGCCTTATGAATATTTTACATTATTATAAAAAATAAAGCAACACATCTTAATCATTCAGGTGCTAAAATATTTAGCTCTGCTGATGTAACCCCACGTGCGGCCCGATACGACTGATAATCTGTCGTTCTCTATTCACGGGACATTATTTTCAATTCACTTCATATTTATTTAAATATCTCATTAAGATGCAAGTACGATGAGCTATTCTCGCGTTTTGTTTTGTTTTTAAGCATGCATGCGTATTCGAAAAGTAGTTTGTTTAGACTCTGAAACTTCAGAAACAAATATTTTATACAATTACGCTTATGTATATTCATTGTTACAATACTACGAACTGACCAAGCTTTACAGAGCTGCATTGGATATTTGTTCAGTATAAACAGAAAAAAAAATCGTACAATGTCCACGGGAGGTAACCTCTTCTTAACTAACGGGAAAGTGCCTACTGTTGATAATTGAAAGGGAGATCACTTTTCCAAACTTGCTACTGCTGAATAATTATATTTAGACGAAACACAACTTGCAAAAAATATTGGACCAGGCATCATTTAAAGTGTTGTATTTCGCGTTTGCAGTACACTTATTTGGCTAGTTTAACTAAAAGCAAACAACAAGATCAGTAATAAATACCAACTATCTACCGGTGAAAGATCGCCGCCTGGTGAAATCTAATGAAAAAGATCCTATTATTTTCAATTATTGATAATTGCTTTTTCAGTGCAGACAGGATTCGATAAAATCTAAATTTGAAACGTTCAGTTTCAAAACAGGAGTTTAAATTGTTGTGATATTTGTTAAATAATTGAATGTTGAAAACAATATTTTCTATCTGTGAACGAGAAATGCATAATTCTGATTGCAAGCATCGTGTCATTCATGCGAATCGTTCCTCGACAAAAACTTAAACAGAACACAAATACCACCAACGACGAAAACTTTTCACATGCTTCGCGCAAGAAGCGTGCATCTCTTGCAAATCATATATTTTTAATTGCACACGTCTGACGTATTGTTAACGTTTCATTGTACATTTACCTCATATTTATTTTACGTCATTTGTTTATGATGTAAAAAACCGTGTATTTCACCTGGTCTTAACCGCCAATTATTCAGACATCTAATATTATTGTCGGCGTTTGATTGTATGTCAGACTTAATGACGAATGTTAAATTCCTGAAAACATTTTTGCCAAAGGGCAGTTGATGCTATTTCCTATGATTTAAATAAACCATTGCAACATGTTATTTCGTTTTTCATTTCTGAATCCCAAACGCAAGAAACAAAATAATATTGCGTTGTACGAGCTTTTGCTAGATCTATTCAATATCGCGTTTTAAAGCTATATAACAAATTAATAAGAACACATCTTCAAATAATCAGAGATTAAAAAACGTGCACGCATAAAGTTCAAGTGAAAAAAAATTCTATCCGAGATCCTAATGCATATACATGTAGCGAATGTGTAATATTTCAATAAATCTGTAACAATTGCTCGATCAGCGCTGAATAATGGTAAATATTTAGACTGATCATTACTTGAGACAAGTGTCCCACGAAGCGGCATTTCGACAACTATTATTTTCGTTAAAATTAATTTTGTACAATGAAACGGTTAGAACGTTACTATTAATAATCGGGTGACCTAGAAACGGTTAAAACGCTACTATAAATAAGCGTGCCGTTTCTACCGTTTCTAGCGTTCCAAGCGCTCCAATAATAGCGTTTCTACCGTTTCAAGCGTTCCAAGCGTTTTTAGCGCTCCGTTGCGTTTCCGTTTCGATAGCGTTCCGTTTCCATTGCGTTTCCATTTCAACATAGAATGAAAAGCGTTTCATTTCCATTTCTACTCCGTTCCGTTTGTTTGAGGAATTTTGTGATTTTCACTACTGTTACCACTTTCCTTCACTGGTTAAAAAGATTTATCCTAAAGAACTACAGCTGAATAAAGAGAAAACTTCAGAAAAGCAAGCAAACTTTCTTGATCTAAATCTGTCCATTGAAAATGGTTACGTTTCTACTAAAATATATGATAAAAGGGATGATTTTAATTTTAATATAGTAAATTTTCAGTTTTTAGACGGCGATATTCCTCGTGCAACATCTTACGGGGTTTATATCTCACAGCTTGTTTGTTTTTCAAGAGCTTGCAACGATGTGAATGATTTCAATGAACGTAATCTTTGCATTACAGCTAAATTATATAAACAAGGTTATCGGTATCACAAATTAAGGAAAACATTTTGCAAGTTTTATCGCCGATACCCAGATCTAATTCATAAATACAGGTGCAGTTTAAAATCTCTATTGCAACAAGGTATTTCACAGCAAGTTTTTTTATGGAGATTTAATTTATAAACTTAAGAAGATCAAAGGCAATGTTAATTTTTCACAGTTATTCGTAAAAACCATCTGTAAATTTAAAAAGAATGGTTACCAACATGATATTTTACAGCGCTATGCAGGCCTGGTGATTACCCCATCTACAGTTGATCATTATGCTTACCTCTTTGGTTGCACGACGGTGGCAGGGGTTTAAGAGTTTATGAAGGTTTATGGGGAAATCTGTTCTTAAAAGAACCTAGAAGCTCGATTTGTTTCTTTTATCCCTGTTATCGTGTTCTTGCTGATTTTACTCCAGGTGCTCTGGTCTCGGTAAGATTATTGAGTTCCCGCCCTTTGGCTTTGCAATGCTATGAGCATCTTATGTTTTATATGTTTGTGTGCTTTTGCATGCGACATTGTTGAGCCGATCGGTGGGTTGGAGTTATTTCACCAAGAAAACTTGTACTTGTTTTGTGAGACGAGAACCTGTTGGGGCAAGTGTGAGGTTGGTGCACTCTAGAACCTGGTTTAAACCCCCAGTGGCAAATTGTTTTGCCACTGACCGTTCCAAGGCGGTATCCCCAACTATTCTCTTTTTCGTTCATTGTTTGTGGCGTCCTATTTGAATTGACAAACTTATATAAAAATGCTCTCCATCTCATCCTCTCTTCTTTTTCGCTGCGTGGGGAGGCTGTGTTTTTTGAGTGTGGCGATTCCTGATATGCATATATTGCGTTTTTATCCCCTCTTCTTCGAAGCGGGGTTATAATTATGACTGATGTGGTGGGGAGACATGGTAAAGATAAGTTATTGGTAATTGTTTACCAGATATAAGAAAACAGAATTTAAAATTATTTGCATTTTCTTACTTTTTATCTTTAATGCCATCTCTCTAATTTATAAACATCCATTTGTAACGAAAATCTAAATAGCAAGAATGTTAGATTAGAAAAGTTTTATTTTGTAAATAAAATGCTGAGAATTCAAAATGCAATTGCTGCAAACTTGAGCTCATTACAAAGCATGTGACTTAGTCCACCTCTTTTAAAAAATAATCTGACAGTGTATGAAATATCAAAGTTTATCCTTAAATAATTGGAAAATATACGGTTTGAACACACAGCCCCACAAACCAGAGATAGAAGAGTGCATCTTTTTATGTGTCAAAGAGGCTGATAAAAATACTTTTTTTTAAATTTTGCAGCAGACAATCATTTTGTTCTTTGTTTTACGCTTAAAGGATATTATAAATATTTATTCAATTTACATTCTTTGCAAGATGCAACTTACATTTTAACATGTAACATGTGAAATACTAAGCATTTCTATTACTGCCCATGACAGGCTCAATCAAACCGAGCCTGCAGTATTTCATATTTGTCGTGTTCGGTGGCTTTCAAAGTTCCCTTTTCATCTATTGCATATATTTAATATAATTATGGCAATATTTAACTTCTTGTTTTTTACCATACATGTGATATGATATACATGTGTTAAAAACCCCTTACATATGATAAAATAGACAACGGGTAAACCAGAGTGATAACCTGGTCAATAGTAACGCAAATACATGCAACATTCTCACGGGCCAGGCGAAAACGCAATAATATGAGCAAGAGAAAAGTGACAATTCTGACTTCAGATTTTGTTTGCTTAATATCCAAGGGCTCATTGGAAAGAGATTCAATAAACTAGATTCTACTGAATTTCTAAATATTCTAAATAAAAATGATGTTGTATTGCTGACAGAATGTTGGTCATGTGACGAATTTAATTATAACGTGAATGGTTTTACTGACTTCAAAATTGACAGAAAAACTAAACATAAAAACGCACGTAGAGAAAGTGGTGGTCTTATTGTATATATTTCTGATAAGATAAGTAAACACGTATCATTTGTCAAGAGTACTGATGATCATAGTTTATGGTTGAAATTTGAAAAATGTATTTTTTCTGATGTTTTACAAAATGACTTGTTTTTATGCCTATGTTATAACCTACCATCCGGTAGTAGTAGAGAATGTTTGAATAACCAAAATGTGTTTGATAGCATAATAGATGACATTATTTTCTTCAAAGATAAATATAATGATAGATGCGATTTCTTGGTGACTGGAGACTTAAACTCGCGAGTCGGACTTTTAAGTGATTTTGTAGAAGACGAATATTTATTTAACCTTGAGTTTATGCCACCGGACTATGTCACAGATACTAACATTCCAAGATGCTCACAAGATAAAGTGGTTAATGATGACGGTAAATTGCTCATTAACTTTTGTAAACAGACGAGTTTACGAATAATGAATGGTAGACTGGGGATTGATAAACTATTTAGAAACTTTACATGTAAAAACACAATGGGAGTAGCGTAGTCGATTATGTTCTTTGTAAAAAGGATTTGATGCAACTTTTTAACCGTTTTTATATTGATATACCAAACATTTTATCGGATCACTGCGCAGTAAATTTTTCATTACGTTCTGCAGTAGATAATAGATGTACGTCAAATGACAATAATATTAGTCAAGAATCGGAATCTGAGAAGATTGACTTTATTTATAAATGGAATCCCGATTTGAAGACAGAATTTATTTCAAAATTAAATGAAAGGGATTTTCAACATAAATGTCTGGAGTTAACAAATGAATTGTTGATTATAGATAATAAGGAAAGCATTAACCAAAATTTGTCGGAATTTAATATTGTGTTAAATAATATATGTCAACCATTATTTAGAAAAAGATACTCAGGTTAATAATAAGAAAAATAATAATAATAATAGATGGTACGATAACGAATGTAGACAAAAACAACAAACATTCTATAAAACACTAAATACATTTAGAAGAGATAAATCTGATATAAACCGATTAGAGATGACCCGTTATTTATTTCAATGAGAGTTATTTAAACGGTGAATTTCAGATTATGTTTCAAGAATTACACGACCCTATATCTGAAAGCGAAATCTTTAAAGCATGTAAGGAATTACGAAACGATAGGGCCGGGGGCCCAGATTTTTTTATAAATGAGTTTTTCAAATATGGAATCTCCAGTTTTATGTCATATCTGCTGACGCTTTTTAATAAGTTACTGAACAATGGTTACTTCCCATCCCCATGGTCGGAAGGCTTTATTATACCTTTATTTAAGAAAGGAAACCCAGAATTACCAGAAAATTACAGAAGAATTACTCTTTTAAGTACCATGGGTAAACTTTTCACCAGAATTCTAAATAATAGGTTAAATAGTTGGGCTGAATATTATCAAGTCTACATAGAATCTCAAGCGGGATTTCGGTCACACATGGGAACAATTGACAATGTATTCGTATTACATGGATTAATAAATCATGTTTTAAATGAAAACATGAATATATATGCTTGTTTTGTAGATTTTACAAAAGCTTTTGATTTACTTGTACGCGAAAATATTTGGCATTAATTTAATATTTAATTAATTCAAATTGGGGTTAGGGGAAAAATTCTAAATGTCCTGAGATCAATGTACCAAAATGTTAAGTCTAGAGTTAAAACAAACAATTTACTAAATGATAGCTTCTTATGCTCATTAGTGGTCCGTCAGGTTGATTGTTTATCCCCTTTCCTTTTTTTCTATATATTTGAATGACCTTGAAGAAACACTATGTCGTAAAGGCTTTAAAGGTATAAGTACAGACATGCTGAAACTTTTCTTACTTTTATATGCGGATGATATTGTTATTATATCAGATAGCTTAAATGATTTACAAACAGGTTTGAGCATTCTTAAAGATTATTGTGAAAAATGGAAACTTACAGTAAACGTTAATAAAACCAAAGTTATATTTTTCAGAAAAGGGGGGAGAATTGCGCGAAATACAAGATTATTTTACAATGGTTTAGAAATCGAAATTGTTAACAAATTCACGTATCTTGGAATTATATTCACAAGTGGAGGATCTTTTGAACAAACATTCGAAGCGTTATCTGGTCAAGCATTAAAAAGCATATTCAAAATGAAACTGTATCTTCAAAAATTTACAAACCTGGAAGTCAAGCACAGACTTGATTTATTTGATAAACTCATAAAACCTATTTTAAATTATGGATGTGAAGTTTGGGGAATAAATGACGCAACGAAACTAGAAAATATTCATACCAATTTTTGTAAAAATATTTTAGGGGTTAAAACACAAACACAGAATAATTTCATTTACGGTGAATTAGGAAGAATGCCTTTAAAAGATCTAAGAACTACTCAAATAACAAAATATTGGCTTAGAATTATTAAATGTGATAGTGTTAAACTTACTAAGCAAACATATAACATGATGTTAAGTGATATCGAAAGAAATGATGATATTTCAAATTGGGCAAAAACAGTTAGATATATTCTTTATAATTTAGGTTTGAATTACGCATGGTTGTTTCAAGAAGTCGGAAACGAAAATATTTTTATATCATTAGTTAAGCAAAGACTGAAAGATATTTTTACTCAAAACTGGATGGCAGAATTGAATACATCAACTAGAGCATCAACATTTAGACTTTTTGCAAACTTTAATTTTTCAAAATATTTAGTACAAGTTAAAATTCAAAAGTATAGATCAGCGTTGACAAGATTAAAATTATCTTCACACAGACTAGCGATAGAAACGGGACGGTGGCATACACCGCAAGCAATTCCTTGAAATGAACGCAAATGCATTTTATGTAACAGTTTAGAAGACGAATTTCATTTTTTACTCGAATGTGAACTTCATAAAGATCTAAGAATAAGATATATAAAACCATATTTCCGCAAAAGACCAAACATTCCAAAATTTATTGAACTTTTTTCTTGCGAGGACCAATCAATTAATTTGAATCTTGCAATTTACACGTTTAAAGCTATGGAACGCCGTAATTAATTTTTATATTAAACAACAGTCACTTTTCTCCAAGGATATAACTTTTTAACATTTAAGTCATAAGATTAAAAACGATATATTTGATTTGTTTCTATTATCTATTACTGCTATGATTTTCAGCTTTGTTTATGTCTATTTCTATATATTAACATAACCGCCACTGACCACTGACCATTTCATGTGTGAATTTTTGGTATTGTAAATATGTATATTATTATGTACTCACAGGCATTTGCCTTTTGTTCAATAAAGATATATATATATATATATATATATATATATATATATATATATATATATATATATATATATATATATATATATATATATATATATATATATATATATGAAGTTCCATTTGCCATAATGCCAAAATGTTAATAATAAGTCTTGTTTTATTCGAAAGAGAAGAAGTTGTTTTGAATCAAGTGATTTAACAACAAATGCCAATTAATTTTCTTAAATGTTTGATATCATATCCGACGTAGTCCCGACGATATTTACCTTTGACAAAGGGATAGGACTCTACGCAAAGACGTAGCGTCCCGGTAAAGGTTCGCCTAACTGCAAACACCATTTGTATCGGCTTTGTTGTTGTTGTTTTTTTTTATCCAGTGATGCAAATAAATGACAATTAGTTTTTCGTAAATGTTTTAAATCCGACGCGTTGTCGACTATATTACTTCAGATACATAAGATATGTAAATACTTCGCAAAAACGTAAGTACGTTATGCCGCACCAAGACCTGTACTGAGGACAAAAAAGCGCCGAGAAGATTTTTTGCCTTGCTTGAATCAATAGTTTTATCATTTGGTAAAAACAACAGTTTAGACTTAAATATAATAAATAACTAACATCTGAGAAAGAAATGACCTATAATTCTTAAATAAAAATGGGTTTGTAAGAAGGCAAAATATGGTTGCAAAACTCATAAATGCTATTTGTTCAGACATCGAGCCATTTTATTCCGTTTTATCATCTTAAACTTGCTGTTTCCAGTAAAGACAACAAGAAAATAAACACAATCTTATTTCTAGTTTATAAAGGCAGTTTATGCATGTTTTTTTTTGTAATATAATAACTTTGACATTCAATGAAAAGTTGCAATTCTTTAATTTAACTGTAATTTTATTTATGTATATAATGATATGTATGAAAAAAGAATCTAGCAGAAATGTTCATTTCACAAGTTGAGGTCGAATGGATTCCCCAGAACCGTCAGCGTTTTATTTATAATTTGTTCTGGATTTCTAAGACAGTGAATCAATGATTTTTGTTCTTTACTGGGAATTTACTGGAATAAGGGTGAGTTACTTTGTTACATGTTAAAATGTAAGGCCTCACCCTGATTTGTCATCAAATAAGTAGAAGCTCACAACCTAACAGTAACCTAATTACATAGTTACATAGAAAATTATCACATTTGCGCAATTATCAAAATAAATTACCAAAAGCAAAAAGGAGACTTCCTGTAGTACATTTAACATCCATCAATTTTATTCCCATGTGCTCAACTGTTTTCAAAATTTATGACATATTTTCGATAAAACAAGGGAGTCATTTCATTTTCAATATAATAGTCAGTAAGAACATTTATTCATGTTATCTCTGCTGTGAATGACAAGTTTACAATAGAAAACTTGAAATACGATAAAACTTAAGATTCTTTAAATGCACCGAGTTATTTTTAATTTGTTTCGCCAATGTTTCAAGGTGGCAACCCCATAGGTTCCCTTTTTCGTTAATTGTTTGTGGTGCCTCATTTGCTCTAAATCTTCGTGAAAACACATATTATTCTCTTTTTCTAGCTACTTTTTGACTCCGTGGGGAGACTGTGTTTTCTGGGTGTGGTAATTCATGATATGCATCTTTCACTTCTGTATGTTTGTACCATTTTAAACCTAATACAATTAAGTTTTAATGTGTATGCATGCTTTTTTGGTATTTTGTTGTTGGTGTTGGCTGTCGATGTTTCTGTTTATTTTTCTTAACACTAGCACTTGTGTTGGGCAGTAGAAATTAGTTTAGCGATGAATTTATTCTTTCGAAATGCTTTATGCGACAGTGACAGATTGATGATACAAAGAAATTTTATTAAACTCATAGTAGCGAATATGTTTTGCAATCTACAATTTTAACACTGTTTGATTGTTGTTGTTTTGTGTCGTTGTTGTTGATTTTCCTGTACACTAACCCTGGCAGTTGTGTTTGGCAGTAGAAATTAGTGTATTAAGGAAATTATTCTTTAGGAATGCTTTCAGTGCAAATATGGATTTCATGATACAAAGAAATTTGATCAAACATACTACATATTTCGATTTTAGTAGTATTTTGGCTTGCAACCAAACACACAAAACACGAAGCGCGGCGACTGATATTTTCGTTGAGAAGCACGGGAAATTTTAATTGAAAGAACGTTGTTCATTGTAAATAACGCCTTCATGTTGTTTTACTTTAAGCCACACATTTTGTTATTGATTCTACATCCGCATGGGGAATGAACAAACAGAGACAAAACTATGATTGCAAGCAAAATCTTATTTGGAAGTAAAATACAACGTCATTTGATTGGAGCGACAGTTCTAACAGTCGTCGCATGACAGAAACCGTAGTCGGTGTCTTGTGCTGCAGTGCAATAGGTGCTATAGGAGGTTGCTCGCTGAATGAAAATCTAATTGAAATAGTACGCAACCTGGCCCAGGAAAATTTCACTTTCGTTGCACCCCAGGGTGGGCAAAGGTTGTGTGGTACCGTTTTAAGGCATAGGATGTCTACAATCAGAATTTACGTGTTAGACCTTCATAAAGTGGTGCATGAAGAAGTCTAACAAGGATTACGGACACTACCCATTTTACATGAGCCAAAAATTTTATAACTGTTCTGTAGGCATTGCTTCAACCCAAAACCAGTTATCTTTTAAAAGACTATTTTCTTCAGTACAATGTTACTTATTATGAATAAAACTAGTGTTAGGTAATGTGCTTTTATCAAAATTGGGTGCGATTTTGCCCTTTTCTGAGTAATTTACGTAACCATTTAAAATACAATACGTTACATTAAATGCAATGATATGAATTGGATTTTTCTAAATAGTTTATTTCAAAATACCACATAATAATATATTTTGTATGGTTAAATGTTATTTCTGAGCTAGTTAATACATACATGTGTATATTTTTTTCTCAATTTAGTTATGCAGTTACATATTACTAATATTTTCAAACATTAAAACAGTACAATTTCAACAACATTCCAGTAACACCATTTAAAGGAGTATATTACAATAGTTTACGCGCATATTTCTGCGCAAGTGCTATTTTATAGTTGAGTAACGTTAGTACTTCGACTGTTGCGTAAAATCAATCGATTAAATATTTTAAATTATTTCTCACAAAGTAGTCGTCCGTGAGAATGGCCTCACGCGAGAAAAACAAGAAGGGTAGGTTCGTTAGTGATGGAAATCACCAAGCTGTGAAGAAACGTAAATTATTTGGTTCGATAATTTGCCGTGACAATGATTCAAGTGTTTCGGATAATTTGACGTCCGAAGTAGATAATGTTACTTTCATGTGAAAATGACTGATGTTAATTTTGATACTCTTGAATTTTTAACCAAACAGAAAATACTTTCAAGTCAAATGGCAAAGAAAATTGCAGCATCCGGTTTGAATTTGAGTCATATAAAACTTGCTGTCTCTCGTGGTGGGTTAGATTGATTGTCTCAGCTGTTTGGTGAGAAACTTGACACAGACAAACATAGAGTAACATCTCTTAAATCTGTTGTTTAGAAATTGTATAATTACTTAATGGATCATAAGATTTAGGGATTGTTATATGATTTTCATTCATTATCAGTGTTGGGTGTTTTTCGATATGTATGGAAACTTTGGCAACACTCAGGGCTGCATTTGTGGGAATTTTATGAAAGAAATGTGGTAACTGTAATGTAATTCTTGATAAAGAAATAGTTAATTCTTTCAAAATATGAAATTAGTTTTCATGAGCATGTTATAAAACTATTTATACATGTTATGATGGATATTTGTAGAATTGAATTAATATTAGAGATATTTTTTACTTATATGACCAACTTTGAAGGAAAATAGTAAAAAATTAAGCCTGGATGCCCCTGTTTTTTTTTGTTTTTGTTTTGTTTAGAAATATATACTGTGTCATTTTATGGAGTTTAAAAAAAATCTGTCCGTTGCAAAAAAAAGATATATAGATTTTTTTCCAGTCAGGGACTGAATTGTCTCCCTTTTTTGTTGGATATTTTGGTCATTTTCAAAGTTTTTACTTCAAATATACAAAAAAATCTCACATAATTCCATCCAAAATCATACATACACATAATTCCAAACAAAAAAATGCATAGATATAAGGTGTTGATTAGGAATTCCAGATGTAACAATCATTTAAAAGATATATGTGCGTTTTCTCAAAATCCCTTCAAAATGGCCGTATAGAGGGGTCTAATAATGAGCGATTACTCAAAAACAAGCGTGGAAAGCTATATTTTTCTTTATATCATTTTGTTTGTGAAGGAATTCTCTTTAATTGTGCAAAGTTTTAAAAAATTCTGTCCGTTAGAACTTATTGTCATATACTCCTTTAACACTGAATCTTTATTAGACCTTGAGCTGCCAAAAGACCCCCCCCCCTCCCCCTTGCGGAATTTTGAAGGCTATGTTTTTCTGAAAGACTATACCATTCTAAATATTTTGCAATTTGTTTGCTTTCTGGCGAGTGGGGCGTTTTACCGTAACGCCTATTTGAATATGTGACCTTTGCGAAACTTTTACTCTATGAAGAAATAATTGGAAATTATAAAAGTTCTGAAATAAACATATTTTTTCTACACCAGGAAGATGTTTTTTAAATTTTTAATGCAATACCACATCTGCAACATTAAGTACAGGTCTATAAATAGTCATTAAGATATGTAACTTAACATAAAAACCTAGTTTAAAAGTTGTATGAAACATTTCTTACTTGCATTTGCAAGTAATTTCTGTTATATTTGTTTAATTTATTAATATTAATAGGTTCCTCAGGAGTTATATAAATAAAAATGCAGTATTTAAATGTAATAAAGTCACATTGAGACACACTTCTTGTTTAATGTATCTAAATAAATGCATATATTTGGAAATTCCAAAAACCAAAATCTCTGAAAAATGCAAAAAAACATCTCAAAGATAGCAAAGAAATTATCTATAAATAAAAAAAATTATAAAGAAATACACTCTGAAAGACATATTGTGTGAATAAAAGGTAAACTTTGTTAATCATATTGTTAATAATATCCATAACTTTAGTTATATGTGACTTTAGTATTATGTTATATCATATACTTAAGCCTATGGTTAATAAATTTGAAGTTTTGGTGTAATTGTTTTTGTTTAAATACACCTCTTCATGAGTTTTAATTATTAGTTAGCATTATATCATAATAAAAATAAATACCATATCATAAATCACCATTTTAAATATGTTACCCAAAAGAATGTATTAACCAATTTTAGTTACTGCACATTAGCGATATAAATTACATACCTTCTTTCATGATAAATTGCGACAATTATGTATTTTAAGAACCAACACACATCAGCCTGCACTTAGTAAAGGAGACATTTTAAGATACATTTCTGTTTAAAGTTACAATTATATCCATATGAAATAGTGATTCTAGTGATAAATATAATCACCAAAGAAAGGTGACTTAAAAATTATGAAATTCAAGTTAGTAATAAAAATGAAATAATTAATTATTTGCGTTTGATAAGCTTTAAGTGTGTTATCAAGAATATTATGAGTAAATAATGTTTTTTATTCATGATATCATTTGATTTTTTTTATTATTTAATTTTTTCAAAGACAAGAAATACACGTCTTCATTAAAATTACCAGTTATTGATGCGTAGCCACTGCTATAACCATAAGTAAGATGAGGTTATATGGCTGTTACTGTGATAAAACAGTAAACAAATCAGTGCCAGTTTTGTTTTAATAAACCAGTATCCTTTTTTCGGTATATAGAAAAGCAAAATATGCATATCAGGAATCGTCACACTCAAAAAACACAGCCTCCCCACGCAGAGAAAAAGAAGAGAGGAAGAGAGAGAGCGCATGTTTTATATAAGTATGTCAATTAAAATAGGACGCCACAAACAATTAACGAAGAAGAGAACCTTTGGGGACACCGCCTTGGAACGGTCAGTGGCAAAACGAATTGCCACTGGGGGTTTAAACCAGGTTCTAGGGTGCACCAACCTCACACTTGCCCAAACAGGTTCTCGTATCACAAAACAAGTACAAAATGTCTTGGTGAAATAACTCCAACCCACCCATCAGCTCAACAATGTATGCAAAAGCATACAAACATATAAAACATAAGAATTTAATAGCATTGCAAAGCCAAAGGGCGGGTACTCAATCCTCTTACCGAGACCAGAGCACCTGGAGTAAAATCAGCAAGAACACGATGACAGGGATAAAAGAAACAAGTCGAGCTTCTAGGTTCTTTTAAGAAAAGATTTCCCCTTAAACCTTCATAAACTCTTACACCCCTGCCACCGTCGTGCAACCAAAGAGGTAAGCATAATGATCAACTGTAGATGGGTTAATCACCAGGCCTGCAGAGCGCTGTAAAATATCATGTTGCTAACCTTTCTTTTTAAATTTACAGATGGTTTTTACGAATAACCGGGAGAAATTAACATCGCCTTTAATCTTCTTAAGTTTATAAATTAAATCTCCATAAAAAACTGGCTGTGAAATTCCTTGTTGCAATAATGATTTTAAACTGCAGCTGTATTTATGAATTAGATCTGGATATCGGCGATAAAACTTGCAAAAGGTTTTCCTTAATTTGTGATACCGATAACCTTGTTTTAAAAGTTTTTCTGTAATGCAAAGATTACGTTCATTGAAATCATTCACATCATTGCAAGCTCTTGAAAAGCGAACAAGCTGTGAGATATAAACCCCGTAAGAAGTTGCACGAGGAACATCGCCGTCTAGAAACGGAAAATGTATTATATTAAAATTAAAATCATCTCTTTTATAATAAATTTTAGTAGTGACGTAACCATTTTCGATGGATAGATTTAAATCAAGGAAGTTTGCTTGCTTTTCTGAAGAGTTCGCTTTATTAAGCTGTAGTTCTTTAGGATAAATCTTATTAACCAGTGATGGAAAATGGTTATTATCTATATTTAATAAATCATCAAGGTACCTCGAGGTGTAGTTAAAAGCTGTAATAATATCATCTTGATGTTCGGTAGAAAGAGATAACATAAAATCTCTTTCATAACAGTATAAAAACAGATCAGCAACAAGGGGTGCACAATTAGTACCCATTGGAATGCCTATTACTTGTTTATAAATAGAGGTACCAAATCTCAAATAAATATTATCCAATAAAAATGTGAGCGCATGGATAAGGTCTTGACAGGTCCATGAAGTATAATTATCATAAGAACCATCTGTAAAGAATGCCCTATGTTCATTACAAGCAATAAATGTTTTATTTTCTCTAGCAAAAGTTTTTTCAATGAGACTGGTTAGCTTGTATCTTATTAAATTATGAGGGAGAGAGGTATACGAGGTAGAAACATCATATGTAGACAAACAGAACGCCTGAAAATTATTTGATTTAAGTTTCTTCAAAACGTCATTTGAATTTTTATAGACCAAAATAAATTTTTGCCAGTAGTTTCAAAAACTTTTTCGCAATACCTAATTACATGTTCTTTTATAGCTGTAAGACAAGATGTTAAGAGCACGGATAACTTTGTTGTTGTACAAGAACTAGAGTTAGCGATAAATCTTGCTTTGTACGGTGTTTTGTGCATTTTAGGCAACCAATACATAGTAGGTACTTTGTACAACATTATCAGTTTAAGAGAAAAATACTTTATTAAATCAGTAATATTAGTTAAAAACGACTGTTCATGTAATTAAAAATCCACACAGGGCTAACAAACATCAGGACATTGCAAAGAGCACACACAATTAATTTCTTCAAATATATATCAGCTAATACCATTAAAAACAAATAAAAACAAGAAAACAGGCCTTATTCTAATAAGTAACATATGTTATGTATGTTGAAAATTTGAAGTCATGCAAGCTTCAAGAACACTTACAGTTATCAAGCACAAATATTAAACATATTAAATTGTGGTAATAAGAGTCTTCATGTGATAATTATAATATATAATAATAATAATAATAATAACAATAATACTGATGATGATGGTGATGATGATGATAATAATACTAATGGTTTGTTATTAAGATCCATATTTTCATGATAAAAGGTGTAAATTTATCACTACACGTAAACATGTGTTCATAGAGTATGGTTCTACAAAACCATGATGTCATTAATTGCATTAATTCTTCATCTCATAAGCAGCTAAATATAACATATTTGGTCTAGAAATAACTAGCAAATTGGTTGTATATCATTTTGACTTACCATTTTGAATTTGAAAATGTTAAAAGGACATTAATAACTTTACTGTTACAGAAAAGAAGATTAACAGCAATGGCGTAACTACAAATAAGGGAAATAACTGATAAACCATACATGTTTTACAAAACAGGAGAAGTAACTGCTGCTGAAATCACTCCAACATGTTTTCTTTTCATTATAATATAATTGCAACAAATAAAAAGAACATTTGTTCGTGTTATGTATATGATATAGGAAAGTGGCTATGTGGTGCGTAAAACAGTTGTTTCTATTGGTGTGGTCATGTAAACCTGGTTCCCATGGTTATGCACCACTTTATATATGTCTAACAAGTGAATTCTTACTGCAGGCATCCTAAGCTTTCCAACGGTACCAGTCAACCTTTGCCCCCCCCCCCCCCCTGGGGTGCAACAAAATCACATTTCTAGGCCCTTTCTGAATATTAGTTTGCGTACTAAAATCTCATTTTTAGTTTTTTCCAACTGTTGAAAATACATTGCAGGGCTAGCCGTATCCATAAACACTGCATTTCCACACACTAAAACAGAAAATACAACGGACTCGCTCCGTTTCGAAACTGGTCGCTCGGACTGGCAAACAGTTTGCTTCTCAAAATAATGCAAGTGTTCCCTTTCATTTTCCATTTTTGCGTTTTTCACATCAGTTACAAACAGAAACTGGATATTGTTTAAATATAACAAATTTTTCATGCAACAATCAGCTCACTTGCGAAAACTTGCCAGAAGAACGATTTCATCAAGATCCAAGTGTACCCTACCACCGAGCAGTGCAAGCTGCCAAACACTGTACACGAAATACCGCATAAACTACAAAAGCTGACAAAATTTGGAATACACTATGCAATCTGTCTTCGTGTACGGAGTACTTTAGTGTTTATTTAATTTAAAATGGTCCAGGAATAAGCGAGAAACAAGTAAAAACATACCTTGAACCGAAAGTTTTTTGTTTGGCGGCAATGTTTTTGTCACGTGATTCCCCACCCTGTTACAACCCCTCTACATTTTGGGTAAAAATATTATGTCGACCAAACACATTTGGTCATATGCATATTATTATTTGTTATTTGATTTGTTGGTAAGATCATTTACAAAACTAGAGAATTAATTTGAAGTATTGCCTTACAGCATTTGATGAATTGTTTTCAGTTAAAGTCTAAAAAGATTAAAAAAAAGCAACATATGCATATCAGGAATCGCCACACTCAAAAAACACAGCCTCCCCACGCAGCGAAAAAGAAGAGAGGAAGAGAGAGAGAGAGAGCTCATGTTTTATATATGTATGTCAATTCAAATAGGACGCCACAAACAATTAATAAACAAGAGAACCTTTGGGGATACCGCCTTGGAACGGTCAGTGGCCAAACAAATTGCCACTGGGGGTTTAAACCAGGTTCTAGGGTGCACCAACCTCACACTTGCCCCAACAGGTTCTCGTATCACAAAACAAGTACAAATTGTCTTGGTGAAATAACTCCAACCCACCCATCAGCTCAACAATGTTGCATGCAAAAGCATACAAACATATAAACATAAGAATGTAATAGCATTGCAAAGCCAAAGGGCGGGTACTCAATGATCTTTCCGAGACCAGAGCACCTGGAGTAAAATCAGCAAGAACACGATGACAGGGATAAAAGAAACAAATCGAGCTTTTAGGTTCTTTTAAGAAAAGATTTCCCCATAAACTTTCATAAACTCTTACACCCCTGCCAAAGATATCAAGAACTCCCTTAAGACAAAATTTTATTTCACCAATCTAACTTTAACGTGATTTTTTTAATTTTGTTTTTGCTTTATTGGACCAAGGCAGTTTAAAAAGGTAGTAAATAATTTTCATTTTAATTTCACACTTGCCTTTAACTTAAAAAAACATCAAATTTAAATGAAAAGAAATTTTAGGTCTTAGACCCATCATTGGCAAAACACAGACCCGATGAAATGTTATAATATATTTTAATCTATACTCAATTCCAGAATTGTTTGCAAAATTTAAAAGGCTTTTTTACCGTTACGGTAAAATAAAAAAAAAATATGGCTACTTTTCGGGTGTCAATGTCCAAAATTGCTAAAAAATTACCAACCAGTAACTAGTAAAAAGTGTCTTACTTTTTACACATTTTTTGTTGATTATGTATTATTTTATCAAGAAAAAAAGTCAAATGCATGACACTAATTACAATACACTTTATAAAGGCATAAATACTAAGTCATTTTACATGAGAATTGTCTTTTTTTGACATTTCTGGTAATTTACTACACATTTTCATGATTTTTTAAAGTTATTGTGACAGTATTATCCAAATAAAATACACAAAAATCATCTACTATATATCCTGAAAGATCTAGCAAAAGAATGGCATTTTTACCATGCGGTTTTTACAATATATCACGACATGATTGACAACCCTTCTTTATTAGATATTAAACAGACATACAGGTATAATGGCACCAAACAATAAAACATGCGTTAGAAAACGAATATATTAAAAATCTAAATTCTAGACAGTGTACAGGAGCAATATATACTGTCACTTTTGAGAAGTAATATATACTGTCACTTTTGAGTTACAATAACATTTTCAATGAATAGTTGGACTTGTAGAGCTCTCAAGTCTTCAATTAAAAATGAGTGACCAACTGTGACTGTCCCCTGTAATATCCCATTTTGGAACTTCACTTAATTAAACACATACAATGTATCTAAAATGTTTCTTAGTCTGTTTTCACTTTTACACTAAAAGATGCATTTCAAATGCTGAAGATTTAGGCCAGAAATGATCTGACTGTTGTTAAATGATTCCAGCCAATCACAAACAGATGTCAGGACTTCGCAAACTGGATGGGCATCAACATTATTCCCGTTGACTCGCGTAGTGTTGTCAACCATGTTTATCCCTGTAACTTGTTGTGCGTTTTGAAAAGTGGTTTTCTCAGCTGAACATACACATAAATAGCTTTAACGCCTCTCGACTCAGTTGCAGCAAACTGTGTAGTCTGGGGATATGTCCATCACGAACTGAAACATAGTAAACCATTATAACAAAACTATTCAGTCACAAAACATCCAAGAATTTAATATATTATACCCAAGTGAATAGTAAATATATTATCATTTTGAAAACAAACATATCTGAACCAGTAGTTTTTTGTTTACCGGTACTTAATTTACATAATTGAAAGACATAGTTAAACATGGAAACCTCAGTTTGTCCGTATACTGACATAACAGGGAGGAGTGTGGGATATAAGACACAATGCATAATTTTTTATGAATTTGTATCAACAGAATTAAACTCATTATGTTAAGTTACATACAGGCATACACCATTTGCATAATTTGTATACTTACGAGTTTCAAGCTTGGTACTGGCAACAAAGCTTTGAATTCCTTTTGTTTCCTAAAGAAATGGGTTACTCGAAAGAAAAGATCTCGAGTTGCTCGCACATATAAATAACAACAAAGTCCTCTCTGGAGCTCGCCACCAATAATATAAAGTGTCAATGGAACTGGCCCAATACCGCAGAATATACAACTTTTCAGTCTGAGAATCAGCACTTCAATTTCAACAATTCGCCGACCATCGTTCAAACCCGATCTTGACATATTTTCTCAAACATTGGCTTGCATTCACACTCTGCTTCAATATATAAATGTTCACTTGTATCATTAAGTCGTTAAGGATATTCGATGGAACTGCATTCAGTTTTGAAGTCACATTTTTCTCGAAACGGCCGCATTAATCACGGGCCTATATTTTGACAACAATTACGGTCAAGGTCGTAGTTTAAAGTCTCTAAGCAAAATGGATGTTTCATTTTCTGTCACTTCAGCGTTTTATAAAGAAATAAAATCAACTATTCTGTAAGAATAGTCACAACAAAATATTGCGACAGCGACAGTGCATAGCCATGTAAATATGACTACACTACCAGTACTTCACCAAGAAATGTTGCGCGGATAACCATGATATCGGTAAAGACTATTTACCGATAACGCTACTGACTACGAGGCTAGCATGCAAATTCGCTTACTCTACTGACTGAGCTAGCCAGGACAACCGAGATAAAAGGTTGTGCGGATAACCTTGCTACTGTCCACAACGGGATTTTGCACGGAAATACGTGTTTTACTTTCGGATCCAGCGTTGTGCACATGAAATTTCGAGGCAATGTTCAGTACACACAAATCAAAATAATGAGTGAGGGTACATGACAAACCAGGAATATGATTGTGAACTAGAATACACAGTTGCTATAATGGGATATTAGTTAGGAGACTGCATTTAATTAAACATTAATCTTAGAGTAATAGTGAAAGCTCACAACGAATTTTGTCCAGAGGTAGTGAATTTGTACTTTTATGAAATTTAACTTTGTTAACGTTTGTTTTATTTTTCCTCAATAAGAACTAGACTGTGTCCTCAGGACACTGATGCCGCCATTGCTGCAACAACATTTGTAACAAAAATGTGTACCAGGTATTAAACAATGTGGTGATCATGATTAGTATAAGTTTAAGTGCCACAAATTTAATGACAAACATAAACAAAGAGCCATAACTGTGGTGAAAATAGTTGCAATACAATGTCCTTTACAACAATCTTAACATCATGTCGAATCATCTGTGCAAGTTTGAAAAAAATCAGCTAAATATAAAATGTGAAGGTGATGCCACAAAATTTTGTTAGTGAAATAAACAAAGGGCCATGACTGTGGTAAAAATGGTCGCAGGAAAAAATCTTTTCTTTGTGATCATCTACACATCAAGCTTGATTATATGTGCAAGCTTGAAAGAAATCTGCCATATAGTAAATGAGGAGTTGATGCCACAAGATATTATTACTAAAATAAACAAAGGGCGATAACTCTGGTAAAAATGGCCATAGTAAAAAGTCATTTCTTTACAATCAACTACACATCCTTCTTTTTATTCTCAAAATTTTCTTTCAAAATATGAGATGAGTAACTAGGAAAAGTGAATTAATTGATTCAGAAATGTTTTTAATATTGCAAACCATGTTGTTGTTTTTTTTCAGTGTACACTTAGAATTTAATACTTAATACATCATTATATAATTATCATTTAAAAGTTACAACAGTTTTGCTTGCACATTTTAGAAATATGTTCAACATTTATTGTGCAAAACTATTGTAAGTCAATATACAGTAGTTTTGCAATCTAGGTTAATGATTTAAAGCGCAAAACTGTGGTAAGTAAAAAAACAATTCTATTTGACATTGTTAAATTAATCTATTGATAATAATTCTTGTATGAAATAGTGTTAAAAGATTGAAATATATGTTCAATTACCGGTAACTTAATTTTAAAGAAACAGTTTAGTTATTTCCTTCTCCTGTAAAATTTTTCCAAAATGTAGTTAAAATGAATTTGCGCTAATCCCTCAAAATGCAAAGATTAAATGGGAACTTTGAGAGCCTTCTAACACGACACATAAGAAAATGACAAACCGAGCCTGTTATAATTTCACATTTGTCGTGTACGGTGGCTTTCAAAGTTCCTGATTCTTAATTTTAATTATCATATTGTTGATTGACATGGCTGTCTTAATTTATATATGAATTGTTTGGTTGTTTTAATGTATGTATATTGAGATACAATGCGATTATATATTTTATGATAAAATAAATCTTCCAAGAGCTTCAGTCATTGTTTTAAGTGCATCCCCTACCTAGAACCGACAGTTCTCGCTCGCCTACTAATCATAAATGCCTGAAACTAAAATTAATTATTAAGCAGGCGATCTATACATTTTTTTCAGCTGTATTTTACATTTCAGAGAATATTCTTGCTGTTTTGAAAAGATTGCGAGAAATATACGTGTTATACATGATAACTGGTCAGTTGATGGTTTGAATCCCGGCTTACATGTACACAAACTTCCAGAACAAGCCCAGTTTGATAGAGCGCTACAGTCACCTTCTTGGGTGCAGCCACCGACTGTTCTCGACTAAGACAAACACATGCTTGAAATTAAAAATGAATTGTTAACCTTGCTAGGAATGTTATTTTCAACTTTATTTTGCAATAGAGAATATTCATGTTGCTATAAAAAAGTAAAAGAAGAGACATACCTAGAATACATGATAACTGATCAGATGATGGTTTGTATCCAGGCTTACATGTACACAAACTTCCAGAACAAGTCGAGTTTGATAGAGCGCTACAGTCACCTTCTTGGGTGCAGCCACTATTTAGAACTAAAAAAACATATTCATTTCTGTTCTAGGACTTAAATTTATGATTTTCTTTACCCTGAAAAAACTTTTATCATCATGTCTTATTGCAGTCACTGGAACATTATACCAACATCTAAATCATGTCCAGAGTGCAGGCACTATTTAGTACTGGAGGAGGCATATATGTCTCGTGAATAATTGTAATGTGTGATTAACGATCACAGACAGCAAAAAAGGTATTAAGTTATATTTTAATAACAGGAACATTAATAACTCTTTTAAATAAATATCGTAATAATTCGCTTCCGTTTGAAGGTTGTTTAACTGCCTTCTTTCTTGTACAGTGTATTACATGTATCATACCACAAAAACAATTAGGGTTAAGTGAAAATAAAGCTGTCTTGCGTGTTTCCATTAAAACCATACTTCGCGTAAAACAATGCTGTGGTCATTTAATTGTATGAAACAAGAATCTCCTGCCAATTTCAACATATGCCTGAAATTAAAAATTGATTATCCACCTGTCTTGATGTTCAATTTTAACTATCATTAAACCATATCTTAAAAGTAAATTTCAACATTTCAGAGAACAAAGAGAACAATCATACTGCTATGAACATAACTTGTACGTAAAAGATACCTTTTATGCATGATAACTGATCTGACGATGGTTTGTATCCAGGTTTGCATGTACACGTCTTACTCGAACTGCCGGTACAAAACGAGTTTGATACAACGCTACAGTCACTGTCCAGAGTGCAGGAACCACTTAGAACTGGAAAAGTCATCTAGAATTATGATTTATGGTCAACATTTGCATGACAACAAACATGTATTCGATCAAATGAGTAAAATTTAGTCATTGCAATAACTGAAACATATACAAAATCTTAAGAATTCACTTATTCCTTTTAATGTTCATTTGACTGCTTCTGTTATTTTGTGATGATACATTGTAATAGATAAGTTTATTACTAGTGAAAGTAATGCCAACTTATGGATTTCTTGTTTAAAAGACATTATATTTAATATTGACCTGCATCATTGTCTACTGAAATTTATTAGTGAGAAAAATACGTGCTTAAAATGAAAGGGATGAAATATCGTTCATTTGATTTTTTTTCACATTTAATAGAAAATATATTTTGATTAAACAAGAATGAAACAAAACGTAAAGACACTATTGGTACATAATTACTGATCGGACAATGGTTTGTATCCAGGTCAACATGTGCAAGTCTTACTGGAACTTCCAGTACAAGCCGAGTTTGATACAGAGCTACAGAAATGTCCAGAGTGCAGGCACTATTTAGTCCTGAAGGAGGCATATATGTCTCGTGAATAATTGTAATGTGTGATTAACGATCACAGACAGCAAAAAGGTATTAAGTTATATTTTAATAACAGGAACATAAATAATTCTTTTAAATAAATATCGTAATAATTCGCTTCCGTTTGAAGGTTGTTTGACTGCCTTCTTTCTTGTACAGTGTATTACATGTATCATACCACAAAAACAATTAGGGTTAAGTGAAAATAAAGCTATCTTGCGTGTTTTCATTAAAAACATACTTTGCTTAAAACAATGCTGTGGTCATTTAATTGTATGAAACAAGAATCTCCTGCCTATTTCAACATATGCCTGAAATTAAAAATTGATTATCCACCTGTCTTGATGTTCAATTTTAACTATCATTAAACCTTGACTTATCTTAAAAGTAAATTTTAACATTTCGGAGAACAAAGAGAACAATCATACTGCTATGAACATAACTTGTACGTAAAAGATACCTTTTATGCATGATAACTGAACGGACGATGGTTTGTAACCTGGTTTACAGGTACACGTCTTACTCGAACTTCCAGTACAAGCCATGGCTGATACAGCGCTACAGTCACTGTCCATAGTGCAGGCACTATTAAGAACTGGAAAATGAATATATGTCTCTTCTAGAACGATGATTAATGATCAGTGTTTACTAAACAATAAAAAAAATAATTAGGTCATATTGTATTCAATGGAATATAATATGCTTACTTAAAATCGATATCTTTAAGACGACTCTTTGCCTGACTTGGTAAGCGCATATTATACCAAATCATACCCTATAAAAACAAGAATAACGGATATCAAGAATCGCCACACTCACAAATTACAGCCTTCCCACGCAGCAAGCAAAAAAGAAGAGATGAAGAGAGAGAGAGGGAGCAAGTTTGTTATAAGCATGTCAATTCTAATAAGACTCCACAAAGAAGTAACGAAAAAGAGAACCTTTTGGGATACCGCCTTGGAACGGTCATTGGCAAATCAAATTGCCACATGGGGTTTAATCCTCACGCTTGCCCCAACATGTATCTCATCATGATTTTTAAATTAGTAGAAATGAAAGTAGCTCGAGTGTTCAGAATCATAAACAAATGTTTTAAGCATATAGCTGCAGACATTGTTTTAAGTGCAGTGACTAGCAAAAAACGGGGGGAATGCCAAACATTGAATATGACAACTGATCAGACATTGCTATGTATATTAGATGTCTTTTAAGACATTTACTAGATGATAAAGTAAATAAGCTCATATTTTGATAACTGGAACATACTAATGTTAACTAACTCCAACTCTTTGACCTGCTAAATATATCTTTCTGATGGTTATTTAATTGACTTGGCGGCCACATAGTGTGTCATCGAATAAAACATTGCGTTTGTAATATTAAAATGAATACACAGATTAAAAGGGAACTTTGAAAGCCTCCTAAAACGACACATATGAAAATATTGCAGGCTCGGTTTGGTTGAGCCTGATCATGGGCAGTAATGGAAATGTATATTAGAATCTTTTGCCCACGCCGCCTATTCCTGGGTTAAGCCCAATTCAATATTGATACAGTTTACAGTGTTCATAATAGCGGACCACAATGGAAATAAGGGTTAATTTTATCCTTTTTGGGGCATCCTTATTGAGGTTAATATTGAGTTGCGCTCAACCGGGGGCTAGGTGGCATGGGCAGTAATACGCATTTTAATTACTGCCCATGAACAGGCTCAATCAAACCGAACCTGAAATATTTTCACATGTGTCGTGTTCGGTGGCTTTCAAAGTTCCTGTTTCATGATTTTAATTATCATAAGATGTTGATAGGCATGGCTGTCTTAATTTGTATAATTATGAGTTTTTTTGTTGTTTTAGTGTATGTTTTATTGAGATGCCATGTGATTATAAATTTTTATGATAAAATAAATCTATCATCCCAGAGTCATTGTTTAAAATGCATCCCTACCTCGAGCAGGCAGTAGTTGCCTACTAATCATACATGCCTAAAACTAAAATTAATTATCAAGCTGGCGATCTTTACATTCTTTTAGCAGTATTTTGAATTTAAGAGAATATTCATGCTGTTATAAAAATAATCGTCAAATATACCAATTATACATGATAACTGGTCAGTTGATGGTTTGTATCCAGGTTTACATAAGCATGTCAAATTTCCACTACAAGCCAAATTTGATACAGCGCTACAGTCACTGTTCTGAGTGCAGGCACTATTTACAACTGTAAAATTAAGACATGTTACTTCGCTTTATTTTTTACATTTACTCCAGGTAAAGAACATTCAATCATATTTTAATTACCGCAACATGTAACTAACTCTTACAGTTTAACTCGTTATCAAACTGATTGTTATTTGATTGACTTGGTTATCGGATTATGTTCCCGATTAAATCATCGAGTTTTGAGGTGAGAATAAATACACGTTAGTTGTTTACTGTAAATGATTTTTTATATAGAGCAGCAGCTGTTGTTTTACTGCATTCACTATAGAGACCGATTGTTTCGCCTAACACATGCTTGAAATTAAAAAAAAGATGTGTAAACCTTGCTAGAAATGTTATTTTCAACTTTATTTTGCAATTGAGAATATTCATGTTGCTATAAAAAAGTAAAAGAAGCAACATACCTAGAATACATGATAACTGATCAGATGATGGTTTGTATCCAGGCTTACATGTGCACAAACTTCCAGAACAAGCCGAGTTTGATAGAGCGCTACAGTCACCTTCTTGGGTGCAGCCACTATTTAGAACTGAAAAACATATTCATTTCTGTTCTAGGACTTTAACTTATGATTTTCTTTACCCTGAAACAAAACTTCATCATTATGTCTTATTGCAATCACTGGAACATTATACCAACATTTTAACCAGAATTCGCTACCTTTTGGATGGTTGTTAGACTGCCTTAGTTATGCAATATGGAACCGAATGTCAATTAATTTTGTCATTAATGATACATAATAAGTGTTTTAAGTAAAAAAAATATGGGTTTAATGCAGAGCTGAAAATATTGCAATTAGTTGATTGGCTAATTAGAATCGACGTGTATAACCTACTTGTGATTCATGCCACATATCCATTACACGGCTTTACGTTTTAAATTTAAGTCTGTTTCATATTATAAAAAAAATCATTCTGCCATGAAAAAAATTATGACATGTAAGATACCTATGGTACATGATAACTGATCTGACGATGGTTTGTATCCAGGTTTACATGTACACGTCTTACTCGAACTGCCGGTACAAACAGAGTTTGATACAACGCTACAGTCAATGTCCAGAGTGCAGGTACCACTTAGAACTAGAAAATACATCTAGAATTATGATTTATGGTCAACATTTGCATGACAACAAACATGTATTAGATCAAATCAGTAAAAATTAGTCATTGCAATAACTGAAACGTATACAAAATCTTAAGAATTCACTTGCTTCCTTCTAATGTTCATCTGACTGCTTCTGTTATTTTGTGATGATACAATGTAATAAATAAGTTTATTACTAGTGAAAATAATGACAACTTATGGATTTCTTGTTTAAAAGACATTATATTTAAAATAGACCTGAATCATTGTCTATAGAAATTTATAAGTGAGAAAAATACGTGCTTAAAATGAAAGAGATGAAAAATCGTTCATCTGATTTTTTTTCACATTTAATAGAAAATATATTTTGATGAAACAAGAATGAAACAAAACGTGCAGGACACTATTGGTACATAATTACTGATCTGACAATGGTTTGTATCCAGGTCAACATGTGCAAGTCTTACTGGAACTTCCAGTACAAGCCGAGTTTGATACAGAGCTACAGAAATGTCCAGAGTGCAGGCACTATTTAGTACTGCAGGGGGGCATATATGTCTCGTGAATAATTGTAATGTGTGATTAACGATCACAGACAGCAAAACAGGTATTAAGTCATATTTTAATAACAGGAACATAAATAATTCTTTTAAATAAATATCGTAATAATTCGCTTCCGTTTGAAGGTTGTTTGACTGCCTTCTTTCTTGTACAGTGTATTACATGTATCATACCACAAAAACAATTAGGGTTAAGTGAAAATAAAGCTATCTTGCGTGTTTTCATTAAAAACATACTCTGCTTAAAACAATGCTGTGGTCATTTAATTGTATGAAACAAGAATCTCCTGCCTACTTCAACATATGCCTGAAATTAAAAATTGATTATCCACCTGTCTTGATGTTCAATTTTAACTATCATTAAACCTTAACTTATCTTAAAATTAAATTTTAACATTTCAGAGAACAACCATACTGCTATGAACATAACGTGTACGTAAAAGATACCTTTTATGCATGATAACTGATCTGACGATGGTTTGTAACCTTGTTTACAGGTACACGTCTTACTCGAACTTCCAGTACAAGCCATGGCTGATACAGCGCTACAGTCACTGTCCATAGTGCAGACACTATTAAGAACTGGAAAATGAATATATGTCTCTTCTAGAACGATGATTAATGATCAGTGTTTACTAAACAATAAAAAATAATTAGGTCATATTGTAATCAATGGAATATAATATGCTAACTTAAAATCGATATCTGTAAGACGACTCTTTGCCTGACTTGGTAAGCGCATATTATACCAAATCATACCCTTTAAAAACAAGAATAACGGATATCAGGAATCGCCACACTCACAAATTACAGCCTTCCCACGCAGCAAGCAAAAAAGAAGAGATGAAGAGAGAGAGAGGGAGCAAGTTTGTTATACGCATTTCAATTCTAATAAGACGCCACAAAGAAGTAACGAAAAAGAGAACCGTGTGGGATACCGCCTTGGAACGGTCAGTGGCAAATCAAATTGCCACTGGGGGTTTAATCCTCACGCTTGCCCCAACATATATCTCATCATGATTTTAGTAGAAATGAAAGTAGCTCGAGTGTTCAGAATCATAAACAAATGTTTTCAGCATATAGCTGCAGTCATTGTTTGAAGTGCATTGACTAGTAAAAAACGACGGGAATGCCACATTGAATATGATAACTGAGCAGACATTGCTATGTATATTACTAGTAGATGTCTTTTAAAGACATTTACTAGATGATAAAGTAAATAAGCTCATATTTTGATAACTGGAACATACTAATGTTAACTAACTCCAACTCTTTGACCTGTTAAATATATCTTTCTGACGGTTATTTAATTGACTTGGCGGCCACATAGTGTGTCATCGTATAAAACATTGCGTTTGTAATATTAAAATGAATACACAGATTAAAAGGGAACTTTGAAAGCCTCCAACACGACACATATGAAAATATTGCAGGCTCGGTTTGGTTGAGCCTGATCATGGGCAGTAATGGAAATGTATATTAGAATCTTTTGCCCACGCCGCCTATTCCTGGGTTAAGCCCAATTAAATAATAAACTTTCGGTTTCGGTTTGAAGTCAAAATGTACTTCTTCAAATTTCTGACATTATTTTGACAGATGACCGCAAAATATTGTAAATAAGTGTTTACGTGATACCTATATCATTTTTCTAGACGTTTTAAACAACCATTCCAGACTTCTTGTGCAAACGGTATTTCTTTTGTGTGTGTGTCTGTTCTATGTAAATAAAGCATTTTTTCGAACAACTTGAGCAACCAAACTATGTACAGCCACGTGACACTATATTTCTTCACTTTTATCGGTCTGCCAGTGGGAAATAATGTCGAGTTTTTAAAGGTACATCAAAGTGCTGGACTTCAAACCGAAAGTTAAAACCCGAAGTAAGTTTTTCTTGAATTTCTTGAAAACCCTAACAATATTTTGATGAACTGGCACTAAACATTGTAGACCAGCATATACGTATTTCAGGTATGAGTTGCTTTAGTATATTGTCCACGAAATTCACGGTTTTTCTTTTGTTTTAATATGTGCTTGGTAATTAGAGCATAAATTGACAAATTGAGATTGAAAATATTAACTACATCCTTAGCTTAATACATTTCTTCACTAAAATGTAAGTGGCAATAGGTATTTCTCCCAAAATTCATTTGCGAAATTTCAGCCACTTTTCGCCATTTGCGATGTTTGCGACCCCTTAACTCGTTATCAAACTGGTTGTAATTTGATTGACTTTATTATCGGATTATGGTACCGATTAAATCATTAAGTTTTGAGGTTAGAATAAATACACATTAGTTGTTTACTGTAAATGTTTTTTTTTGTATACAGCAGCTGATGTTAAACTGCATTTACTATATATACCGACTGTTCTCGCCTAAGATAAACACATGCTTTAAATTAAAAATGAATTGTTAACCTTGCTAGAAATGTTATTTTCAACTTTATTTTGCAATAGAGAATATTCATGTTGCTATAAAAAGTAAAAGAAGCAACATACCTAGAATACATGATAACTGATCAGATGATGGTTTGTATCCAGGCTTACATGTACACAAACTTCCAGAACAAGCCGAGTTTGATAGAGCGCTGCAGTCACCTTCTTGGGTGCAGGCAATATTTAGAACTGGAAAAAAAAACAAGAGGGTCCATAGGACCCTGGGTCGCTCACCTGTCAACATCTGCTCAATGCTTGCAAGAGTTGTGTGCAAGAGTGGTAGAATCTAGTCAAAAATAAAGCTACTAATGCGGAGAAAAGGTCAAAATAGCTTACTTTGACCCTTTTCAAGGGCCATAACTCTGGAACCCATTATGGAATCTAGCTGGTTCAAGAAAGGAACCGAGATCTTAAAGTAACTCTAGTATTGTACAAGTCTGATTAGATTCAAATAAAAAATGAAGCTGTTATTGTGCAGACAATGTCTAAATAGTTAATTTTGGCACTTTCAGGGCCCATAACTGGAACCCATAATGCAGTATGGCTATTTCAAGAAAGGAACCACGATCTTATGGTAATGAAAGTGAAGACTAAAATTAAGACCACTAGTGTGCAGACAAACTTTAATTACATAACTTGACCTAGTGACCTAGAACTCAAGGTCACATGACCCAGTTTCAAACTTGACCTAGATATCATTGAGATAAACATTCTGACCAAGCTTGGAAAAAGAGGACCAAAATTAAGACCGCTAGAGTGCTTTTTCTGTAATTTGACAGTGACCTAGTTTTCAAAGTCTTATGACCTAGTTTTCAAGGTCTTATGACCTAGTTTTCAAGGTCATATGACCAGGTTTCGAACTTGTTTAATTATATAACTTGACCTAGTGACCTAGAATTCAAGGTCACATGACCCCAGTTTCAAACTTGACCTAGATATCTTTGAGTTAAACATGCTGACCAAGTTTAAAAAAGAACCCACCAAAATTAAGACGGCTAGAGTGTGGACAAGCTTTTTCTTTAATTTGACCTAGTGACCTAGTTTTCAAGATCACATCACCAAATTATGAACTTGACCTACATATCATTGTTATAGACATTCTGACCAAGACTGAAGAAGATCTGACCAAAATAAAGACTGTTAGCGTGGGGACAAGCTTTTTGTATAATTTGACCTAGTGACCTAGTTTTCAAGGTCTATCTAGGTCAGATTCTATCCTGACCTAGATATCTTTGAGATAAACATCGAGACCAAGTTTGAAGAAGAACGGACCAAAATATGGACCGCTAGAGTGCGGACAACCTATTTCTATCCTTTGACCAATGACCTAGTTTTCAATGTTTCATTACCCAGTTTCGAACTTGAACTAGATATCATTTGGATAAACATTCTGACCAAGTTTGATGAATATCAGACCAAAATTAAGACTGCTAGAGTGTGGATAAGATTTTTCTTTAATTTGACCTAGTGACCTTGATTTCAAGGTCACATGACTTAGTTTTAAACTTGACATAGATATTATTGAGATAAACATTTCGACAAAGTTTGAAGAAGATCCCATCAAAATGAAGACCACTAGTGTGCAGACAAACTTTTTCTTTAATATGACCTAGTAACCTAATTTTAAGGGTCACATGACCCGGTTACAAACGTGATCTAAATAGCACTGAGATAAACATTTTGACCAAGATTAAAGAAGATTGGACAAAAATTAAGACTGCTAAATTGCGGACAAGCTTTTTCTATAATTTGACGTAGTGACCTAGTTTTCAATGTCACATGACCCAGTTTCAAACTTGACCTAGATATCATTGAGATAAACATTCTGACCAAGTTTGAAGAAGATCGTATAAAAATAATGACTGCTAGAGTGCGGACAACAATTGTGAACGGACGACGGACGGACGGACGGACGACGGACGCCAGACGAAGGGTGATCACAAATGCTCACCCTGTCACTATGTGACAAAAGAGCTTAAAAATAAATCATTCATTTGTGTTCTAGGACTTCAATTTATGAATAACTTTACCCTGAAACAAAATTGCATCATGTCGTATTGCAATCTCTTGAACATTATACCAACATCTTAACCTGAATTTGCTTTCTTTTGGTTGGTTGTTCGACTGCCTTAGTTATGCACTATGGAACCGAATATCAAATTATTAATTTTGTCGTAAATTTAATGATACATAATAAGTGTTTTAAGTAAACAAAATATGTGTTTAATGCAGAGCTGAAACTATTGCCATTAGTTGATTGGCTAATTAGAACCTACTTGTGATGCATGCCTCATATCCATTACTCGGCTTTAAATTTAAGTCTGTTTAATATTATAAAAAAATTATTCTGCCATGGAAAAAATATGAAATGCAAGATACCTATGGTACATGATAACTGATCTGAAGATGGTTTGTATCCAGGTTTACATGAACACGTCTTACTGGAACTGCCGGTACAAACCGAGTTTGATACAGCACTACAGTCACTGTCCAGAGTGCAGGCACTATTAAGAACTGGAAAATTCATCTAGGATTACGATATATGGTCAATATTTGCATGACAACAAACATGCATTAGATCAAATGAGAAAAATTTAGTCATTGCCATAACTGAAAGATATACCAAACCATTAAGAATTCACTTGCTTCCGTCAAGCGGTCATTTGACTGCTTCTGTTATTGTGAGATGATACAATGTACCAAATAAATAAATACGTTGTTACTAGTGAAAAAAATGATAACTTATGGTATTCTTGTTTAAAAGGCAACATGTTAAATATAGACCTTCATTCGTTGTCTAGTTGAATTAACTAGTGAGTGCTTAAAATGAAAAGAAATGAACTTTTTTCACCTTTAATGGAAAATATATTTTGATGTAACAAAAATCAAACAAAACGTGCAAGAAATCTTTGGTACATGATAACTGATCGGACGATGGTTTGTATTCAGGTTTACATGTGCACATCTTACTGGTATTTTCAGTACAAGCCGTGTTTGATACAGAGCTACAGTAAATGTCCAGAGTACAGGCACTATTAAGAACTTGAAAGCATACATATTATGTCTATTCTAGTATTTCAATTAATTGTAACAGTTACCATTTACTAGTAAAAAAAATAAGGCCATTATAAACGTACTAGAATTTTAACTTACCAATAAATGATTTACTCGAAATATATTTTAGAATGCTATTTGATGTTGATTGACTTGGTTAGCGTATAATGATCAGTATTATATCGTATAAAGTTCTAGTAAAAATGAAGATAGCTAGAGCGTTATGAGACAAAAAAAATTGTGTTCCTTATACAGCTACAGTCATTGTCCTCTAAGCATTGACTTGTTGGAAAATACAAGTATCTACTTTATAAAAAAATCATTCTGCCATGTTATAATAAAATGCAATATATTTTTTGAAAGCGTGGTACATGTTAACTGATCAGATGAAAGTGTGTATCCGGCTTGACATGTACACGTCTTACTGGAACTTCCGGTACAAGCAGAATATGAGACAGCGCTACAGTCAATGTCCAGAGTGCAGGCACTATTTAGTACTGGAGGAGGCATATATGTTTTGTGAATGATTATTATTTATGATCGACATTCACAGACAGCAAAAAGGTTATTAGTCATATTATAGTAACAAGAACATTTATAACTCTTTTAAATAAATATCGTTATAATTCGATTCCGTTTGAAGGTTGTTTGATTGCCTTCTTTCTTGTACAGTGTATTACATGTATCACACCACAAAAACGATTAAGGTTAAGTGTAAATGAAGCTAGCTTAGGTGTTTTCAGTTTAAACCACACTTTGTTTAAAACAGTGCTGTGGTCATTTAATTATAAGAAAACAAGAATCTCCTGCCTACTTAAACACATGCCTGAAATAGAAAATAGAATATCCACCTGTCTTGGTGTTTAATTTTAACTTTAATTTAACTTTAACTTTTATTCAAACTTAATTTAACATTTAAGAGATCTTCAAACCGCTATCAAAATAACTTGTACGTAAAAGATACCTTTAGTGCATAATAACTGATCCGACGATGGTCTGTATCCTGGTTTACAGGTACACGTCTTACTCGAACTTCCAGTACAAGCCATGGTTGATACAGCGCTACAGTCACTGTCCATAGTGCAGGCACTATTAAGAACTGGAAAATGCATATATGTCTCTGCTAGAATTATGATAAATGACCAGTATTTACGAAACAATAAAATTAATTAGGTCATATTGTAATCAATGGAATATATGCTAATTTCAAATCGATATGTTTAAGACGACTCTTTGTCTGACTTGGTTAGCGCATATGATATCTAATCATACCCTATAAGAAGTGAAATATGCATATCAGGAATCGCCACACTCGCAAAACACAGCCTCCCAAAGACGCAAAAAAAAGAGAGTAGAAAGAGAGGAGAAAGAGAGGAAGAGAGAGCATGTTTGTTATAAGTATGTTAATTAAAATAAGACGCAGCAAACAATTAACGAAAAAGAGAACCTTTAAAGATACCGCCTTGGAACGGTCAGTGGCAAAACAATTGCCACTAGGGGTTTAAACCAGGTCTAGGGTGCACCAACCTGACACTTGCCCCATCAGGTTCTCATAAAGATTTTAGTAAAAATGAAAGAAGCTTGATTATTCAAAATCATAAACAAATGTGTTCAACATAGAGCTGCAGTCATTGTATAAAGTGCATTGACTAGTAAAAAACGAAGGGAATCGCCAGACCATGAATATGATAACGTATCAGAGATAAGAATAGCGGACCACAAGGGAAATAAGGGTTTATTTTACCCTTTTTGTGTCACCCTTATTCATGTAAATTTTGAGTTGCGCTTTACACGGGGTTTGGCGGCGTGGGCAGTAATATGCATTTCCATTACTGTCTATGAACAGGCTCAATCAAACCGAGCGTGCAATGTTTTCACATTTGTCGTGCTCGGTAGCTTTTAAAGTTCCCGTTTCATAATTTAATTATATTATGTTGATTAGACTGGCTGTATTAATTCATATATGAATTGTTTTGTTGTTTTAATGCATGTTTTATTTAGTTGCCATGCGATTATAAATTTTATGATGATATAAATCTATCTTTCCAGAGTTTCAGTCATTGTTTTAAGTGCATCCCTATCTAGAACCGACGAATCTCGCCTACTAATTACACAAGCCTGAAACTAAAATTCATTGTTCAGCTGGCGATCTATACATTTTCAAATTGTTTTTAGCTGCTTTTTTTGCATTTAAGAGAATGTTCATGCTGTTTTGAAAAGAATGCGAGAAATATACCTATTATACATGATAACTGGTCAGTTGATGGTTTGTATCCAGATTTACATGAGCATGTCGAACTTCCACCACAAGCCAAATTTGATACACCGCTACAGTCACTGTCTTGAGTGCAGGCACTACTTAGAACTATAAAATTAACACATGTTACTTCTTGGATTACGCTTTATTTTTAACACTAAGTCTTGCTACATGTAAAGAACATTAAATCATATTTTATTACCGGAACATGTAACAAACTCTTACAGTTAAACCAGCTACGGTTACACACCACTAATTCAATTTCCATAGACTTACATTATAACTTTTCATCAATTTCTGAATTTACTATTGGGTCAAGCCCTTAAAATCTTACAGTTCTCAAGAGAACCAACCTAGAGACACCATCATATACCAATTCTACCATAGCATGACCAATAAACTTTTTCGGCATTTTAGCCAGAAGTGCATCACCCCAGTCTCTGCGGAACTTTTATTTACATTCTGTCAAAAATGATAGCTATTTGTAAAGTTGAATTGCACTTTTCTTTCATTATCAAGTTCATACTATTTGTTTTCAAATTACTACAAAATTTTATTTCATCAAAATAATGTTCTTTTTATAATATTAATTTTTATTTTCTACCATACAGGCTTGACTTCCTGTTACTGGTCCGCAAATTCCCCGCACAAAATTATTTAGAGGCCTGATCAACAATATTTAGTGGTCTATAACCTATTATATTTACTGTTTTTATTTGATTAACTTTCTTATTGGATTATGTTACCGATTAAATCATTGAGTTTTGAGGTGAGAATAAATACACGTTAGTTGTTTACTGTAGATGATTTGTTTTGCATAGTGCAGCAGCTGTTGTTAAACGGCATTCACTATATGGACCGACTGTTCTCGCCTAAGACAAGCCACATGCTTGAAATTAAAAATGAATTGTTAACCTTGGTAGAAGTGTAATTTTCAACTTTCTTTTGCAATAAAAAATATTCATGTTGATATAAAAAAGTAAAAAGAAGCAAGATACCTAGAATACATGATAACTGATCAGATGATGGTTTGTATCCAGGCTTACATGTACACAAACTTCCAGAACAAGCCGAGTTTGATAGAGCGCTACAGTCACCTTCTTGGGTGCAGCCACTATTTAGAACTGAAAAACATATTCATTTCTGTTCTAGGATTTAATTTATGATTTACTTTACCCTGAAACAAAATTGAATCATTATGTGAAATTGCAATCACTGGAACATTATACCAACATCTTAGCCTGAATTCTCTTCCTTTTAGATGGTTGTTTGACTGTTTAGTTATGCACTATAAAACCGAATATCAAATTATTAATTTTGTCATAAATTTAATGATAGATAAAAAGTGTTTTAAGTAAACAAAATATGCGTTTAATGCAGAGCTGAAACTATTGCCATGAGTTGATTGGCTAATTAGAATCGACGTTTATAACCTAATTGTGATGCATGTCTCATAACCATTACTCGGCTTTATGTTTTAAATTTGAGCCTGTTTAATATTATAAAAAATCATTCTGCTATGGAAAAAAATATGACATGCATGATACCTATTGTACATGATAACTGATCCGACGATGGTTTGTATCCAGGTTTACATGTACACGTCTTACTCGAACTGCCGGTACAAACCGAGTTTGATACAGCGCGACAGTCACTGTCCAGCGTGCAGGCACTATTTAGAACTGGAAAATTCATCTAGGATTATGATTTATGGTCAACATTTGCATGACAAAAAACATGTTTTAGATCAAATGAGTAAAATTTCGTCATTGCAATAACTGAAACAAATACAAAATCTTAAGAATTCATTTGCTTCCTGCTGATTTTACTCCAGGTGTTCTGGTCTCGGTAAGATCATTGAGTACCCGCCGTTTTGCTTTGCAATGCTATTGACTTATGTTCATGTTCGTATGCTTTTGCATGCAACATTGTTGAGCTGATGGGTGGGTTGGAGTTATTTCACCAAGAAAATTTGTACTTGTTTTCTTATACGAGAACCTGTTCGTGCAAGTGTGAGGTTGGTGCACCCTAGAACCTAAACCCCCAGTAGCATTTTGTTTTGCCACTGACCGTTCCAAGGCGGTAATCCCTCTGGTTCTCACTTTCGTTATTTGTTTGTGGCGTCCATTTTGAAACTGATTATTGTTATTCCATGCTCTCTTTTCCTCTCTACTTTTTGGCTGTGTGGGGAGGCTGAGTATGCTGGATGTGGCCATTCCTGATATGCATATTTCATTTTTTTATTAACGGTCATTTGACTGCTTCTGTTATTGTGTGATGATACAATGTACCAAATAAATGAATAAGTTTCTTGTCTAGTTAAAATAATGATAAATTATGGATTTCTTGTTTAAAAGACATTGTGTTCAATATAGACCTGCATCATTGTCTAGTTGAATTTACTAGTGAGAAAACTACGTGCTTGAAATGAAGAGATGAAAAATCGTTCATATGTTATTTTAACTTTTTTTTTCACATTTAATAGAAATTTTTTTGGATGAAACATGAATAAAACAAAACGTGCATGACACTTTTGGTACATAATTACTTATCGGACGAGTGTTTGTATCCAGGTTAACATGTACACGTCTTACTGGAGCTTCCAGTACAAGCCGAGTTTGATAAAGAGCTACAGAATATGTCCAGAGTGCAGACACTATTTAGTACTGGAGGAGGCATATATGTCTCGTGAATGATTATAATGTATGATTAACGATCACAGACAGCAAAAAAGGTATTAAGTTATATTTTAATTACAGGAACATTAATAACTCTTTTAAATAAATATCGTAATAATTAGTTTCCGTTTGAAGGTTGTTCGACTGCCTTCTTTCTTGTACAGTGTATTACATGTATCATACCATAAAAACGATTAGGGTTAAGTGAAAATAAAGCTAGCTTGTGTGTTTCCAGTTAAAACCATACTTCGCTTCAAACAGTGCTGTGGTCATTTAAATGTATGAAACAAGAATCTCCCGATTACTTCAACAAATGCCTGATATTAAAAATGGATTATAAAATCTGTCTTGATGTTCAATTTCAACTATAATTAAACCTTAACTTATCTTAAATCTTAATTTAACATTTCATACTGCTATGAACATAACTTGTACGTAAAAGCTAAAAAAGATACCTCTTGTGCATGATAACTGATCTGACGATGGTTTGTATCCTGGTTTACAGGTACACGTCTTACTTGAACTTCCAGTACAAGCCATGGCTGATACAGCGCTACAGTCACTGTCCATAGTGCAGACACTATTAAGAACTGGAAAATGCATATATGTATCTTCTAGAATGATGATTAATGATCAGTGTTTACTAAACAATAAAAAATAATTAGGTCATATTGCAATCAATAGAATATAATACGCTAACTTAAAATCGACATCTTTAAGACGACATTTTGCCTGACTTGGTAAGCGCATATTATACCAAATCATATCCTATAAAAACAAGAAAAATGGATATCAGGAATCACCACACTCGCAAATTACAGCCTCCCGACACAGCAAGCAAAAAAGAAGAGATGAAGAGAGAGAGAGCAAGTTTGTTATACGCATGTCAATTCTAATGTCAATTCTAATGAGACGCCACAAACAAGTAACGAAAAAGAGAACCTTTTGTGATACCGCCTTGGAACGGTCAGTGGAAAACACATTGCCACTGGGGGTTTATTCCGGGTACTAGGGTGCGCCAACCTCACACTTGCCCCAACATGTATCTCGTAAAGATTTTAGTAAAACTGAAAGTAGCTCGAGTGTTCAGAATCATAAACAAATGTTTTCAGCATATAGCTGCAGTCATTGTTTCAAGTGCAGTGACTAGAAAAAAACGGCGGGAATGCCAAACATTGAATATGGTAACTGATCAGAAATTGTTTTGGATAATAGATGTCTTTTTAAGACATTTACTAGATGATAAAGTAAATTAGCTCATATTTTGATAACTGGGACATAATAATTTTAACTTACTCCAACTTTTTGACCTGCTAAATGTATCTTTCTGACGATTATTTAATTGACTTGGCGGCCACATAGTGTCATCGAATAAAACATTGCGTTTGAAATATCAAAATGAATACAAAGATTAAAAGGGAATTTTGAAAGCTCCCTAACACGACACATATGAAAATATTGCAGGCTCGGTTTGGTTGAGCCTGATCATGGGCAGTAATGGAAATGTATATTAGAATCTTTTGCCCACGCTTATTCCTGGGTTAAGCCCAATTCAATAATAAACTTTCGGTTTCGGTTTGAAGTCAAAATGTACTTCTTCAAATTATCGACATTATTTTGACATATGACTGAACATATTGTTAATAAGTGTTTACGTGATACCTATATCATTTTTCTAGACGATTTAAACAACCATTCCAGACTTCTTGTGCAAACGGTATTTCTTTTTTGTGTGTGTCTGTTCTATGTAAATAAAGCATTGTTTCAAACAACTTGAGCATCCAAACTATATACAGCCACGTGAAACTATATTTCTTCACTTTTATTGGTCTGCCAGTGGTAAATAATGTCGAGTTTTTAAAGGTACGTACATCAAAGTGCCTGACTTCAAACCAAAAGTTGAAACCCGGAAGTAAGTTTTTCTTGAAAACCGTAACAATATTTTGACGAATTGGCACTAAACATTGTAGACCAGCATATACGTATTTCAGGTATGAGTTGCTTTTGTATATTGTCCATGAAATTCAGAGTTCTCATGCAAACGATTTCTCTTTTGTTTTTAATTAGTATGTGCTTGGTAATTAGAGGATGTATTAGACTGTATTGAGCTTGAAAATATTAAATACATCCTTAGCTTTATACATTTCTTCACTAAAATATAAGTAGCAATAGGTATTTCTCCCAAAATTCATTTTAGACCTTTTAACTACTTTCGCCATTTGCAATGTTTGCGACCCCTTAACTCGTTATCAAACTGGTTTTAATTTGATTGACTTTATTATCGGATTATGGTACCGATTAAATCATTGAGTTTTTAGGTTAGAATAAATACACGTTAGTTGTTTACTGTAGATGAATTTTTTGCATATAGCAGCTGATGTTTAACTGCATTCACTGACCGACTGTTTTCGCCTAAGACAAACACATGCTTGAAATTAAAAATGAATTGTTAACCTTGGTAGAAATGTTATTTTCAACTCTATCTTGCAAGAGAATATTCATTTTGCTTTAAAAAAGTAAAAGAAGCAAGATACCTAGGATACATGATAACTGATCAGATGATGGTTTGTATCCAGGCTTACATGTACACAAACTTCCAGAACAAGCCGAGTTTGATAGAGCGCTACAGTCACCTTCTTGGGTGCAGCCACTATTTAGAACTGAAAAACATATTCATTTCTGTTCTGGGACTTTAATTTATGATTTACTTTACCCTGAAACAAAACTTCATTATAATGTCTTATTGCAATCACTGGAACATTATACCAACATCTTAAACAGAATTCGCTAGATCAACCTTTTGTTGTTTGACTGCCTTAGTTATGCACTATGGAACCGAATATCAAAGAATTAATTTTGTCATAAATTTAATGATACATAATAAGTGTTTTAAGTAAAAAAAAATATGCGTTTAATGCAGAGCTGAAAATATTGCCATTAGTTGATTGGCTAATTTGAATCGACGTTTATAACCTACTTGTGATGCATGCCTCATATCCATTAAACGTCTTTAAGTTTTAAATTTAAGTCTGTTTCATATTATAAAAAATCATTCTGACATGGAAAAAATATGACATTCAAGATACCTATGGCACATGATAACTGATCTGACGATGGTTTGTATCCAGATTTACATGTACACGTCTTGCTCGAACTGCCGGTACAAACAGAGTTTGATACAACGCTACAGTCACTGTCCAGAGTGCAGGCACCACTTAGAACTGGAAAGTTCATCTAGAATTGTGATTTATGGTCAACATTTGCATGACAACCAACATGTATTGATCAAATGAGTAAAATTTTGTCATTGCAATAACTGAAACATATACAAAATCTTAAGAATTCACTTGCCTCCTTCTAACGGTCATTTGACTGCTTCTGTTATTGTGCGATGATACAATGTAATAAATAAGATTATTATTAGTGAAATAATGAGAACTTATGGATTTCTTGTTTATAATACATTATATTAAATAAAGACCTGCATCATTGTCTAGTTAAATTTACTAGTGAGAAAAATACGTGCTTACAATGAAAGAAATGAAAAATCGTTCACATGTTTTTATTTATTTTTTTCACATTTTAAAGAAAATATATTTTGATGAAACAAGAATGAAATAAAACGTGCAACACACTATTGGTACATAATTACTGATCCGACGATAGTTTGTTTCTAGGTTAACATGTGCAAGTCTTACTGGAACTTGCAGTACAAGCCGAGTTTGATACAGAGCTAAAGAAATGTCCAGAGTTTAGGCACTATTTAGTACTGAGGGAGGCATATATGCCTCGTGAATGATTATAATGTATGATTAACAATCACAGACAGCAAAAAATGTATTAAGTTATATTTTAATAACAGGAACATTAATAACTCTTTTAAACAAATATCGTAATAATTCGCTTCCGTTTGAAGTTTGTTTGACTGCCTTCTTTCTTGTAGAGTGTATTACATGTATCATACCACAAAAACGATTTGGGTTAAATGAAAATAAAGCAAGCTTGTGTGTTTCCAGTTAAAACCATACTTTGCTTAAAACAGTGCTGGGGTCATTTAATTGTAACAAACAAGAATCTCCTGATTACTTCAACAAATGCCTGATATTAAAAAAATGGATTATCCAATCTGTCTTGATGTTCAATTTTAACTATAATTAAACCTTAACTTATCTTAGATCTTAATTTAACATTTCATACGGCTATGAACATAACTTGTACGTAAAAGATATAAAAGATACCTTTTGTGCATGATAACTGATCTGACGATGGTTTGTATCCTGATTTACAGGTACACGTCTTACTCGAACTTCCAGTACAAGCCATGGCTGGTACAGCGCTACAGTCACTGTCCATAGTGCAGACACTATTAAGAACTGGAAAATGCATATATGTCTCTTCTAGAATGATGATTAATGATCAGTGTTTGCTAAACAATAAAAAAATAATTAGGTCATATTGTTATTAATGGAATATAATATGCTAACTTAAAATCCATATCTTTAAGACGACATTTTGCCTGACTTGGTAAGCGCATATTGTACCAAATCATACCCTATAAAAACAAGAAAAATGGATATCAGGAATCGCTACACTCACAAATTACAGCCTCCCTACGCAGCAAGCAAAAAAGAAGAGATGAAGAGAGAGACAGCAAGTTTGTTATACGCATGTCAATTATAATAAGACGCCACAAACAAGTAACGAAAAAGAGAACCTTTTGGAATACCGCCTTGGAACGGTCAGTGAAAAAACAAATTGCCACTGGGGGTTTAATCCGGGTACTAGGGTGCACCAACCTAACACTTGCCCCAACATGTAGCTGATAAAAATTTTTAGTAAAAATGAAAGTTGCTCGAGTGTTCAGAATCATAAACAAATGTTTTCAGCATATAGCTGCAGTCATTGTTTTAAGTTTAAATTAATTATAAAGCTGGCGTTCTTCACATTGTTTTAGCAGTATTTTGAATTTAAGAGAATATTCATACTGTTATAAAAAAATCGTGAAATATACCTATTATACATGATAACTGGTCAGTTGATGGTTTGTATCCAGTTTTACAAGAGCATGTCAAACTTCCACTACAAGCCAAATTTGATACAGCGCTACAATCACTGTCCCGAGTGCAGGCACTACTTAGAACTGTAAAATTAACACATATTACTTTGCTTTACTAACATTTAACATTTACTCAAGGCAAAGAACATTCAATCATATCTTCATTACCGGAACATTTAACAAAGTCTTACTGTTAAACCCGTCATCATACTGGTTGTAATTTGATTGATTTAGTTATCGGATTATGTTACCGATTAAATCATTGAGTTTTTAAGTGAGAATAAATATACGTTAGATGTTTACTGTAGATGATTTTTTGGTATAGAGCAGAAGCTGTTGTTTAACTGCATTCACTACAAAGATCGACTGTTTATTACCGGAACATGAATCACTTAAACCCGTTTTCATACTGGTTGTTATTTGATGGACTTTGTTATCGGATTGTGTTACCGAATAAATAAGTGACTTTTGAGCAGCAGCTGTTGTTAAATTGCATTCACTACTTAGACCGACTGTTCTCGCCTAAGACAAACACATGCTTTAAATTAAAAAAAAAGAATTGTTAACCTTGCTAGATTTGTTATTTTTAACTTTATTTTGCAATAGAGAATATTCAAGTTGCAATAAAAAAAGTAAAACCTGCATGATACCTAGGATACATGATAACTGATCAGATGATTGTTTGTATCCAGTCTTACATGTACACACACTTCCAGAACAAGCCGAGTTTGATAGAGCGCTGCAGTCTCTTTCTTGGGTACAGGCACTATTTAGAACTGGAAAACAAACAAGAGGGTCAATAGGACCCTGGGTCGCTCACCCGTCAACAACAGCTCAATGCTTGCAAGAGTTGTGTGCAAGTGTGGTCAAAAAATAAAGCTGCTATTGTGGAGAAAAGGTCAAAATAGCTTACTTTGCCCTTTTCAAGGGCCGTAACTCTGGAACCCATTATGGAATCCAGCTGGTTCAAGAAAGAAACCTAGATCTTATAGTAACTCCAGTATTGTACACGTCTAATTAAATTCAAATAAAAATTGAAGCTGTTATTGTGCAGACAAGGTCTAAATAGTTAATTTTGGCACTTTCAGGGCCCATTACTGGAACCCATAATGCAATATGGCTATTTCAAGAAAGGAACCAAGATCTTAAGGTAATGAAAGTGAACACTAAAATTAAGACCACTAGTGTGCAGACAAACCTTAATTATATAAGTTATATCAGGAATCGCCACACTCGCAAAACACAGCCTCCCAAAGACGCAAAAAAGAAGAGAGGAGAAAGAGAGGAAGAGAGAGCATGTTTGTTATAAGCATGTAAATTCAAATAAGACGCCACAAACAATTAACGAAAAAGAGAACCTTTAAAGATACCGCCTTGGAACGGTCAGTGGCAAAACAATTTCCACTAAGGGTTTAAACCAGGTCTAGGGTGCACTAACCTGACACTTGCCCCATCAGGTTCTCATAAAGATTTTAGTAAAAATGAAAGAAGCTTGAGTATTCAAAATCATAAACAAATGTGTTCAACATAGAGCTGCAGTCATTGTATAAAGTGCATTATCTTTCCAGAGTTTCAGTCATTGTTTTAAGTGCATCCCTACCTAGAACCGACGAATCTCGCCTACTAATCACACAAGCCTGAAACTAAAATTCATTGTTCAGCTGGCGGTCTATACATTTTCAAATTGTTTTTAGCTGCTTTTTTGCATTTAAGAGAGTGTTCATGCTGTTTTGAAAAGAATTCGAGAAATATACCTATTATACATGATAACTGGTCAGTTGATGGTTTGTATCCAGGTTTACATGAGCATGTCGAACTTCCACCACAAGCCAAATTTGATACACTTCTACAGTCACTGTCTTGAGTGCAGGCACTACTTAGAACTATAAAATTAACACATGTTACTTCTTGGATTACGCTTTATTTTAAACACTTGCTACATTTAAAGAACATTAAATCATATTTTATTACCGGAACATGTAACAAACTCTTACAGTTTAACCAGCTACGGTTACACACCACTAATTCAATTTCCATAGACTTACATTATAACTTTTCATATATTTCTGAATTTACTATTGGGTCAAGCCCTTAAAATCTTACAGTTCACAAGAGAACGAACCTAGAGACACCATCAAATACCAATTCTACCATAGCATGACCAATAAACTTTTTCGGCATTTTAGCCAGAAGTGCATCACCCCAGTCTCTGCGGAACTTTTATTTACATTCTGTCAAAAATGATAGCTATTTGTAAAGTTGAATTGCACTTTTCTTTCATTATCAATTTCATACTATTTGTTTTCCAATTACTAAAAAATTATATTGTATCAAAATAATGTTCTTTTTAAAATCTTAATTTTCATTTTCTACCATACAGGCTTGACTTCCTGTTACTGGTCCGCAAATTCCCCGCACAAAATTATTTAGAGGCCTGATCAACAATATTTAGTGGTCTATAACCTATTATATTTACTGTTTTTATTTGATTAACTTTCTTATTGGATTATGTTACCGATTAAATCATTGAGTTTTGAGGTGAGAATAAATACACGTTAGTTGTTTACTGTAGATGATTTGTTTTGCATAGTGCAGCAGCTGTTGTTAAACGGCGTTCACTATATGGACCGACTGTTCTCGCCTAAGACAAGCCACATGCTTGAAATTAAAAATGAATTGTTAACCTTGCTAGAAATGTTATTTTCAATTTTCTTTTGCAATAGAAAATATTCATGTTGCTATAAAAAGTAAAAAGAAGCAAGATACCTAGAATACATGATAACTGATCAGATGATGGTTTGTATCCAGGCTTACATGTACACAAACTTCCAGAACAAGCCGAGTTTGATAGAGCGCTACAGTCACCTACTTGGGAGCAGCCACTATTAAGAACTGAAAAACATATTCATACCTGTTCTAGGATTTAATTGATGATTTCCTTTACCCTGAAACAAAACTTCATCATTATGTCTTATTTCAATCACTGGAACATTATACCAACATCTTAAACAGAATTCGCTAGATCTACCTTTGTTGTTTGACTGCCTTAGTTATGCACTATGGAACCGAATATCAAACAATTAATTTTGTCATAAATTTAATTATACATAATAAGTGTTTAAAGTAAAAACAAATATGCGTTTAATGCAGAGCTGAAAATATTGCCATTAGTTGATTGGCTAATTTGATTCGACGTTTATAACCTACTTGTGATGCATGCCTCATATCCATTAAACGGCTTTAAGTTTTAAATTTAAGTCTGTTTCATATTATAAAAAAAATCATTCTGCCATGGAAAAAATATGACATGCAAGATACCTATGGCACATGATAACTGATCTGACGATGGTTTGTATCCAGATTTACATGTACACGTCTTGCTCGAACTGCCGGTACAAACCGAGTTTGATACAACGCTACAGTCACTGTCCAGAGTGCAGGCACCACTTAGAACTGGAAAGTTCATGTAGAATTATGATTTTTGGTCAACATTTGCATGACAACCAACATGTATTAGATCAAATGAGAAAATTTAGTCATTGCAATAACTGAAACATATACTAAATCTTAAGAATTCACGTGCTTCCTTCTAACGGTCATTTGACTGCTTCTGTTATTGTGTGATGATACAATGTAATAAATAAGATTATTATTAGTGAAATAATGAGAACTTATGGATTTCTTGTTTAAAATACATTATATTAAATATAGACCTGCATCATTGTCTAGTTAAATTTACTAGTGAGAAAAATACGTGCTTAAAATGAAAGAAATGAAAAATCGTTCACATGTTTTTATTTATTTTTTTCACAATTAAAAGAAAATATATTTTGATGAAACAAGAATGAAACAAAACGTGCAACACACTATTGGTACATAATTACTGATCCGACGATAGTTTGTATCTAGGTTAACATGTGCAAGTCTTACTGGAACTTGCAGTACAAGCCGAGTTTGATTACAGAGCTAAAGAAATGTCCAGAGTTTAGGCACTATTTTAGTACTGGAGGAGGCATATATGCCTCGTGAATGATTATAATGTATGATTAACAATCACAAACAGCAAAAAATGTATTAAGTTATATTTTAATAACAGGAACATTAATAACTCTTTTAAACAAATATCGTAATAATTCGCTTCCGTTTGAAGGTTGTTTGACTGCGTTCTTTCGTGTACAGTGTATTACATGTATCATACCACAAAAACGATTAGGCTTAAGTGAAAATAAAGCTAGCTTGTGTGTTTAAATTAAAAGCATACTTTGCTTAAAACAGTGCTGTGGTCATTTAATTGTAAGAAACAAGAATCTCCTGATTACTTCAACAAATGCCTGATATTAAAAATGGATTATCCAATCTGTCTTGATGTTCAATATTAACTATAATTAAACCTTAACTTATCTTAGATCTTAATTTAACATTTCAGAGAACAATTATACAACTATGAACATAACTTGTACGTAAAAGATACCTTTTGTGCATGATAACTGATCTGATGATGGTTTGTACCCTGGTTTACAGGTACACGTCTTACTCGAACTTCCAGTACAAGTCATGGCTGATACAGCGCTACAGTCACTGTCCATAGTGCAGACACTATTAAGAACTGGAAAATGCATATATGCCTCTTCTAGAATGATGATTAATGATCAGTGTTTACTAAACAATATAAAAATAATTAGGTCATATTGTAATCAATAGAATTTAATATGCTAACTTCAAAACGACATCTTTATGACGACATTTTGCCTGACTTGGTAAGCGCATATTATACCAAATCATACCCTATAAAAACAAGAAAAATGGATATCAGGAATCACCACACTCATAAATTACAGCCTTCCGACACAGCAAGCAAAAAAGAAGAGATGAAGAGAGAGAGAGAGAGTGAGAGAGAGAGAGAGAGAGAGAGAGAGAGAGAGAGAGCAAGTTTGTTATACGCATGTCAATTCTAATGTGAATTCTAATGAGACGCCACAAACAAGAAACGAAAAAGAGAACCTTTTGTGATACCGCCTTGGAACGGTCAGTGGAAAAACACATTGCCACTGGGGGTTTATTCCGGGTACTAGGGTGCACCAACCTCACACTTGCCCCAACATGTATCTCGTAAAGATTTTAGTAAAACTGAAAGTAGCTCGAGTGTTCAGAATCATAAACAAATGTTTTCAGCATATAGCTGCAGTCATTGTTTTAAGTGCATTGACTAGTAAAAAACGGCGGGAATGCCAAACATTGAATATGGTAACTGATCAGAAATTGCTATGTATAATAGATGTCTTTTTAAAACATTTACTAGATGATAAAGTAAATTAGCTCATATTTTGATAACTGGAACATACTAATCTTAACTTACTCCAACTTTTTGACCTGCTAAATGTATCTTTCTGACGGTTATTTTATTGACTTGGCGGCCACATAGTGTCATCGAATAAAACATTGCGTTTGAAATATTAAAATGAATACAAAGATTAAAAGGGAATTTTGAAAGCTCCCTAACACGACACATATGAAAATATTGCAGGCTCGGTTTGGTTGAGCCTGATCATGGGCAGTAATGGAAATGTATATTAGAATCTTTTGCCCACGCTTATTCCTGGGTTAAGCCCAATTCAATAATAAACTTTCGGTTTCGGTTTGAAGTCAAAATGTACTTCTTCAAATTATCGACATTATTTTGACATATGACCGAACATATTGTTAATAAGTGTTTACGTGATACCTATATCATTTTTCTAGACGATTTAAACAACCATTCCAGACTTCTTGTCAAACGGTACTTCTTTTTTGTGTGTGTCTGTTCTATGTAAATGAAGCATTGTTTCAAGCAACTTGAGCATCCAAACTATATACAGCCACGTGACACTATATTTCTTCACTTTTATTGGTCTGCCAGTGGAAAATAATGTTGAGTTTTTTAAAGGTACGTACATCAAAGTGCCTGACTTCAAACCGAAAGTTGAAACCCGGAAGTAAGTTTTTCTTGAAAACCGTAACAATATTTTGACGAATTGGCACTAAACATTGTAGACCAGCATATACGTATTTCAGGTATGAGTTGCTTTTGTATATTGTCCATGAAATTCAGAGTTCTCATGCAAACGATTTCTCTTTTGTTTTTAATTAGTATGTGCTTGGTAATTAGAGCATGTATTAGACTAAATTGAGCTTGAAAATATTAAATACATCCTTAGCTTAATACATTTCTTCACTAAAATATAAGTAGCAATAGGTATTTCTCCCAAAATTCATTTTAGACATTTTAGCCACTTTCGCCATTTGCAATGTTTGCGACCCCTTAACTCGTTATCAAACTGGTTTTAATTTGATTGACTTTATTATCGGATTATGGTACCGATTAAATCATTGAGTTTTTAGGTTAGAATAAATTCTAACTTGTTTACTGTAGATGAATTTTTTGCATATAGCAGCTGATGTTTAACTGCATTCACTATATGGACCGACTGTTCTCGCCTAAGACAAACACATGCTTGAAATTAAAAATGAATTGTTTACCTTGCTAGAAATGTTATTTTCAACTCTATTTTGCAAAAGAGAAAATTCATTTTGCTTTAAAAAAGTAAAAGAAGCAAGATACCTAGGATACAAGATAACTGATCAGATGATGGTTTGTATCCAGGCTTACATGTACACAAACTTCCAGAACAAGCCGAGTTTGATAGAGCGCTACAGTCACCTTCTTGGGTGCAGCCACTATTTAGAACTGAAAAACATATTCATACCTGTTCTGGGACTTAAATTTATGATTTACTTTACCCTGAAACAAAACTTCATTATTATGTCTTATTGCAATCACTGGAACATTATACCAACATCTTAAACAGAATTCGCTAGATCTACCTTTTGTTGTTTGACTGCCTTAGTTATGCACTATGGAACCGAATATCAAACAATTAATTTTGTCATAAATTTAATGACAGATAATAAGTGTTTTAAGTAAAAAAAATATGCGTTTAATGCAGAAGTGAAAATATTGCCATTAGTTGATTGGCTAATTTGATTCGACGTTTATAACCTACTTGTGATGCATGCCTCATATCCATTAAACGGCTTTAAGTTTTAAATTTAAGTCTGTTTCATATTATAAAAAAATCATTCTGCCATGGAAAAAATATGACATGCAAGATACCTATGGCACATGATAACTGATCTGACGATGGTTTGTATCCAGATTTACATGTACACGTCTTGCTCGAACTGCCGGTACAAACAGAGTTTGATACAACGCTACAGTCACTGTCCAGAGTGCAGGCACCACTTAGAACTGGAAAGTTCATCTAGAATTATGATTTATGGTCAACTTTTGCATGACAACCAACATGTATTAGATCAAATGACTAAAATTTTGTCATTGCAATAACTGAAACATATACAAAATCTTAAGAATTCACTTGCTTCCTTCTAACGGTCATTTGACTGCATCTGTTATTTGTGATGATACAATGTAATAAATAAGATTATTACTAGTGAAAATAATGAGAACTTATGGATTTCTTGTTTAAAATACATTATATTAAATATAGACCTGCATCATTGTCTAGTTAAATTTACTAGTGAGAAAAATACGTGCTTAAAATGAAAGAAATGAAAAATCGTTCACATGTTTTTATTTATTTTTTTCACAATTAAAAGAAAATATATTTTGATGAAACAAGAATGAAACAAAACGTGCAACTCACTATTGGTACATAATTACTTATCCGACGATAGTTTGTATCTAGGTTAACATGTGCAAGTCTTACTGGAACTTGCAGTACAACCGAGTTTGATACAGAGCAAAAGAAATGTCCAGAGTTTAGGCACTATTTTAGTACTGGAGGAGGCATATATGCCTCGTGAATGATTATAATGTATGATTAACAATCACAGACAGCAAAAAATGTATTAAGTTATATTTTAATAACAGGAACATTAATAACTCTTTTAAACAAATATCGTAATAATTCGCTTCCGTTTGAAGGTTGTTTGACTGCCTTCTTTCTTGTACAGTGTATTACATGTATCATACCACAAAAACGATTAGGCTTAAGTGAAAATAAAGCTAGCTTGTGTGTTTCAATTAAAAGCATACTTTGCTTTAAACAGTGCTGTGGTCATTTAATTGTAAGAAACAAGAATCTCCTGCCTACTTCAACAAATGCCTGATATTAAAAATGGATTATCCAATCTGTCTTGATGTCCAATATTTACTATAATTAAACCTTAACTTATCTTAGATCTTAATTTAACATTTCAGAGAACAATTATACAACTATGAACATAACTTGTACGTAAAAGATACCTTTTGTGCATGATAACTGATCTGACGATGGCTTGTATCCTGGTTTACAGGTACACGTCTTACTCGAACTTCCAGTACAAGTCATGGCTGATACAGCGCTACAGTCACTGTCCATAGTGCAGACACTATTAAGAACTGGAAAATGCATATATGTCTCTTCTAGAATGATGATTATTGATCAGTGTTTACTAAACAATAAAAAAATAATTAGGTCATATTGCAATCAATAGAATATAATATGCTAACTTCAAAACGACATCTTTAAGACGACATTTTGCCTGACTTGGTAAGCGCATATTATACCATATTATACCCTATAAAAACAAGAAAAATGGATATCAGGAATCACCACACTCACAAATTACTGCCTTCCGACACAGCAAGCAAAAAAGAAGAGATGAAGAGAGAAGATAGATAGAGAGAGAGAGAGAGAGAGAGAGAGAGAGAGAGAGAGAGAGCAAGTTTGTTATACGCATGTCAATTCTAATGTCAATTCTAATGAGACGCCACAAACAAGTAACGAAAAAGAGAACCTTTTGTGATACCGCCTTGGAACGGTCAGTGGAAAAACACATTGCCACTGGGGGTTTATTCCGGGTACTAGGGTGCACCAACCTCACACTTGCCCCAACATGTATCTCGTAAAGATTTTTAGTAAAAATGAAAGTAGCTCGAGTGTTCAGAATCATAAACAAATGTTTTCAGCATATAGCTGCACTCATTGTTTTAAGTGCATTTACTAGTAAAAAACGGCGGGAATGTCAAACATTGAATATGATAACTGATCAGAAATTGCTATGTATAATAGATGTCTTTTCTAAAACATTTACTAGATGATAAAGTAAATTAGCTCATATTTTGATAACTGGAACATACTAATCTTAACTAACTCCAACTCTTTGACCTGCTACAGTACTGAAAATCAAGAAATTGACATTTTTTGCGTTTCCACTCCGTTTCATTTCCATTTCAATCGGCAACGTTTTCCGCTGCGCTTCCATTCCGTTTCCGTTGCGTTTCCATTCCGTTTCCATTTCGATTAAAACGCTTTCAACGCTGCGTTTCCAGCGGTTTTTCCGTTTCTAGCGTTTCTTCCGTTTCTAGCGTTTCCAGCGTTCCATTTCCGCTTCCGTGGGTTTTTACCGTTTCCAAGGTTAAATATTTTCGTTCAACATATTTCAGTTGTGAATGGCAAAACATGTAGATTTCTATCAAATGTAATGAAATAAGGCGAGAAACTTCTGACTGGATTTGCCAAATTCACATTACTATGTTTGCATCTAGACTATGCCGTGAAGGCGATCCGATCCGGCGAAGGAAAACAATGAGAACTTTTCCATATAAATGTAGCAAATTAAATGCTTGTGGGACAGCTTATATATGATACATTTATAAAATCTATAAAGCCCTTAGTAGGATTCTCTTAAATTCTCTAATAGCGGTATTCATTCGCTCTCGCTTATGATTTACTTGTTTCTTAAAGAAAAGTCAAAATGAGAATGTCACAATGTACATGTAAATTCACTAAAATTCCGATAAGTTATCTGCCTCGGGCAAATGTTTCCATGACAACTATCAGTGATATCTACATCTTATAGGTAATAAAATTGTCAAACCGCATACAAAAATTTATAGACGGTCAATTATGAAATTAGGTATTAAACTGAATTTGACAAAAAAACTTAGAACTATTAATTTGTAAATTTAAAAACAACTACGTTGTTATAAAATTAACAGAAGATTATCATTTTTGTTGGCGACCCTATTTCAGCATGGTAGCATTATCACTGCACGTATGTCAAGTCAGATTAAATAAATTGACTGAATTATTAACATCAGTTTGCATTGGTAATTTTGAGTGATTTTAAACATTTTACATCAGAATAATGTTAATCACTATCAAAAACGATATAGTTTAAGATTCATATTAAGTTCCCGCAAATTTCCAGCGCGGGACACACGTGCGTATACATGACTCGAGCTGACGCCAAATTAAAGTGGTTAAAGAACATTGTCTGCACGATAATCATGCCTTATTTACCATAGTATTTCTAACAACAATGTAAAAGTTATTGTCTTATGAAGATTTAACATTATTGAGATAAAATGAAGCGAAACATCTTAATCATTTAGGTGCTAAAATATTTAGCTCCGATGATGTTACCCCACGTGCATCCCGATTCGACTGATATCTATCTTTCGCTATTCACGGGACATTAATTTCAATTCACTTCATATTAATTTAAATATCTGATTAAGGTGCAAGTGCGATGAGCTATTGTTGCGTTTTGTTGTTTTTTTTTTGAAGAGAAAAGTAGTTTGTTTAGAAACTTTAGAAACAAATATTTTAATATATAATTACGCTCATGTGAATTCAGTGTTATAATACTACAAAGTGGCTAAGCTTTCTAGAGTAACATTGGATATTTGTTCAGTATAAACAGAAAAAATAATCGTACAATGTCAACGGGAGGTAACCTCTTCTTGACAAACGGTAAAGAGCCTACTGTTGATAATTCAAAGGGAGATCACTTTTTCCAAACTTGCTATTGCTGAATAATTATATTTAGACGAAACGCAACTTGAAATAAATATTGGACCAGGCATCGTATTAAATGTTGTATTTTGCGTGTACCGTACACTTATTTGGAAACTAAAAATAAATAACAAAATCAGTACTACTACTATCTACTGGTCAAAGATCACCGCCAGTGAAATCTAATGTAAATGATCGCACATTATTTTTAATTATTGATAATTGAAAGCCTTTTCAGTGCAGAAAGGAATTGACGAAATTTAAATTTGAAATGTTATTTTCAAAACAGGAGTTTAAATTGTTGTGATATTTGTTAAATAACTGAATGTTAAAATCAATATTTTCTATCTGTGACCGAGAAATGCATAATTCTGATCGCAAGCATCGTGTCATTCATGCGAATCGTTCTTAGACCAAAACTGAAACAGAACACAAATACCACCCGCGACGAAACTTTTCACATGCTTCGCGCAAGATGCGTGCATCTCGTGCATATCATGTCTTTTTAATTGCACACGTCTGACGTATTGTTAACGTTTCATTGTACGTCATATGTATTTTACGTCATATGTTTATGATGTATTCGGAGAGCAAATAACGAGTATTTCGATGTATTTCGAACAAATCACGTGTTTTTTACTGCCAAATATTTAGGCATCTGCTATTATTGTCGGCGTTTGATTGTACGTTATATTTAATGACGAATGTCAAATTTCTAAAAAGATTATTTTCCAAAGGGCAGCTGATGCTGTTCCCTATGGTAAAATAAACCATTGCAACATGTTATTTCGTTTTCCATTTCTGAATCCCCGACGTAAGAAACAAAATAATGTTGCGTTGTCCGTATTTTTGCTACATCTCTTCAATATCGCGTTTTAAAGCTATAAAACAAATAAATAAAAACACATCTTCAAATTATCAGAGATCATAAAATTTGTACACATAAACATAGGTTCAAGTGAAAAATCGCGTTCTAAAGCTATAAAGCAAATAAATAAAAACACATCTTCAAATTATCAGAGATCATAAAATTTGTACGCATAAACATAGGTTCAAGTGAAAAATATATTCACCCGAGGTTCTTATGCATATACATGTAGCGAAATGTCTAATCGTTCGATAAATGTATAACAATTGCTCGATCAGCTCTGAATAATGGTAAATATTTAGACTGATCATTACTTGAAACAAGTGTCCCACGAAGCGTCATTTCGACAACTATTATTTTTGTTACAATTAATTTCGTACAAAGAAACGGTTAGAACGTTACTATAAATAATCGGGTGACCTAGAAACGGGAAAACGCTACTATAAATAAGCGGGCCGTTTCTAGCGTTCCGATTATTCCGTTTTTACCGTTTCTAGCGTTCCAAGCGCTCCGATTTTAGCGTTTCTACCGGTTCAAGCGTTCCAAGCGTTTTAAGCGTTCCGTTGCGTTTCCATTTCGATAGCGTTCCGTTTCCATTGCGTTTCCGTTTCGACATAGAGTGAAAAGCGTTTCATTTCCATTTCCACTCCGTTTCGTTTGTCAATTTCATGATTTTCAGTACTGTACATGTATCTTTCTGACGGTTATTTAATTGACTTGGCGGCCACATAGTGTGTCATCGAATAAAATATTGCGTTTGTAATATTAAAATGAATACACAGATTTAAAGGGAACTTTGAAAGCCTCCAACACGACACATATGAAAATATTGCAGGCTCGGTTTGGTTGAGCCTGATCATGGGCAGTAATGGAAATGTATATTAGAATCTTTTGCCCACGTCGCCTATTCCTTGGTTAAGCCCAATTCAATAATGATACAGTTTACAGTGGTCATTATAGCGGACCACAATGGAAATAAGGGTTAATTTTACCGTTTTGGGTCAGCCTTATTGAGGTAAATATTGAGTTGCGCTTAACCCGGTGCTAGGTGGCGTGGGCAGTAATATGCATTTCCATTACTGCCCATGAACAGGCTCAATCAAACCGAACCTGAAATATTTTCACATTTGTCGTGTTCGGTGGCTTTTTAAGTTCCTGTTTCATGATTTTAATTATCATATGATGTTGATTGACGTGGCTGTCTTAATTTGTATAATGATGAGTTGTTTTGTTGTTTTAGTGTATGTTTTATTGAGATGCCATGTGATTATTAATTTTTATGATAAAATAAATCTATCATCCCAGAGTCATTGTTTAAAATGAATCCCTACCTCGAGCAGACAGTAGTCGCCTACTAATCATACATGCCTGAAACTAAAATTAATTATCAAGCTGGCGATCTTTACATTCTTTTAGCAGTATTTTGAATTAAGGAGAATATTCATGCTGTTATAAAAATAATCGTGAAATATACCTATTATACATGATAACTGGTCAGTTGATGGTTTGTATCCAGGTTTACATGAGCATGTCAAACTTCCACTACAAGCCAAATTTGATACAGCGCTACAGTCACTGTTCTGAGTGCAGGCACTATTTAGAACTGTAAAATTAACACATGTTACTTCGCTTTATTTTTTACATTTACTCCAGGTAAAGAACATTCAATCATATTTTTATTACCGGAACATGTAACTAACTCTTACAGTTTAACTCGTTATCAAACTGATTGTTATTTGATTGACTTGGTTATCGGATTATGTTCCCGATTAAATCATCGAGTTTTGAGGTGAGAATATTAAGTACACGTTAGTTATTTACTGTAGATGATTTTTTGTATACAGAAGCAGCTGTTGTTTAACTGCATTCACTATATAGACCGATTGTTTTCGGCTAAGATCAACACATGCTTGAAATTAAAAAAAGAATTGTTAACCTTGCTAGAAATGTTCTTTTCAACTTAATTTTGCAAAAGAGAATATTCATGTTGCTTTAAAAAAATAAAAGAAGCAAGATACCTAGAATACATGATAACTGATCAGATGATGGTTTGTATCCAGGCTTACATGTACACAAACTTCCAGAACAAGCCGAGTTTGATAGAGCGCTACAGTCACCTTCTTGGGAGCAGCCACTATTTAGAACTGAAAAACATATTCATTTCTGTTCTAGGATTTAATTAATGATTAACTTTACCCTGAAACAAAAATTATCATTATGTCTAATTGCAATCACTGGAACATTATACCGCAATCTTAACATGAACTTGCTTCCTTTTGGACGGTTGTTTGACTGTTTAGGTATGCGCTATAAAACCGAATACCAAATTTTTAATTTTGTCATAAATTTAATGATAGATAATAAGTGTTTTAAGTAAACAAAATATGCGTTTAATGCAGAGCTGAAACTATTACCATTAGTTGAGTGGCTAATTAGAATCGACCTTTATAATCTACTTGTGATGCATGCCTCATATCCATTACTCGGCTTTTAGTTTTAAATTTTAGCCTGTTTAATATTTTAAAAAATCATTCTGCCATGGAAAAAAATATGACATGCATGATACCTATTGTACATGATAACTGATCTGACGATGGTTTGTATCCAGGTTTACATGTACACGTCTTACCCGAACTGCCGGTACAAACCGAGTTTGAAACAGCGCTACAGTCACTGTCCAGCGTGCAGGCACTATTTAGAACTGGAAAATTCATATAGGATTATGATTAATGGTCAACATTTGCATGACAACAAACATGTATTAGATCAAATGAGTAAAATTTAGTCATTGCAATAACTGAAACAAAAACAAAATCTTAAGTATTCATTTGCTTCCTGCTGATTTTACTCCAGGTGTTCTGGTCTCGGTAAGATAATTGAGTACCCGCCTTTTTGCTTTGCAATGCTATTGACTTCTTATGTTTATATGTTTGTATGCTTTTGCATGCAACATTGTTGAGCTGATGGTGGGTTGGAGTTATTTCACCAAGAAAATTTTGTACTTGTTTTGTTATACGAGAACCTGTTCGGGCAAGTGTGAGGTTGGTGCACCCTAGAACCTAAACCCCCAGTGGCATTTTGTTTTGCCACTGACCGTTCCAAGGCGGTAACCCCTCTGGTTCTCACTTTCGTTATTTGTTTGTGGCGTCCATTTTGAAACTGATTATTGTAATACCATGCTCTCTTTTCATCTCTACTTTTTGGCTGTGTGGGGAGGCTGTTTATGCTGGATGTGGCCATTCCTGATATGCATATTTCAATTTTTTATTAACAGTCATTTGACTGCTTCTGTTATTGTGTGATGATACAATGTACCAAATAAATGAATAAGTTTCTTGTCTAGTGAAAATAATGATAAATTATGGATTTCTTGTTTGAAAGACATTGTTTTAAAAATAGACCTGCATCATTGTCTAGTTGAATTTACTAGTGAGAAAACTGCGTGCTTGAAATGAAAAGAGATGAAAAATCGTTCAAATGTTATTTTAATTTTTTTCACATTTAATAATTTCTTTTTTTTTTGATGAAACAAGAATCAAACAAAACGTGCAAGACACTTGTACATAATTACTTATCGGACGAGGGTTTGTATCCAGGTTAACATGTGCACGTCTTACTGGAACTTCCAGTACAAGCCGAGTTTGATAAAGAGCTACAGAAAATGTCCAGAGTGCAGGCATTATTTAGTACTGGAGGAGGCATATATGTCTCGTGAATTATTAAAATGTATGATTAACGATCAAAGATAGCAAAAAAGGTATTAAGTTATATTTTAATAACAGGAACATTAATAACTCTTTTAAACAAATATCGTAATAATTCGCTTCCGTTTGAAGTTTGTTTGACTGCCTTCTTTCTTGTGGAGTGAATTACATGTATCATACCACAAAAACGATTAGGGTTAAGTAAAAATAAAGCTAGCTTGTGTGCTTCCAGTTAAAACCATACTTTGCTTAAAACAGTGCTGTGGTCATTTAATTGTTAGAAACAAGAATCTCCTGATTACTTCAACAAATGCCTGATATTAAAAAAATGGATTATCGAATCTGTCTTGATGTTCAATTTTAACTATAATTAAACCTTAACTTATTTTAAATCTTAATTTAACATTTCATACTGCTATGAACATAACTTGTACGTAAAAGATATAAAAGATACCTTTTGTGCATGATAACTGATCTGAATATAGTTTGTATCCTGGTTTACAGGTACACGTCTTACTCGAACTTCCAGTACAAGCCATGGCTGGTACAGCGCTACAGTCACTGTCCATAGTGCAGACACTATTAAGAACTGGAAAATGCATATATGTCTCTTCTAGAATGATGATTAATGATCAGTGTTTACTAAACAATAAAAAAATAATTAGGTCATATTGTTATTAATGGAATATAATATGCTAACTTAAAATCGATATCTTTAAGACGACATTTTGCCTGACTTGGTAAGCGCATATTGTAAGAAATCATACCCTATAAAAACAAGAAAAACGGATATCAGGAATCGCTACACTCACAAATTACAGCCTCCCCACGCAGCAAGCAAAAAAGAAGAGATGAAGAGAGAGACAGCAAGTTTGTTATACGCATGTCATTTATAATAAGACGCCACAAACAAGTAACGAAAAAAACAACCTTTTGGTATACCGCCTTGGAACGGTCAGTGAAAAACAAATTGCCACCGGGGTTTAATCCGGGTACTAGGGTGCACCAACCTAACACTTGCCCCAACATGTATCTCATAAAGATTTTAGTAAAAATGAAAGTAGCTCGAGTGTTCAAAATCATAAACAAATGTTTTCAGCATTTAGCTGCAGTCATTGTTTTAAGTGCAGTGACTTGTAAAAAACGGCGGGAATGCCAAACATGAAATATGATAACTGATCAGACATTGCTATGTATAATAGATGTCTTTTTAAGACATTTCCTAGATGAAAAGTAAATAAGCTCATATTTTGATCACTGGAACATAATAATGTTAACTAACTCCAACTCTTTGACCTGCTACATGTATCTTTCAGACGGTTATTTAATTTACTTGGAGGCCACATAGTGTGTCATCGAATAAAACATTACGTTTAAAAAATGAATACATAGATTAAAAAGGAACTTTGAAAGCCTCCTAACACGACACATATGGATCATGGTCAGTAATGGAAATGTATATTAGAATCTTTTGCCCACGCCGCCTATTCCTTGGTTAAGCCCAATACAATAATGATGCAGTTTACAGTGTTCATAATAGCGGACCACAATGGAAATAAGGGTAAATTTTACCCTTGTTGGGTCACCATTATTTAGGTTAATATCGAGTTGCGCTCAACCCGGGGCTAGGTGGCGTGGGCAGTAATATGCATTTCCATTACTGCCAATTAACAGGCTCAATCAACCGAACCTGAAATATTATCACATTTGTCGTGTTCTGTGGCTTTTAAAGTTCCTGTTTCATGATTTTAATTATCATATGATGTTGATTGACATGGCTGTCTTAATTTGTTTAATTATGAGTTGTTTTGTTGTTTTAGTGTATGTTTTATTGAGATGCTATGTGATTATATATTTTGTGATAAAATAAATCTATCATCCCAGAGTCATTGTTTTAAATGCATCCCTACCTAGAACAGAAAGTTGTCGCCTACTAATCATGCATGCCTGAAACTAGAATTAATTATAAAGCTGGCGTTCTTTACATTGTTTTAGCAGTATTTTGAATTTAAGAGAATATTCATACTGTTATTAAAAAAATCGTGAAATATACCTATTATACATGATAACTGGTCAGTTGATGGTTTGTATCCAGTTTTACAAGAGCATGTCAAACTTCCACTACAAGCCAAATTTGATACAGCGCTACAATCACTGTCCTGAGTGCAGGCACTACTTAGAACTGTAAAATTAACACATATTACTTCGCTTTACTAACATTTAACATTTACTCAAGACAAAGAACATTCAATCATATCTTCATTACCGGAACATTTAACAAAGTCTTACTGTTATACCCGTCATCATACTGGTTGTTATTTGATTGATTTAGTTATCGGATTATGTTACCGATTAAATCATTGAGTTTTTAAGTGAGAATAAATACACGTTAGATGTTTACTGTAGATGATTTTTTGGTATAGAGCAGAAGCTGTTGTTTAACTGCATTCACTACAAAGATCGACTGGTTTATTACCGGAACATGAATCACTTAAACCCGTTTTCATACTGGTTGTTATTTGATTGACTTTGTTATCGGATTGTGTTACCGAATAAATAATTGACTTTTGAGCAGCAGCTGTTGTTAAACTGCATTCACTATTTAGACCGACTGTTCTCCCCTAAGACAAACACATGCTTTAAATTAAAAAAAAGAATTGTTAACCTTGCTAGAAATGTTATTTTCAATTTTATTTTGCAATAGATAATATTCAAGTTGCAATAAAAAAGTAAACCATGCAAGATACCTAGAATACATGATAACTGATCAGATGATGGTTTGTATCCAGGCTTACATGTACACAAACTTCCAGAACAAGCCGAGTTTGATAGAAAGCTGCAGTCACCTTCTTGGGTGCAGGCACTATTTAGAACTGGAAAACAAACAAGAGGGTCCATAGGACCCTGGGTCGCTCACCTGTCAACATCTGCTCAATGCTTGCAAGAGTTGTGTGCAAGTGTGGTAAAATCTAGTCAAAAAATAAAGCAACCATTGCGGAGAAACGGTCAAAATAGCTTACTTTGGCCTATTTCAAGAGCCATAACTCTGGAACCCATTATGGTATCTAGTTGGTTCAAGAAAGGAACCGAGATCTTAAAGTAACTCTAGTATTGTACAAGTCTAATTAAATTCAAATAAAAAATGAAGCTGTTATTGTACAGATAATGTCTAAATAGTTAATTTTGGCACTTTCAGGGCCCATAACTGGAACCCATAATGCAGTATGGCTATTTCAAGAAAGGAACCACGATCTTATGGTAATGAAAGTGAAGACTAAAATTAAGACCACTAGTGTGCAGACAAACTTTAATTATATAACTTGACCTAGTGATCTAGAACTCAAGGTCACATGACTCAGTTTCAAACTTGACCTAGATATCTTTGAGTTAAACATTCTGACCAAGTTTAAAGAAGAACCCACCAAAGACAGCTAGAGAATGGACAAGCTTTTTCTTTAATTTGACCTAGTGACCTAGTTTTCAAGATCACATCACCAAATTATGAACTTGACCTACATATCATTGAGATAGACATTCTTACCAAGATTGAAGAAGATCTGACCAAAATAAAGACTGTTAGCGTAGGGACAAGCTTTTTGTATAATTTGACCTAGTGACCTAGTTTTCAAGGTCAAATGACCCAGATTCTATCCTGGCCTAGATATCTTGGAGATAAACGTTATGACTAAGTTTGAAGAAGAACGGACCAAAATATGGACCGCAAGAGTGCGGACAACCTATTTCTATCCTTTGACCAATGACCTATTTTTCAATGTCTCATGACCCAGTTACGAACTTGACCAAGATATCATTTGGATAAATATTCTGACCAAGTTTGATGAATATCAGACCAAAATTAAGACTGCTAGAGTGCGGACAAGATTTTTCTTTAATTTGACCTCAACAGGCTCCGGTTTATCTTTGCGAATCCGGTTTATTCGCAAACTCAGCTACCCGAAATAGTGGTCGTATCGGGTTTATTTTAACATAAAGACGTAGCTTAGGGTCAAACTAATAGTTTGGTTGATTTTCATCATTTATCATTGAAACTTTGGAAATTGTGTCGCCGTAAAATCGCCGCGGCGACATTCCGCCGGATTTTAAAAATGGCGTTATTTCCCCGCGGCGATTTTTTAAATTTTTGAAAACGGCGGAATCATTTAAATTTTTCTCGAAAGGAACATTCTCATTACTTTAAAGTGTTATATACAGATACTGGATTACTTTCTAAATTTTCCGCCATTTTGAAGATGGCGATTTTCCGCCGCGGGGGAAAATCGCAGCTTTTAAAACGGGGGAAAATCGCCGCTTTTAAAACGGCGGAAAATCGCCGCTTTTTAAACGGCGGAAAATCGGTGTACAGTTTGCTGCGAAATATGCCGTGTTTTTATTTCTCCAAAATGCATTTGCATAATAACTTTGAATAAATATACAGGTCGGAACAAAATCATGGGTTTCTCATGTTCCCAACAACACTCGTCCTTGTACGAGCAGTCATACGTTTCTTTTTTCTGGAGAATTACTTATATAGTTTATGTTGTTTCTAATGTGGTTGTTGTTGCTGTTGTTGTTGTTCTTATTTTAATTTTCTTTATTTTTTCTGAAACCAGAAACTATGTTACAATTAACATTAATTTTCATTAAACGTACTTATCAGTGCACACATATGTTTTCGCCTTTGCAGGATCCCTAAATGCCGTTCGGAAAATCTCCCGTAGAATCATCTTGATTGTACTTATTGTAGAAATTGATTTCACAGATAATATTTGTGTAAACAAACGCTAAAAATGCGTTGTGTAGCTCGCGTAATATCTTTTTGAACAATATGTTTATTAGAGTTCTGGTTTTGTGTTCCCGCAAAAAACTTTGGTTTACTGATTAATTTTAACAATAGTCGCAAATCTCTGATTTCGGATATAATGAGAACAACCATAGCTTCCCCCTGTCGCACCTCTCCAGAAAGCCAGTATTGATACGCATTTACACATGTGCTGGATTAATGAGGCTGATACTTTAAAATTAGACTTAACATGCTTACTGTATTTTGGCAGTTAATAAAACAATATTATTTCAGCTTCGCAGTTTTTAAAAGCTTTTTACAGTATGAAATGATTGTATTTCATATAAATATTTTATTTTAATAAACTCCATTTCAAAAGAAAGTGCGCACATTGTTTTTGGTTATTTTCATTTTCATACAATTTATAAATATTATGTATCAGACTTGAGATTAGATCAATATATTTTACCATAGAATTAAATGGTCTTATTTCAATTTTGGAACAAAATATGTAGGCATTAAGAGAAGTTTTTAATGAAAACGTAGACCTTTTCGGGGCGCGATCGTTTGCGCTGCATTTATCCCGGATGCCGAAAAATTTGAGCACATGCGATAACTACGAAGGACCAAAAAAAAAGAGAAAAAGCAGCCATAACAAAGAAATATTGATTGATCTTATTACATATTTGACAAAGAAAAATTCCTGGATTTTTTTTGACCCCGTGATTATGAATCTAAGACTTGTTTCATGCTTAACTAAATTTTGGCAACAAAATTTAATGGCTTCCTTTTTGTTTTATTATCAAAGGGAACTGTTTAAACTGAAAATATGACACAATTGATCTTTATATCAACAGTAGAACAGACAGTAGTTATCTTTTTATGAAGCCTATAAATGTTCCAGAAATTATAAGTTAGAGCACAGAACTGAGTTGAGCATGAACAATGTTTATGATTACGGGGCCAGATTCATTTTTTTTCGTTTGTTACATTAATCGCGATATCCGTATTTTATAACGTGCACTAATTATAGTTTGAATTAAATTTACGTTTCAGTGTGTTGAGGTTACGGTTATATTCTTAATTATCATTAATCAATAACGTTGTAGTACAAAGCGAAACAAGGAAAGTTTTCAAAAACATAAAAACAAGAACAACAAAAATCTTTTAAGTGTCATAAATTTTAGTCAGGCTTGAGTTTCCATCTACACGAGGCATGATAAAAGTGCGATTTGACGACACTGTAGTCATGCCAGATAATGGCGGAAACGTTAGATGTAATTTGGTTGACATATTTTGAAAATTAAGTTTAATAGACGTTATGTTTTAAACTATTTTCTGATGAAAATAACCACAACTTGGGTTGGAAAGACGTCGGTATCGTTACTATGGAAACCATAACATGTTCAAGTTTACAGACTTAAGACAGTATATCAATAGGTAGTAGATGTATCTACATTGTGGTAAAATTTCACTGCTCGATTTATAAATTTAAGAAAACTAGAGCATTTTTCTGCGAATTTTTGGATCACCCCTGGCATATTTATGTTTTAGTGTTGTAAAGTTTAGTTCAGGTACTTACTTATTAATTACTTACATTATGTAGTATATCCTGAAACAAGATATGTTTGAAAAAATATGATGTTTGAAAATACCGCACTGAAGGTTCCATGTTCACCGCCATATGCATACCATCGTTTGAGATCAAATTGTACTGTTTATTGGTGTAAATATTGATTTGCGCTCAACCCAGGGCTAGGCGGCGTGGGCAGTGATATGCATTTTCATTATTGCCCATGAACAGGCTCAATCAAACCGTGTCTGCAATATTTTCATATTTGTCGTGTTCGGTTGCTTTCAAAGTTCCCTTTTCATATATTTATAAGAAATATTTGAACGAAGCATTCCTAAAAAAAACGCACTATATTTTTCCTATATACAAACATCAATGTTTAAACTTTGTGCCATCTGCGAATTTGGCAGATTCTTCATACGGTGAAGCAATATGTGATCAACTGAATTTTCAACAGATCTGTTAAACAATCGGTCACAAATTTAATGTTAAAAATACATTCAAAAATTAACATTACATCAGTTAGACCCATCGGTACCTTTATCTTTATTACTCGAGGAATAAATCGATATTTCATAACATTGAAGCTAATACTGCTAATGCATCAAATGAAATAATTTACTGAATTTTCACGTCTATTTATGCAGGTTTTTAAAAGTTTAACTGTACCGACGATCAAGTAATACAGGACGAAAAGAGCTCTTTGAAGATCTAAAATACGCGTTATCCGGACTTGTTGTTGTTGTTGTTATTGTTGTTCTTGTCGATGATGATGGTGAAGCTAGCTCAATTTCACTCTCGTTCTTTTTATTCTACGTTTCCAGTAAAGCACTAGGATTTTATTTCTCTTCTTAGCAAAACAAACGCGGACCTAATTCACAGGCCTGGCCATATATAATTTGTAATGCTATGTAGATATATTCATTCAAAATATACGAAACAGTTACATGTACAACATAGACTTGTTATATTCAAGCACACACACTTTCTCCGTTAACCATGTTTGTATGTTGGAGAAGTATGTGTTTTGTTGCGCCGTATACGCTCAAGTATTTAAAAGATTGAATATGCAAGTGTGTAATATATTTGACCGTTATAAATATCATAATCGTCGTCAACGTCGTAATCATTATCATGATCATGACTACCATACCATCATCATAATCATGATTATCATAGTCGTCTTAATTATATGCTGAGTAAACAAACTCTGATCATCATCATCACCGTTCTCATCATCATGAACATAACTACCATATCATCATCGTCATCATCGTCATCATCATCATCATCATCATCATCATGACCATAAATACCATATCATCATCATCATCATCAACATCATCATCGTCGTCGTCGTTATTATATGCTGAGCGAACACACTCTCATAACTTCTTTACTAGCATCATTATCATCGGTCTCCTCATTATGACCATAACTAGCCTATCATCATCATAATCATCATCATCGTCGTCGTCGTCGTATTTGCTTGTTATTTGAACAAACTCTGATATCTTCAACTTATCTCAAATTTGAAATATTCTTAAGACTTAAGAAACATGGTTTCATTCAACTTTGTGTTGGTTTTTTTTCTTTATATCTGCAATTTTTAAGTTTTTTTTATCAGCTTCAATACATACAAATTATTTTTAATTTTGTGTTTAACCTGGGTTAAAATATATAAGAATATTTTAGGGCTATGAATCGAGCTATACAACGTTATCAATGGGGGCCTACCGATATACTGAGTTACCTCCCATTGAGAGTTCTTTCCCTTGCTGATTGGGTAGTTCCGGTTTAGAAGCAGCAATAAAGCGTAGCGTTATAAGTGTAAATAAAAAGTGCTTTTGAAGTTAAAATGCATTGTCGAATTAACAAAAAATTGAAACTGACATACAAGGAATAACCATCATCTTAATTATTTGATTTTAAGTTAATAACTAAATGCAACATTACCTATTTACGTAACTTCACGTATCCTTTATGAAAATGTTTTGGCTGGCATGGAAATTATAGCTTTTTTAAAACTTTCACTGAAGTATTCAGCCAATCACCGTTAAGTCATTCAATGCTTAATAAGAAAAGGGCCTGGTGTTTTATGACCATGTTACATAATCTGGGTTTTACCAGCTGGAGGTGTGATAAAGGCCCTTTGAAGTTTAGTTGTAGATTTGTAGGAGGTTGAAAACGTTGCTTGTTGGGGGTAAAATTTTTGTTTTAGGAAACTTAATAGAGATTAAATATTCTAATTAATTGACACAATAATATTTGAGACCCGAGACATTGATTATTTGATATTAGTAACTTAAAGCGCTCCGGAATTAAATAAAACTCGGGAAGTTTTACCCAAACATATATTTATTTAATGATATAAAATTGATTGTAAAACTAAATGAACTAACAATTTTCAGAAATAAAGAAAAAACGTGAAAACATTATGAAACAATTAATATGTTCTAAATCGTATAAGAATAAGTAAGAACTTTTTGGTGAAAAAAGAGCAGTATATTGAGAAAAAAAATAGGTCAATACGAACATGGAACAAATCTATTAACCGAATGCTTTGCATTCAATTTGTAGGATAAGGTTCAGTTATTTAAAAAATCTATTAAATTTCTGGAAAAAATGTTGCATCGGCATTTAAGAACATTTATAAAAGTGAACGGGCGTTTAATTGGTAGACGTCAAACTTATTTTATATCATGTGTTATAAATTTTACTTCCCCTTTTTTAAGGTTTTCTAACTTTTCTTTACCTAAAATCTGCAATTTGTAAGCATAAGAAATGCATGTTTTTTTTACTCTTTATTAGTTACCGAAGGGGTCGAACACAACGATGTTAAACCTCTCCTACGTATTATAATGGTTAGAAGAGAATATATTAAGCGCTGGACTACAAAAACTATCTTTTTTGAATGCAATGATAATAATCAAACGTTTTTATGCATTATGCTGATCTCTAAAACCAACCACACCCTATTAAAACGTATTTGAAAGGACCACGAATGATTACTGAGGGTCTGTTTTAATTGTCAATCTCAGACCGGAACTACCCAGTGACATGTGCGCGTTACAAAGGGAGGTAAATTAAGACAGAATATTGAGATAACTCTGTATATCGGTAGGACCCCATTTATCGATAATGGTTATACACTTCTAATTTAATTTCCATAGACTTCCATTATAACCTTTCATCAATTTCTGAATTTACTATTGGGTCAAGCCCTTAAAATCATACAATTCTCAAGAGAACCAACCTAGACACACCATAAAATACCAATTCCACAATAGCATGACAAATAAACTTTTTCGGCATTTTAGCCAGAAGTGTATCACCCCAGTCTCTGCGGAACTTTTGTTTACATTCCGTCAAAAAATGATAGCTATTTTTAATGTTGAATTTCACTTTTTTTTCATTATCAATTTCATATTATTTGTATTCAAATTACTACAAAATCATAATATTTTCTCAAAATAATTTTCTTTTAAAAATATTTATTTTCATTTTCTACCAATCAGGCTTGACTTCCTGTAACTAGTCCGCAAATTCCCTGCACAAAATTATTTAGAGGCCGGATCACCAATATTTAGTGGTGTATAACCTAAAACATGCATGATTGACTTTTTGTTTTGACTATTTTTTATATTGTCCAAATAAACAAACTATTCTGAACACAAAAATACCTTTGTTGTCTGTCATTCTCCCCAATTCAGCCCAAAGGCTTAATTCTTATACAAGCACTCACTGCTCATTTCCATGCAATTAAAGTACTATAGATTTTAAAAGTGAAAAATGGTACCTAAAAATTCACAAAAATTTTAGTTTTCCCACAGATGTCTTAAAACTTGCACACATAAGATCTTAACATGTGTATCACAAGTTGCACTAATATTTTTTGGCTTGACCTTATTTTTCTATTTTAAACAGCAATTTGTTTTACCCCACCCCCTACAAAAAAATTGAAAATTTTAACATTTATCACCATTTTTGAGCTATTGTAAGACTGCCTTTATGAATATGAAACTGAATATAACTTCAAAACCTCAATAAATCAAATTTATATATGATTAAAAGCTATAAATGTGTGCTTCTGCAACTATGACTAAAAGGCATGCCTTAAATAGGAGACTATACTTAACCAAATAGAGGCGAAAATGGAGCTACTAGGCAAATTTAGAACCATAATGTGACTAACTTATGACACCAAATTACAAAAAAAGCTGATAATTTTGCATGAAATATGTACAAATAGTAAAAATATGCAAAAATTCCTATGGCAGATACATCCCTTTGCCTATGGTTACATCTGAGAATGGAAAATTCTGCATTAATAAGCTTTATTTGAGTAGTGCTGGTCTCCAACCCCTCAACTCTATCCATTACTGCTTTAAATCCTTTCTAAATGACAATTATGTATAGAAATACCACAAAAATGCTTAAATATCTGGTGATTTTTGGTGTCAGATAGTCAGTAGGCCTCTGGAAGTTGTCTGAATATCCATTACTCACAATTCTCAATCAAAGGGAGATAACTCCTTTACCCACAATTGCTATATTTTACATATTATCTGTAAAATTTACAACTTTTTGATAAATTATACATCAGATTTTGTTTAAATGATGATTTATTACAACAATGACCAAATATGAGACTTGTTCAGACACTTAAAGACATGCAGACTCACATTTTAATTCAACATTTGTGTCATTCATAAATCTAAAACAGAGCTGTGGGTTCCGCAAGGCCCCTAAGTTAACTCAAAAACAGCAATTCACTGATTTAAATGCATTTTGATACACACTAAAGATATATTTTTTCAAATAAAGCTGACTATTATGGCTAAAGTTAAATTTGCTACTTACAAATTTGCATCTTATAAGGTCATATTGGCCAAAATTTCCTTCATCTTTACTAACTTCTAATTGTTACAATAAAGCCGACAACTAAAATTCAGCCAAAACTTTCCCCTTTTACGCGCAAATTAGGAACAAATGTTCATTCGCGACATATTTTCTCACACAAATATGCCACATGCAGGCTCATAATGAGAAAAAATAAAAAAAGAAGTCCCTCTCTGTATTGCACCCCCGCCTCTCAATTTATAAATAAGCAAAATGTGCCTATTTCAGTATTCAGTCAGATCAAATGATCCAATCAAGACTTATTACAGTTGTTTACCTATCTGCTTGTGCAGAAAATCTCCACTTTGGTCCCAAGACTGACAGCAAATACAATTTTAAAAAAATCTATTTTAAATATGGCGCCTTGTGAAGATGGTCCATTTACTTTCACTTTCATATTTAGGTTTCTTTACTCATTCAATTTCCATAGACTTCCATTATAACCTTTCATCAATTTCTGAATTTACTATTGGGTCAAGCCCTTAAAATCATACAATTCTCAAGAGAACCAACCTAGACACACCATAAAATACCAATTCCACCATAGCATGACCAATAAACTTTTTCGGCATTTTAGCCAGAAGTGTATCACCCCAGTCTCTGCGGAACTTTTGTTTACATTCTGTCAAAAATGATAGCTATTTTTAAAGTTGAATTTCACTTTTTTTTTCATTATCAATTTCATATTATTTGTATTCAAATTACTGCAAAATCATTATATTTTCTCAAAATAATTTTCTTTTAAAAAATATTTATTTTCATTTTCTACCAATCAGGCTTGACTTCCTGTAACTAGTCCGCAAATTCCCTGCACAAAATTATTTAGAGGCCTGATCACCAATATTTAGTGGTGTATAACCTAAAGCTGTTTCGGCTTGTTGATTTACCTATGCGCAAGTATCACGAGAAAGTAAATAAAACGCTACGCCAACACGGTAAATCCGTAACATATTACTTTTTGTTAAGACTGATTTCATTGTTGTTTAAATTGAATATATTAAAATGAATTTACTAATAAGTCATCACAATCATTTTGTATGTTGTTTTTCAACCATCTTCTGTGGTATCGTTCAATTTCGATGCCAGGAAATTTCGCATTATTGCCGCAAAAGAATGTTTCGCGCTGAGGAAATTCGCGCATATCCAATCAAAACAACATCATAAAATAATAGTAAAAGCACATCTTTTGCTTCTTTCATATTGAACTACTGATCTTACAAAGGACCCTTATCACACTCACCGCTGTTACAACCTTTGCCTAGATAATTAGATTATGTAACACGTTCATAAAACACGAAGTACGTGTCGCCTCCCACGGATTTATTTAACAAGCGCCTCCGGTGCAGGACACGCGCGATTTTAATACTCGGTCCTTTTATGAATTAAACGGAAAATTGCATTATTGAGCGAACGTGTGAAATTATGAAATATTTGACCGGCCAAGACAAGGGGTCTAACCTAAAGTAAGAAGATCGATGCTTTAAGACGGCCATTTCATGGAGAGTGGTGTCAATTGGTGATAAAACAGCATTGTTTTGTTTACATCGACCACTAATTCAGTAAAGTAAGTACATTTTCTTGTATTATAGGTATTGTGTATGAGATAACACAATCATACACAATACCTATAATACAAGAAAATGTACTTACTTTACTGAATTAGTGGTCGATGTAAACAAAACAATGCTGTTTTATCACCAATTGACTCCACTCTCCATGAAATGGCCGTCTTAAAGAATCGATCTTCTTACTTTAGGTTAGACCCCTTGAAGATAAAACTATTTTCTTTCGTATTTCTCACCACAGCCCTAAAGGTATTACAGTTACTTATTTGATTATTACAAAATTACATAAAACAAAAAATACGTTCCACAGTGCTTAATTATGATAGCACATGTTCCCCTCAGTTTTTTTTTAAAATAAATTAACAAAGCAAAATCCCCAGATCAAATACTTACAAATGACAGAAGAAAAGTTAAGATAATCTATAATAGGCAGTTAAAGTATAACACATTATGTAAGATAAAATTTCCGTCACTAAAACGTTCGTTTTTCTTTTATGCTTGTTCTTTCGTGCTGAATGTATTTGGTTGAAATTAATTTTGCGTGCAGTTGTGTTGAACCTAGAGCCACACAAAGAAATCGAATCTTTGTTCACATTTTCGTTTGATGCGCATGTCATTTTCAAAAGATTTTATATCAAAATAATGACAGAACCAATTGACAAGAATTATGTTATAAGCATCGCTGTACTTTTTTTCACCTTGATTATTTATACACCCAAGTTGCATAAGTTATATTGGAGATAAAAAAATATTCAACCTTCAATAGTTTTCATATGTAAATTTTGTACACAAATATTTAGATTAAACGTAACTATATTTTCCCAATTTACAAACATCAATGTTTACGCATTCTGTCATCTGCGAATTTGGCAGATTCTTCAAACAATAAAGCAATTTGTGATCAACTGAATTTTTAACAGGTCTGTTAAATAATCGATCGCAAAGTTACTGTTCAAAAATGCATTCAAAAATTTAGACGCATCGGTATATTTATCTTTATTATTCAAGGGCAAAATCAATATTTCACAAAATTGAAGCTACTAAATACTGGTAATGCATCCAATGAAATAATTTACTAAATGTCCATGTTTATTTATGCAAATTTTTACCAGTTTAACTGTAGCAACGATCAAGTCATACAGGAAGAAAGGGAGTTTTTTTGAAGATCATTTAAAATACGCGTTATCCGGAGTTGTTGTTGTTGTTCTTGTCGATGATGATGGTAAAACTAGCTCAATTTCACTCTCGTTATTTATTCTACGTTTCATGCAAATCATTATCATCTATATCATCATCATCGTTCTCATCATATTGACCATAACTACCATATCATCATCGTCATCATCCTTATCATCATCATCGTCGTCGTCTTTATAATGTGATGAGTGAACACAATCTAATACCTTTTTTACCAGCATCATCATCATCGCCCTACTCATTATGACCAAAACTACCATATCATCAGCATCATCATCATCATCATCATCGTCGTCGTCGTCGTCGTATTTACATGCTATGTGAACAAACTCTGAAATCTTCAATTTATCTAAAATATGAAATATTCTGATGACCTAAGAACCATGGTTTCATTTACATATGTGTTTTTAATATCTGCAGTTTTTAAGTAAATTTTTTAACAATCAAATTTAATTATAAACATTTTTATTTATAAACATTTAAATTTTGTCTTAAACTTTATGTTTTAAACTAAGTGATATGATTCCGCAATTCAGATCGGAGATGTCAAAATCATATCAAAATATCTCATGTCAAAACACCATTTTAACAAGTAATCGGCATATGTCATGCCTAGTTAGTTCCTTACAACAACTAATTTACACTAAAAGCACATATTTAGCCTCTTTCGAATTTAACTACTGATTTTCCAAAGGACGCGTATCACACTCCCCGCTGTTAAGACATTTTCCTAGATAATTAAATTATGTAATACGTTCATAAAGCACAAAGTGCGTGTCGTCAGCCACTGATTTATTTAACAAGCGCATCTGTCGCAGGACACGCGCGATTTTAATAATCATCTAGTGTCGGCCCATTCACGAAAAATTTCATTATCAAGCGAACGCGTGAAATGATGAAATGTTTGACCGGCCAAGAGAAAACTGTTTTCTGCCATATTTCTCACAACAGCCCTAAATGTATGACCGTTACTGATTTAATTTATTATGAAATTACATATAACAAAAAAGACCTTCATCATCATCATCATTGACGTCGTCGTTATTATATGCCAAGTGAACAATCTCTAATAACTACCATATCATCATCGTCGTTATCATCACCATCATCACCATCATCACATCGCATCATCATCATAATTATCATCATCATCATCGTCATCGTCGTCGTCGTCGACGGCATCATCATCGTTATCATCATAATGGCCATAACTACTATAACATCATCGCCATCATCATCATCATCATCATCGTCGTCGTCGTCTTTATTATATGATGAGTGAACAAACTCTGATAACTTCTTAACCAGCATAACCATTATCGTTCTTCTCATTATGACCATATCTACCATATCATTATCATCGTCTTATTTACATGCTTTTTGAACAAACTTTGATATCCTTAACGCATTGTTTTATCTGGGGACCAAACGCCGCTGAACATGGAATGGTATTAATCTGAAAATACCTCATTGAAGGTGCCATGTTCACCGCCATATGCATGTCATCGTTTGGGATGGATCTAAATTGTACTGTTTATTGGTGTAATTACTGAGTTGCGCTCAACTCGGGGCTAGGCGGCCTGGGTAGTAATATGCATTCCCATTACTGCCCATGAACAGGCTCAGTCAAACCTAGCCTGCAGTATTTTCATATTTGTCGTGTTCGGTTGCTTTCAAAGTTCCCTTTTCACCTATTTCAATTTGTCTTAAATATGAAATATTCTGAAGACTTAAGAACCATGGTTTCATTAATATTGTGTTCTTATATCTGCAATTGTCAAGTTAATTTTTTCGGCGTTAGCTGTCTAAGCTCACTTTTGACCTAGTTTTTCGACCAATGAAATGTTGTAAATAATACTCGCATTCTCTTATTATGCAGAGGGAAAATGAAATAAACTATTTCGATTGGTAGCTATTTACACCAAAGAGGCATCTAGCAGGGTGGAGAGGTATCTAGTGGGATTTTTATTATTATGCAGCGGAAAAATCATATAGATTAATTCGATTGGTTGTTAGTGGGTGTTGTATTGGAGGAAAAACATATTTACGATTTAAGTAACCAGTTAAGTCAATATTGATGGCTTAGATACAATATTATATGGAATATTCTTGGGTGTCAGGTAAACATTTGCATACAATGCACAGTGTAAAAAGAAAGAGAGGTGTAGATATTTCTAGTTCTTACTGGTTCCTTTCTAGTTCCTTTGATACTGATTGTTAATTTCAAGTATGAAATACAAGTTCAGTGGTAGTAGTGTACACTTTTTTTAAAGTTAATATACGTAAAAGTTGGTAGATTTCGCTCTTGTAACAGGCTGTTATTATTTATATTTATTAAATTTCAAGGACATTTCTTCATCTTGAATTCTCACTCTACACGAGGTATTTTATTGAAACTGAATAAATTGCTTCTTTAATCGACTTGGCAAACACTTTATGAAATTGTTGCAACAGCTTCAACAGTTTTTTTGAAAGACACTTTCAATAAACTTATGATTTGTCATGATTCGGTCGCTTAATCTCTAAGTCATACTAAGAAGGCAGGGAGGGTTCGTCAACAGCTATAACAAATAAAACAACTAAATTGTGTCTGTTTTGCCTCTCTGTATTTCTTTCTTTCTTATATACATGTATATATAAATCTTTTCCATCAACGCCGTTTATCTTTTAAAGATATTTCTTGTTTAACAATCAACTTTAATTCATAAACATTATTTTTTAATTTTGTCTTAAACTTTATGTTTTAAACTAAGTGATATTATTCAGCAATTCAGATGTCAAAATCATATCAAAATATCTCGTGTCAAAACGCCATTTTAACAAGTAATCAGCATATTTCATGCCTAGTCAGTTCCTTACAACAACAAATACACTAAAAGCACATCATTAGCCTCTTTTATATTGAACTACTGATCTTCCGAAGGTTAACACTCCCCGCTGTTCAGACCTGTGTCTAAATCATTAGATTATGTAACATGTTCATAAAAAACGAAGTACGTGTCGGCACACACTGATTTATTTCACAAGCGCATCCGGTGCATGGCTTGATTTTAATAATCATCTAGTGCCGGCCCATTCACGAAAAATTTCATTATTTAGCGAACTGAAATGATGAAATGTTTCAATCGGTCAAGATAAAACTGTTTTCTGCCGTATTTCTCACCACAGCCCTAAAGGTATTACAGTTACTGATTTTATAAATAATGAAATCACAAATAACAAAATCTAAATTCCACAGTGCTTATGATAGCACCTGTTTAAAAAAACCTAACAAATCAAAATCCCCAGATCAAAATCTTACAAGTGACAGAAGAAAAGTTAAGATAATCTATAATAGTTAAATAATAACACATTATGTATGTTACAATTTTTGTCCGTCATCATCATCATCATCATCATCATTGCCGTCGTTGTATAAGCTGAGCGAAAAATAAACTCTGATAACTACCATATCATCATCATCGTTATAACCACTTTTATCATCATCATCATCATCATCATCATCATCATCATCATTATCATCATCATCATCATCATCATCGTCATCGTCGTCAGCATCATCATCGTAATCATCATAATGAAGATTACTTCCATATCATCATCATTATCATCACTCTGATATCTTCAATTAGTCTAAAATAAAAAATATTCTAAGACTTAAGAAACATGGTTTCATTTAAATAAAGTATTTTTATATCTGCATTGTTTAAGTTATTTTTACAATTCACTTTTAATTCATATAGTTATTATTACATTGCTCTTAATTTTGTGTTAAACTTTATGCCGTTTTTCTCGCGACAGCCTAAAGTTTAGTACTGATTTGAGAGCAACCCCGAGATCAAATACTTACAAATGATAGAAGATATTTTATTCTTATTATCCCTGCCAGGATATTTTAATGGATATAAGAAAAGTTAAGATAATCTATAATAGGCAGTAAAGTATAACACATTATGTTAGTTATAATTTATGTCCGACACTAAAACGTTCGTTTTTCTTTTATGTTTGTTCTTTCGTGCTGAATTTATTTGTAGGAAATTAATGTTGTTGTTGTTGTTTTGTTGTTACATTTTGCGTGCGTTTGTGTTGTGCAATTAAACTTAGAGCCACACGAAGATATCGTTTGATGCGCATGTCATTTTCAACAGATAATATAACAAAATAATGACAGGACCAATTGACAAGAATTATGTTACAAGCATCGCTGTACTTATTTTCACCTTGATTATTTATACACCCAAGATGCATAAGTTATATTGGTGATTAAAAATTATCCAACCTTCATTAGTTTTCACATGTAAATTATGTACACAATTATTTAGATTAAACGTAACTATATTTTCCCAGTTTACAAACATCAATGTTTACGGACTGCGTTATCTGCGAATTTGGCAGATTCTTCAAACGATAAAGCAATTTGTGATCAACTGAATTTTTAACAGATCTGCTAAACAATTAATCACAAATTTACTGTTCAAAAATGCATTCAAAAATCTAGACGCATCGGCATATTTATCTTTATTGCTTGAGGGCAAAATCAATATTTCACAAAATTGAAGCTACTAAATACTGGTAATGCATCCAATAAAATAATTAAGTATATTTCCATGTTTATTTGTTCAGGTTTTTACCAGTTTAACTGTAGAAACGAAAAAGTAAAACCGGAAGAAAAGGAGTTTTTGAAGATTATCTAAAATACGCGTTGTCCGGAGTTGTTGTTGTTCTTGTCGATGATGATGGTGAAGCTAGCTCAATTTCACTCTCGTTATTTATTCTACGTTTCATGCAAAGCACCAGGATTACATTTCCTTCTTCGCATAACAAACGCGGAACTATTGTACAGGCCTTGCCTTATATAACTGTTATGTTATATATGTTATGTTGATTAATTCATTCTTAATTTACGGAACAGTTACAACATTGACTTGTTATATTGAATCGCACACACTTTCACTCTTAACCATAATGTATGTGTTCGTTGGGCCGTATACCCTCATAAGTTTTTCCAAGATCGAATATGCAACCCGTTTGTGATATATTTGGTCGTAATAAATGTCATAATCGTCGTCAAAGTCGTCCTTATAATCATCATCATCATCATCGTTCTCATCAAAATGACCATAACTACAATATCATCATCATCATCATCGTCGTCGTTATTATGTACTGAGTGAACATACCAGCATCATCATCATCGTTCTCTTCATTATGACCATAACTACCATATCATCATCATCTTCTTCTTCTTCTTCTTCTTCTTCTTCTACTTCGTCGTCGTCGTCGTATTTACATGCTATGCGAACAAACTCTGATATCTTCAATTTGTCTTAAATATGAAATATTCTGAAGACTTAAGAAACATGGTTCATTAATATAAAGTGTGTTTTATATCTGCAATTTTTAAGTTATTATTTCACAATTAACTTTAATTCATATACATTATTTTTAATTTTGCGTAAATCTTAATGCTTTAAATTAAGTGATATTATTATACAATTCAGATCGGAGATGTCAAAATCATATCAAATTATCTCGTGTCAAAACAACATTTTAACAAATAATCAGCATATTTCATGCCTAGTCAGTTCCTTACAACAACAAAATTAACCTTAAATCACATCTTTAGCTTCTTTCATATCGAACTACTGATCTTCCAAAGGATCCCTATCATCCTTCCCGCTGTTAAGATCTGTGCCTAGATAATTAGATTATGCAACACGTTCATAAAACACGAGTTCGTGTCACCACCCACTGATTTATTTAACAAGCGCATCCGGGGCAGGACACGCGCGATTTTAATAATCATTTAGTGTCGGCCCATTTACAAATCCATCGGAAAAAAAACATTATTGAGCGAACGTGTGAAATGATGAAATATTTGTTTGGCCAATATAAAACTGCTACAGCCCTAACGTGAAGTACTGATTTGAGAGCAATCCCCACATCAAATACTTACTAATGATAGAAGAAAAGTTAAGATAACCTATAATAGGCAGTTTAAGTATAACACATTATGTAAGTCGTTGGTTTTTTGCTTGTTATTCCGTGCTGAATGTATTTGTAGGAATTTAATAATGTTGTTGTTGTTGCTTCTGTTTTTTTGCGTGCGATTTTTGTGTGCATTTAAAATTAGAGCCACACGAAGATATCACATCTTAGTTTACATTTTTATTCAATGCGCTTGTCATTTCCAACAGATTTTATGAGATAATTTGGGTTAACCTGTGCTAAATTTTGATAGCGCCAATGCCCTTTAGTCGCTTAAAAAAATAAAGTATCAAAACAAAATCCCTATATCAAATGCTTACAAATGGCAGGAGAAATGTTAAGATAATCTATAATAGGCAGTTTAAAATTTATCACATTATGTAAGTTCAATGTTATTTTCGTCTCTTAAACGTCAGTTTTCTGTTGTGCTTGTTCTTTCGTGCTGAATGTATTGTTGTTGTTGTTGTTGTTGTTGTTGTTGTTGTTTAATCGGCCGTTTAGATCACTACGTAACTTTTTTCTGTCAACTTGGAATGATAATCGGATAAACAAATTATGTGTCAATGCACTTCCTTTAATTTTATTTATGTCCCTTCTTATACAATTTTGAACCTATTGTTAGGCAGTACAAAAATAGGTACGCCAGTTTTACAAATTCCTTTGTATTACTAAATATTAAGCATCAATAACCAGTGTTTATCATTTTAAACCAGAATATAGATATAAAATCCAGACGGACAAAGTAACAAATACGCAGAATCTTATCTCAATTAAGAGGTTGTTTAGATCCCAATTTGTTAAGGAGTCGGTTGCTATACTGATTATGGCAGCAATGTTTGACTAATTGGAAAAGACAGATTTCCAACTGGTGACATACATTGTATTTCATAAGAAACGTATCTGTTGTTAAATGTTTTTTAAATATATGTTTGGATTTTCCTTATGAGAATATTGATATTTGATATTCTAGTTGGTTTCCTGTTGCTTAACGAACAGAGTAAACGTTTGAAATTCGGAATAAAATCCGTTATTCTTCTTTAAACAAAACATGTTGCTCTTCATGCTACATTAATGAAAGATATATTATCTATGATGATGGAACAAACTTCGATTATCTTGAATTTACGTTCCAAAAATATTAAATACTTAATAGAGTTTAGAAACATGGTTACATTACATTTTTTTTCCTTTCTGCATTTTAGTTAATTTCTTTCAGCAATTATTTTCATAAGAAATAATTTTCAGCAATTATTTTCATAAAAAAATAACTGTAATTTTGTTTTAAAGTAAAATCATTTAACCTAGGGCTGTTACTTCCGAGTTGCCAAAATCAAATAAGTAATCTCGGGTTAAAACAACACTGTATTAAGCGTATTTAAAGCGTATTTAAGCCCAAATAAGTTACCTACAACTACACTTTTACCCTACACAAACATAATAATATTTAACCTCTTACGGAGTGAAATATTACCCATATTACATTGTATAACAAGTCTGGAAGAAAAAGATGATGTTCTGTTTTGATCTTCAAAATGACCTTATAAAACCGCTACTGATAAGATCTGTGTCTTGCTGATAAGATTATGTGACGTGGTCATAAAAACGAGGTCCTTTAACTACAAGTACGTGTGGCCAAACACTGATTTAATTAGCGTATTAGTTGTTTTTGTAATTATTGTTGTTGTTGATGACGATGATGATGATGATGGTGACCGTCGCCCAAAAGGAATAATGTTACAAGTAAACCGCAAAACGAAAACAGTTCCTCGGAAAAAAATTACGCGTTGTCCGGAGTTGTTGTTGTTATTTATAAGATGATGATGGTGATGATAACTCGTTTTCACGCTCGGTTTTTATTCCACGTCTCACGCAGAGCAATAGGATTACATTTCGCTTCGTCGTAAAACAAACGTGACACTATCGTGTAGGACTGACTGTATACACTTAATAATTGTATGTTAACAAATTCATTCAAAATGTACGAAAAAATGCAACATTGACTTCATTCTAAGATTGTTAGGCCTCAAAAAATGACAATCACCACAAAATTATTTTATGCAAGATATCTCGCGTTTACTCTACCTAAATAACTTTGATTATTTTCACTGAAGTGGAAAATATGCTTTTGTATATTGCAACTCATACAATATCTCAGACCGAGTTAACCATGTGTGTATGTTGGAAGTATAATCATTGTTGCGGCATATACGCTCATAAGTCCAAGATCGAATATTTTACCCGTGAGTAATATATTTAACGGTAATAGAAATCATCATCATCGTCATAGTTGTTGACATCCTTATTATCATGGCCGTAACTACCATAACATTATCATAATCATCATCGTCGTCGTGATTATATATACTGAGTGAAAAAACACTGATTACTAGTTATTAGATCATCATCATCAGCAGCATCATCACCATCATCATCAGCATCAGCATCAGCATCAGCATCATCATCATCATCATCATCGTTCTTATCATCATGACCATAACAACTATATCATCATCATGATCGTCGTCGTTATTATCGTCGTTATTATATAATGATTGAACTCTGATAACTACCATATAAACATCATCATAATCATCGTTTTCACCGCTATCATCGTTATCATCATTTTGACCATAAGTACCGTATCATCGTCATCATCATCGTCGTCGTTTTCATTTGCTTAGTGAAAAATCTTTGATATATCTTAAATTTACGTTTCAAAAATATCAAATATTCTGAAGAAGTTAAAAACATGGTTTCAGTATTATATTTTTCTTAATTTCTCAAATTTTTAATTTAATTTATTATTAATAAGTTAATTTCATTTTAAACAATCAACTTAAAAACATGTAAATGATTTAACTTTAAATCATGTAAATGATTTTTTTATTTTGTGTTAGATTTAATATTGTAATTTAAATTAATGTTCTAAACTGAGTGATATAATTTTGCAATTCATTTCGGAGGTGTCAAATCATATCATAAGATCTCTGGTCAAGACAAAATTTTAACAACTAAATAGCATATTCAGTCCCTGATCAGTTTTTTACAACAACAAATTTAGCCTAAAAACACATCTTTAGCCTTTTATATATTGAACTACTGATTTTCCAAACGACCCTTATCACACCCCCGCTGTTAAGACATTTTCCTTGATAATTAGATTATGTAACACAGTCATAAAACACCGGTCCTGTTATCATCATATACGTATCGCCAACAACTGATTTAATTAGCACATCCGGTGCAGGACATGCGCGATGTCAATAATTGCCTAGTGCCGGCCTATTCACGAATTCAACGGAAAGTTTCATTTTTGAGCCTAATTGTGAAATGATGAAATATTTGATCGGCCAAGATAAATCTGTTTTCTGCCGTATTTCTCACCACAGCCCTAAAAGTTTTACAGTTACTTATTTGATTAATCATGAAATCACAAATTACAAAATTAAATTTCAACAGTGTTTAATTATGTTAGCATAAATAAACTGCTTAAACGAAAACATGAAACGCATTAATCATAAACTAACTTAATTCCACAATCCAATCATATTAAGTTTCGGAACGTTTGTACATTTAAACATCATCATCTCATGATGATGTGTTTTAAACAGTATCAGGCATTATACACAAAATATTTACATACACACTTTCATTACGTTATACGTCCCGTTTGTAACTATGAGCAGAATTTAATATTTAGAAAGTTTTTGGTGTTATTAAATAGCTTTTATTAAAAAAAAAAAAAAAAAAAAAAACATTTGTTAGTAGATTAATGGCTTATCATTTTGTTAGTTCCCATTTCCCTCTAAACAGAAATTTTACAAAACACTATTCTCCAAGCTTTGAACAATGACATTATGGTGTTATAGTAAATTCAATTTTAACCTTGCTAGTACGCCAAAAGACGGTCACACCGAGGTTAATTAAAACTAGTAAAATAATTTATGTGATTAAATCACCATATTCAATCATTTTGACTTTAAATTCTTATTGCAAATCAATTAATGCGGGTATTAAAATGTTGAACGAATCATCAATTATTGCAGCTCCGCCCCACGAATCACGTTATCGCGTTACTGTGTTACTTATTTTCTATTTGTTGATGTTTATAAAAGAGGCGTTTCTTTACAAGAGGCGACTAGACACGGTATGCTATTCATTACGGACGATGGTCAGTTTTGGAATTTTATAGGCACTCTGTCATTTGCAAACACTTCTCAAGGCGCCGAACATATCGATCGAAAGTTAGTAATAGTATTTTTAAAAACCGAAAGCAACACAAAGATTGAAACCGATTCGTTCGTTTATTTACTGATAGTTTCAAATCGCTAGAATACTCGATTTATTACACAAAAACTGAAATGACACGAGTCAGTTTCATGAAATAAATTAAAAATACTACTAATAGAATAAGACAATAGCTTAAGGTATGTTCAAGTCGTATTTCTATAAGTCGTTTATTTCGACAAATCAACAATTTCTTATTTCTATTCGTTGAATAAAAAGTGTCCTAAGACTATGAGATGTTTTAATACATACGTTGCAATCATACACAGTGAAAAATAGTATTTAATCACATCCGTGTCACCTGAACAGGGTCTTCATTGTTCACTTCTCGGTCAGAAATAACCTAATGTATCGAAACGCAAATGGTGAAGATCCTGATGATAGAGCATGAATGCAGCGCCTAGACTGGATGAGTTTGCTAATGAATAACAGCCGTATCCCATGAAATAAAGACTTCTTTGAAAAATATCTTTCGCTGAGAACAGTAGCAATTTTTCAAAAATAACAACAACAACAAAAACAAGGATATCGGTCAAAATAATGAAACGCGGGTTTATTTCTTTTATGTTTTTATTAAACTGTGATTTTGTTTAATTTATAATAATTTCCATGTTGTAATCATGTTTTTATTCACGCGTTTAGATCAATTAAATTCTTGTTATAATATATTGTCGTTATCATACATTAACAGGTTACACATAATAATTTACATTCATGTAAACCGTTATAAAAGTCGGGATAAATAATTTCAGATAGTGCCGATTTGGGAGAGATTACAAATAGTCATAGAAAAATAGATAGAGAACAAAAAGAAAATTACAGAAGCAGAGTGATCGAGTTTTAACAGGTAGGAGAGATATCGAATTTAGGACACTTGCCATTAATTCGGTTTAACTCCGATAATTTTAAGTTTAGTTGTGAAAGGTAATACTTTTTAAACGCAGAATTGATAATTTCCTAAGGTAGCTTTATTATTAAGCGGGAGCTAACTTTAGCGGATCAGAAGGGTATGTTACCCTGCCGAAAAATGGTAGCTAACACAAATGACGATTTTCTGTTTTATCAACGTAATTGTACTTAAATTTAAATATTTATTGAGTTTCATTTTTATAACGTTAATTGGCAATATTAATATTGAAACTTAGTTTAATAATTGATCATCTATAATTCTTTGTAAGCGGTTGACACTTTCATTACCGATAAGATGTAGATATCCCTTAAAGTTGTCATGGTAATATTGCCCGAGGCAGATAAATTATCGGAATTTTAGGGAATTCACATACATAAGTATATTCAACAGTTGACTGTACATTATGAAACAATGAAATTTAAAAAAAGGAGCGAATGAATACCATTCATCCCTAAAACACATCTTTAGCCTCTCATATATTGAACTACTGATCGTCCTAATGACCCGTATCACTCCCCCGCTGTTAAGACATTAGCCTTGATAATTTGATTATGTAACACCGTCATAAAACACAAGTCCTTTTATCATCTTGACGCCAACCACAATTTAATTAGCGCATCCTGTGCATGACACGCGCGATGTTGATAATCGCCTATTGTCGTAATTGTGAAATGATGAAATATTTAATATGTCAATATATAACTGTTTTCTGCTTTATTTCTCACCACATCCTTAAATGTATTACAGTTACTGATTTGATTATTCATGAAATCACAAATATCAACAAATAATTTCCACGGTGCTTAATTATGTTAGCATTTGTGCCCCTCAGTCGTTTTTCTTAAATAAACTAACAAAGCAACTAGGACAAATACTTACAAGTGACTGAAAAAAGTAAGATAATCTATAAACTTTAAGGCAGTTTAAGTATAACCCATTATGTAAGTTAAAATGCATGTCCGTCACTTAAACTTTCGTTCCTTTTATGTTTGTTCTTTCGTGCTGAATGTATTTTTATGAATTTATTTAATATATGTTGTTGCTCTTGTTGTTGTATTTTGCTTGCGTTTTGGTGTGCATGTAAACTTAGAGGAGCACGAAAATGTCACATCTTTGTTTACATTTTCGTTAGATGCCGATGTCATTTTCAACAGGTAATATAACAAAATATGAGTTCACCAGTGCTTAATTATGATATCGTCTGTGTCCTTTAGTCGCTTAAAACATAAAGTATCAAAACAAAATCCTCAGATCCTCAAATGGTAGAGGAAAAATTAAGATAAGTTTTAAGGCAGTTAAAAGTTTAGCACATTATTATGAGCTAAAAGTTATGTCCGTCCCTTAAACCTCCGTTTTCTGTTATGCTTCTTCTTTCGTGCAGAACGTATTTGTACATGTAGTAATTTGATATTGTTGTTATAATTATTGTTATTGTTGTTGTTTTTAAACTATGGGCCTTATAGGTTTAACTGAGACACTCACTCGCTTTAAAAATAACACAATCTGCAGATCTAGTGCTTACAAATGAAAGAAGAAGTTAAGATAATCTATAAAGGCAGTTAAAAGTTCAACACATTATACATTGTGTGTACACTCACCGGCATTTCTAATTACACACTTTTTATAGACGAAAATAACTATCAAAACATGGTGTTTATGGTACTTGGTTATAACGGGAGTTGTACCTGGAGTTGATGTCTAATCGTAGCACGTTACACGAAAATCCCCATTCGAGTTCATTCATGCGAGACGAAAATTTGAAATCAGCATTTTCCTCGTGCACACATGTACAAAATGTTAGGCAAGTTTGAATTTAGCCAAAATCATTAGAATTCTAGCCAGAGATAAAAAGGCACGTATAAAAACTCACAAAAAATGGCGCGTATGACTTTGGTAGAGAGAGCGCGTGCCGTTGGAATGCTCCAAGCTGGCACGTCAGTAAGACAGGTAAGTTACAATTCTTTACCTTCATTTTACTGCCCTTAAATTGTTTTAATTAGAATAACTACGGCATAACGTTGATATTACGATGATTGAATACCATGTTGAGTGTACGAAAATGACGTAACGCGATGCACGTGACGTCATATTCGGCGACGGTCATTTACGCTACAAATGCTTTCACAGAACTATTTTATTGTGCAATTAGTTTAAGAATGTCAGTGCTATAATAATTCGCTGTTAAAACTTAATCCAATTACTTTTTTCAGATTTTAGAAAAAGTCAAAAATTTTGATAGTTATTTTCGTCTATAAAAAGTGTGTAATTAGAAATGCCGGTGAGTGTATATAAGTTAGAAGTTATATCCGTCCCTAAAACATCCGTTTTCTGTTATGCTTGTTCTTTCGTGCTGAATGTATGGGTAGCAATTTAACAATATTGTTATTGTTGTCGTTATTGCCCGTAACTAACATATCATTATCGTCGTCATCATCATTGTCGTAGTCGTTATTATATGCTGAGTTAACAAACTAATACTATATCAGCAGCATCATCATCGTCATCATCATCACCATTCTCCTCATCATAAACATAAGTATCATCATCATTATCATCATCATCATCATCATCATCATCATCTGAACTAATATTTACGCGTTGTCCGTAGTTGTTGTTGTTCTTATAGATGATGATGGCGATGATTGCTCGTTTATACGCTCTCATGCAAAGCACTATGATAACATTTCTCTTCTTTGAAAACAAACGCGGAAATATGCTGTATGCCTGACCATTTATAATTAATAATTCTTTGTTGAATAATTTATTCAAAATTACGTAACACCATTAGCATTTTTGCCTCAAAAATGTCAGTCACAACAATATTATTTAAAGCAAGATATCTTGCATTTACTCTAGCTAAATATCTTTGATTATTATCACTGAACTGAAAGATAGATATTTGTTATATTGCAGTAAGTTGGAGAAGTGTGTGCTTTGTTGCGCCGTATACTCTCATATGTCCAAGATCGAATATGTAACCCGTGTTTGATATATTTGTCCGTCGTCATCATCATCATCATCATCATCATCATCATCATCATCATCATCATCAACAACAACAACATCATCATCATCATCATTGACGGCGTCCTAATTGTCATGACCATAACTACCAAATCATCGTCATCGTCGTCGTTATTATATACTTATTTGAATGATCATGAAATCACAAATAACAAAAATAAGTTCAACAGTACTTTTAATAGAGTTCTTTCAATATGTTATGCGCGTGCGTCGTACGAAATTTAGGTACGACAATATTGGTTTTCCTATACCGACGCGCGAGGGGGGCATTTAGTGTCATTGTTAACAGAATAAACGGAATTGATCACAATGTCGTCTTAAAAAATATGAAATAAAGCTAATAAATTTGAGTTTTACGAATTTCCGAATATGACAGTCTTAAAATAGTTCCGGTCGACAAGATTTGACTGTAAAAAGCGTAAAACTATCACCAGGTAAGATTAAGTTCTTAATTGATCTAAAGTACATTTGTTTGGATTTATGACATACAGTTTTGGTGCCTTTATATAGAAAGAACATAGTAATAATAATACATGAAATAGAACCAGAACAGAATTATCAACAAACACAATATATGTATTACAAAATGAATGGCTACTTTTAGATGTTCTCTCTTCTATCACTGTGGAAACATTCCATTTTGCGTGGACATTATTTTCGCATATTTTGTGCAGTGGGAAGTGCGCATAATTAAACCCCAGCGAAATTAAGCCTTTAGTTTTCAACCATTAAACTTAATACAAATTCTGTTAACGAAATGATGTAGAAAGAAAATAAAATGTCCGCAGACCTGCCAAATCTCAGGATTTCATCTGAAATCTTCGGATTATAAGGTTCTTCTCCGGATCTCTGGATTTCCAGGCTAATTCTCCGGATATAATAATACAATATAATAAGATAATTAAATGAAACCTAAATTTAACTTAATATGGAATGTGTTTTAAAATTACATTAATTAATATTAATAACCCGATTTAGATAATCACATATGCATAAACTTGGTCTACAACAGACTCCCAAATTTTCTGTTTATTGAGAGATAACGAGAATCTGTTCAGACACGATGCCTCGGCCACACATGTACGCAACAACTAATTGTCATAAAATTAAACTCGGACCTGTATATCGCACTTCCGTTCATTTTGACTTTTAAACAGATATGAAAATATTATATTTCAAAACCTTCAGCGGCAACAACAACAACGAACTTCAAAATCTTCAGCGGCAACAACAACGAACTTCAACATCAAAAATAGTTTATTAAAAATAATCTCCTTATTTGTTATCGAATAGTTTTGGCTAGCCTGCTGTCCGGCAAAATTCGTTTGGTTCAATGAATTTTAACGATTTCTCGGGTTGTAGAGGTAATCACCCATATATATTAATTTCCAAAAACAAAACATGGAAATCGCAAATCAAGTCCCCGACGATCGGCATAAGAAAAATGTCTCTCATTCCGCTAATAATTATAGCGTTACCAAAATGCGGTAAAACGGTAAAATGTCCGATAGTGTTCGTCTGAATTGTCAATTATGCACGTCAGATTAATTTTCAGTAAAAAATCACGTCTTTATTTTCATAAAAACACTCTAACAAATCTCCGTTTGATGCATCCTGAAAATACCGCGATGAACGATGTTAAAATGCGCATAACCTTTCTTGACGTGCTTGTAAATGATCACAACATTTATTTAAATTGTTCGTTATTTGACTGAACTCACTTATTTACAAATTTGAAATGATTAATCAACATGTTCTTAATTTTAAACTCTCTTAGTCAATTAACAATATTAAACAATGTCCCCTCGCGCGCAGTTATCGACTAAGGATGCTCTTCAATTTTAAAGAGCGCTAAAGGGAGGTAACAAGTTGAAAGTACTCTATTATGATAGCGCCTGTGCCACTCAGTCGTTTTCCAAAATAAACAAACAAAACAAAAGCCACAGATCTAATACTTACAAATGGCAGAAAAAAGGTAAGATAATCTATTAAAGGCAGTTAAAAGTACATGTATAACACATTCATATGTAAGTTTCATTGTATGTCCGCCACTAAAACATTCGATTTCGTTTATGCTTGTTCTTTCGGGGTGAGTGTATTTGTAGGAATTTTTAAAATGTTGTTGTTGGTGTTGTTTTTAATGATGCGTAAACATTTTGCGTGCGTTTTTGTTGTGCATTTAAAACTAGAGCCACACTAAAATAATACATCTCAGTTTAAATTTTCGTTTGATGCGCATGTCATTTTCAACAAATTATATAACAGAGTTTGAGTTCAACAGTGCTTAATGGGGGCCTACCGATATACAGAGTTACTTCCCATTGAGAGTGGCTACCCTTGCTGATTGGGTATTTCCGGTTTAGACGTGCGTATCGTTAAAAGTGTAGATAAAATGTCTAAAAATTGTTTTTGAATTTAAAATGCATTGTCGAATTAACAGAAAAAAGTGAAACAGGCATATAAAGAATAACCATAATCTTTTTAAATTGATTTTTAATTAATAACTAAATGCAACTTAACCTATTTACTTTATCATTTATGTAATTTTATTGATTTATCGGCTGGCATTAAAATTGATAGCGCCTGTGCCACTTAGTCGCTTTAAAACATAAAGAAACAAAACACAATGCCCAGATCTAATGCTTACAAATGGCAGAAGAAAAGTTAAGATTGTATATGAAAGGCAGTTTAAAGTTTTACACTGGCATTTGTGTGCAAAGTATTTCCCGGACTAAGTCAATAGTTTGACCAACCAGAACGCTCAGAAAAAAAGCGTCGGGGATTTCCAGAAGTAGCACTAAGAGAAGAATCTATAAAATAATAACCTGCATTTCAGAGGCCGTTTTCTGTTGAATATTTCGCGTATTTCGAGCTTTTGGTGAGACTTTTTGACATTTACTGTTAGATCAGACCCTGTTGCGTTGAACCAAACAGCTGTCAGGTAGGAACCCTCCGTATTGTAGGAAAAACAGCCTCCCGAACGGGGGTAGGGTCTGGAGCCGTTATACCTGACCATTATTCAGTTATAAACATAGAATATACATGTTTTAAACTACGATTTTTGCATAGAACGGAATAATATCAGCGACTTGACAACATTTTTACAGAAAACAAGGGCGTATTAGTAAGGATAGGAAGGGGAGTGGGCGGCTGGTCAAGCGCCAGTGGTTTCAACATGATAAAGGATAATGGTTTCCCGTTTATTTTAAGATTTTTAAATAAAATTTAAGTTATATACGATACGGAGCGAAAGTAAATTATTGAATTAATGTTCGGCAGAATCGAATTCATGCTAGAAACGCCTACATGTAGACCCTAAATGCGCATCTTATTGAATAGATCGTTTGTTTATTATTGTTGCCCAGCCTGTCTGTTGCATATTCAGCCGGAATAGCCGGTATTTATTATGAGTTGATTTGTTTTCTTAGCGAACGCCAAGAAGAAGATTTGTTTTCTTTAATTGAATCCTCCACTCCATATGAATATGAAATGCGTAAGCCATGTAGATCCCGATCAGCCGACACATTCGGCTGTCTGACCAGGATCTTCAACTTTTGATTTCATAATCACACAATCAATAGATAATATATGGCAATATGCGGACACTGTAGAGCCTGATCTGTCGACACGAATGCGCAGGTTAGTAAAAAATCAACTAATTGCAATATTTTAAGCAAAACGAATAAAGCAAAACGGATTTAAAATAAATTTTCTTTGATAGAAAAAAATATGAATCGAACCTGCATTTTATAAATTTCCATATCGGTGACAGCGCTTCTAACCTCTCTGGTAATGGGACCTACGTTACAAGCTGTCCACTTTCAGGGGCGGATCCAGAAGTCTCTACGCCGGAGGGGGGGGGGGCACACTTGTTGCCGACCCCTTTCACAAAAATGAAAGTAGGGATGGAAGAAAGAGTGTAGCGTGTTGTGCGTAACCGCACTTCTTTCCTATAACCCACCATTTTTATCATGGTTTAGTTGTTCAATTTAAAATAGTATACTATTAAAGATGGAAATATTTTTATAAAGGGAGTAAATCGAGTTTATAAATGTTTAAACTCGTTATCAGAAAAATATATTATATATCAATTATATTTATTAAATATTATGCCGCTCTTGATACTGTTGATGAGATAACACAAATGCTGATTATTGTTATTTTTATGACGTCGTTGATGACAATAATGTTGTTGCTCTTGTTGTTGTTGTTGATTTTGATGACAATCATCATCATCATCATCATCATCATCATCATCGTCGTCGTCGTCGTCAACAACAAAACATCTTTAACATGATCATTGTTATCATTATCTTTATCAGTATCTTTTTCGGCATCGTCATCGTCATGATATTGTATTCAGTTTTAATTTCTTTGACGGTGTTGTTGGGAATTATAAAGTTGATGATGATGATGACTAATACGATGAATTAGAATAATAAGTCTAATGATGTTACGATCATAATTATCAATATCAGGACGATGACGACGCTGACAACGATATTGAAAATGATTATAATAACGATGATCATATTGAAGATGTTATTGTTGTTTATGATGATGACGATGATAGTGTTGTTGATGCTGCTGCTGCTGATGATGATGATGATAGCTTATGAAGGAGGGCGGGAGATAGTAATGTCGACATTAAAATGCTATTTTTATAAAAAAATATAATAATGATGATCATTATGCTGCTGTTGCTGATGCTGCTGTTGATGATGCAGGCAGGCAAAGTCGACGTTGATTGCGATTGCTGTATCGTTCAATCATTTAATGGATAAATAATTTGATAAGAATAAGTTTAACGCTATTTTAAGCGACAATGATTATTTTATTTCCATCTTCGCATGTATTTTTTTTTACTTGTGACCACCGTTGGCTGCAGTTTATGTTGATGTTGTTAATGAGAAGAAATTTTGGTGGCAAAGATCGCAATAATGATGCTTGTGGTGGATTCAATTTCTGCCTATATTTTGTTGATAGAGGCGGACTAGTTCCGGACCAGCGGATATATATTTTGGCACCCTATTTGCGATACCGCGTTTAGAATCGATTTGTGTGTTTGTGAATAGATGAAATGTAGATCGTCACACCAATATATGGTTGTCTAGGAATTAAATGATAGAAATCATGTTTAAGGTACATGAAATACTGTTTTATCATTTGATTTCGCGGGGACCAAATTTGGCGCAAATGACATACGTGAAATTTCAACGAGGACTTAAATTCGCGCACTTGTATTATTTTAATGAGACTAGATAATCAATGGTTTGATTTCGCTAGGATTTGACTTCGCGCACTTACCCTAGCGCGAAATACGCGAAAATTAAAACATCGCGGAACAGTATTGGAAATGTAATGGTGGCTCGGAAACCAGTCAAGTTTGTGCAGACCAAAGTAACTGGGTGATTTATTGAAAATGCAAAAGCAGAAACAAATTACTAAATAGATATGTGAAAAAGCACAGTGTATTGAAGAAGTCAAAACATAAAATTTGCGTTTATATTGTGAATGAAATTTTTATCTTTTAAAATGGGTAATACTTGGGACAAAGTGAAACTAAAAGTGGTGCGTAGCTCAGGGTGGTGGTATTCCAGTGCATTTTGCGAAAACTTTTACTGGTTACGCTTTATTTTCGTTTGGTTTTGTTTATGTCTCTGTTACTTTTTTTAGCAATATTAAGATTTTAAGGCCTTGGCCCAATAGCTAATTCAGAATAGGAGATGAAGCTATACTGGGAGTCTATGGTAATGAATAACTGTGATCACAGTAACCTGATTTTCTTCCAATAATCACCCCGATCCCACATATATACTTAAAGAAATAAGAAACGCAACTTCTTTAAACACAAAATATGTTTCGTGATAAAAGAAGTTGCGTTTTTAATTTCTTCACCTATATTATGTGTACTTGAAGAAATTAGAAACGCAACTTCTTTAAACATGAAATGTAATTCTTGTTGAAAGAAGTTGCGTTTCTAATTTCTTTAAGTATATGACGTTTGACCCTATGTACATATATAATGAACACAAGGAATGCTTCATATTCGAACCCCACCCACCAAACCGTTATAAGAATTTTCCAGCTACAGCCTTGACACGGAGTTTTCGCTGATCAAGCATTTGAACAAAATAAAAACCTATTATTAGCAATCATAACGTCTTAATAATAGTCATTCTGGAATCGGTTATCAAACGTTTGTTTCGTTCTTTATTTTGTCGTCCACTACATTGCGTGACGTCACTTAGTTCTACATCAGGGCGAATGGGAATTCCGAAAACCTCTATAGTAAAAAATCTATAATAATATATTTTTATTTTGTTCAAATGTTTGACCAGCGAAAACTCCGTGTGAAGGCTGCAGCTGGAAAATTATGTGGAATCTGGGTTATTATTGAAAGAAATTCATGTTCGTGTGCTGTGATCTAACAGCGATGTAAAACAAAGATCACGGTCCAGACGCAACGGATTATTTAGATTATTTAGCTTACTCAGGATTAGCTGTTGAATGACGTCTCATTTGCGATCTATATATTCTTGAATACTCTCTCCAGCTTCTTATCGGCTAGGTCATTTACTCATCAAGGTATAACAAAGTACAATAAAAATATACATTAATTAAATATGCACTGAAAAAAAGAAAATGTACAGCTTATAACTTACCAAGACAACTAGAATGTAAAAAAGCGCATCGCTGATTATTTGGCTGACAGGATTTGGCAAATATCTTAAATACCAACTTGTGCAGCATTTGTGCAACTCGAAAGTTCAACAATTTTAAGTATAATAGGTCTTTCAAACATGTGGTAATTAATCAATGTCCAGGTAATGTGGCGTCAAACAAACATCTATCAGCTACGATATTCAAGAAATAGAATAGACTTGTATATTATTGTAATATGTTTTCTTTTTCAAAATCTTTAACTTACAGGTTTTATACTGTTAATCTCCAACAGCATGTATTTGATCTGAAAACGTGGGAAATTTCGTATATATTGATACCTCAAGGAAAGATAACTGAAGCTTGATAAGGATCCTCTGGCGGCTTTAAACGCCAGTTAACTACTATCGCTTTTCTACTCAAGTAGAAACCTGCGCAGTGTAACAGTCCATTAGACAAAACCACCCGTTCCGAGGACGAGAAACAGCTATTTCTGTTACTTTAAAGCATGCAAAAATAGTTTAATATTGATGTTTGATTGTTTTGCTTGATAAAGAAGACGTTAACCGGCAAAAGATATTAAAACATGTTGATATCATGTTTCTTGTTTAGACGTATGGTATATTTTTATTCAGGACGTGAACAAACAATGCCCTTATTTAGGCACCGCCGAATGGACGAATATGTTTTAACATGAATGCGTTCTAGCTAATAGCGGTACCATATAATTTTCCACAGTCGAGGAGTACTTTTACACCTAGCAGACTAGTGATGGTTCTAAATGTGTTGATTCCGAACTCATGAAGTATAGATCTAGTTGGGTAAGCATAATCAGGTCAAACTTGATGAGCGTTAGGAGACGGTAAACTGTATATTAATATGTTTATGCGTTCATTATTGTCACTTAAATGTTATGCTACTCACATAGTTCTTTGTTAATTTAAAAGCAATTTTCTCTGAAACTGTTGTTGTTATGACGCTGTTTTGAACATGCTTCACAACAATTATCAGAAAATTACTTTAAAGACTGGTTTTGTTTTGCTTGCTATAAATTATAGATTATCTTTCTTATAGAAATGTTAAAGCTTGCGTTGTCTACTTTACTATACTTGACAAAAATAATGCTATTGTTTTAGTATCACCATAAGACCAAATCCAGATCTATGACATCGTGTGTATGTTTGGACAAACATTGGGGTCAGGGGTATCCCGGGGAATGTTTTACATGTCTAAGCTCAATATTGCATTCTTGGGTACTTCCCTGATAATTTTGCTTAATTCGTAGCATGTTTTCTTGCCATTTATCAACTGGTTGCATAAGTTTTAATTTTGTTTAAAATATACAATATTATCTCTGGAACATCAGAACACACACATTTTGCAGAAGTCTGAAATTGGGTCTCGAAACTGACAATAATAGACTATACAAGTTTAAGCTTTCCGAAGTTTGAATTTGGTTTTGAATCTACAATATTATCCTTGGAAGATCAGAACACACATACTTTTGCAAGTGTCTGTAATCGGGTTATGAAACTGACGAAAAATGGACAATTAAACTTTCATCTTTTAAAAAGCTAGTCGCTCATTAGCATAAACTTTTAACAAAAAAGACGGCACTGATCGGAAGTGCATACTTCATGCGAATTTGACATAAACACGTTTTATCAGAAATTATACGTAAATACCAACATTCTAACAAAATTGTTCTGGAACAGAAAAAGCAATTATATCATATTAGCGAGTCCCGGACAGACTGTTCTTTTTTTCTACCTCACTCTGGGACAGTAACAAAACTTTATTTTTTAACATATACTGTAGCTTTTAAAATTTATAAACAGCTTGATTATCATTACTTTATAAAACTTTCTGACACAATTAAGTGTTCGAATTTTTCAATTTCGGTTAACTTCCATGGAAATTATTAATTTGTTAGCAACATGGTTAGATTTATCACCAGCTTAAATATAGCTCCTTCGAAAGACAAAACGCATATAAGTAAACTTATAACGTTTATGACATCTAACTAAAATTCAACGCTAGAATTTTAAAGTGGCTTGAAGGTAAACCTTTCGTAAAAAGGGTATGCTAATGACATACTATCTTTTTGGAAAGCTTTAACTTGGTATTGATTTTTAATTTATTATAATTATTTTTACTATGACGGTAATAATGATTATTATAATGACAATAATTATGACCATCATGATAAAGAAGAACGATTATGACAATCATAATGATTAATATCATGACGATGTTGACATTGATGATTACTTTGGCGTTATTGAAGGTGTTATTGTTGTTGTTGCAGCTGCTGATGATGATAGTGATGATGATAAATATCTTGATGATGATGATGCCTTGATGATGATGATGAAGATGAAGATGATGATAATGATGATGATGATGTCGAAGTTGATGGGGATCGCTATATCGCTAAATTATTACGACATAGAATTTGATAATAATTAAATTAACGAAAGCTTTTGCCGAATCAATGGAACATAACTCAAAACATGAACTGCATCTTTTTACAGTTATGCCCACATTATTTTACTGTTTACGAGTGGAGCTCAAAGTCATATTGAATGCTGTATAACTACGGCGGAAAACGCCACTCTAAATGCTGAAAAAACGCCGCTTTTAAAGCGGCGGAAGAACGCCGCTTTAAAAACTGCGGAAAAACGCCGCTTTTAAAGCTGCGAAAAATCGCAGCTTTGAATGCGGCGAAAAGTCCCCGCGGCGATTTTTAAAAATGCTCCATTGGAGATAATTTTTTGCAGCAGAGTTTATTTCAAACGTCCCTTCAAACTGAAATGGGTATGAACCGATTTTAAAATTTAACGAGAAATCGCCGCGGAGAAATAACGCCATTTTTAAAATCCGGCGGAATTTCGCCGCGGCGATTTTACGGCGACACAAAAAAGCCGCGGCGTTTTCAAGATCGCCGCTGCGATTTTGGTGTTTAACCCACCACAGTTTCCAAAGTTTCAATGATAATTGACGAAATTCGACCGATTTCTATTAGTTTGACCCTAAACTATGTTCATATGATAAAATTAACCCGATATGACAACCATTTCGGGTAGCTGAGTTTGCGAATAAACCGGATTCGCAAAGATAAACCGGAGCCTGTTCCTAGTGACCTTGATTTCAAGGTCACATGACTTAGTTTTAAACTTGACATAGATATCATTGAGATAAACATTTCGACAAAGTTTGAAGAAGATCCCATCAAAATGAAGACCACTAGTGTGCAGACAAACTTTTTCTTTAATATGACCTAGTAACCTTGTTTTAAGGGTCACATGACCCAGTTACAAACGTGATCTAAATAGCACTGAGATAAACATTCTGACCAAGATTAAAGAAGATTGCACCAAAATAAAGACTGCTAGAGTGCGGACGAGCTTTTTTATACAATTTGACGTAGTGACCTAGTTTTCAATGTCACATGACCCAGTTTCGAACTTGACCTAGATATCATTGAGATAAACATTCTGACCAAGTTTGAAGAAGATCGTATAAAAATAATGACTGCTAGAGTGCGGACAACAATTGTGAACGGACGATGGACGGACGGACGGACGACGGACGCCAGACGAAGGGTGATCACAAAAGCTCAACCTGTCACTATGTGAGGGGTGAGCTAAAAAATAAATTATTCATTTGTGTTCTAGGACATCAATTTATTATTATCTTTACCCTGAAACAAAATTGCATCATTATTTCGTATTGCAATCACTGGAACATTATACCAACATCTTAACCTGAATTCGCTTCCTTTTGGTTGGTTGTTCGACTCGCTTCTTGAATGCACTATGGAACCGAATATCAAATAATTAATTTTGTCGTAAATTTAATGATACATAATAAGTGTTTTAAGTACACAAAATATGTGTTTAATGCAGAGCTGAAACTATTGCCATTAGTTGATTGGCTTATTAGAACCTACTTGTGATGCATGCCTCATATCCATTACTCGGCTTAAAATTTAAGTCTGTTTAATATAATAAAAAAATTATTCTGCCATGGAAAAAAATATGACATGCAAGATACCTATGGTACATGATAACTGATCTGACGATTGTTTGTATCCTGGTTTACATGAACACGTCTTACTGGAACTGCCGGTACAAACCGAGTTTGATACAGGACTACAGTCAGTGTCCAGAGTGCAGGCACTATTAAGAACTGGAAAATTCATCTAGGATTACGATATATGGTCAACAATTGCATGACAACAAACATGCATTAGATCAAATGAGAAAAATTTAGTCATTGCCGTAACTAAAAGATATACCATTAAGAATTCACTTGCTTCCGTCAAGCGGTCATTTGGCTGCTTCTGTTATTGTGAGATGATAAAATGTACCAAATAAATAAATACGTTGTTACTAGTGAAAATAATGATAACTTATGGTATGCTTGTTTAAAAGGCAATATGTTAAATATAGACCTTCATTCGTTGTCTAGTTGAATTAACTATTGAGAAAAGTACTTGCTTAAAATGAAAAGAAATGAACTTTTTTCACCTTTAATGGAAAAATATTTTGATGTAACAAAAATCAAACAAAACGTGCAAGAAGTCTTTGGTTCATGATAACTGATCGGACGATGGTTTGTATCCAGGTTTACATGTGCACGTCTTACTGGTATTTTCAGTACAAGCCGAGTTTGATACAGAGCTACAGTAAATGTCCAGAGCACAGGCACTATTAAAAACTGGAAAGCATACATATTATGTCTATTCTAGTATTTCAATTTATTGTAACAGTTACCATTTACTAGTAAAAAATAAGGCCATTATGAAAATACAAGTATCTACTTTATAAAAAAATCATTCTGCCATGATATAATAAAATGCAATATACCTTTTGAAAGCGTGGTACATGTTAACTGATCGGATGATAGTGTGTATCCGGCTTGACATGTACACGTCTTACTGGAACTTCCGGTACAAGCAGAATATGAGACACCGCTACAGTCAATGTCCAGAGTGCAGGCACTATTTAGTACTGGAGGAGGCATGTATGTTTCGTGAATGCTTATTATTTATGATCGACATTCACAGCGGCAAAAAGGTTATAAGTCATATTTTAGTAACAAGAAGATTTATAACTCTTTTAAATAAATATCGTTATAATTCGATTCCGTTTGAAGGTTGTTTGACTGCCTTCTTTCTTTTACATTGTATTACATTTATCACACCACAAAAACGATTAAGGTTAAGTGTAAATGAAGCTAGCTTTGGTGTTTCCAGTTTAAACCAAACTTTGTTTAAAACAGTGCTGCGGTCATTTAATTATAAGAAAACAAGAATCTCCTGCCTACTTAAATACATGCCTGAAATAAAAAATAGAATATCCACCTGTCTTGCTGTTTAATTTTAACTTTAATTTAACTTTAACTTATATTTAAACTTAATTTAACATTTAAGAGAACTTCAAACCGCTATGAAAATAACTTGTACGTAAAAGATACCTTTAGTGCATGATAACTGATCTGACGATGGTTTGTATCCTGGTTTACAGGTACACGTCTTACTCGAACTTCCAGTGCAAGCCATGGCTGATACAGCGCTACAGTCACTGTCCATAGTGCAGGCACTATTTAGAACTGGAAAATGCATATGTGTCTCTGCTAGAATTATGATAAATGACCAGTATTTACGAAACAATAAAATTAATTAGGTCATAATGTAATCAATGGAATATATGCTAATTTCAAATCGATATTTTAAAGACGACTCTTTGTCTGACTTGGTTAGCGTATATGATACCTAATCATACCCTATAAACAGTGAAATATGCATATCAGGAATCGCCACACTCGCAAAACACAGCCTCCCAAAGACGCAAAAAAGAAGAGAGGAGAAAGAGAGGAAGAGAGAGCATGTTTGTTATAAGTATGTCAATTCAAATAAGACGCCACAAACAATTAACGAAAAAGTGAACCTTTAAAGATACCGCCTTGGAACGGTCAGTGGCAAAACAATTTGCCACTAGGGGTTTAAACCAGGTCTAGGGTGCACCAACCTGACACTTGCCCCATCAGGTTCTCATAAAGATTTTAGAAAAAAATGAAAGAAGCTTGAGTATTCAAAATCGTAAACAAATGTGTTCAACATAGAGCTGCAGTCATTATATAAAGTGCATTGACCAGTAAAAAACGGCGGGAATCGCCAAACTATGAATATGAAAACTTATCAGAGAATCCTATGTATAATAGCTGTATCTTTACGACATTTACTAGACAATTAAGTAAATTAGCTCATATTTTAATCACTGGAACTTAATTATCATAACAAACTCCAACTCTTTGAACTGCTAAATTTATCTTTCTGACGGTTATTTGATTGACTTGGCGGCCGTATAGTGTCACCGAATAAAACATTCTGTTTGTAGTATAAATACAAAGATTTAAAGGGAACTTTGAAAGCCTCCTATCAGTACACATATGAAAATATTGCAGGCTCGGTTTGGTTTAGCCTGATTATTGGCAGTAATGGAAATGTATATTAGGATCTACTGCCGACGCCGCCTAATCCAGGGTTAAGCACAACTCAATACTTATACGGTACTGGTTTACGGTGTTCTTAAAAGCGGACCACAGGGGAAATAAGGGTTTATTTTACCCTTTTTATGTCACCCTTATTGATGTAAATATTGAGTTGCGCTTAACACGGGGTCTGGCGGCTTATGCAGTAATATGCATTTCCATTACTGTCCATGAACAGGCTAAATCAAACCGAGCCTGCAATATTTCACATTGGTCGTGCTCGGTGGCTTTTGGAGTGATTGTTACGTATATCAGGCCTATCTGATCAACCTCTTTTGGGGTTGTCCCGGTTAGCTCAATTGGTTGCGTCGCAGGAATTGCAGGGCTAGGCGCTGTCGCCGTGACGGTGCGGGTTCGCATCCAGCAAGAGGCACTATCATTTGAAATTCACAGTAGCGCTATTTGTGCAGTGTGGCGGCCGTAAAAAGTCTACCCGTACATATAGTCAGTACTGTTATCAGTAAAATAACCCGTAACCGTGTCATGCAGTGATTGTTACGTATATCAGGGCTATCCGATCAACCTTTTTGGGGGTTGTCCCGGTTAGCTCAATTGGTTGCGTCGCAGGAATTGCAGGGCTAGGCGCTGTCGCCGTGACGGTGCGGGTTCGCATCCAGCTAGAGGCACTATCATTTTAAATTCACAGTAGCGCTATTTGTGCGGTGTGGCGGCCGTAAAATGTCTCCCAGTACATATAGTCAGTACTGTTATCAGTAAAATAACCCGTTACCGATTTCATGCAGTGATTGTTACGTATATCAGGGCTATCCGATCAACCTTTTTTGGGGTTGTCCCGGTTAGCTCAATTGGTTGCGTCGCAGGAATTGCAGGGCTAGGCGCTGTCGCCGTGACGTTGCGGGTTCGCATCCAGCTAGAGGCACTATCATTTCAAAGTTCCCGTTTCATAATTTAATTATCATATTATGTTGATTGAAATCGCTGCATTCATTTATATATGAATTGTTTTGTTGTTTTAATGCATTTTTTATTTAGTTGCCATGCGATTATAAATTTTATGATGACATAAATCTATCTTTCCAGAGTTGCATTCATTGTTTTAAGTGCATCGCTACCTAGAACCGACGGTTCTCGCCTACTTATCACACAAGCTTGAAACTAAAATTCATTGTTCAGCTGGCGATCTATACATTTTCTTTTTAGCTGCTTTTCTGCATTTAAGAGAATATTCATGCTGTTTTGAAAAGCATGCGTGAAATATACCTATTATACACGATAACTGGTCAGTTGATGGTTTGTATCCAGGTTTACATGAGCATGTCGAACTTCCACCACAAGCCAAATTTGATACACCGCTACAGTCACTGTCTTGAGTGCAGGCACTACTTAGAACTGTAAAATTAACACCTGTTACTTCTTGGATTACGCTTAATTTTTAACATTTGCTACATGTAAAGAACATTAAATCATAATTTAATTATCGGAACATGTAACAAACTCTTACAGTTAAACCAGTTATGGTTACAAACCACTAATTCAATTTCCATAGACTTCCATTATAACTTTTCAACAATTTCTGAATTTACTATTGGGTCAAGCCCTTAAAATCTTACAGTTCTCAAGAGAACCAACCTAGAGACACCATCAAATACCATTTCTACCATAGCATGACCAATAAACTTTTTTTAGCCAGAAGTGTATCACCCCAGTCTCTGCGGAACTTTTGTTTACATTCTGTCAAAAATGATAGCTATTGAAGTTGAATTGCGCTTTTCTTTCATTATCAATTTCATACTATTTGTATTCAAATTACTACAAAATCATTATATTTTATCAAAATAATGTTCTTTTTAAAATATTAATTTTCATTTTCTACAAATCAGGCCTGACTTCCTGTTACTGGTCCGCAAATTCCCTGCACAAAATTTTTTAGAGGCCCGATCACCAATATTTAGTGGTCTATAACCTATTATAATTTATCATTGTTATTTGATTAACTTTGTTATCGGATTATGTTACCGATTAAATTATAGAGTTTTGAAGTGAGAATAAATACACGTTAGTTGTTTACTGTAGATGATTTTTTGCATAGTGCAGCAGCTGTTGTTTAACGGCATTCACTATATAGACCGACTGTTCTCGCCTAAGACAAACACATGCTTGACATTAAAAATGAATTGTTAACCTTGCTAGAAGTGTTATTTTCAACTATATCTTGCAATAGAAAATGTTCATGTTGCTTTAAAAAAGTAAAACATGCCAGATACCTAGGATACATGATAACTGATCAGATGATGGTTTGTATCCAGGCTTACATGTACACAAACTTCCAGAACAAGCCGAGTTTGATAGAGCGCTACAGTCACCTTCTTGGGTGCAGCCACTATTTAGAACTGAAAAACATATTCATTTCTGTTCTAGGACTTTAATTTATGATTTACTTTACCCTGAAACAAAACTTCATCATTATGTCTTATTGCAATCACTGGAACATTATACCAACATCTTAACCAGTATTCGCTATCTTTTGGATGGTTGTTTGACTGGCTTAGTTATGCACTATGGAACCGAATATCAAACAATTAATGTTGTCATAAATTTAATGATGCATAATAAGTGCTTAAAGTAAACAAAATATGCGTTTAATACAGAGCTGAAACTATTGCCATTAGTTGATTGGCTAAGTAGAATCGACGTTTATAACCTACTTACTATGCATGCCTCATATCCATTACTCGGCTTTAAGTTCTAAATTTTAGTCTGTTTAAAATTTAAAGAAAAAATCATTCTGCCATGGAAAAACTATGACATGCAAGATACCTATGGTACATGATAACTGATCTGACGATGGTTTGTATCCAGGTTTACATGTACACGTCTTACTCGAACTGCCGGTACAAATCGAGTTTGATACAGCGCTACAGTCACTGTCCAAAGTGCAGGTACTATTTAGAACTGGAAAATTCATCTAGGATTACGATATATGGTCAATATTTGCATGACATCAAACATGTATTAGATCAAATGTGTAAAATTTAGCCACTGCAATAACTGAAACATATTATAAAATCTTAAGAATTCACTTGTTTCCTTCTAACGGTCATTTGACTGCTTCTGTTATTGTGTGATGATACAATGTACCAAATAAATAAATAAGTTTGTTACTAGTGAAAAAAAATGATAATTTATGGATTTCTTGTTTAAAAGACATTGTGTTAAATATAGACATGCATCATTGTCTATTTGAATTTACTCGTGAGAAAACTACGTGCTTGAAATGAAAAGAGATGAAAAATCGTTCATATGTTTTTTAATCTTTAACGTTGTTTGACTGCCTTCTTTCTTGTACAGTGTATTACATGTATCATACCGCAAAAACGATCAAGGTTAAGTGTAAATAAAGCTAGTTTGTGTGTTTCCAGTTAAAACCTTACTTTGTTTAAAACAGTGTTGTGGTCATTAAATTGTAAGAAACAAGAATCTCCTGCCTACTTCAACAAATGCCTGAAATAAAAAATGGATTATCCACCTGTCTTGATGTTCAATTTTAACTTTAAACCTCAACTTATCTTAAAACTTAATTTAACATTTCAGAGAACAACCATACTGCTATGAACATAACTTGTACGTAAAAGATACCTTTTGTGCATGATAACTGATCCGACGATGGTTTGTATCCTGGCTTACAGGTACACATCTTACTCGAACTTCCAGTACAAGCCATGGCTGATACAGCGCTACAGTCACTGTCCATAGTGCAGACACTATTAAGAACTGGAAAATGCATATATGTCTCTTCTAGAATGATGATTAATGACCAGTATTTAATAAACAATAAAAAAAATTAGGTCATATATTGTAATCAACGGAATATAATATGCTAACTTTAAATCGATATCTTTAAGACGACTCTTTGCATGACTTGGTAAGCGCATATTATATCAAATCATACCCTATAAAAACAAGAAAAATGGATATCAGGAATCGCCACACTCACAAATTACAGCCTCCCCACGCAGCAAGCAAAAACGAAGAGACGAAGGGAGAGAGAGAGAGAGAGAGCAAGTTTGTTATAAGCATGTCTTTTCTAATAAGACGACACAAACAAGTAACGAAAAAGATAACCTTTTGGGATACCGCCTTGGAACGGTCAGTGGCAAAACAAATTGCATCTTGGGGTTTAATCCGGGTACTAGGGTGCACCAACCTAACGCATACCCAAACATGTATCTCATAAAGATTTTAGTAACAATGAAAGTAGCTCGAGTGTTCAGAATCATAAACAAATGTTTTCAGCATATAGCTGCAGTCATTGTTTTACGTGCAGTGACTGGTAAAAAACGGCGGGAATGCCAAACATTGAATATGATAACTGATCAGACATTGCTATGTATAATAGATGTCTTTTTAAAACACTTACTAGATGATAAAGTAAATTAGCTCATATTTTGATAACTGGAACATACTAATCTTAACTAACTCCAACTCTTTGACCTGCTAAATATATCTTTCTGACGGTTATTTAATTGACTTGGCGGCCACATAGTGTCATCGAATAAAACATTGCGTTTGTAATATTAAAATGAATACACAGATTAAAAGGGAACTTTGAAAGACTCCTAACACGACACATATGAAAATATTGCAGGCTCGGTGTGGTTGAGCCTGATCATGGGCAGTAATGGAAATGTATATTAGAATCTTTTGCCCACGTCACCTATTCCTTGGTTAAGCCCAATTCAATAATGATACAGTTTACAGTGGTCATTATAGCGGACCACAATGGAAATAAGGGTTAATTTTACCCTTTTTGGGTCACCCTTATTGAGGTAAATATTGAGTTGCGCCTTACCCGGGGCTAGGTGGCGTGGGCAGTAATATGCATTTCCATTATTGCCCATGAACAGGCTCAATCAAACCGAACCTGAAATATTTTCACATTTGTCGTGTTCGGTGGCTTTTAAAGTTCCTGTTTCATGATTTTAATTATCATATGATGTTGATTGACGTGGCTGTCTTAATTTGTATAATTATGAGTTGTTTTGTTGTTTTAGTGTATGTTTTATTGAGATGCCATGTGATTATTAATTTTTATGATAAAATAAATCTATCATCCCAGAGTCATTGTTTAAAATGAATACCTACCTCGAGCAGACAGTAGTCGCCTACTAATCATACATGCCTGAAACTAAAATTAATTATCAAGCTGGCGATCTTTACATTCTTTTAGCAGTATTTTAAATTTAAGAGAATATTCATGCTGTTATAAAAATAATCGTGAAATATACCTATAATACATGATAACTGGTCAGTTGATGGTTTGTATCCAGGTTTACATGAGCATGTCAAACGTCCACTACAAGCCAAATTTGATACAGCGCTACAGTCACTGTTCTGAGTGCAGGCACTATTTAGAACTGTAAAATTAACACATGTTACTTCGCTTTATTTTTTACATTTACTCCAGGTAAAGAACATTCAATCATATTTTTATTACCGGAACATGTAACTAACTCTTACAGTTTAACTCGTTATCAAACTGATTGTAATTTGATTGACTTGGTTATCGGATTATGTTCCCGATTAAATCATCGAGTTTTGAGGTGAGAATATTAAATACACGTTAGTTGTTTACTGTAGATGATTTTTTTGTATACAGCAGCAGCTGTTGTTAAACTGCATTCACTATATAGACCGATTGTTCTCGCCTAAGATAAACACATGCTTGAAATTAAAAAAAAAGAATTGTTAACCTTGCTAGAAATGTTATGTTCAACTTAATTTTGCAAAAGAGAATATTCATGTTACTTTAAAACTAGAAATGTGTCCAAAGGACACGGATGCCCCCGCTATAGGTTTTTCATAAAGCTCCCAGCAGTAGTGTAGAACAAGTTGTGTTCACGAGATAATTATATTCCTATTACAAGAAAATTCTATTTTTAGTAACAGTGACCTTGACCTTGGATCTACAGGCATGGGTATTGTGCAGACACACTGCCTTGTCATGGTGAACATAAAAATTTTGTGCCAAGTTATTTTGAAATCAAACAAAGTTACAGCCTGGAGAAGAAAATTCTATTTTTAGGAACAGTGACCTTGACCTTGGACCTACAGGCTTGGGAATGTATGTGACACACAGTCTTAATATGGTGATCGATTAAACCAAGTTATTTAAAAATCCAATGACAAATAACAAAGTTACAGAGCCGACACAATTTTGCAAGAAATTTCTATTTTTAGTAACAGTGACCTTGTTCTTGGACCTACAGGCATGGGTGTTGTATGCGACACACCACCTTGTCATGATGAACAATTGTGCCAAGTTATTTTGAAATCTCTCCTTTCATAAGAAAGTTAAGGGTCAAGTGTATATTTTGCTTAACACAAAATGTAAGTGAAAAAGGGGCATAATTTGAAAAAATATTGGAAGCAGGGTTATGGATCTTGTTGGTTATAGTGTAGATTTTGATGGTGAAAATATATTTCAAGTTTCAAGGCAATATCTCAAGTAGTTTTAAAGTTATGGGCAAAATGCATATTTTGCTTAACACAAAATATAAGAATAAAACTAATGTAAATGGAAGTATCAAAGGGCCATAACTTTTGAACAGAACATGTAAGAGCAAAACCCCGCCTTTATGCACAACAACATATCAGGCCAAGCATTGTGGTAAAGTTTTATTAAATTCCCACCAGTAGTTTAGGAGGAGTTGGGTTCACGAGATATATTCCTATTAAAACTAATGTAAATGGAAGTATCAAAGGGCCATAACTTCTGAACAGAACATGTAAGAGCGAAACCCCACCTTCATGCACAACTACATATCAAGCCAAGCATTGTGGTAAAGTTTCATTAAATTCCCACCAGTAGTTTAGGAGGAGTTGCGTTCACGAGATATATTCCTATTAAAACTAATGTAAATGGAAGTATCAAAGGGCCATAACTTCTGAACGGAACACGTAAGAGCGAAACCCCACCTTCATGCACAACTACATATCAAGCCAAGCATTGTGGTAAAGTTTCATTAAATTCCCACCAGTAGTTTAGGAGGAGTTGCGTTCACGAGAATATCGGACGGACGGACGGACGGACGTTCTTACGAACGTCATTTATGTGGCTACTCTATTGTCCTCTCTATTGTTCTTTTAGCCACATAAAAGAAAAAATAGCCACGTAACAGAACGGAATGAATAGAATTTACCGTTACCATTGTTCTCATAGCCACATAAATGGCGTGGCGTAAGCACGGACGGACGGACGGACGTTCTTACGAACGTCATTTATGTGGCTACTCTATTGTCCTCTCTATTGTTCTTTTAGCCACATAAAAGAAAAAATAGCCACGTAACAGAACGGAATGAATAGAATTTACCGTTACCATTGTTCTCATAGCCACATAAATGGCGTGGCGTAAGCACGGACGGACGGAAGGACGGACAGGAGCAACTCTTAATGCCCGTCGCCATTTCATGGCGGGGGCATAAAAATAAAAGGAGCAAGATACCTAGAATACATGATAACTGATCAGATGATGATTTGTATCCAGGCTTACATGTACACAAACTTCCAGAACAAGCCGAGTTTGATAGAGCGCTACAGTCACCTTCTTGGGTGCAGCCACTATTTAGAACTGAAAAACATATTCATTTCTGTTCTAGGACCTTAATTTATGATTTACTTTACCCTGAAACAACACTTCATCATTATGTTATATTGCAATCACTGGAACATTATACCAACATCTTAACAAGAATTCGCAACCTTTTGGATTGTTGTTTGACTGCCTTAGTTATGCACTATGGAACCGAATATCAAACAATTAATTTTGTCATAAATTTAATGAGGCATAATAAGTGTTTTAACTAAACAAAATATGCGTTTAATGCAGAGCTGAAACTATTGCCATTAGTTGATTGGCTAATTAAAATCGACGTTTATAACCAACTTGTGATGTATGCCTCATATCCGTTACTCGGCTTGAAGTTTTAAATTAAATCTGTTTAAAATTATTTAAAAAAAATCATTCTGCCATGGAAAAAATATGACATGCAAGATACCTATGGTACATGATAACTGATCTGACGATGGTTTGTATCCAGGTTTACATGAACACGTCTTACTGGAACTGCCGGTACAAACCGAGTTTGATACAGCACTACAGTCACTGTCCAGAGTGCAGGCACTATTAAGAACTGGAAAATTCATCTAGGATAACAATATATGGTCAACATTTGCATGACAACAAACATGTTTTAGATCAAATGAGTAAAATTTAGTTATTGCCTAACCATTAAGAATTCACTTGCTTCCGTCAAGCGGTCATTTGACTGCTTCTGTTATTGTGAGATGATACAATGTACCAAATAAATAAATACGTTGTTACTAGTGAAAATAATGATAACTTATGGTATTCTTGTTGTCCAGTTGAATTTACTAGTGAGAAAAATACGTGCTTAAAATGAAGAGAAATGAACTTTTTTCACCTTTGATATTTTGATGTAACAAAAATGAAACAAAACGTGCAAGAAACCTTTGGTACACGATAACTGATCGGACAATGGTTTGTATCCAGGTTTACATGTGCACGTCTTACTGGAATTTCCAGTACAAGCCGAGTTTGATACAGAGCTACAGTAAATGTCCAGAGTACAGGCACTATTAAGAACTGGAAAGCATACATATGTCTATTCTAGTATTTCAATTTATTGTAACTGTTACCATTTACTAGTAAAAAATATAAGGCCATTATGAACTTACTGGAATTTTTACTTACTAATAAAGGTTTAAATCGAAATATAATTTAGAATGGTATTTGATGTTGATTGACTTGGTTAGTGTATTATAATCAGTATAATATCGTATAACGTTCTAGTAAAAATGAAGATAGCTAGAGCGTTATGAGACAAAAAAAATTGTGTTCCATATAGAGCTAAAGTCATTGTCCTCTAAGCATTAACTTGTTGGAAAATACATGCATCTACTTTATAAAAATCATTCTGCCATGATATAATAAAATACAACATACCTTTTATAGGCGTGGTACATGTTAACTGATCAGATGATAGTGTGTATCCGGCTTGACATGTACACGTCTTACTGGAACTTCCGGTACAAGCAGAATATGAGACAGCGCTACAGTCAATGTCCAGAGTGCAGGCACTATTTAGTACTGGAGGAGGCATATATGTTTTGTAAATGATTATTATTTATGATTAACATTCACAGAAAACAAAAAGTTATTAAGTAATATTTAAATAACAGGAACATTTATAACTATTTTAAATAAATATATTAATAATTCGCTTCCTTTTGAAGCTGTTTGACTGCCTTCTTTCTTGAACAGTGTATTACATGTATCATACCACAAAAACGATTAACGTTAAGTGTAAATAAAGCTAGCTTAGGTGTTTCCAGTTAAAACCACACTTTGTTTAAAATAGTGCTGCGGTCATTTAATTATAAGAAACAAAAATCTCCTCCCTACTTTAACAAATGCCTGAAATTAAAAAGGATTATCCACCTGTCTTGATGTTCAATTTTAACTTGTACGTAAAAGATACCTTTAGTGCATAGTAACTGATACGACGATGGTTTGTATCCTGGTTTACAGGTACACGTCTTACTCGAACTTCCAGTACAAGCCATGGTTGATACTTCGCTACAGTCACTGTCCATAGTGCAGGCACTATTAAGAACTGGAAAATGCATATATGTCTCTTCTAGAATTATGATTAAGGATCAGTATTTACTAAACAATAAAAATAATTAGGTCATATTGTAATCGATGAAATATAATATGCTAACTTAGAATCGATATCGTTAAGACGACTCTTTGCCTGACTTGGTTAGCGTTTATGATGCCGAATCATACCAAATAAAAAATTGAAATATGCATATCAGGAATCGCCACACTTGCAAAACACAGGCTAGCCTCCCCACGCAACGAAAATGAAGAGAGAACGAGAGAGCATGTTTGTTAATATAATTATGTCAATTCAAAAAAGACGCCACAAACAATTTACGAAAAAGAGAATCATTGGGGTTACCGCATTGGAACGGTCAGTGGCAAAACAAATTGCCACTGGAGGTTTAAACCAGGTTTAGTGTGCACTAACCTGACACTTGCCCCAACAGGTTTTCATAAAGATTTTAGTAAAAATGAAAGTAGTTTGAGTGTTCAAAATCATTGACATATGTGTTCGACATAGAGCTCCAGATATTGTTTTAAGTGCATTGACTAGTAAAAAATGCGAAAATCGCCAAACCATGAATATGATAACTGACCATCCAATGCTATGTATAATAGATGTCTCTTTAAGACATTTACTAGATGATAACGCAAATTAGCTCATTTTTTAATCACTGGAACATAATTATTATAACTAACCCCGACTCTAATGGTGATTTTAATTTAAATGCAGTATATTTTCCGTTTTTTGTTCCTCGTGCAACATCTTACGGCGTTTATATCTCAAAGCTTGTTCGCTTTTCAAGAGCTTGCAACGATGTGAATGATTTCAATGAACGTAATCTGTGCATTACAGAAAAACTTTAAAAACAGGGTTATCTTTATCACAAATTAAAGAAAGCCTTTTACAAGTTTTATCGCCTATACACAGATCTAATTCATAACTTCAGTTTAAAATCATTATAATTGCAACAAGGTATTTCACAGCCGGTTTTTTATGGAGATTTAATTTACAAACTTAAGAATATAAAAGACAATGTTAATTTCTCCCGGTTATTCGTAAAAACCATAATTATGTAAATTTAAAAAGAAAGGTTACATCTACCAACATGATATTTTACAGCGCTCTGCAAGCCTGGTGATTAACCCATCGACAGTTGATCATTATGCTTCCCTCTTTAGTTGCACGACGGTGGCAGGGGTTTAAGAGTTTATGAAGGTTTACGTGGAAATCTATTCTTAACAGAACCTGGAAGGTCGATTTGTTTCTTTTTATCCCTGTCATCGTGTGCTTGCTGATTTTAATCCAGGAGCTCTGGTCTCGGTAAGATAATTGAGTACCTACCTTTTGGCTTTACAATGCTATTAAATTTTTATGTTATATGACTTTATGTGCTTTTGCATGCAACATTGTTAAGCCGAAGGTTGGGTTGGAGTTATTTCACAAAGACAACTTGTACTTGTTTTGTGATATGAGAACCTGTTGGGGCAAGTGTGAGGTTGGTGCACCCTAGAACCTGGTTTAAAACCCCAGTGGCAATTTGTTTTGCCACTGACCAAGGCGGTATCCCCAAAGGTTCTCTTCTTCGTTGATTGTTTGTGAAGTCTTATTTGAATTGATATACTGATATACTTATAAAAAAACATGCTCTCTCTCTCTCTCTCTCTCTCTCTCTCTCTCTCTCTCTCTCTCTCTCTCTCTTCCCTTTTCGCTGCGCGGCGAGGCTGTGTTTTGTGAGTGTGGCGATTCCTGATCATATGTATATATATTACTTTTTTTACCTGCTATTTTTCCGACGGTAATTTGATTGACTTGGCGGCCACATAGTGTCACCGAATAAATCATTGCGTTTGTAGTATAAATACAACGATTAAAAGGGAACATTGAAAGCCTCCTAACACGACATATATGAAAATATTGCAGGTTTGGTTGAGCCTGATCATGGGCAGTAATAGATAGTATATTAGAATCTACTGCGCTGCCTAATCAAGGGTTAAGCGCACTTCAATAATGATACGTCAATGGTTTACAGTGTTCATAATAGCGACCACAATGAAAATAAGGGTTTATTTTACTCTTTTTGTGTCACCCTTATTGATGTACATATTGAGTTGCGCTTAATCCAAGGTTTGGCAGAGTGGGCAGTAATCTGCATTTCCATAACTGTCCATGAACAGGCTCGATCAAACCGAGCCTGAAATGTTTTCACATTTGTCATGCTCGGTGGCTTTCAAAGTTCCTGTTTCATATTTTAATTATCATATTAGGTTAATTGGCATGGCTGTATTAATTCATTTATGAATTGTTTTGTTGATTTAAGGAGGCTGGATCCTTTCCATTTTTTGGTAGTGTAACCATGGTTACAGTAGGTCGTTAAACTATTTAGATTCATAATTAACTTTTTTTTATCACACTGACCATCAAAAATATTTATATTAAGATCTATGTTAATTGTTAAATGTTCACTATTCACTAATGTTTGCTCTGTTTTGTTTTTAGATTTTACGACTGTTCGCACAGCAACATCCCTGATCAACATTAGTGAAACGCATGTTTTTTTTCTATATACGAAATCAATATAAATGCAAGCGTCTTATCTAACACTGATGTTAGTGCCCATAAATTTAAGAAAGAAAAATTATCCTCGAACTTTATATTTAAAGAATGTCTTTATCCGTTTGATTTATTTAGCTCATTGCCTGTTCATTGCATGGAAAGCTAATCCTTGTTTACAGGTAGAGAACGTTTAGACCGGGAAAATATTGATTTTCACAGCAAGTGATTTCAATGCTCACAAAGGTCAACCTGTTTTCAAAGACGAAAATTTGGAAATTAATTGCAGAAAAAAACAATAATTTGAGGCAGACTGGATGGATCGTAATAAATTTAATACCGAGCAATCTTGAAAATAGTTTACATTAGCTCTGAGTATTTGTTAATAGAGTTCTTTCAAATTGTTACCTCCCCTTAGCCCTCTCTAAAATTGAAGAGCATATTTAGTCCATAAATGCACGCGAGGGGGCATCGTTTACTGTTGTTAATATGACTACGAGATTATAAAATTAAGAACATGTTGATTAATCATTTCAAACTTATAAATAAGTAAGTTCAGTCAAACAACGAAGAATTAAAAAAACAAGAGGGCCATGATGGCCCTGTATCGCTCACCTAAGTACAAAAGTACTTTCAGCTTTACCCCAGGGCCAACATTTAAATAATGCTGGTAAAGGGTCTCTTTACAATACTCAACACAAAATATCTAAGGTCTAGTCGCATTAGTTTCAGAGAACAAGGGGTGTAGTTTGACACTAGCAAACATTCTGCATGTCTTCAGTTCTTACTATTTAGCTCTATGTAAAAATTGATAAGCCCCTGGGTGGGGCCAATTCGAGCCTGGGGTCATGATATGTATAAACGTGGTAAAGGTCCACAAAGTGATGTTACATGTAAAAATTCAAAGCTCTATGTGTTATGGTTCTAGAGAAGAAGACTTTTAAAAGATTTTTCCTATATAATTCTTTGTAAAATGGGCGACCCCTGTGGCGGGGCCAATTTTGACCCCAGGGCCATAATTTGAACAACTTTGTTAGAGGTCCATTAGACAATGTTTCACGCCAAATATCTAACCTCTGGCCATTGCGGTTTTGGAGAAGAAGATTTTTTAAGTTTTTGCTATATATTGATATAAAGAAAACCCATGACCTCTGGGGCGGGGCAAATTTTGACCCCAGGGCCATAATTTGAACAACTTTGTTAGAGGTCTATTAGACAATGTTTCATGCCAAATATCTAACCTCTGGCCATTGCCGTTTCGGAGAAGAAGATTTTTTAAGTTTTTGCTATATATTGATATAAGGAAAACCCATGACCTCTGGGGCGGGGCAAATTTTGACCCCAGGGCCATAATTTGAACAACTTTGTTAGAGGTCTATTAGACAATGTTTCATGCCAAATATCTAACCTCTGGCCATTGCGATTTCGGTAAAGAAGATGTTTTAAGTTTTTGCAATATACTGATATAAGGAAAACCCATGACCTCTGGGGCGGGGCAAATTTTGACCCCAGGGCCATAATTTGAACAACTTTGTTAGAGGTCCATTAGACAATGTTTCATGCGAAATATCTAACTTCTAGCAATTGCGGTTTTGGAGAAGAAGATTTTTTAAGTTTTTGCTATATATTTATAAGGAAAACACATGACCCCACCCGGGCGGGGCCAATTTTCACCCCAGGGCTATAATTTGCACAATCTTGGTAGAGGACCACTAGGTGATGCTACACACCAAATATCAAAGTTCTAGGCCTTACGGTTTCAGAGAAGAAGATTTTTAAAAATTTCATGTTCAAAATATATTTTTATCCTCTGTGACCTAGATAGGCAATGGACTGGAACCATTTGAACAATTTTGGTAAAGCTTCATGCAAGTAACATTCCTGCCAAGTTTCAGCAAGATTGGCCCAGGAGTTCAGGAGAAGAAGTCGTTTGAAGAAAAAGTTGACGACGCACGGACGGACGACGGACATCAGGCAATCACAAAAGCTCGCCATGAGCACTTCGTGCTCAGGTGAGCTAAAAACAGCCTCCCCACACACTCAAGAAGAAGAGAGGGGGAGAGAGCATGGTTAATAAAATGATCAGTTTCAAAAAAGACACCACTAACAATAAACAAAAATGAGAACCCGAGGGGTTACCGCCTTGGAACGGTCAGTGACAAAAAGAACCTAGAAGCTCGATTTGTTTCTTTTATCCCTGTCATCGTGTTCTTGCTGATTTTACTCCAGGAGCTCTGTTCTCGGTAAGATCATTGAGTACCCGCCCCTTCGGCTTTGCAATGCTCTTAACTTCTTATGTTTCATATGTTTGTGTGCTTTTGCATGCAACATTGTTAAGCCGATAAGTTGGTTGGAGTTTTTTTACCAAGACAACTTGTACTTGTTTTGTGATATGAGAACCTGTTGGGGCAAGTGTGAGGTTGGTGCACCCTAGAACCTGGTTTAAACCCCCAGTGGCAATTTGATTTGCCACTGACCGTTCCAAGGCGGTAACCCCTCGGGTTCTCAATTTTGTTTATTGTTAGTGGTGTCTTTTTTGAAACTGATCATTTTATTAACCATGCTCTCTCCCCGTCTCTTCTTCTTGACTGTGTGGGGAGGCTGTTTTTTTCTGAATCTGGCGATTCCTGATATGAATATTTCACCTTTTTTTAAATGTAAATTTTATCCGACATGTATCAAGATTACATTGTAAGATTTTTTCAGTAAAACATAATAATTCAATGAACTGTTATTCTTTAATTATTTTGACAAACCAGAGCGCATCAGTAATAGAACGAATTCGGGATTTTATTAACTGATCGAAAAAAAATGCATAATTAATTTTATTGTACCCCCTCCTAATAAATGACGCGTTGTAAAAACAAAGTTATGACAGATCAATAATTAATATGTTTTATGGCTTATTTCCTGTACCGTGTTTAAACAAGGTAAATGGTTCCTATAAACAATGAACCTAGCAAATGCATCGACTCAATGAATTTAAAAGTGTACCGATTTGTTTTTTTTTTCGGTGTATATAGAAATTGAGAAAAGGCAAAGACCTATATATTACATCTCTATATTTATCTATATAGGTCTTTGGAAAAGGCTACACATTCTGCCGCTTTTTATTATGACTGAATTTGTAAATTCTTTAATGTATTAAGTTTACAAACCGTTTCACCAATTGTACTTATATAAAAATTGCTTTCCAACAAAATGAATTTATTCATTAGTGCAATAATAAGGATGAAATGGAACAGGCAGAAGTTATATATCGCGGGGCTTAGGATTTTAAAATAAATAAAATAATCGGACGTCTATGTACCCAAAACCAAATTAAAGAACTCGGCACTAAGTTACACGAACTAATAAAAACGAAGACATTGTTGAACGTATATTAATATGGTCTACCTCAAGCCTGTGTGTAACTTTTGCGATATAGGAAAACTGATATTATACACTAAGTTATCTTAATTATAGAGTATTGAATACTAGTTTTGTTGTTATGTATAAAACTCTCAGAGATATATACACTATCAAGATTATTTATTGCTTATTTATTTCTTCGTGTTACCTGCGTGCTTATTTTTTTCTCAAATGTTAAACTTTAACAGTTTTGATAAATTTGGTAATTTTGAAAATATTGATTTTACTTTCTGATTTCATTAATCTATTAAATTTATCAATTGTTGGCTAAACATTTCTTCATATATATTCGTTTAAAATAGTCGAGTAATAGGGGCATATTAACAAAAAGTGGTATTCGTTTTCTATCATCTTATAATTACAGCATCTACAGATTCTGTTTTCCCTTGTAACACCCGCGAACACACCCATGTACCGTCCAGTTTCAATATTTAAGATACAACTTTTATGTAACGAACTGAATGCTTAATGATGAAACATTTTTTTTGCTATTTTATTGGTTTTCCCCTCCGGCGCAAATGACATATTTTATTGACCCGAGTTCGTTAATCTCCGATAATCTGACGACTGATAAGAAGGGCAGATAATTGACAATACCACATAGTCAACGCCGTACACTCTCCCTTTATGAGATGATGAGCAAAGTGCCATATGATGATTCCAGCTACAACTCGAGAAATCGTTAAATTGATTGAACCAAAAGAATATTGCCGGACGGCAGGCCAACCAAAACTATTTAAAAAAAAAACAATCAAGAGAGTATGTTGGGGTTTTTTTTAATAAAAACTATTTTGATGTTGAAGTTCGTTGTTGTCGCTGGCGGTTTTGAAATATATTTTGTTCATTTCTGTTTAAAATCAAAATGACCATGGACCAAAAATAATAAACGGGAGTGCGATATTCAGGTCCGAGTTTAGTTTTATGACACTTAGCTGTTGTGTACATGTGTGCCCGAGGCATCGTGTCACAGAATAGGTTCTCGAAATCTCTCAATAAACAGGAAATTTGGGAGCCGTGACCAAGACCAAGTTTGTTGATATAAATTGATGTAATTGTAAAACCCATTATAAATTCAGTTAAATTAAGGTTTCATTAAATTATCTTATTCAATAGTTTTTAAATCCTGAGATTTTGTCTGAAAATCCTAAGATCCGGAGAAGAACCTTACACTCCGGAGATTTCAGATAAAATCCTGAGACTTGGGAGGTCTGCGGACATTTTATCTTCTTTCTACATCTTCCCGTAACACGTAGATATTCATGTAATGCGACTTAAACTAATGTCTTATTGACTATGGCTGACGATTTTATAAAAAATGATGTATATAAAAACATGAATAAGACGTAAATTACTATTAAAATTTTGATCTGCAATTTTAACGCTACAAATTATAGTTATAGAAATATGGGACTGAACTCGTGAAAATTTTTAGGTATTCGAAAAGTTAAAATTGAAGTGACAATATTAGTAACGTTCAATTTGATGATTTGGGATAATTAATTTCAAGTCTCCTCAAATGTCAGATGTCAAACAAATTTTCTCACCTCAATATGTCACCATCGTTTTCTGGGCAGAATGGGAAATGGATATATTGTGTCAAATATATAGGGACAATAAACAGATAGATAGATACGGTTGTGTTCAAAGTATGATTTCTAGTTCTTTAACATAAAAATAATTTAAATCCAGGACTGATGAAAGAAATATAGGAATGATTACAATAAATCTAGTTTTAAACATATGCTTGAACGTAATAAAATAGTAAACAAAATAAGAACGCTAAACGGGCGTTGAATACAACGGCGATACATTGTAGAATTCATACGTTTTCCTCCAATTTAGGGAGATCAAGTAACATAAAATATATTTATTGAAGTTAACGCATTTGTCTGAAAAACTCGAGGCGCTTTAATATATATGTGTCTATGGCAAATATACAGTAACATGTTATCCACATTGTCTTTGTTTTCATATAAGACTTCCTGATTCAAATTTACAACCACGTCTTTGATTGTTTTACGCTTTTAAAAGTCAAATCTTGCCGACCAGACTTGTTAAAGCCCGCAATATTCGGAAATTCGTAAAACTCGAATTTATTGTGCATCATCACAATTATTATTATAATTTATCATAAGCTTTAAAAGGACACCGTGATTATGTCCGTTCATTCTGTTAGCGATGATACTGCCCCCTCACGCGTCGGTTTAGGATAAACCAATATTTTCGTACCTAAACGTGGAGTACGACGCATGCGCACAACAATTTGAAAGAACTCTATTACCACTGGCTTATTACATCATTCAGGAATGAGGGACTTGGTTTGGAAATTATGGACAGTCATTACCTGATAACAGTGGAAACGGGCAAGTTTTTAACCAGGTTTTGGGTTAGTTTATTTGGCAGGTTGTTAAAAAATTTCTTGACATTTGCAAATGCAGATCTCCATATCTTGCTGTCACTCTGCTACTTGCGGGTCCGAGGCCAACTTATAAGAACCACCTCTGACCTCTTTTTACAGACTTCCCGAAAGTTGAAAATATGTGTCAGATATTTGGTCAGATGAGATGTGAAAATCTGTCTGACCGAAACAAATTCTGTAGGAACGAAACATGTTATAAGGCTACTTGCAAGTATAAGGAGTTCAAATTTTTGTCTGACATTCGGTCTGATAACATAAGAAATCAAGTCTGACCGGCTCAAATTTTACTAACAGGTCCTTCGGTCTGGCAACTTTCGGGATGTCTGATTTTTAAATTTGTGTTGTAAAGATTGGAAGTTTAGGTCAAATTTGAAATATACTAGCAATTGTCCTTTGCGCAAAGCTCCAGATTATTTGTCGGCACAAATGTGGTAGTTTAGCTGTTTAGGTTCAAATCTGTAGCATTTGTATTGATAATTTAAATGAATCAATTGAAGTAGAACCTAAATATAAATCACAGCTTCAGTTGCCCTGTTGGTAAAGCATTATAGTTAGTAAATGATCCCAAGTTAGAATGCTGGTGGTTTCCTGCTTCATAAGTCATCAACTATAGTCAAATACATGTCTTGGGTTTTATTTTTTTTCTTCTATTTTACTATTGGTAACCCCATGATCAGTTACCCGTCCCAGCCATATGAGCCAAAAAGTTTTTAAAGTGACAGTCACCAGAACCCCATACATTCTTTGAAAGTGTCGGTTGAAAAAGGAAATTCCTCATTATTCATTTTATCACTCATCATGATGACTATTGAAAGGACTATCTTGAATACCCCTTATTTTACTGATTGATCAATCAAAGTGGATATAAGATTATATATTCTTTATTTACATTCTTTAGCAGGACGCATCTCAAATAAATTCTTTAAACCAGCCCGGTTAGCTCAGTAGGTAGAGCGTCCGCTTCCGGACTGGGAGGTCGTGGGTTCGATCCCCGGCCGGGTCATACCAAAGACTTTAAAAATGGTAGTAATGGCTTCCCTCCTTGGCGCTCAGGGTTTAAGGGTTAGCATTACGACCGATTCGGCGGGTGTCGGTATAGGAGGACCCGCAAGGAGATCCGAAGTCGGAGGTGCTGAGCCTGCAATATGGCGGTCTCCTATCCAAAAGCGCAGCACCACGCTTACACGCCGAAAAGGTGAACGCCAAAAAAAAAGACCTTCAGGCTTGGGTATTGTGCGGACACACTGCCTTGTCATAGTGAACATTTGTGCAAAGTTATTTTGAAATCCCTCCATTCATAAACAAAGTAACAGCCCGGACAAGAGAATTCTATTTTAAGTAACACTGACCTTGACCTTTGACCTACAGGCATGGGCATGGTACGTGACACATCGCCCTGTCATGGTGAACATTTGTGCCAAGTTATTTTGAAATCCCTCCATTCATAACAAAGTAACAGCCAGGACAAGAAAATTCTATTTTTAGTAACAGTGACCTTAACCTTGGACCTAAAGGCTTGGGCATGTATGTGACATACCGTCTTGATATGGTGAACAATTATACCAAGTTATTTAAAAATCCAATACGAAATAACAAAGTTACAGAGCGGACAAGATTTTGCAAGAAAATTCTATTTTTAGTAACAGTGACCTTGACCTTGGACCTACAGTCACGACACACCGCCTTGTTATGGTGAACATTTGTGCCAAGTTATTTTGAAATCCCTCCATTCCAAACAAAGTTAAGGGCAAAGTGTATATTTTTCTTAACACAAAATGTAAGTGAAAAAGGGGCATAATTTGAAAATATTGGAAGCATGGTTATGGGTCTTGTTGGTTATGATGTAAATTTTGATGGTGAAAATATATTTCAAGTTTCAAGGCAGTATCTCAAGTAGTTTTTAAGTTATGGGCAAAATGCACAAAATATAAGAAACAAGATATATTCCTATTAAAACTAATGTAAATGGAAGTATCAAAGGGCCATAACTTCTGAACAGAACATGTAAGAGCAAAACCCCACCTTTTTGCACAACAACATATCAGGCCAAGCATTGTGGTAAAGTTTCATCAAATTCCCAGCAGAGGTGTAGGAGGAGTTGCGTTCACAAGATATATTCCTATTAAAACTAATGTAAATGAAGTTATCAAAGGGCCATAACTTCTAAACAGAACATGTAAGAGCAAAACCCCACCTTTATGCACAACAACATATCAGGCCAAGCATTGTGGTCAAGTTTCATTAAATTCCCACCAGTAGTGTAGGAGGAGTTGCGTTCACGAGATATACTCCTATTAAAACTAATGTAAATGGAAGTATCAAAGGGCAATAACTTCTGAACGGAACATGTAAGAGCGAAACCCCACCTTCATGCACAACTACCTATCAGGCCAAGCATTGTGGTCAAGTTTCATTAAATTCCCACCAGTAGTGTAGGAGGAGTTGCGTTCACGAGATATACTCCTATTAAAACTAATGTAAATGGAAGTATCAAAGGGCAATAACTTCTGAACGGAACGTGTAAGAGCGAAACCCCACCTTCATGCACAACTACATATCAGGCCAAGCATTGTGGTCAAGTTTGATTAAATTCCGACCAGTAGTGTAGGAGGAGTTGCGTTCACGAGAATATCGGACGGACGGACGGACGGACGGAAAGACGGACAGGAGCAACTCTTAGTGCCCGTCGCCATTTCATGGCGGGGGCATAAAAATTCTTTATTGATATTTTAATATTCTGAATAATTAATATTTTTCTTATTCGTTCAGCAAAACATGTTAATTCGTGTCTGTCAAATTTGTACAAATCTTACGTATTTCATTAGAATTAAAATTTCCATGTATTGAATGTAAATAAAAGACTCATTGATATTGTTACTTTTATGTTTATAAGTTAATGCAATCTGTGAATAAAGGAATTCCAATAGCTAAAATATACATACATTTCCACAACAAAAAAAAAGTTAACATTTCAAGTAAAATGTGGCTTTAATTTATCATTCTATATATTACAATACATTGGATGACATTAAACAATAAAAGTGGGTGGGGTAATTCTACATTAACTGATGCTCTTAACATTAAACAAAATTATAGGATCATAAAATTTTCAACAAATCTTTTTCTCCATTAAAGACAGTGTACTTATCAAATTACTATTAAGATTTGCCGTTAAAACCCTAAAAATGCAATAATTTAATTTGTATGATATTTTGTTCATTTTTTTTAAAGAAGTGCTCATGATTTAGACAGCCAAACTGAAAATTTTTCCATGATTACCTATCATTTTTTTATTATTAATTTTGGTCCAAGTCATCATCACTTACATATTCAAAACTGATATTCGGGGCCTTCTGTGTTCTATGGATGCATCTCTAGTTGTAGACCTTTTTTGTGATATTACACAAGTTTGGCAAGTTATTTTGAATTCTACTATAGAACAACACATAATGAAGGATTGTGGGTAAAGTTCTAATTTTTGTGACCTTTGACCATCACCTTGGAGTGACAATATTTCCAAGTTTTGTTTCTCTCAATTTGTATTGTGATGTAAAAGATTTTTGCTGAATTTTGTTTCCAAATTAATCTCCAAATACCTTAATTATTGACTTAAGTTTGAAATTGTCAGGGACAGACAGACGAACAGCTATACAAAAAGGTTGTACAAAGACATAAAATATTATCTATATCCTTCATCCTTTGGCATGATGATAATTAGTATATAAAAAAGTCAAATGTGGCTTTCATGTATCATTCTATAAATGTATATCAAAACACATTAAAATGATAAAAAGTGGGTGGGGTAATTCTATATTAACTCAAGCTTTTAACACTACATAAAATTTTATGAGCATTAAATTGTTCTACAGATCATTTTATCTATTAAGGCGGTGAACATAACAACTTACTAACACCATTTGTCAGTAAAACATTTAAAAAGTGCAAAATTTAATGTATTTGATATTTTGTTGCTTTTGTTGCTTCTTTCAGAGAAATGCTCATCAATTAGACAGCCGTATAGAAAAATTTAGCATGGTGACCTATCAATTTCGACATTTATATTTTTAGTCTAGGTCATGATCTCTTACATACTCAAAACTTAAAAAATATCAAGTCTGGAATGTAAAATTTAGTTGTTTTGTTGGACAATATGCTTTTTTTACATATTGTTAAATCGTACTGATGAAAACTTTGTCTACCTCTTTGTGAGGATGATTTACAATATGTTCAACACTTGAAATGTGCAAATTATTAATTTATATGATAAAATAAACTATTTATTTCATTTGTTGTGTTAAATATATAAATTAAAAAATTATTTTATGTAACCCCCATTTTTCATACTGTTATTTGTGTCCATTTTTTCAATATAGGTGGTGTGTTAAATATTCAAATATCTCAAAAAATGCACGGTGACCCCCATTTTTTTTTTACTTTTTCATGCTTGGTATTGAAATATCTTTCAGCATGCAAATTATGAAAACCATCTGAATATTTTGAAAAAAATGGCCTAAACGAGCATACCTCCATAATGTATTTTTTATTTAGTTGCCATGCGATTATAAATTTTATGATGATATAAATCTATCTTTCCAGAGTTTCAGTCATTGTTTTAAGTGCATACCCTACCTAGAACCGACGGTTCTCGCCTACTACATGTAATCATACATGCCTGAAACTAAAATTCATTGTTCAGCTGGCGATCTATACATTTTGTTTTCAGATGTATTTTACATTTAAGAGAATATTCATGCTGTTATGACAAGATTGCGTGAAATATACCTATAATACATGATAACTGGTCAGTTGATGGTTTGTATCCAGGTTTACAGGAGCATGTCAAACTTCCACTACAAGCCAAATTTGATACACCGCTACAGTCACTGTCTTGAGTGCAGGCACTACTTAGAACTGTAAAATTAAAACGTTACTTCTTGAATTACGCTTTATTTTTAACATTTGCTACATGTAAATAACATTAAATCATATTTTTATTACCGGAACATGTAACAAACTTACAGTTTAACCCGTCATCATACTGGTGGTTATTTGATTAACTTTGTTATCGGATTATGTTACCGATTAAATGATTGAGTTTTGAGGTGAGAATAAATACACGTTATTTGTTTACTATAGATGAATTTTTTGTATAGAGCAGCAGCTGTTATTTAACTGCATTCACTATATAGACCGACTGTTCTCGCCTAAAACAAACACATAATTAAAATTAAAACTCAATTGTTAACCTTGCTAGAAATATTATTTTCAACGTTATTGTGCAATAGAGAATATTCATGTTGCTTTAAAAAAGTAAAACAAGCAAGATACCTGGGATACATGATAACTGAGCAGATGATGATTTGTATCCAGGCTTACATGTACACAAACTTCCAGAACAAGCCGAGTTTGATAGAGAGCTACAGTCACCTTCTTGCGTGCAGCCACTATTTAGAACTGAAAAACATATTCATTTCTGCTTTAGGATTTCAAATGATGATTAATTTTACGCCGAGACAAAACTTCATCATTATGTCGTATTGCAATCACTGGAACATTATACTAACATCTTAATCTGAATTAGCTTCCATTTGGGTGGTCGTTTGACTGCCTTAGTAATTCACTATGAACCGAACATGAAATAAATATTGTCTTGAATTTAATGATACATTATAAGTGTTTTAAGTTAACAAAATATGCGTTTAAAACAAAGCTGAAACTTTTGCCATTAGTTGATTGGAAAATTAGAACCGACGTTTATAACCTACTTGTAATGCATACCTCATATTCATCACTCGACTTTAAGTTTTAAATTTAAGTCTGTTAAATATTATAAAAATTCATTCTGCCATGGAAAAAAGTATGACATGCAAAATACCTATGGTACATGATAACTGATCTGACGATGGTTTATATCCAGGTTTACATGTACACGTCTTGCTCGAACTGCCGGTACAAACCGAGTTTGATACAGCGTTACAGTCACTGTCCAGAGTGCAGGCACTATTTAGAACTGGAAAATTCATCTAAGATTACGATTTATGGTCAACATTCGCATGACAACAAACATGTATTATGTCAAATTATTAAACTTTAGTCCTTGCAATGACTGGAAGATATACCAAATCGTAAGAATTCACTTGCTTCCTTCTAATGGTCATTTGAATGCTTCTGTTACTGTGTGATGATGTACCGGAGAGCTAAACATGTTGTTGTTTTGTTTTTCTTTTGTAATTGCGTTAAGCAGATTCGAATTGTTTGCGTGGGTTACATGGATAAGTTCTTCATTGTTTTTTTTACAATATTTTGAAAGATTCAGTCAAATACACTTACAAACTAAAATGTATCCTCGGCCACTGATGTCGCTACTGCTGCATCAAAATTCGTTATAACAAATTGCCATTACTCTGGTAAAAATGATCGCAGGAATATTAAAAACATTTCTTTACGATTATCTACACATCCTGTTTGATCATCTGCAAGTTTGAAAGAAATCCGCCTTATAGTTTAGAAGGAGTTTATGCCACAATATTTGGGGCGTACGTACGTAAGGACGGACGAGTGCAACTCTATATGCTTCCAACATTATTGGGGCATAATAATTTACTCTTTCAAATACACAAATTTGTTATTAATGTTCATTCCATTTAGAATACTAAGAGTATTCTGCAAGTAAAATCATATCTAAAGAAATGTCAATTTAAGTATTTATCTATATACAAAATTTTGTTATTTGTGTTACATCCATTTTGAATAGGGTATGTCGGTAAAAGGTAAGCGTTAAAACGTGTTACCGCGCACGTATCCGTCGAACTTGTTAAAAAATTATTCTGATACTTGCTGGCATTTCACAAAATTTGCTTTTATATGAAAGTTTGGTGTTGTGTGTTTGAAAAATATTTTAAAAATTACATTTTTAAAGTGTCTACACAGAAAAAGATGCTTAAATTAAGTAATAATATTTTTATGAAAAGTATTATTTAATAAGTATATTTATTCAAATCATTGTTAAATTCAATAAGATATGCAGATATATAAAGTTTAATAAAACTTAAATTGACATTTCTTTAGAGATATGAATATACTTGCAGAAAACTTGCTGTGACTTTTTATTTGCCACTGACCGTTCCAAGGCGGTAACCCCTCGGGTTCTCATTTTTGTTTATTGTTAGTGGTGTCTTTTTTGAAACTGATCATTTTATTAACCATGCACTCTCCCCCTCTCTTTTTCTTGACTGTGTGGGGAGGCTGTTTTTTTCTGAATGTGGCGATTCCTGATATGAATTTTTCACCTTTTTTTCGGAAAAAACGGTGTTGTTCATTTATCCCGGTATCATTCCTAAAATAAAAGATATGATTTGATAAAGGGCTCGATAAAATGTAGACAAGGTCTAGTAAAAAAATACCCTGACAAGATGGGCTATGGCAATGTCTTCGATCAGTAAAGTCCCCAACACAGAATCTTCCATGTTGATCAGGTTTCGGGTTCGAACAGGTTCTACTCCGAATTTGTAATCCCATATCACATGTAACAGTACAAGAACTCCATTCTGACCATTCACTCCATCCGCCATCTATACCTAATATATTAATGTATAGGAACATATTGTTACATGTTAGCTAAAATAATCTTAATTTTTCTCGAACGTAAATTGTAAGAAGCTTAATTAATATGACTTAAAGAAGAGTGTATGGGTTTTTTGCTTAATTTACACTACTTTTGTTAGTTAAAAAGGGAAAGCAGTTATTATTGCAAATGAAACAAATAATATATCGTTTGCATTGTTTATGAAAAATAGGATTTATTTAATTTTGTTGAGTAAATTCATTAAGTGATAAAATGAAAACGTTATTTAATTACTACCTGGACAACGTTTTGAGGCACAGAGTTCAATTTCACTATAGTCTCCAACACAAGGTCTTCCGGGATGTTGAGGTGCTGGGTTTGAGCAGGTTCTATCCCGGCGTAGTAATCCTATACCACATGTAGTCGAACATGTACCCCATTCTGACCAGTCACTCCATCCGCCATCTATAGCTAATATATTCAGATTGCGTGTTATTGATTGTTCATGAAAATGATGACAGGCATAAGTTATAGGAAATACAAATAAGACAAAACCTTGTTTTACTTTTGTTAAATAAATAATATATTCAGTTAGAAGTTGAGTGTAAACAAACAGTGAATTTCTTTCAGAAAACTATTATTACATCCCTACTATAAATTTTAAATAGATAAACAAAGAACTTTCAGCACAACGGAACAAGCTACATGTGAAAATATTTTAAACTAGGTTTGATTGAAGAATTTATGCATTTTGTTAAAGTCAATAACAATTTTAATTGTGAGGAATACACACACATTTTCTTAATGCATATTTGTTCCAACAACACAAGTTGTACAGCTTTTCTTTTTTTACTTATCTTTACTTGAATTATTAAAATGTAGTTTGTTTCCAGTAAATATGTCATTATTAACAGCTTTCGATTGTCGATATTATGTTTATAAGTATTTTGGCCTTTAGAGTGTCAAGATGTTGGCAAGAGCGTGGAATTAAAAAAGCAAATTAATTACTTTTTGTAAATATTTTTGATGATTTATGCCAGTTTTCAAAATTTTGAATAATATTTATTAAGCAAAAAACACGAAATGTAAATGTTAAGTGTTCTGTTTAAAAAAAAACTTGTTAAATTATATTGTTTCCAATACAATGTATTATAGTATTTTGCATAATCGAAAATAATTCCAAAAATATTTAATAAAATATCTCATATTATTAAGGATTTGCGTTTGAAAAGCCCTCGAGTAGTTATTTTATGGTTTTTAGATGATGATGGAATTTTCTCGGTGAAACAAAATTGGTTTTTCAGTGTGTTTAAACAGTGGAATACCACTTAATTTTCACGGTTTTTCACGTTGGTAGCCGAACACTCATCAAGTTCCGAATGAGAATGTTAAGAAAACGGGTGCAAGTTTGGGTATATGACATCACGAAGCGTTATAAAAATCGTTAGCGCCATTAAATGCGTTTTCTGTCGATTTTAAGCATAATGTGAACGTAAAACATGAAATAAAAAGAAAATTGGTTTTGACAAGTGACAGATAGAAATATATTTCACTCTCGTGCGCCCGCCACTCCTGAGAATACGAATTCCGGAGCTCATTCGAGGAAATATATTTCTATCTTACACTGGTAAAAACAAATTTCCTTACATATACAGAGACTCTTACCGTTTCCTAAGCGTGAATAAACAACTATTCCTAATACTATTGTACCAGCAATCAAAACACCTGTCAGGCTCATCTTCAAGTATTGAATATATAGTTTAAAACGATATGCTTTGTCTAATTCCCGTTCGTATTCATCTTCCCATTGTTGTTCAATATCCACTATTTCATCATCTACTTCTTCTTCCACTTCTTCTTCATTATAAACTTCTTCATCATCCAATTCTTCATCATCCGGTTTTTCTTCATCTTCTTCATAATCCATTTCTTCATCATCCACTTCTTCTTTATAACCCACTTCTTCATCATTCACTCCTTCTTCATCACCTACTCCTTCTTCATCATCCACTCCTTCTTCAACATCCACTCCTTCTTCATCATCCACTCTTTCTTCATCATCCACTCCTTCTTCATCAGCCACTCCTTCTTCATCATCCCATGGTCCTTCATCATCCACCCGACGTTCTTCTTCCCAAGCACGATTTTTTGGAACTGAAGACATCTCTAGCCCTCCGATTGTTCTGCAAGTGATGAAATTGTATTTTTATCCTAAACGGTAAACACAATAAGTATGTGCTGCGACCCCCTTTCCCCGAAAGTGAAAAAAAACACTGGTCGAAACATCGAGCCTTTTATTAATCGAAACCTTGCCATTGTTTTATTTTAAGAAAAAAAGTGACATATGCATATCAGGAATGGCCACATCTAGCAGACACAGCCTCCCCACACAGCCAAAAGGTAGAGAGGAAAATATTGCATAGTTGTGCAGTGTGGCGGCCGTAAAAAGTCTCCCCGTACATATAGTCAGTACTGTTATCAGTAAAATAACCCGTTACCGATGTCATGCGGTGATTGTTACGTATATCAGGGTTATCCGATCAAACTTTTCTGGGGTTGTCCCGGTTAGCTGAATTGGTTGCGTAGCAGGAATTGAAGGGCTAGGCGCTGTCGCCGTGACGGTGGGGGTTCGCTTCCAGCTAGAGGCACTCATTTTTAATGTTCCACACCAAAAATCCAAATATTGCTCTTCGCATAACGAGATCGGGATATTTAATATTTACTGCGTCAAAAAACGAATGTGGTGTACTTCGTAAAATTGCGATTGAAAACAAAAATCCTATGTAAAAAGATTTTGAAAATTGACGATGGAAATGAAAATATATAACAGCTTTAAAATTGTTTTTGGATTTTAAATGTGAAAATTCGACGAAACTCGAAATTTTAAATGGTCTACTTTTGTTTTTTTAAACTGCAAAGAAATTTATTATGTTTTTGCTATCAGCGCGTAGCAAATCTCTGGCATAATCAATCTGCTTTGTAAAACACTATGCGTCACTTTTTAAGAACAATAATGAAAAACACACCGATTTCTCGGCAATTTACAGACAATTCAAAAACGTGTTTAGATGGTGTGCGACATCATCTATAGTAACAGGATTGATAATTGACAAAAATCAATGTCTAATTGTTGTCATAAAAATAATGTTCTTATTTGTAACTTATGTAAAACAAATTTAACGTCAGTTTTCGGAGAAAAAAATGACATTGCGTTTTTCTTTCAAAACTCGTAACTTTAACAAAACTGACAACAGAGGATTTTTTATTCAGCAGGCAGGAAATGGGATAACTGTATTGAGCACTTCCCGATTTGCCGATTAAGCATGCTTAATAATAGTTCTGGATTCATAACGCTATAAGCTGGTCAGATTTCTAATGAACTTCTTTCTTTCCGGCCAACTAAATCTATACGAAATTGAAAAGCCAAAACAATTGCTGGCTCCAAGGTTATAAAACTGAGCAGTCGCCATTTCAGCCAATCAGGTGCTTGAGATTCGAGACTGGTTTACATTCTCAGTTTTATAACCTTGGGACCTGGAGTTATATAATTGAACGCAATATCTAACAACCTTTCAACCACAAACCATCAAATAAAACGACAGCAATCGATATTATTATCTTAACTCCAATGAAATCCAGTATTTGCCATGCTGGAGAAACCGGTGTCATCGTCATTTAGTCACATTATTTAACACACGTAACTGAGGCACTCCACGGGAAAAGGTACCTTCGGTCATTTTTTGTGTCATTTTTGTTGTTACTATATTTAGAAAGAACTTTCAAATTTCTATTATTTTCTCATAACAAAACAGTGATTTTGTTACACATTTTGACAATAAAATGGTATTTTTACCGCGAATTGCATAATAATTAATGTCGTCTGCTCAAATTTATGACGTCGTTTCAAGGATTGACGTCGAATTCCCGAAGGTACCTTTTCCCGTGGCGGGCCTCAACTAACAATCACCGTAGTACACATCGCTTAGGTGGTGTCTACTATTGATCCCTAACTTGTGACAATATTAGATATTTGAATCTATGTAGGATATTATTATCATGCTTATATTTATACGTTTTGGAACGTTAAATCTTTATTGTTATTTAACAAACATGTAAGAAGAACTTGAGAAGAAGTGAATCGAGTAACAAAAAGGTAGTTATTCAGTTTTAAACCGGATCTCGAGCAATCAGGTCAAATAGTCACAAGGTCTAATGATAATCAGAAAGCCAGTTTTTGCGATACCGGAAGACAGGTTTTTTTTCTCTAGGTACTCCCTTTTGTTCTTGGTTCCGACGCAAAAATTCCTTACATTTTCCAGATATAAACTACGATAATCCATTTTAGTTTAGTTCTTCAGTGTGACCGGCAATTCTATTGGCCTTGCGCGAAGTTAGGCTGAGTGTCAGTGAGGGTTTCCCATCCAACCGGAATGAGGTCACACAAGGATATGGGCAGTTAATAAAATGAGGTTTTTCAAATTTTACTTAAAAATAACACAAAATTTATAGAAAAGTATTGTAAAATATTTTGAATTTTGAACAAACGTTTTGCGAATGGTAGAAAAAAATATGAAAAAACAGGAGTGTATCAATGTTTGTGACATTTTTTAAAAGTCTGTTTTCAAAACTGCTTTGTTATAAAAGTACTGAATAAAATCTGTTTATTAATAATCTTTTACCGGTACTATTTTTGATATCTAGCTCAAAAATAAACATACTTTTTTTTTCTTGGAAGGTTTTAGGTGTTACGATTTTGTCGTCTGTTTCACATGACCAAACAACGAAGTTTTCTTGAAAATAAAGTATGGCTTTGCTTTACCTGTAGTATTTCTAGTACTACCATTATCTAAAAATATATGCTAAAATAGGTAACTACCAAATTGTGCTGTCGTAAGTAATGTTTTTGTCCATGTGCATTACATATAATTCATTTCGCTATTTCTAATGATCACCACCCACGTAAAACGGAAGTGTAACGGGTTTTTTTTCTCAAACCATTTTCCCAAACATATTTAACATTATCTCTTACTATAATTCAACAGAACCTACATCAACACTGTCCTCAGTGACAGAAGTCTGGAATCACATGCTGTGTTAAACTTTAATTCAATTTTACGATGACACTTTCCTTGAAATAAAAAACTTTGTTTTATTATATTTATTTAATGAAGTTTCAATTATAATATTTATTTAATGAAGTTTCAAAATTTGAAGAGGGGGGAAATATATTTTTATGAATGAAGATAATGTTAAACATAAAAGTTTTATGTGCTAATCGTATTTAATAATATGCATAATTTCGTGTGTGCTTTTTGTAAAAACAATGTGCTTATTTCATAAAAAATAAATTCCTCAATTATTAAAAAAATCAAAAGAAATTATAGAACACAATAGTACATTTAAACTGTACTGAAACACATAAGGGGTCAAAACTTTGGTTCAAATGGACCTGGCAAGAAACAAAACCCACTTCGCACAACTACACTTCATGGTTAACATACTGTAAAGTTTCATGACTTTAGCTGTCATACTTTTTGAGTTACATGCGACACAAGATAATATGCTGAACACATTCTAACAAAATTCATAACTAAAGGTGCTATAACTCTGGTTTTAATGTAAATGTCCAAAAACAAAAGCCCAGATGAACAACTACACATGATGGCCAACATGCCTGTATAGTTTCATGGCTTTAGCTCTATATATACTTTTGGACTTAAATGCGACACAAAATAACATGTTGTTTACATAAACTGAAATGCATAAGGGGCTATAACTCTGAACTTCAGGGGCACAACTTCACATGATAGTCAACATACCTGTAAAGTTTCATGATTGTGGCTCTCATACTTTTTGATTTTAGGTGCGACACAAGATTACATGGTGAATGTATTATACTGAAATATGTAACGGGCCATAACTGTGGTTTTAATGGCTGTGGAAACAAAACACGAGGTGCACAACTACACATGAAGGTTAACATGCCTGTAAAGTTTCATGACTTATAAACTTTTGGACTTACGTGCGAAACAAAATTACATGCTGAATGCATTATATAATATTTAAATGAAGAAGTGTCTATAACTCTGATCTTAATGGACGTGGCCAGAAACAAAACCCCAGGTGCACATCTACACTTGATGATGAACATGCCTGTAAAGTATCATGACTGTGGCTCATATACTTTTGGACTTACATGCTACACAAGATTACATGCTGATTGCATTATATTGAAATGCATAAGGGGCTATCACTCTGACTTAATGGACGTGGCCAGAAACAAAACCCCAGGTGCACATCTACACTTGATGATGAACATGCCTGTAAAGTATCACGACTGTGACTCATATACTTTTGGACTTACATGCTACACAAGATTACATGCTGATTGCATTATATTGAAATGCATAAGGGGCTATCACTCTGACTTAATGGGCGTGGCCTTAAACAAAACTCCAGGTGCACATCAACACTTGATGATTTGATGATAAACATGCCTGTAAAGTTTCATGACTGTGACTCATATACTTTAGGACTCACATGCTACACAAGATTACATGCTGAATGTATTATATTGAAATGCATAAGGGACTATAACTGTTCTTAAGGGGAGTAGCCAGACACAAAACCCCATGTGCACCACTACACAATGGTTAACTTTACATGCGTGTAAAGTTTCATGACTGTGACTCATATACTTTCGGACTTTCATGGGACACACGATTACATGCTGAATGCATTGTATTGAAATGCATAAGGTTCTATAACTGGTCTAAATGGGCGTGGCCAGTAACAAAACCACAGGTGCTCAACTACACATAATGGTCAACAAACGAGATTGTGGCTGTTATAGTATTTGAGTTACGCCCGACACAAGTTTCGGACGGAGAGACGGACTGAAGGACAAGGGCAAACTTATATTCCCCCTCTTTCAAAGTGGGGGCAGCATAAAAACAAGAGGGCCGTGATGGCCCTTTATCGCTCACCTGAGTACAACAAAGTTATTTTTAGTAACAGTGACCTAGACCCAGATGACCCATATTCGAACTCGTCCGAGAAATCATTGGGACAAACATCCTGACCATGATTCATGACAACCGAAGCAAAAATGTGACCGCTAGAGTGTTAACAAGAAAATTCTATTTTTAGTAAAAGTTACCTATTTTTTGGACCCAGATGACCCATATTCGAACTCGACCGAGAAATCATTGGGACAAACATCCTGACCAAGTTTCATGACAATCGGAGCAAAAATGTGACCGCTAGAGTGTTAACAAGAAAATTCTATTTTTAGTAACAGTGACCTAGTTTTTGGACCCAGATTACTCATATTCGAACTCGTCCCACAAATCACTGGGACAAACATCCTGACCAAGTTTCATGGCAATCGGACCAAAAATGTGACCGCTAGAGTGTTAACAAGAAAATTCTATTTTTAGTAACAGTGACCTAGTTTTTGGACCCAGATGATTCATATTTGAACTCGTCCGAGAAATCATTGGGACAAACATCCTGACTAAGTTTCATGACAATCAGGGCAAAAATGTGACCGCTAGAGTGTTAACAAGAAAAATCTATTTTTAGTAACAGTGACCTAGTTTTTGGACCCAGATGACATATATTCGAACACGTCCGAGAAATCATTGGGACAAACATCCTGTCCAAGTTTCATGACAATCGGAGCAAAAATGTGACCGCTAGAGTGTTAACGAACTAAGAGTGGACGGACGACGGACGACAGACGACGGACGACGGACATTCATCGATCCTAATAGCTCACCCTGAGCCAGCTCAGGTGAGCTAACTAGGAGAAAACAAGGAAGAATCAACAAGAAAAACTAGAAGAAATCGTTAAAAAATCTAGGAATTATTTATTTATCAATTTACCTTGCCTTCTTTGAATATACGAATTTACCATTCATGCAGATGAAGAGACTGATGAGCTGACATTTTCCTTGCTAAGACAGGTCTGGCTCAGTGTTGTCAAGCATAACCCAATCTAAAATGCTTTTTTTCATTCATTAGTAAACCATTAAAATAGATATACACTGTTAAGCTCTAATTCATTTGTATACAAGAAAATGAGTGCTGTTAATACTATTAGTGAAGCAAAAAAGTGTTAAGTAAGTAAAATGCATGATGTTCAACAGTTTAGAAACAGTGCCATTTGTTAAAATGCCTGCCATTTTGCCATATTCTCTAGAAATACAACTTAGCGAAACTGTACATGAATGTAAGTATACAATCATTTTTTGAGGGCCCAGTACACTCCTCCCCTGCAAAGTTTCATTGAACGGCATTTTGCCGTTACTGATATTTTGATAATGTTTTTTTTATCGATGAACGTGCAGGGGAGGAGTGTAGTAGACCCTTAAAAGTTATATATTCATACATAGGTAATTAAGCTAGATTGTTGCACGTGTGAAATTAAATATATACAACCTAAAAATTGTGCTGTTGGTCCCAGGGCCATAGGTAATGAAGCTAGATTGGTGCACGTGAGAAAGTCCATCATCACTTCATACGTTTCTTTTGCTTGTTATTTTCAGTTTTCTTTTTCATGAATGGTTCAATAATTCAAATCATTTCTTTCTTTCCAATTTCATTTCTGTCTTCTACGCATTTGTTCATTGCAACTGTTAGTTTGCTCAGGTTTATTTATGCCTAATCAAGGAAATCTTTTTTTTAAATATTTTTTTTAATATTTTTATGCCTAGTGAAAACCTTTGATTCGCATTTTCAAAATTCTGATTTTGTTTGACTATTCATCTTAGTGTTGCAGAATCGGACAAATATCATTATCGAATATCAAATCAAAATTCCTTGAAGAAATCGATTTAAATCGGAAAATAATCGGCAACTTTGACACTGGCTTTGAAGGCTAATGCCTTTGTTTTGCTATGTACCTTCAATTTTTAATTATGTTATGTACTATAAACTAGCTACTTCATATATAAATGAGACAATTCAGAGAATCAATTCAATAAAACACTATACAGTAATTATGTAAATAACAGAACTTACATTCTTGTGCAACCATAATATTTACTTGAAAACCTACAGAAGGTTAGGCTGGGTGCTAAGTTGTGCGACATGAATGCTTAATCCTATTTTTGGGTCATATTTCTCAAAAACAAATTAATATGTAAAAGTCTACAACTACATTGTGACCTTACGCAGCAAACTGCAACTATAAAGGCATTGAAGAGTGAGCAAAATAATGCAGTGCTTTTTATGCGAGAAATCAAGAACAACAATACGACAATACGACAATACATAAAATAAGTACTTAAAACTTCCATGCTAGTTTTGTTTCAAAGTTGAAGCTGAATTCTAGTAGAATTCAGTATGAAAGTTCATCAACATGATCTTGGATTGATTATTAAACATGTTCAATTGTTAATGCACTTGTAAATTATGATAGTATCATATACAGATGTAATCCCATTTGGTATTAAAGTATGTTAAATAATCACTATTCAAGAGACAACAGTTACTACATCCTTTAACGTGAACCTTTATTTGCTTACAATTTCAGACACAATCTTAGAATTGGGATATTGGTTGCAAATCATTAACAATCATTGGTTGGATTGATGACTAAACATGTTCATTTGTTAATGCATTTGTAAATTATGATAGTATCACATACAGATTTAATCCCATTTGGTAGTAAAGTATATTAAATAATCACTATTCAAGAGACAACAGTTTCTACATCCTTTAACGTGAACCTTTAAGCGTTAAGCTCGTCGTAAGGTCACAGGAATGCCCATTCACTAACAGTTATAAAACGATGTTCTCGAATTTTGCGCTGGTTACCGGTTGTGCAAAGCATAAAGCAATGTAAACACGGAAAACAAAATGACCGGTAAAAACTTACGGCAAAGTATTGTTTTGACATATTTTGTGTATTGGCCTTATTTTTATAAAGCGCTAATTGCAAAAATCTTTAAAAATTAAAACTTATTATTTGTTAACATTATTATTGGACTAGCATTTTGGAAAACTAGAAATAAGTCGTTAGTTTAGAGAGTAGGCTGTCGTTCATTGTGACTAATAGCAATACTAGCAATCGGCCATTTTTAGACACGGGGAATCAAGTTCAAAACTACTGAATGGTAGCTTGTCAGTGGATTATTAGGACTTTAAATTCAATGGAGCATAAAGCCCAGTAACGGAAAAAATCAGATGCATGGAGTTTTTTCTTGAAAACAAGATGTAAGGCTGGTGAGAACCAACTTTTATGTGAAGTTGAATTGTGAAATGGATCTTGCAATGTTCAGTTACTCACAGTATGAGACACACTGATCTTAGCGTAGACCAGCGCCACAATTCAGTTTTGTATAATATTTTGTAACAGGTCATGTTCGGCATTCAGACATGTGAGCCCATTGCAATCGAAAGTAAATCGAGAGTAAAATAGCTGATAATTGAGCACGAGGTATGATATTTCTTTTAATATGTATTTATTTTAATAATGTTTATGTTTATTGTTTTGGTTGATAGATTGGGATAGTTATCAGTCTATCCACACCAAATATCAATCAAATACCAAGTACTCACCCATTCTCTGGCCTATACAGTCGGGACACGAATTTTCAGAGAACTTGGTACTTCATAGTACAAATAGTACAATTTATTCTATTTTATTATTTTATTGTCAGTTTGAGAAAAGGCTATTTATTCTGCCTCTTTTTTATAAGTTAAATTTTTTGTAACTTAGAATACACGAATTGTATGGATTGTGATGTAAAAAGGTGAAATATGCATATCAGGAATCGCCACATTCAGAAAAAAACAGCCTCACCACACAGTCAAGAAGAAGAGAGGGAGAGAGCATGGTTAATAAAATGATCAATTTCAAAAGAGACACCACTAACAATTAACAAAAATGAGAACCCGAGGGGTTACCGCCTTGGAACGGTCAGTGGCAAATCAAATTGCCACTGGGGGTTTAAACCAGGTTCTAGGGTGCACCAACCTCACACTTGCCCCCAACAGGTTCTCATATCACAAAACAAATACAAGTTGTCTTGGTGAAACAACTCCAACCCACTTATTGGCTCAACAATGTTGCATGCAAAAGCACACAAACATATAAAACATAAGAATAAACAATGTTGCATGCAAAAGCACACAAACATATAAAACATAAGAATAAAAGAGTTATGCAACAAAGACAGCACTCTAGCATTTATCAAAGTCTGTAATTGTCGGTTTTGTAATTATTAATTTATTACTGCTCGCCAACTTCCCAAATTGTATTTTAACAAATTGAATGATCCAATGACATTGGCATGACTGGAGTTTTAAGTCAAAACATTAGAAGACAAACACTTATCATTTATTCGTGACCTTATAATTTATTATAAATTTCAAAATTGCAAAATGCCCGTTTCGCAATAACTTGTTTTTAATTGATTTATGATAGTTGTAAAGTTACAGACTATAATATGAACTAATGCACTGCCTCTCTCGGAATCGACGAATCAAAAGTGAAGGATATCATATGTTTAACAGTAAGACAAAGAAACAAGTAATCAGTAACTGTTATTGTTTTACTTTTGAACCAAAACCGGTCAAGGTTTTAAGATGCAACACTTTATCTTAATGAGGTGAATTCTGTAAGAAGTTGAATACACCAGTTTGCCTATAAACTCTTAGTTAAACAGCACCAAAATGTGATCAAAATGGAAGGCTGACAGATGGTATTAGAAATAAAGACTCTTAAAAATCTGGTTAACAAGGTAGACTGTAAAATATCATTCCAGAACACCTCAAATTCTGAGTTGGAATATGGTGACACCAATGACAAAGCAAGTAGCAAAGCTTGTCATATCCTTTGAATATTCAAGCTTAAAATCAACAAACATACTTTGGGGTCTGAGGACTTAATAATACTATAAGTGACAGTAGACCAATTTATTATCCGAATAGAATGAAACATTCAAATTAGTCCATGAACAGAAAAGCAAATGCTGAAGGAGTCCATTCCTATTTTCTATCGTTCCATTTAACAGCAAATTATAGTCATAACACAATTATACTGATGGTGTTGTTGGTTACTGTTCGTCAATGAGGTCTACAGTAAAACGTTTTTGGTATTATTTGATATCACAATCACACAGTTTAATTGTATAAATAATTGTATTATTAATTGTATAAATAATTATTTTTCTTGTCCATTGACATAAACTTTCCCAGCAGCACCTTATATTGCAGGAATTAGTGGTGGAAGTAATATAGATGTAGGCTGTATGCTCTCTCTCTCTACTGTCTAGAACTGTTAAACTGATCTCCCCACAGCATTCCATGTGAAGCTGTTTTCCTGAAATATTAAATTCAACAGCCAATTAATTTACTTTCAATAATAATTTAATATCTTATAGCGTTTAAAAATTTATTTGTTGAAAGCCAACATTGATTTATAATATTTAGACACTTTAAAATAAAATTTGTCAAATACATTGATTTTTATGCTCTGATAATTACTTCATGTATCCTGACTCTTGACTTACGCTATGGAGACTCTTTTTATCACATGAACACATTTGGGGTCTGATCTGGATCTAAACTGTTTGCTTCTTGGTCACAATAACCTCATAAATCTAAACATTAGCAGTGTAGATCCTGATCAAACTGCACAGATAAGCCTGCTAAACTGGATATAGACGGGTCACTAATTTGATAAAGGGTGTATTCATAAAGTAAAATGTCAAAAGAAACCAACATAATAACTTTTATTCATGCACCGGTAGATTCAGTGTGATGTCTCTGTATTAGTATTATACATTCATGCAGCTCAAATACATGAAAATAAAGAAAATTTATGCAAACCTTGTTTCTGTTTACTATGGTAATGTTTATTTTCTGTGCCATAGCTGTCTACCAATTCTGCATAAGTATCAACTCTATAGCCTTTATAAGCATGGTGATACACATCCCTGAAAAAAAGGTTTATTTTAAATATTCTCTGATAACTAGTAAGTCAGTTACACAGTACCTTTTGTGGCCTATCAAGATGTACATAAATTGCTGTTGCAGTTAATAGTGAACAATTCATACTCTCGCCATAATATTTTATTACATGTTGGGACTTTTATTAAAGTCACATAAAAGGAAGATGTTAATGATGAAAGATTTCATACCGTCTTTAATTCCTACACAAAATTAGCATAAAACCAGAGTGTTATCACATTTTTATCGTATTTGTTTAGCAAGAACATGTCCAAATGACATCAAATTTGAAGACAAAGCCACCTGAATATAACGAAATAGGTTGGCGGAATATCAGGAAACACGGACGCCGAATTTTGAAAAAAAATCTAGAAGTAAATCTAATCTTCAATAACTTTTAACGCGCTGCGCCGGGTGCGCGTTACCATGGTTATTAAATAACGTATGAAACTTGGGTATAGCAAAATTATGTCATAAAATCATGCTCGACTTGTAGACAACATTTCACGAGTGCCGTACATATGAAAATATTTCAGCTTTAATTAAATATGAAAAAGCATGACTCGCAGTCCTATTTAATTTTGAACAACCCTCGTATAAAGCGAGTTTTGTCGTCGGGTGAATATAATGTGTTTAGGGGTAGAGCTAAATAAATAATATCCACTCCGTTTAAGTCTCGCAATAATATTTAATGTGAAGTAACAAAAACACAAAGTTCACAAAGAAAAAGTAAATCCAAGTTATTAAGAAATCACAAATTAAGAAACACTAAGTCACAAAGTTAGCACAGTAAGCAAGTTACCTAGCTTACAAGAAGTCACTAAGTTGAAGTGTCACTGAGATGTCTGTTGTATGTGAATGTTGTGTGATGATTTTAACAAAATAAAATGCATATTATATACACGTTGAGGCATCAGATAAATTATTAATTGATTATCATAAAGGAAACCATTAGCACATTTAAGAAAATAAAGAAATAAATAACAATAGTGGAAAACTATTATGTCAAGGTGTCAGTAAAGTGTCAATATCTTAATTGAACTTATATCTGTAATTAGCAATAGATCTTTTAAATGACTTGATCAGTTGATATGATAGAGATATGATAGAGATGCTTTAAGAAATCAACATTAAAAAAATAAATTCTTAAATTTTACTACATAAAATTAATACCAATCACATCGTAGTAAAAAACGAATTATGCATTTACAGTGCAATGACATAATAATATTTTTTTTGCGTTTACTTCAAATGAGTTCGGAGATATGCTTTAAATGTAGAAATTTCAATGTGCGGATTGCATTATAAATCAATTTTCCATACAATTTTTATTTTTATTTCTAAATTGTACAGTCATGGTAAGCATGTAACTTTTACAAATAACTTATAAGCAACTAATTAAAGATTATTTTTGCTGCTTTTGGGTATTTGTGAATTTACCGGCCCAGGCATGTTGAAATGCACGTTTAATATTTGATTTAAAAATTGAAAAGATATAGATAGAGCTGTTGTTTTAGTACATTTTTTGAAGTCTCTTTGTTTGAGGATTTTAATTTATTTTTGCATTTTCTTATAATTATCAAATTTTTGATACTTAATATGACAGATTGTTAATACACAAAGTGTAACATATTTCTTACCTGTTGATTTACCTGTTGATAGTCTTTTGTAACAGTCACCTTTCTAGACTTCCGTCTGGACAAATAATATTAATTATCGCGTTTAAATGGTGATACCAACACACAAATAAACTTTCCTTTGATTAAATTCTTTAATCAAAAGAATTCTGCACAGATTTTGAAGAATCCTCTCAATGATTATAAAATGCATAATAGTACGCCAAACACTGGCTGTATTTTGATTTACAACTGTAACGCAAAAAAATAAATAAAGCAGCCTAATTTCTAAATTTCATTAATAATTTTTGAACTTATTTTTTAACTTATTGGTTTCCGCATAACAAATAAGTAAAACTGTAAATGGATTTGTCAAAATAGTTACAGTGTTTTATGTGACTAATAAACTAAATATTACTACATTACAAAGGGACCATCATATTTCTTGTGGGATTAGGTTTGACGCATGATAAATGCGCAATAATAAAATTCCAGCGAAATCGCACCCTTTTATTATAGTATGTTAAAAAGAAATATACAATGTCCAATTATATCTTAAGCGCGAAACCTTGGCCCGCGAAACATAATGATACCATAGCAATATTTTAATTCCCAGTTGTTCACCATATAAACCTTATAAACAATTTCTACATTTATTGTATCATAAATGATTAAACATAAAATCCCTTTTATTAAATTGAATTTTATCAAACTTCTGTTCATCGTATACTGAAGAGTGTAATACTATGTTAAATGATGAAAATTGTCATTCATTTAGACAACAAAAAGGGCCTGTGTACAAAGCAAATCCACATTATGATAAAAAACATTGGATCTAAACGATACAACAGTTTTCTACATAGAAGAAAAGACAAATTAAAATATGCAAAGACATAGAGTGAACTATTATATAGACTAGTTCATTTTTGAAGTCTATTTGTGCGACGATTTTAATTTATGCATCACCTAAGAAATTATCAATTATTTTGTGACTTAAATGTCGAAATGTCACATAAGTCTAACCTTTTGATTTACTTTGGGTTCATATCTTATGTTACAATGTTGACCATTTTAGACTTCCGTCTGGAAAAATAATATTAATTATCGCCTTTAAATGGTGATACCAACACACAAATAAACTTAGTTTTTAAAAGTAGTGGTCGAAGTGTCCAATCTTTTAGGGGTCGAAGTGTCTTCAAACCAGGGATCGAAATGGCAAGGGGTCGAAATGTCTCAGAAAATATATATAGGGGTCGAAATGGTAAGGGGTCTAGTTGTCCTTATACCGATGAAAGTCATATGGTCCAATCAGAAAGCCTAATTTTGCAAACCGGAAAACAAAGTTTTTTTGTTTCATGATACTGCTTTTTGCTCATGCGCAAAACCGTAATCGTAATCGACACGATTTCGATGCGCTTTGTAGGGTCGATTCCGTATAAACTATACAGATTGTCTGTTAGTTTATAGACAGATTATGAGTCATTGGTTTAAAAGCCTTAATGACTGAAATTTCAGGTTTTAGAAATTTTATAAACAAAAATTTACTCAAAGTAACTACTGATTAATAGCCTATTAATTTGAATACACAGTAATCTGCGATTTTCAATAAAAGATAAATTTACCCTTTTACTTCACAGACATGCCTTTTTACCCATGTGAGACCAGCGTAGATCCAGCCAGATCAGCTGGTACATCTATGCCATCTGAACAGGATCTGCACTATTCACTTTTTTGATCAGAAATAACCTAATAAATCAAAAAGTGAAAATCGCAGATCCTGATTAGACATCATAGATGTGCTGGCTGATCTGAATCTACACAGTTCTTCCATGCCATAAAAGTATGTACATAGAGGAAAGGGTCCACAATATTATCAGTTATCAGTTGGACCAAAACTTTTGACCTGAAAGCAGACTACATGTCTACCAAGACTATCATCAATTATCAGTTAGTGCTCATTTTTGGGAATTTGAAGTGTTCTATTATTACCATATTTTCTGTCATGTGCACATTTCAACATGATTTTATAATCAAAATATGTATGTGAGATACATGTATCATCTGACATCAAATACACTATTTACAAGGTGTCAGTTTTGTTTTATTTTTGCAATTTTGTTAAATATGCATGTTGTCACTAAATTTGCTCTGCATCAAAAAGTTATGTTTTAGAAAATAAAAAAAATCAAAGCTTTTATAATCATTTAAATTTTTGAAACATAAATGTATATTGCTGTGAAGAGGAAGAAAACATTTCTTGCCATTTCATCGAGTTTTTGGCCTCTTTAAATACATGTAAAAATCTGAAAATACTTGGATCTGCTTTAGCTGGACATTTACCCAGAAAACTGGAAGTTGCACTAATAATAAATATAATGATTTTTCTTTTGTATGTTTATGTTTCAGCAATTGTAACAGTAAAGAAGTTTACATTTTTCAATATGTCTACATTTTTAAGAGAAATTTACATATTATACAGTAGTTCTGTCTACATTTCTGTAATTGAAAATATAAAATCCAGAAAATACTATCTGGAATGAGCTTCAGAATTTGAAATTCACATTTTCCAGTCTATAAATCACATGTATAAAAATACTTACAAGACAGAGATCCAAAAGTGGTTATGAATAATGGCATTATTTATTGCCAATTAATGTGTTCCCGGGTTTACAAGTTTTCTACAATTATCTGAGTTCTCTAAACACTGTTATTATACATTAAAAATGGAACAACAACATTTTTAATGCATTATTTGATTGGCAACCACAATTCATTTGGTAAAGAAAATACGAGGTACAGTCAGAAAGTTCCCCGACAGGTCCTTTTAAACACATTATTGACGTCGGATCGTCATAAAATTTATCATGCATGTATTTCTATTTAAACCTAATATCAACAGGTAAGAACAAGTAGGTTTTAACAAGTATTTGAATTTATTTTTTTTCACATTTAGCATGTCCACAACCCTTATACGGAGCACTTTAGAATTTGCCTTATTTTGCAATGAGATTACTATTTTCTTTTTGAAGTTTCTCAAAATAAAGGCGCCAAAACGTCTTGATTTTTTCGCATGACGTCAACGGAACGTTACTAGTAAACAATAACAAAATTTCAGCGTGATCGGTTAAAGTATCGCCATTTTTAAAGCATATTTTTCGCCGTGTGAACAATCTGACGCAAGAAAATGACAACGTTAAGTGAACGTACGTAGCAGCGGACAGTGATTAAATTCTGTGCGATGTCTTGTATGACCCCGACGGATACTTGGAAATTCATGAAACAGAAGGATGGTGTTGTTAATTGTTCCAGGACTCTTGTGTTTGAGTGGCACAAACGTTTCCGGGAAGGTAGGGCGGATATCGAGGATAATGCGCGAAGCGGAAGGCCGGGAAATGATGCGCGCTTAGTCAAAATGATTAAGGACGTCCTAGCAACTGATCGGCACAAGTCTCTAGATGATATTGCCTACACTGTCGGGCTGATTCATGGAACTGTCCATAAAATAGTGACACAGGACTTGAACATGAATAAGGTATGTGCTCGCTGTGTTCCTCGTCTGCTGACAGATGAATGAAAGCAACCCGTGTAGACGCTTCTCGTTGATTTTTACGCCGTTATGATAGGGAGGGTGAACGATTCCTTAGGCGCATCATCACTACCGATGAAACTTGGGTGAATTGTTACGATCCTGAGAGTAATCGAGAGTCAATGGTTTGGAAGCGTCCTGTCTCACCCCCTCCCAAAAAGGCAAAGACATGTAAATCTACGAAGAAAGTAATGTACATATTCTTCATGGACAGTCAAGGGATGTTGTTACAACATGCCGTACCAAGAACAGCAACGGTCAATAAAGAGTACTAACAAAAGGTACGCAAATTTATTTGTCGAATGCAATATTTTAATAAAATATTATGCTTAATATACTTAATGCCTAAACATAATTAGCACCAAAAAATTAAATGTTTCTAAACTGTAACTTGTCTGTGGCATTAACCTATTCAATGTAAATTTTTCATAAACTTGTTGTGCGCAGGGATCTTACGAACGCTAGTAGGAAAAGGCGACCAGGCTGCGATATTGAAAATCTAATATTTCATCAAGACAACGCTCCGACGCACCGGGCAGATGAAACCCAACTTACCATTGACTTTTTAGGATATGAGAGGTTACACTATGCCCGATCTCGCGCCACTAGACTTCTATGTTTTCCCAAGACTTAAAGCAGACTTGTGAGACCGAAGGTTTGATACCGAAGAAGAGATTAAGTATGCTGTTAGGTAAGGATCCAACGATGATCGAAAATAATCGAAAGTTGATCGAATAGAACCGAAGTCGGCGATGATCGACGACAGTTTTCTATAATCGATTGTCGGTATTTGTTTTTCTTTGGGGTAAATAAGAGCTAATTGTTAGAGTAACTTCCCCTTTATGCTTCCGTCTTGGCACATGCAAACATGGAAAAAACTGATGAAAATGAAATATATCCCTATCCAGGGAAAACTCGTTCTGTTGTGTGGGACTTTTTCGGGTTTAAAAAGAAACACGACGTTGATGGGCCACCTGTTAAACAAAATCTCGTCATGGAAACAGAGATTTGTCGCAAATGTGGGAAGTCGTATGCTAACAAGGGTAATTTAAGTCTTTATATTTTTAAACGAGAAATTGAACCACATTTTTTTTATTTAATCAGTTTTTTAGACAGTCATAACGATTTTGACGACGAGACTCGCAAAAATATGTGTCGCTATTTTCAGCACATGGTTACAACAAGTTTTATTTTAATATGTTGTATAATTGAGTGAATATGTCTCATATTATTATCATTTAAATTTGTTTCAATATATTGTTTTAAAAAACTTGTTTAATTCTGATCAGTATAAAAGTGGGTGGGGTAATTAATGAGTTTGAGATTTACTCTTATTTCTTGCATTTGCAGGAAACACTACAAATCTGATGTTCCACATTGATCATGAACACAAATCTGATATTAACAACAACACAGTTAGTAAACCCAAATCAGCTTCTGTACAGCCAAAAATCTCTGAGATGGTAGGAAAGCCCAGACTTAGCAAGAGTAAACAGGAGGAAGCAAACGACAAGCTGTTAAAACTGGTTGTTGGAAAGGCTCTACCAATTAGTCTGGTGAAGAGTCCTTTCTTTTGTCAATTTGCAAAAGAGTTAGATGAAAGGTACAGTATTACATGTTATTGAAAGGTATTTGTTTTTATGATATGCTAAAATATGACACAGATGAAGAGAACAGTTTTTGAACATTTGTAACTTTTTGTAAGTGAGAAGTTTTTTGTTTTAATTATTTTATATAAAAAGTGCTGTAAGCTTGTCTGTTAACAGTCAAATTTGTATAATGACAATGATTTCATCTTCCAGATATCAGGTTCCATCCGAGTATGAACTGATTAAAATGCTAAATCAAAAGAAGACCAACATGGAAGCTAAAATCAGGCACGACATTCAGAAGGTTTCAGATGCATCGCTGACACATGACGGATGGACCAGCGTGGCAACAGATAGCTACTCGGCAATTACTAGCCATTTCATAGACAGCCAGTGGAATTTAAAATCTGTCGTCCTTCAAATTAAGAAAGTTGATGGACCACATACTGCCTGTAAAATAGCAGAAGATTTAACAGGTAAAAAGATACTAATTCAGAACAAACCGGTCAAGTTCTTTTACTTGTAGGATATGTGTTTCTGTAGATTGCATTATCAGTAATTATAAAATTAAATTAAATACAACCTGTATTTTTGCCTTTTAAAGAAAAATAACAAGAAAATCTGTGAGCTCATGCTCACTAGTGATACCCCCGCTGTGTGAAATATTACTTTCAAAATGTAATTTGCATTTTTCAATAAAGATGCCCGTTGGTTTAGGTAATGCACCTATATAGTGATAAAGATACCCTTTAGATTGTGTAGTGCACCTTGATAGTAAAAAAATAAACTAAAAATAGTCCGTAAACAGAAAGTAGATGAGCAAGGAGCATAAAATTGCTTAACACCATAAAGGACTTTAGGAAAAAGCAATATGCAAAACATCAAGCAGCTGCATGTTATAGTTGCTTAGAAAACTGTGAGGGATATTCTGCATGTTTGTCATCTATTTGTAAAAAATCTAAATATTTGGTAAACAGGAAGTTGATGAGCAAGGAGCATAAAATTGCTTTACACCATATGGGACTATAGGATAAAGCAATATGCAAAACATCAGGCAGCTGCATGTTATGGTTGCTTAGAAAACTGCGACAGAAATTGTGCATGTTTGTCATTTATGTGTAAAAATCTAAGTATTCGGTAAACAGGAAGTAGGTGAGCAAGGCACATAAAATCGCTTTACACCATATGGGACTATAGGATAAAGCAATATGCAAAACATCAGGCTGCTACAAGTTGTAGTTGCTTAGAAAACTGTGATGGAAATTGTGCATGTTTGTCATCTATGTGTACAAATCTAAGTATTCGGTAAACAGGAAGTAAGTGAGCAAGGAGCATAAAATCGCTTTACACCATATGGGACTATAGGATTAAGCATTATGCAAAATATCAGGCTGCTGCATGTTGTATTTGCATAGAAAACTGCAACGGAAATTGTGCATGTTAGTCATTTATGTGTAAAAATCAAAATATTTGGTAAACAGGAAGTTGATGAGCAAGGAGCATAAAATCACTTTACACCATATGGGACTATAGGATAAAGCAATATGCAAAACATCAGGCAGCTGCATGTTATGGTTGCTTAGAAAACTGCGACAGAAATTGTGCATGTTTGTCATCTATGTGTAAAAATCTAAGTATTCGGTAAACAGGAAGTAGGTGAGCAAGGCGCATAAAATCGCTTTACACCATATGGGACTATAGGATAAAGCATTATGCAAAATATCAGGATGCTACATGTTGTAGTTGCTTAGAAAACTGTGACGGAAAATTAACATGCCCTTTGGTTGATGTAATGCACCTTTCTAGTAACAAAACCAAAAATATTCAGCAAACAGGAAGTAGATGAGCAAGGAGCATGAAATTGCTTTACACCATATGGGACTATAGGATAAAGCAACATGCAAAATATCAGGCTGCTGCATGTTATAGTTGCTTAGAAAACTGCGACGGAAAATTAACATGCCTTTTGGTCTATGTAATGCACCTTTATAGTAACAAAATCTAAAAATATGCAGCAAACAGGAAGTAGATGAGCAAGGAGCATAAAATCGCTTTACACCATATGGGACTATAGGATGAAGCAACATGCAAAATATCAGGCTGCTGCATGTTATAGTTGCTGAGAAAAGTGCGACGAAAAATTTTGTAACGGACGGACGGATGCACGCACGCACGCACGCACGCACGGACAAGGGTAAAACAGTATACCCCCCTCTTCTTCGAAGCGGGGGTATAATAAAAGAGAATGGTGTATTATAGAAAAACAACTATGTTCATTTTAAAGATATTATGAAAACAGATTGGTATTTTTTTAAATCTTTTCCATTTAAGCATGTAAAACTGACTGGAGCCTACCGACACCAACACTTGTTACAGACAATGCCGCCAATGAGTGCAAAGCAGCAGAAGTGTTAGGGTGGAAAAGGTTTGGGTGCTACGGTCACCGGATTAACTTGGTGGTAAAGCATGCTCTTAATGAGCCAGAGGTGAATCGCATCCTTGGTAAATCTCGAAAACTGATAACATTCTTTCATCAGTCATCAAGTGCTTCAGATGCTCTACTAGAAAAACAAAAAGTGGTGTTTTCCAATCAGCCTGAGTTTATCGGACACAAACTCATAATTGATGTTTCTACACGGTGGAACAGTACTCTTGCCATGTTTGAGAGGTTAACGGAACAAATTCCAGTTATCATGAACCTTATACATGAGCCAAAGTTGAACAAGTCTGCAGTTACAACAATTAAAAACTGTTGTCTTTCCTTTGATGAGCATGGCCTTGTACAGGAATTGATTCAGGCCCTTAAGCCATTTGAAAAGGCCACAGTAATTTTATGTGCAGAGAAAACTCCAACCATGCATAAAGTTCTACCATGCTTGGCTAAAATACAAAAACACATCGATGAAATGGAACCTACAGCTTGTCCAGTAGTTAAGAAAGTTATGAATAACATGAGACGAGAGCTTTGCAACAGAACTAGTTATACTGAAGAAATACCACTGATGGCAGCTATGTTAAGTCCTGACACAAAAGAGTTAGGGTTTATGACTGCAGAGGAACAAATTTCTGCCCATCAGCTGCTGTTGAAAACTGCATGTGCTGTCCACATCCCTGTAGTAAACATTGTAAAAGAGGAGAAATCATCGCCTGAGCCCGAAACAGTTCCCATACAGGTGAAGGAAAACAATCCACCTACCAAAAAAGCCAAATTAACTGATATGGATGATTGGTTGGACTATGTTTGCTTCACAGGAACATCGTCCCAACCAGAAGAAAGCGTAACTGAACAAGAAGTTTGTAGGTATCTGGCCCAAAACTGTCAGAATGACTCGAAACAACATGGCCTTCTAGACTGGTGGAGGGAAAATGGAGCAGTTTACCCAAGACTAGCAAATTTAGCAAAAAATATCTCTCTGTACCTGCTTCTTCTGTGCCAAGTGAAAGGGTTTTTAGCTTGAGTGGAAATATTGTGAATAAGAAAGGATCAAGGCTTAAACCCAGTATGGTGGATACACTGGTGTTTTTAAATATGAACATGAATGACTACTGGTAAATGTGATCAGACTATAATTATGTGCTTAAACTGGTGAAATCTAGTCCATCTTTACAAGTCAAGCTTTGATACTGACAGTGGTGTTTTCTAGTCTCCTTTTGTTGAAGATTAAGTTGTTCATTTTACAGCTTGTTTTTAGTTCACAAAACTGAATATAATTAAAAAGACTATTGTAAACCAAAATGTGTATATTTTTAACAATAAAGCAATGAATATAGTGCAGTAGCCAGTAACTTAGTAAGGCTGCCGCTTGTTTTAATGTTATTAGAGCCAAAATACTCTGCAAAAACACAATAAGACTTCGATTATTTAATCGATGATTGATCGAAATTGTCAGTCCGATTATATCCGATTATCGATTATGATTTTTGTCCGATTTTGGAACCCTACTGTTAGGTCGAAGTCAGAAGCTACTCACCAGAGTGGTACGCAGACATATTTCAGAAATGGGTACAGCGACACAGGAAATGTATAGAACACAGTGGTGACTATTTTGAAAACATGAACGTGACGGAAAGCTCTTTTTGTGACATAAACGTCATATGGACGTCATCGACGTCGCGAAAGTGCTTCTAATGGATCAGTAAATATGTTTATGTTTGTGTATTTTACATATATTTATATGTTCTTGCAGTGGAATTGTTATATTTTTATGTCATATATTTAATTACAGAATCGTACGGAAAATAAAAAAGATATCATGACAGTCCGGGAACTTTTTGACTGTACCTCGTAGATATAAAGAAGCATTTTGTTTCAAATCGGTTACTACAGTACTGTGAACGTTTTAGGTTACAAACGAAACGCACGATACGCGATAGACGGACGCACGTTAAACGATAGACGGACGCACCATACACGATAGACGCACGATAGACGTTGCACGATATGCGATACACGTTTTTGACATACAAATAGCGGTGCCTCGATCTAAATTTAACGAAAATGATCTTTTCGCATTGCAAATCAAAGTATAATTAGTACCACGAACTTGTGTTTCGCTGATATATTAATCTTCTTTTCAATTAATTGACTTTGCTGACAATTGAAACAACAACAACGTTTTTAATTTAAGTAAAGACTCGGATTTACACAAGCAAACTGTAACTGGATGCACGGATGTCATTTTCATGACTGTAATGGATAATTCTCATAGTTATTAAACTGATGATTAAATAAAAATATCATGGAATGACTGAGCATGGAAATAGCCATAATTTTGGATGAGCAATCGATTCGGATAAAAAATTTAAATGGACTATCCTACATTCAGTAACATGCCTTTAATGGAGAAGGATCCCTAAGCGCTTTGGAAAACATTGAAAACATTCCACAAAAGGGGTTCACCTTTCAAATTAAGTCTATAGAAATTATTATTAAGTAGTCTCTAACCTGAAAAAAATGGATGTAAACAAAGCTTGATTTTTAACCATGTGATTACTAGTACAATGTTAGTTTATTCTCCATGTTTAATTCCTAACACATGTAAAGTAATACAGATTGAACCACAATAAAGAGAAAACGGATTATGTATAAAATATTCATATACATATGTACCTGGGGGTAATATTGTATCATATTGTATCATTTTGAAATGAATTTCGGGCCAAACAAAATGATAGTGGTCTACGACACAAAAAATTTGACAGTTTTCCATGTGTTCAATGATTCTGCATGCAAATATATTTCTAGCATTATTCGCAAATTTATTGGTATGCAATATGCCCCAAACGTATTTGTCGAAGTCATGATATCATTTTGTGTGATGAAAGTTTGTCGCGATAAACACATTCGGAATGTTTTTTCCCAACAAGTAGCTTTTAATATCTGAGGTTACTTAACTTTACTGTTATGGTTATTTTTGTAGCATTTTGACCTTAGTTAGTGTTTTAAGAATATTCTATTCTTTAAACATGTAGAATTATACAAAATGAACCACACTAAAATGGTTGATATTATATATAAAATATCCATACATAATTATGTACTTTGATTACTGCAAATGAATTTTCAAGGGTTAACAAACAAGAGCTGTCACTTGAAATTGACATATGCCCCCGAAATGCAGCTTTGAAATCGAATGGGTATACATATGTAATAAATAAACATATGTAATGAAAAATATGCTTGTGGAAGACAAAGCATACTGCATGCATATAATGTGAAAGATGAAAGGATCATATGTTTTAAGTCTGTAGTAAATATATAGTTAAATAAAGTTAAATATTACATTGTTTTAGAAAATTCTAAGATTATTGGGGAGATTATCCTGGAAAATGATTATTAGAGTTATGGACCTTACTACATATGATGTGGGTAATATGAACAAGAGGGCCATGATGGCCCTTTAGGTCAGAGACCACTAAATAGTTTCCCATAGACTTACATTATAAGATTTGGTCCTCCTGTGATTTTATTTACACGACTTGTTCCAAAACTACCCCAGATTTCCATAGTGGCACTCTTGGGAAATGCAAAAATGACCAAGAATTGGTGCCTTCACCAACTCATTCTCTCAGCATTTTAAACCGAAAGTAACCACCACCAGAATGTAAACAAATATCTAACCCAAAATAAGGAAAGTACCAACTTCTTTAAAGTGACACAAATCACCTTTCAAACAGTGTTTTAAATAATCATTTTTATTTTTAAATATATAATTGAAGTCATTTTACATTTTTGAAAACAAAAAATTATTTCTATTCTCTATAGTTTTGGCCAATGAATCTTTGAAAATAAATTAAGCCCGAGTCGTCCCTAGACAAAATTGTCCAATCCGCGACAGGCTTTTCTATTTACTGTCCTCTGACCTTAAGGGGATTTTCAAATTAAAGAATTTCATTTTCTTTTAGTTTTAATTCATACTTAGTCATAACAGCACACAATTACAATGTTTACTTTTATGTTGGTTTAAATACATGGGCACTATGACCAGACAAGTAATGCCTATCACACTTGTTCTTTAAAAAATTGCATGATTTTCAGTTTAAGAAATGCCTAACCAGAAATGTTCTTTCACCACATGTAATTTGCATATAAAGTAATAAATGTATTCACTACATGATGTGTTTTTGTTGCTTTTGAAGAAAAATGCAGTTCTCCACCAATTTTATATTATTAAAACACTTATTTATGGGTTTCAATTACCCCACCCCCTTAAAATACAACATTTCCACCAATTTTAACACATTAAAATGTTTTACAAGATATATAATTTAATAAATCAAGTTATTTTACCATATATTTCATAAAAAACATAGTATGCATTGAAAGGAATGACCAACATGTCAGAGCCTGTTTTTCACATTTCATGACAGATAGAGGCTAGATCTGGTACAGGAGAACTTAATTTTGGAACCTTTTTGACATAACATGCCATATTTTATCCTTATTTTCTGGAATTTCTTAGTGATTATGCTCATGATTTGACACAAATCATGTAAAGAGTGTTTCATTCTGTGATATAAACCTATGTCTTGAAATATAATTCATGACTCACAGAGAAATATAACAATTTATATGAAAAATATACCATATTTTGACTAAATTGAAGAAAATAAAATATATAAAAATAATAATAAGGCTGAAATACCCCCAAAATATGCATTTTATTGATAAAACAAACTTCAAGAAGCTCATTCCAATTAAAATCCACATTACCATGACTACTTTCAGTGAATAAAGGGACCAAATGTTAAAATTTAATCAATTTTGCATATTCAAGGGAGGTAATCACAATAATGGAAAGACAGTTATCTGTTGTTTATCAATTCATTGTGGTTCATAACCTTGCTCATTTGAATGTTTAGATTTAGTTCACTATATTTGAAGAAAGAGATAAAAATCTAAACACTAGTGGGGTGACAAATGCATTATAAAAACACTACACCCCTGCATTCTTTCAAGTTGCATCATTTTAAAAAGCTCAGAGACCACCAAAACTAAACAAAATAAAGCTGGAAGCAGTCTGTTTGTTTTAAACTATTATGAAAGATGTTTTTAGGCAAAAATGCTGCAAAATTTACAAAAATGTTGCCTCAGATATTCAATGTGACTTGTTGGGAAAAAAATTTGAAAGGCATGTTCTCGCGACATAATATTTATCGCAAAAAGTAAAAAAAATCATTTCGACAAAATCTTTTCATGCAAAATGCATTCCAAAACATTCGCGAAGAATGCCGGAAACATTTTTACATGCAGAATCCTTGAACACATAGGAAACTATAAAACCACATGTGATGTAGACCACTATTATTTGTTTGGCACCAAAATTCCTACCCACATGATACTAATATTACTCAATGTGCATTTGTATGAAATCTTTATATAATACATGAGCCATTTTCCCTTAATTATGGTACATGTTCTATTAATCTACAAGTTTTAAGCAATAAAATATGCAGAAAACCCTTACTAGTGCTCCTTCTAGTACTAATCAAGCATTGTTTACATCCAGGCTTTAGGTCAGAGACCACTAAATAGTTTCCCATAGACTTACATTATAAGATTTGGTCCTCCTGTGATTTTATTTACACGACTTGTTCCAAAACTACCCCAGATTTCCATAGTGGCACTCTTGGGAAATGCAAAAATGACCAAGAATTGGTGCCTTCACCAACTCATTCTCTCAGCATTTTAAACCGAAAGTAACCACCCCCAGAATGTAAACAAATCTCTAACCCAAAATAAGGAAAGTACCAACTTCTTTGAAGTGACACAAATCACCTTTCAAACAGTGTTTTAAATAATCATTTTTATTTTTAAGTATAAAATTAAGGTCATTTTACATTTTTGAAAACAAAAAATTATTTCTATTCTCTGTAGTTTTGGCCAATGAATCTTTGAAAATAAATTAAGCACGAATCGTCCCTAGACAAAATTGTCCAATCCGCGACAGGCTTTTCTATTTACTGTCCTCTGACCTTTATCACTCACCTGAAACAACAAATTTAAAGCTTGGAAAAGAAAATGCTATTTTAGTAACAGTGACCTTGACCTTTGACCTACCGGCATGGGTATTGTAAGCAACACATCCCCTTGTCATGGTGAACATTTATGTAAAGTTATTTTGAAATCACTCCATTCATTAGGAATTTACAGCCCAGACAAGAAAATTTTATTTTTAGTAACAGTGACCTTGACCTTGGACAAACAGGCATGGGTATTGTACGCGAAACTACACCTTGTCATGGTAAACATTTGAGCCAAGTTATTTTAAAATCCAATGAGAAATAACAAATTTACAGCCAGGACAAGATTTTTCTATTTTTAGTAACAGTGAACTAGTTTTTGACCCCAGGTGACCCATATTCAAACTCGTCCAATTAATAACTGGGACATATGTCCTGACCAAGTTTCTTTACAATCTGACAATCAGAGTAAAAATTTCACCATTAAACTGTTAACAAGAAAATTCTATTTTTAGTAACAGTGACCTAGTTTTTGGACCCAGATGACCCATATTTAAACTCGTCCGAGAAATCATTGGGACAAACATCCTGACCAAGTGTCATGACAATGAGAACAAAAATGTGACCACTAGAGTGTTAACAAGAAAATTCTATTTTTAGTTACAGTGATTTAGTTTTTGGACCCAGATGACCCATATTCAAACTTGTCCTAGAAATCATTGGGACAAACACCCTGACCAAGTTTCATGACAATTGGAGCAAAAATGTGACCGCTAGAGTGTTAACAAGAAAATTCTTTTTATAGTAACAGTGACCTAGTTTTTGGACACAGATGACCCATATTCGAACTCGTCCGAGAAATCGTTGGGACAAACATCTTGACCAAGTTTCATGACAACCGGAACAAAAATGTGACCGTTAGAGTGTAAACAAGAAAATTCTATTTATAGTTACAGTGACCTAGTTTTTGGACCCAGAAATCGCCAGAGAAACACGCTGAAAAAATTGGAACTATTCTAAGGGATCCAATATGGCTTCCGCTAAAAGGAAACGCTCTTATACTTGCTCGAAAGTCGTTGATATGCTTGCAAATGATAGTGACAGCGAGGAATTGAATATGAATATGATTCTTACACAATTTGAGGACAGATCTGGAAGTGATTTAAGTGAGAACGCTTTGTCTGAGCCGTCGACAAGGTCACAAACACCGATTGTACCGGTAGATTCTGGTAAGTTTTCTTTTTCTCTACCCGTTATTTTATCACATTTCAAGACAATTCATGTACAAAATAAGTTTGAATAGCAAAGAAAATATGTTCAGTGCTTATATTTACTTCCCATTCTTGTAGTTTCTTTTAGAAGATGCAAAATTTGCAGTTTCCCCAAAATAACTGTACAATAATTCGGATAATGTTTTTCGGACGAAAAAGTGAATATAACAAATGCAAGTGCAGCTTTTGCAATATTTATGTACTATTTTCATTATTAATGTGACATATGTGTTTACATTTGGTAATCCCAGACTTGTTTATAGTCTTATTGTTTATAAATAGCTCAATAGATATAATTTTTGTCTGTTTTCAGGCTCGGCCGATTCTGATCATAATCAAAATAATGACATAGAAGCATCTGTCAGTGGTCACGGAAGACAGAATGATAGAGCTGGTTGCCAAAGGCGTTCAAACATTACTTGTAAAGCTAATGGAAACAACCCACAACAGGACCCAATCAACCCTCAACAGCATGAATGAATCAGACAGAATCAAAACAATGACATTTGGCAGTTGTATGATGAACTTGAGACATTCATTGAAGTGTGATCAAGTGTTTGTTGGAAAAAGACTTGACAATATTATCTTTAGTTACCAAACTATTATTTATTTATCATTTTCCACTTACAGATTCTAGAATTATTACAATTAATTTGTAACAAAAACAAAAATTTGTTTTTTTAATTTTTTATATTTTTCTCAAAATATTACATACTATTAAATTCAATCTGATTAAAATCATATCCTGAAAACCGCTACGCTATCAGGATCTGACGACGAGTAGCTAAAACGTGCTTTTATCACAAACCTTTTTGAACCAATCAGATTGTCGCCTACAAAATCGCGAAAGTGAAAGTAAACATTCTATATTAAACCATAAAAAGTGTTGAGAGCCTGCGTAAGACATATTTTGCTGATTTTTTTGTGTTTATGTAGTATTGCAATTATTTCTAATGTAATAACATCTTCAGATCATTTTGCGAGCGCTGTATATCATGCTTCCTGTGTTGATAATTTCTAAAAATAGAAATCGGGAAAAACCGCTAAAGCTTATGTACGGTATCTACGGGCCGTCATCAGATCTAACATTTTGTTAGATCTGACTTTAGTGAGATTGTATTAAATTTAATATTTGAAGAAAAAAATTATCTATTGAATAACTATGTTCAATAAGCTAATCACTGTCAAAATTTGATGAAAAAATATTAAAAAACAAAAAAGTTATTCACTTTTTATCTGTGTGACCCTATTGGCAGGAATTCCTGGAAAAATATTTGGCACTGAATGCCAAAGTATATAATATTTGGCAGCGAAAGGGTTAACAAGAAAATTCTATTTTTAGTAACAGTGACCTAGTTTTTGGACCCAGATGACCCATATTCGAACTCGTCCGACAAATCATTGGGACAAACATCCTGACCAGGTTTCATGACAATCGGAGCAAAAATGTGACCGCTAGAGTGTTAACAAGAAAATTCGATTTTTAGTAACAGTGACCTAGTTTTTGGACCCAGATGACCCATATTCGAACTCTTCCGAGAAATCATTGGGACAAACATCCTGACCAAGTTTTATGACAATCGGTGCAAAAATCTGACCGCTAGAGTGTTAACAAGAAAATTCTATTTTTAGTCAGTGACCTAGTTTTTGGACCCAAATGACCCATATTCAATCTCGTCCAAGAAATCATTGGGACAAACATCCTGACCATGATTCATGACAATCAGAGCAAAAATGTGACCGCTAGAGTGTTAACAAGAACATTCTATTTTTAGTAACAGTGGCCTAGTTTTTGGACCCAGATGACCCATATTCGAACTCGTCCGAGAAATCATTGGGAGAAACATCCTGATCAAGTTTCATGACAATCGGAGCAAAGATGTGACCGCTAGAGTGTTAACAAGAAAATTCTATTTTTAGTAACAGTGACCTAGTTTTTTGACCCAGATGACCCATATTCGAACTCGTCTGACAAATCATTGGGACAAACATCCTCACCAAGTTTCATGACAATCTGAGCAAAAATGTGACAGCTAGAGTGTTAACAAGAAAATTATATTTTTAGTAACAGTGACCTAGTTTTTGGACCCAGATGACCCATATTCGAACTCGTCCGAGAAATTATTGGGACAAACATCCTGACCAAGTTTCATGACAATCGGAGCAAAAGTGTGACCGCTAGTGTGTTAACAAGAAAATTCTAATTTTAGTAACAGTGACCTAGTTTTTGGACCCAGATGACCCATGTTCAAACTCGTCCGAGAAATCATTGGGACAAACATCCTGACCAAGTTTCATGGCAATCGGAGCAAAAATGTGACCTCTAGCATGTTAACAAGAAAATTCTGTTTTTAGTAACAGTGACCTAGTTTTTGGACCTAGATGACCCATATTCAATCTCGTCCGAGAAATCATTGGGACAAACATCCTGACCAAGTTTCAGTGGGATAAACATCCTGACCAAGTTTCATGACAATCAGAGCAAAAATGCGACTGCTAGAGTGTTAACAAGAAAATTCTATTTTTAGTTACAGTGACCTAGTTTTTGGACCCAGATGACCCATATTCAAACTACTCTGAGAAATCATTGGGACAAACATCCTGACCAAGTTTCATGACAATCGGAGCAAAACTGTGACCGCTAAAGTTTTAACAAGAAAATTCTATTTTTAGTAACAGTGACCTAGTTTTTGCACCCAGATGACCCATATTCAAACTGGTCCGAGAAATTATTGGACAAACATCCTGACCACGTTCCATGACAATCGGAGCAAAAATGTGACCACTAGAATGTTAACAAGAAATTTCTATTTTTAGTAACAGTGACCTAGTTTTTGGACCCAGATGACCCATGTTCAAACTCGTCCGAGAAATCATTGGGACAAACATCCTGACCAAGTTTCATGACAATCGGATCAAAAATGTGACCACTAGAGTGTTAACAAGAAAATTCTATTTTTAGTTACAGTGACCTAGTTTTTGGACCAAGATGACATGTATTCGAACTCGTCCAAGAAATCATTGGGACAAACATCCTGACCAAGTTTCATGACAATCGGAGCAAAAATGTGACCACTAGAGTGTTAACAAGAAAATTCTATTTTTAGTAACAGTGACCTAGTTTTTGGACCAAGATGACATGTATTCGAACTCGTCCAAGAAATCATTGGGACAAACATCCTGACCAAGTTTCATGACAATCGGAGCAAAAATGTGACCACTAGAGTGTTAACAAGAAAATTCTATTTTTAGTAACAGTGACCTAGTTTTTGGACCCAGATAACCCATATTCGAACTCGACCGAAAAATCATTCGGACAAACATCCTGACCAAGTTTCAAGACAATCGGAGCAAAAATGTGACCGCTATAGTGTTAACGAGCTAAGTGTGGACGGACGACGGACATTTATCGATCCTAATAGCTCACTCTGAGCCAGCTCAGGTGAGCTAAAGTGTGGCCTTGACTTGCCAGTTTGTGTACATACACTGTATACATCTAAGGCTTTCTTAAATTTAGTCTTAACATTTTGAGAATGTGCTACAAATTTGTTGTTGTTGTTGTTGTTCTTGTTGTTGTTTTACTTTAAAAAAAACAGTGAATAACATATTCAGAAAAGCCTGATTTTCAAAGTGCTATAAAGGAAGAATGTTTATTCGTAACTATTCGTAGTCTGTTTTCTAAAACACCTAAATTACAAGATCTGCACAATCTTAGATTTTGAGCTAAACTTGCATATCTTCTGTGACATGATAAATAGAAGGGGGCTTGCATACTATACTTTCCAATTTGCTACTGTTTATTTATCAGCCTGTGTCCCCTGTCGTGTTACCTAACTCCATTGGATAATCTGTGACAGCTTAATCTGACAGTTGGGGTGTTGTCACTCAGTGTGGGAGGAGTCAAAACTAGTTGGATATTGTCTGAATTATAATTAGCACAAGTTAATTAAAAGACAGATATGCTTGTGTACTTCTTTTGTTAACAGCTTTAGCCAGAAGAACGATATATAAGTTTTAATAAAACATAGTTTCTTAATCTATGATAATAGTCTAACTTTTCTTAAGAATTAAATATTTGGTGTAATTAAATGTAGAACGAACGTGAAGAACCAAAAAAAACATAGAGTATTTACAGTTTTGAAACATTCTATTATATAGTTCGAACAAAAACGGAGGAATAAAATCATATACTGAAATAATATGTTCAATGCTCATTTTATCGTTTCCATGTGATTTGTTCTTGCTTTGAAAAAATGCAACAATCATAATTATAGTTAATCAATAATGATAATTATTTGATTTATATATTATCATGATATATGCATATATAGGTAAAAAAAGTTAAATATGCATATCAGGGATGGCCGCATTCAGCAGACACAGCCTCCCCACACAGCCAAACGGTAGAGAGGAAAAAAGATGCTGTTAATTAACTAAATTAAAGATAACTTATCTGCAATGTCTCAGGCAAAGTAAACTTTTAACAACTTTTTATTTTTCTAACAAAAACACAACTTTTAATTTACTTATATGAACATTTAATTAACAATAAACTTTCTTCAAATCATACTGCAGCTGTTAAAAAAATGTTAAGGCGCGAAGTTAGAAACAAAGTTTCAGGCCTTCAACTTCCGGAGCAAGTACCTAACTTTAATGACAACGAAGATCGATGGAAATATCATTTGAAAATGGAACCAACTTTTATATCTCCTGCATGCCAAATTCATCATACACACAATGATCACTGGATTTGCACTATTTTTATTAATTATGAAATTTACCTTTTAGACAGCTTAGGGAATGACAGAGAAAAAATTCAAATTATTAAAAAAGTACTTTTTATGGTTCGATTTCCAAAATTTATATATTTTTTTGAATGCTCAGATGATGTATAATTAGATGCATTTTTTAAAATAAATATCTATAAAAACAAAAAAGAAGTGGGGTACCGCCATGTTTTTCGATCCAACAAAAAATCCCAAAACACCTCAAATATTTATGAACAAAAATCATCAATTACTATGCAATAATTGAGTACCCTATAATTGTCCAATTTTTGATATCTTTACCTTTTTAGAAAACTAAATCCAAGATCTATCAAACTTAATCATAATTTGATCACACTTATATTCATAATCAATCATCAAAATGATTGTCAAAATTACTAGTTAATTATTACCTTACTAAAAAAATTTTCTTTTTTTTTTGTTTACTTCTTTGATAAATAAGTTGCTAAATTTCAATAAAAGCTGTTTGTTCTAAGATCAATCAAACTAATTCACAATTTGATCACACTAAAATCATTCATAAAAAACATTGTCGCTATTACCATTTGAGTTAATTATTACCTTACCATAGTGAATGAAAACTATTATATTAATTTAACATAACCACTTAAATTTATCATTAATAAAAGCTTTTTCTCTATTTTCTAGCTTCAAATATTATTAATTTAAACAAAAATCATTTTGTATTTATTTTATGTTGTCTGCGTTTTATAGCTTCCTTCATTGTCTATATTGTCTGCGTTTTTCACACCCCTTCTTTGTTTATATTGTCTGCAACCTTCTATATTCTATATTGTCTGCGTTTTATACCGACCCCTATCCATAAAATGACAAAATTTACCCTATAAAATCTTCCGGAGCAAAGTTCTTAATATTGCATAACACAGATCTAAGCAGCAAAGTTCATCAGGTCATTGTCCAGCAACTGTACCAATAATACTGCAAACATCATACCTAATTATAGCTGAAGACAGGTAGAAATATTGGATTTTGACACTTGAAATTTTCACCTTGCTACTAAAATTTTTGTTTCAAATTTTATCCCTGAACAACCAGTGAATGAATTGTTCAGGAAAGATTGAATTTTAAGTTGGTATAAAGGTTGTGTCAAAATCTGGTTAATAACTAGAGCTGTCATTGATATGGATTGAAGCGTATCGACGATATCGATATATCGTGAAAAAAATATCACCGATACTTCGATATATATCGATACATAGAATGCATTACTATTAATACCATTTTTACAATTTCTGTTGTCATTAGTTGTAAATTTGTCATGTATTATATACATTCTGCAGTAAATTGGTATGTAGTTTGTAAGAATGATTTGTATCTATTAATCTATTATAAATAAGGATGCATCACAAGTTATTGTTTGTTTTATTATCTTCTTCAAACGGGTGAGTTTTTTGGTAAAACAAATGAAAAAACTAAAGCAACGCCTGACCTGCCATGACTTACAATAAGATGCTTCATATGACTAGTAAAAAGGTAAAAACTTGCATTGAAACAAATGCAACAGTGCAACATAAAAATGAATGAAAAATAAAAATAAACCTTGGTAAATGTACATTTTCATTTTGTACATTACCTTATCTGACTAGAATGTGTAATGATCACCAGAATTAGCCAGAAATAAAATAAATGGTCAACTGCAGTTTCGGCGTCCGCCATTTGTTTATAATCGTAATGGCATAGTCTAAAACATTCACTTTCCAGTCCACGGAAATCGGCATTTGCCATTCCTGTTCACTCTAAATAAAAAAAATATGGCATGAAAACTTTCTTTACAGTCCATTTGGAAGTATTTTATTAATAATTAATACATTAATTTTGCTTTTAATTTGAACGGCTTGTGACTCTGCATATAGTCTCTGCAGCGATGTACCTCCTGTAGACTACGGCTATTTAGTCGCTATTTCGTCAATGGCTTAGACTTATCCGTTTATATTTTGACAGCGCACCTGTTTCCGCTCACGATAGACGTTTCGTCTGGCAAATTTTTATGGCGTGTGGAACGTTGCAAAATTCAAAAAATATTTTTATGTGATATAATTTTATATTTATATTTAAACATTTTTCATTTACGTTGTAAAAAATAATATTTATATGGTAAAAATCAGCATTTATATTGTATAGAAGTATTTATGTTGTAAAAATAAATATTCATGTGGTAAAATTCCGCATTTGCATTGTATAAAAATATTTAAATTCAATAATTGTATTTACATTCAAAACGTATTTATTTATATGGTAAAATATTTTTGTTGTAAAAATTACACGTTTATATTCTATACAAAGCTAACAAAAATATTTGTTCAATAATTGCATCATGGGTAATGATTGTAACGAACGATTTCATTGGACCACGATATTCTACGCGGAAAACATTGTGGCCTCCACAAGGTGTGTACAACCACAGGTGCTTGGAAGACGGACCCCGTTTTCTCCAAACTAGCCGCCCCCCCCCCCCCAAAAAAAAGAAAAGGGTCTACATAGGGTCTATACTACATAAATTATTTTTTGTTTTGTTTTGATAGATTGGGATCGATATCAGTCTATCCATACCGAATTTACTATCAAATACCAAGTTCTCTGAAAATTCGTGTCCCGACTATATACGATTCGAGAAGGTAAATAACCCCGATCCTATTTTGTCAAGCCAAAATGTAAACACAGTTTTTAAAAATCAGCATCGAAACAAATATTGCACTATTTTTATTATTTTTTTTTTTGGGGGGGGGGGCGGCCAGTTTGGAGAAAACGGGGTCCGTCTTCCAAGCACCTGAGGATGTACACATCTTGTGGAGGCAGCCATGTTTTCCGCGTAGAATATCGTGGTCCAATGAAATCGTGCGTTACAAGTGTTATTAATTTAGTATCCCATGATGCCATTATTGAACATAAATTTTATTCACTTTATCGAATACAAATGCGGGTTTTATACCACATAAAATTTATTTTTACCATATAAATAAATGCGTTTCAAATATAAATAAAAAATATAGAACATAAATACTTTTATACAAAATAAATGCTGATTTTTACCATATAAATATTATTTTTTGCAACATAAATGAAAAATGTTTAAATATAAATAGAAAATTATATCACATAAAAATATTTTTTGAATTTTGCAACGTTCCACACGCCATAAATTTTGACACTTATTTTTTACCTATGCAGGCTGCGTTATCGATATTTCAAAATGCGAATCGATAATTCATCGGGAAAAAAATATCGTCGATACGCCGATATTGTAGGAATCGATGACAGCTCTATTAATAACTGTAGAAAATCAAAGGTTAAAAACAGAATTTAAAAGAAAAAAAATTAAAATCCCCAGGGCGGGGCCCCTGGTCAATTTAACAACATTATTTCAATAATCTGTGTAGAAATCATCAACATCATTAGTCATACCAAATTTCATGACAATCGGACAAAAAATGTAACCTCTATTGCGTTAACAAAATTTACTTTAGGTTTAGGGTTAGGGTTTAGGGTTAGGGTTAGGGTTAGGGTCGTGGTCTTCATGCGTTAGTGTCCCTCCGCGGTGCGTTAGTGTCCCTCAAAAATCGAAATTTGATGCGTTAGTGTCCCTCAATGCGTTAGTGTCCCTCCGCGGTGCGTTAGTCCCTAATGAGGGACACCAACGCATCTCGTTTCGTTAGTGTCCCTCAGTAAAAAAAAATAAAACTTTTTTATTTACATATTATTAAATTATATTTAATATTATTTTTTCGTTTTACCACAAGTTAAGCTGTTTCGCCTGATTTAAATTTTTCTATCTTGATTAGAAAAAAAGCTCCACTGGGTATGCTATGTTATTGGTTTACCACAGTTCATTTTTTTCCTATTAAGTTTTTATTATTTTTATTAAAAATGCTTATTATCTGGAGACGTTTATACCCAAATTTGGCAAAAACATTATAAAAGATCAGTTTATTGAAAAGTTATAAACTTCGAATTTTTACTTAAATTTCGACCTGTTCGGGGACACTGACGCATGAGTTATGGTCGCCCCTTAATTTTGGTAATTTGTCTATTTATGGTTATTTCGCCATGTTTTCCCATAGGGTTTGTTATAAATATTAATGATATCGATGTATCAATATAATAATTGAATGTGGTTCAAATATTCCTAACTATTTTGGAAAAAAATCGGAATTCTCATTTTCCTATGTAATTATAACTGGTTAAAAAAAACTCTTATTTCAACATAATACCATGTACTTATTTCCATATATATTTCTTCTTTTTCTTTTTTTTTTTCGCATAACTATAGAATAATTTGTCTTGAAATACATCCAAAAAACGAAATGTAAATATCATTTCAAATAATGTTACAACAAGTGGAACAAGAAGGTAGTATCAGTGTCAGAAAAAGTGTTCATTTGGACAAGTATGCATCACACAGAAAACCCCATGATGACACCCAGATACCCAGAACCCCTGAAATATCTATCTAGTTGTCTTCTACAATACAAATCCTTTAAAACAAAGCCTATTTGAGCAAGATATGACAATAAATAATGCTTTTAGGGGTCAAATTGCTGTTCAAATTAAGTCAAAAAATTGAAAAATGTTCATTTCGACAAGTATGCATCACACAGAAAAGCCCATGATCACACCCAGATACCCAAAACCCCTAAATTATCTATCTAGTTGTCTTCTACTATACATATCCTTTAAAACAAAGCCTATTTGAGCAAGATATGACTATAAATAATAATTTAACAGATGAAAAAGTTTGTCAAAAGAAGCCGAGAAATTGCAAAATGCAGATTTTGAGCTACCCTTATCACACAGAAATGGCTAGACTTAAACCCAGAGCCCAGGAATCACTAAGTTTGATATCTAGTTTTCTTCTACTATAAAACCCCTTTAAAAAGATACCATTTTGAGCAAGATAGCACAATAAATAATGATTTTCAATGTGAAAATGTTAATCGAAACAACCCGATAAATGAAAAAGTGCAGATTTTTAGCTACCCCTATCACACAGAAATGGCTAGACTTAAACCAAGAGCCCAGGAATGACTAAGTTTGATATTTAGTTGTCTTCTACTATAAATTCCCTTTAAAAAGATACCATTTTGAGCAAGATAGCACAATAAATAATGATTTACTGTGTGAAAATGCTAATCGAAACAAGCCGATAAATGAAAAAGTGCATATTTTGAGCTACCCCTATCACACAGAAATGGCTAGACTTAAACCCAGAGCCCAGGAATCACTAAGTTTGATATTTAGTTGACTTTTACTATAAATTCCCTTTAAAAAGATACCGTGTTGAGCAAGATAGCATGATAAATAATGATTTTCTATGTGAAAATGTTAATCGAAACAACCTGATAAATGAAAAAGTGCAGATTTTGAGCTACCCCTATCACACAGAAATGGCTAGACTTAAACCAAGAGCCCAGGAATCACTAAGTTTGATATTTAGTTGTCTTCTACTATAAAACCCCTTTAAAAAGATACCATTTTGAGCAAGATAGCACAATAAATAATGATTTTCAATGTGAAAATGTTAATCCAAACAACCCGATAAATGAAAAAGTGCAGATTTTGAGCTACCCTTATCACACAGAAATGGCTAGACTTAAACCAAGAGCCCAGGAATGACTAAGTTTGATATTTACTTGTCTTCTACTATAAATTCCCTTTAAAAAGATACCATTTTGAGCAAGATAGCACAATAAATAATGATTTACTGTGTGAAAATGCTAATCGAAACAAGCCGATAAATGAAAAAGTGCAGATTTTGAGCTACCCCTATCACACAGAAATTGCTAGACTTAAACCCAGAGCCCAGGAATCACTAAGTTCGATATGTAGTTGACTTTTACTATTAATTCCCTTTAAAAAGATACCAATTCGAGCAAGATAGCATGATAAATAATGATTTTCTATGTGAAAATATTAATCTAAACAACCCGATAAATGAAAAAGTGCAGATTTTGAGCTACCCCTATCACACAGAAATGGCTAGACTTAAACCAAGAGCCCAGGAATGACTAAGTTTGATATTTAGTTGTCTTCTACTATAAATTCCCTTTAAAAAGATACCATTTTGAGCAAGATAGCACAATAAATAATGATTTACTGTATGAAAATGCTAATCGAAACAAGCCGATAAATGAAAAAGTGCAGATTTTGAGCTACCCTTATCACACAGAAATGGCTAGACTTAAACCCAGAGCCCAGGAATGACTAAGTTTGATATCTAGTTTTCCTCTACTATAAATTCCCTTTAAAAAGATACCATTTTGAGCAAGATAGCACAATAAATAATGATTTTCTATGTGAAAATGTTAATCGAAACAAGCCGATAAATGAAAAAGTGCATATTTTGAGCTACCCCTATCACACAGGAACGGCTAGACTTAAAACCAGAGCCCAGGAATCACTAAGTTTGATATCTAGTTATCTTCTACTATAAATATCCTTCAAATATATGTATGTTTGAGCAAGATAGCACAATAAATAATGATTTTATGTGTTAAAAAGTAGGTGTCGCCCAAAGGTTGCTTTACATATATTCATAGTACCCCTATCACACAGAAATGGCTAGACTTAAACTCAGAGCCCAGGAATGAGTAAGTTTGATATCTAGTTGTCTTCTACTATAAATTCCCTTTAAAAAGATACCATTTTGAGCAAGATAGCATGATAAATAATGATTTTCTATGTGAAAATATTAATCGAAACAAACCAATAAATGAAAAAGTGCAGATTTTGAGCTACCCCTATCACACAGAAATGGCTAGACTTAAACCAAGAGCCCAGGAATGACTTTAAGTTTGATATTTAGTTGTCTTCTACTATAAATTCCCTTTTAAAAGATACCATTTTGAGCAAGATAGCACAATAAATAATGATTTTCTGTGTGAAAATGCTAATCAAAACAAGCCGATAAATGAAAAAGTGCAGATTTTGAGCTACCCCTATCACACAGAAATTGCTAGACTTAAACCCAGAGCCCAGGAATCACTAAGTTTGATATCTAGTTGTCTTCTACTATAAATTCCCTTTAAAAAGATACCATTTTGAGCAAGATAGCATGATAAATAATGATTTTCTATGTGAAAATGCTAATCGAAACAAGCCGATAAATGAAAAAGTGCAGATTTGAGCTACCCCTATCACACAGAAATGGCTAGACTTAAACCCAGAGCCCAGGAATCACAAAGTTTTATATCTAGTTGTCTTCTGCTATAAATATCCTTCAAATATATGTATGTTTTAGCAAGATATGACAATAAATAATGATTATACAGTTGAAACAGTTTGTAGAAAGAAGCCGAGAAATCGCTAAGTGCAGATTTTGAGCTACCCCTATCACACAGAAATGGCCGGACCCATTTCCAGACTGTCTGAACCCCTAATTTATCTATCTAGATTTCTTGTACAATAAAAATCCTTTAATTCTATGTATGTTTGAGCAAGATATGACAACAAATAATGATTTTTCTGTGTGAAAATGTTAATCGAATCAAGCCGATAAATGAAACAGTGCTGATTTTGACCAGGATACATCATATACAAATGGCCAGCCTTAAACCCAGAGCCCCAGAATGACTAAGTTTGGTATCTAGTTGTCTTCTACTAAGAATATCCTTCAAATATATGTATGTTTGAGCAAGATATGACAATAAATAATGATTTTACAGTTGAAACAGTTTGATGAAAGAAGCCGAGAAATCACCAAGGTCAGATTTTGAGCTACCCCTATCACACAGAAATGGCCAGACCCATTTCCAGACTCTCAGGACCCCTAATTTATCTATCTAGATTTCTTGTACAATGAACATCCTTTAATTCTATGTATTTTTGAGCAAGATATGACAATAATTAATGATTTTCTGTGTGAAAATGTTAATCAAAACAAGCCGATAAATGAAAAAGTGCTGATTTTGACCAGGATACATCATATAAAAATGGCTAGACCCATTTCCAGACCCCAAGAACCCCTATCTATCTAGATGTCTTGCACAATAAATATACTTTAATTTTATGTATCATTAAGCATGATATGACCATTTATTATGACTTTATGGATGAAAATGTTGGTAAAAACAAAACGACAAATAGAAAATAGTTCATTTAGACCAATTCATAACATACAAAATTGACCATACTCAAAGACATCCACTCAAAACCCCTTATATATCTATCTAGATGTCTTATACAATAAATATGCTTTAATTCAATATATATCTGAGCAAGATATGACCTCAAATAATGATTTTATGTGTGAAAATCTGTATCAAAACAAAAAAGGCGGGAAAGTTGATTCCATCATACAGAAATGCCCTTACTTACATCCAGACAAACAGTACCCCTTAATTATCTATGTATAATTCTTCTACTATGAATATCCTATAATTCAAATAATATGTAGTCCTGACCAGTTTTATTTGTTAACCCTTGAAAATTCATTTACAGTAATCAAAGTATATAATTACATGTATGTATGAATATTTTATATACAATTGTGACTAGGTGTAGTTTTTATATGTTTTAGTAAAAGTCTTAGTCTTAGTAGTTTCATAGTTAGGTACAGGTAATAACATTCAAGTCCCTGTGTATTTTATTAGGTGATCAGTGTTTACATTTTAGTGAGCTGTTCCTAGAAAGTAGTTATTTTTAGTTCAGTGTGTAGCATGACACTTAACCTTAATTCCGATTGGTTTATTTATGTCATGTGTCAGAGTTCATGACCCTGGCGGGAAGAAAAGATCTAGTGAGATAGTTTTGGTACAGTTGGAAGGTGCTGCGTTTTGAGAGCCTTGAGATTTTGTTGCATTTATTTGTGGTTCTTGGAATAGGATATTCTTTGTTCCGGTAAATACCTTTAACTGTCTTTTCGGGATAAGTGCACGTTTCTATCTTTCGGTTGTAATTTTATGTTTGTAATTGGTATTCGCGACTTGAGTGCGCTGTAATTCTGTCAGATGGTTTATTCTGCCAAAATACTCTTTTCGCTTAACAAACTGCATGTTTATAATGGTGATTGGTTCTTACAGTTTTGCTGACACCAGATTGCACTGGATGAGAGTTGGTTGAGCCAAGTGAAGATGTTTATCTCATTGATAAAGGTAGGTTGAATGTGTGATTGTCATTATGTATTTTTTAAGGTAAAGCTCAGCAAGTTTCTGTTTATTATATAATAGGAAGCTCAGCACTGAAACCTATATTTATACTAAGACAAAGACATATACATGTTCTATCGCTTTATTATTCCATTGTTGTATATTGTATCTTTTCTTAGAATATGTAATAATTACAAGTTCTATTGTTTAGGTACAATAATGATATGTGTAACTGTATTCTTATCATTCTTAATGTATTTACTTTCAGATCGTGTTGTTTACTTGGATTGTTCCATATTGACGATATTGGAAATACATGACTATCGTGTTGTTTACTTGAATGAACTCATATGTGCAATATGTGCAACAGTAAAGATGAAACTTTATTATCGTGTTCAGTATTGTTCATCCCGGACTTGACAAAGACCCTCACCCGAACCTAGAACTATATATATATTAATTATTGGTTCATAGTAGGTTACAAAATGGCGCCCAACGTGTTTTGATGGACAATATTTAGACTTAAATATTTGTGTGTGTATTAGTACAAAAACTTTTAAATTTGTGTATATTTGCACAAACTGCTGGTGGATATAGTGTTTCATTGATACTTAGTCACCTTATTTGGAAACATTGGAATACTTCCTGTGTGAAAAATACCATAAATTGTTATTTGGAGGACTTGTTATAGTAGATATATCTTCAATTCGTCGCTAGATCATATATCGTCAATTTATCGCTGGAGTATTAATCTTTATTCGTCGTTAGAGAGGATCTATGGGCCCGGGTACCACTCATTAAACATCATTGCGCAATCTTCTAGAACCATCACGGCATCATCGGATCACCAGATTGAGGAACTTTTCATTTGTGAAAACATTCACTCAGTAGTGTTGGACATTATTTGATGAACAGTAAAAGACATTTACAGTGATATCATTTAATTCAAGTTACAAGCTTGCAGAATTCAGTGCTGGGTCTACAGTTGGTGAGTTGAATAGATTAAGCTGAGCTAATTTGTTTTTTAATCAGTCTTGAGTCACATTTTTGTTAAACAGTGTTACTTGTAAAGATTTTTTTTATGTAAAAAAGGTTGTTTCTTTAAAGCTTCAATTTCAGATTTTTTTGTCTGAAAAAAGTTTATTGACCAGATTGAAAGATAGGCAAAAGCTTTATTTAGTATGACCGGATAATCTAAAACCAATTTTAGATTAATGAAATAAAGTGACTCAAGATAATTTTTTGCGGAGTGATTATTGTAGTGTGCAAGGTTCACTGCATAGTTCTAACACTGCATGCAACAGCATTTCTATCATTAATATCTTATCTGTCTATCCTATAAAAAATCTTTTGTTAATTCTTTTAACACTTGGCAGTGTATATAAGCTATTTGACAGAAAATTTTCAATATAAAATTATGTAAAAAAAAAAGTCTAGCCCCTGTGGAAATTGTGCACTCATTCCAGTTTGACCTTGATTTCAGACAGGTTGACAGGTTGTTTTCATTTCATTCAGTTATTGATCAGGTGGTTTGATTCTTGAATATCATTGGTCCTTTACCTGACTTGCCCTTAGAGATTACACATCTGACTGCATTTTCTGAAAATTGATCTGACAGCTGTTTAGTGTAGTAATTTTGACCTAGATTGTAGATTGACCTAGTTATTAGCTGTAGGTTGTCAACATAATAGGGTCTACATATAACACAGTAGTTGACATTTATTATTTCAGATATTGGTATATTAATGCAATACTTTTCTTTCAGCATTGCCAATACAGATTGAAATAATAATATATTTATTTGTGCAAAATAGTATTTAATAATTGTTTAGCAATTGTGTTCATATTGAGTACAAATCTTCCATTGAAGGTAAATTTACTTTTGATGGCTAGAATTTTGTATAAGCTTTGAAGAAGCTTAATACAATATTGTGTGTATACAATTCTGAATTGTGAATTTGATTTCATTATTTCAGAAAGTGTAATAGAATATTATTCTGAAATTGATCAATAAGACATCTGACATTGATTTCAGAATTATAAAAAAGTGTTTGTAAAATTTGTATTATAAGGTCGCACGTCGATTGTCATCAATACAAAATACGAATTTTGTATTCATCGCGGAAAACAATTTTTTTATTTTGTTGGGGATGAATTGCTTTTGAAATTGAAAGTAAAAGTGAAAGTAGATGTTGTACTGAAAGTGAACTTAACTTTAAGGTTACCCTCAAATAACTTAAGGTGATACTTAATAATTAAAATTAAGTTAAGGTGATACTTGATTATTTAAAATAAATTAAAGTGACATATAAATTAAGTTGATACTTAATCAATTAAGGTACTTAATCAGTATTAATTAACTTAAGGTGATTAAAATTCCACTTAAGGTAATTTAAATTTAAATTAAATTGATTCAAATTTAATTTAAGGTGGATCATTAATTTAAATTTTATTTCAATAAATAACCTAAGTGATTAAACATTAAGTTAAGATGGTGCACCTCTGAACCAGTCTATTAAATTATAACTTAAGTCATTTGAAATAAAATAAATGAATAATTAACTTAATTAATTTAACTTAGATTTCCTTATTCAATTTAGATAAATTAATTTTGAATTAATATGCTTAATACATACATAGTGTCAATGTGTTTAGGAAACAAGGATTGAATACTTGTGATAGATAAGGAGTTATATGATATTGAGTTGAACTATATAGTTCTAAAAAAACTCTTTCTTGTGAATGTGAAATTGAAATGAAGTGCATTTGATAGCAATTGGATACTGACATCACTGATGAAAGTGATATGGTGAACTTTATGTGAATTTGTGAAAGTGAAAGTTGTTCAAATGCATATAGTAACCCAGTGGATTTAATTGAATATTGAATCAAATTAAGCCTCAGTGATCTGACTTCAGTGTTTGAAAAAAAGTGGTTATGAAGTTAACTAAACTTCGGAAGTGATAGTGCTGTGATACAATTACGATATTGACCTTTGATTAAACTCAGTGCTAAGTGAAACATTAATGCGATAGTGACGTTATACGGACTTAAGTGCATATATTGTGAATAGTGGAGAGTGATAGTGATATTTATACAAATTAGTGTGCATAATTAGTGTGCAATTTGTATTAAAGTGAAAATGTCAGAAGGTGGAGAGGAGTTTACAATTTCCGAGGAGGAAAGGAAATTAATTGAAGTAACAAGGAGACTAAAGGTAGTACCCAAAGTAGAAACCCCAGAAGAATTTGAAGAATATATGAAAGAGTATGTAGGCAAACATGATAAAAGTCCACCATTACGACGAGCAACATTAAGCACAACTGAAACAGAGTCTAAAGTAACACATGTGAAAATTTCAAACTTTAGTGGAGAATCTGGAAAAGGGGAAACAAATTTTAAGACCTGGGAGTATGAAATTAAATGTTTGATAGGGAAATATAGTGATGAAACTATCCTAAGAGCAATACGCAGATCTGTAAAGGGAGAAGCAGGAAAAATTTTGTGTAGGCTTGGGATAGATGTGGGAATCGGAGACATTCTGCAGAAATTCCGCAGCACATATGGTGACATAGAAACCACGGAATCATTATTAAAAAAATTATACGCTTGTCAACAAGAAAAGGGGGAATCTGTTATTGCATATGCAGCACGCATTGAGGATTTGTATTCTCAAGGAGTAGAAATTGGAGCTGTGAGTGGACGCAGTGATGAAAAATTAAAAGGAGTATTTTATCAAGGATTACGACCCAAGTTAAAACAGAGTACCAACTACAAGTTTGACACCATAAAGGATTATGATAGATTCAAAATAGAAGTTAGAAAAGCTGAGAATGAATTAGAACTGGAAAAGACAAGAGAGAAGGATACAAAGTGCAAAGCAGCACAGAAAGTAGAGGAAAAATCTGAATTATCAGAAGTCAAGGAATTATTATTGAAAATGAATGCAAGAATAGAGACTTTGGAAAAACAGAAGGAGGAATCCCAACATGGACAACAACAAAGAGGTAGTTATAGAGGAGGACGTGGCAGAGGTAGAGGTCATCATAGAGGTAGGGGTCAGTCAAGAGGAACCGGTCGAGGAAATTATACACCAGATAGACCCACAGCAGCTTCAACCTTTCAACCAAGTGATTATGACAAAAAGTCACAACAGAAATATGACCACTCAACAAGAACCTGCTACAGTTGTGGAAAACAAGGCCACATAGCTAAACACTGCCAGGAAAACTGGTAAGTGCCAGTGCAATAGGACCAAACATTGGCACACAACGGAACATTGGTCCACAACTTGTAGGATCCTCAACTGAAGCCAACATTTCTATCAACAAAATTCCAACAACAGCTCTTCTAGATAGTGGAAGTTGTGTAAGCACAGTTAGCAAACAATTTTATGATGAACACTTGACAGATTTGGAGATTAGACCTCTTACAGAAATTCTTAAAGTAGAATGTGCCGATGGTAGCTCACTCCCATATATTGGTTTTATTGAATCAACACTTTTGACTGATGGAATCCCTAAGTCTAAAGAACAAACATTTCTATTTTTGGTCACTCCTGAAACAAGATACAGTGCAAAGACACCAGTACTCTTAGGAACAAATATTCTTTCGGAACTATTACTGGATTGTAAAACAAACTTTGGAGATTTATTTCTACAAAAAGCAGGATTACATACACCATGGTATTTGACTTTTAGATGTCTTACTATCAGAGATAAGGAACTAAAGAAAAACAAAGACAGAATTGCCATCATAAGAAGTGCTGAGAATTCAACTATAGTGTTAAATCCTAACGAGATTATAAACATTAAAGCATACACTGACAAAGAGTTAGACTACCAAGAAACTTGTGCTTTAATACAGGAAACTGAGGACTCTGTACTCAATGCATTTATTGATGTGACACCATCAGTTATCAACTACCAATACAGAAGAAATGGTGAACTGACTGTTAACATCTCTAATATCACTGCAAGAACGGTTAGCATAGCACCAAAGACTATTATTGCAGAACTACAACCTGTCAAAGTGGATGACACTGTCTTTGAACAGATTGATGACACGCCAGAGATAAACATTTTGGAACAAATCCACATTGAATCCTCACTAACACCAGAAGAAGACAAGCAAATAAAAGATCTTTTAAACAAACACCTGAATATATTCTCTAAGGATGAAACAGATATAGGAAAATGTGATCTCATAAAGCATCGTATTGATTTAGAGGATGAAAGACCTTTCAAGCAACCTCATAGAAGAATTCCCCCAGCTATGGTTGATGAGGTTCGGCAACACTTAGAGCAACTTCAAGCAGCAGGTGTAATCAGAAAGTCAAAGTCACCATGGGCATCACCAATAGTCCTGGTGAGAAAAAAGAATGGCAAGCTTAGAATGTGCATAGATTATCGGATGCTGAATAAGAGGACAATAAAGGATTCTTATGCTTTGCCCAGAATCGAAGAAGTTTTTGATTGTCTCAACAACGCAAAATTATTTTCTGTCATCGATATGAAAGCAGGATATCATCAAATTGAAATTGAAGATGAACACAAACAAAGAACAGCATTTACTGTAGGAGCATTAGGGTTTTGGGAATACATCAAAATGCCATTCGGCTTATCAAATTCACCGGCCACATATCAAAGAGTAATGGAGGAATGTCTAGGAGACTATAATATGAAAATCTGTGTAATTTATTTAGATGATTTGATCATATTCTCTGAAAACTTTGAACAACACCTTGAACGTTTGGATCTTGTTTTGACCAGATTAGCCAAATTCAATCTTAAACTATCAGCAGATAAGTGTTATTTTCTGCAACGACGTGTAAAATTCTTGGGACACATTGTGAGCGAAGACGGAATTGAAACAGACCCAGATAAAATTGACAAAGTTAGAAATTGGCCAACTCCTAGTAACGCTGACGAACTACGCTCATTCCTTGCTTTTGCAGGTTATTATAGACGTTTCGTCAAAAACTTTTCAAAGATCTCGAAGCCACTCAATGACTTGTTACCACCAACCTCAGTAAAGAAAACTTCAAAACATCGCATGAAAGAATGGCAATGGACTCAAATTGAGGAGGACACATTTCAGAAACTTAAGGACATTTTAACTTCACCTCCAATATTGGCATATCCAAATTTTGAACTACCTTTTGAATTACATGTGGATGCTTGTGGAACTGGATTGGGAGCAGTACTTTATCAAATTCATGATAATAAGACAAAAAGAGTTATATCATATGCCAGTCGCAGTCTTACAAAATCAGAAAAACAGTATCCAGCTTTTAAATTAGAATTTCTTTGTTTAAAATGGGCAGTTACAGACAAGTACAGTGATTATTTGGCAGGACATCACTTTACCGTATTGACAGACAATAACCCGCTAACACATGTTCTCACTTCTGCAAAGTTAGATGCAACGGGACAGCGATGGATTTCAGCTCTGGCATCATATGATTTTGACATACTTTATAGACCAGGGTTACATAATACTGATGCAGATGCAATGTCTAGATATCCACATGAAAAGCTTAGACGAGACAATGAAGATTTCATCAAGATAGATAATGAAACAGTAAAAGCTATATGTAATGCATCACAAACAGACACCTTTATTGAAGTCTTGCCAGCAGCAGCAGCAGTCAACATTTTAGATGCCATAGAAACACCTGGACAGACAATGGCCCAAATAGAACTCAGAGAAATCAGAAAAGCACAACGTGAAGATTATGTCATTGGAAAATGGATAAGAGCCAGAATAGACAACAGACTTCCACAACAAAAACAAAGATTTAATAGAATAGATTATCAGATGAAAAAGAACTTTGATAAATTTAAGGTTGTTAGAGGTGTAATGTACAGAAGTATACTTGAGGATGGTGGAGAAACAACCCAGTTAGTATTACCGCAAATATACAGGAGGCAAGTTTTACTTGGCCTACACAATGATTGTGGACATCCAGGCAAAGAGCGCACAATGTCACTGATTCGTGAACGCTTCTATTGGCCAGGAATGTCGACAGACATCGACTCTTGGGTTCAGGGATGTCGAAGATGTGTAATGCGGAAATCTGACATGAACAGCAGAGCACCTCTAGTCAACATTGTCACCAGCTATCCATTAGAAATGGTCTGCATGGATTTCCTTTCACTTGAGCAAGCACAAGGAGGATTTGGCAACATATTAGTCATCACAGACCATTTTACAAAATATGCCATTGCAGTAGCAACAAAAAACCAAACTGCTAAAACTACGGCAGACGCCCTATACAACAACTTCATAGTAAATTTTGGACTTCCTTCTAAAATACATTCGGACATGGGCGGGAATTTCGAGTCGGATATTATTAAAGAACTATGTAACATCATGGGCATTGAAAAATCCAGAACAACGCCGTATCATCCAATGGGAAATGGAGTGACAGAGAGGTTCAACAGAACGCTTATCAGCATGCTTGGAACCCTTAAACCAGAGCAGAAAGCAGATTGGAAGCGTTACTTACCGTCACTTGTATTTTCTTACAACTGTACAAGGCATGAGTCAACGAAGTACTCACCGTACGAGTTGATGTTTGGACGCAAACCAAAGTTACCCATTGACAAGATGTTTGAGTCAGCTATTGATGAACCAGACACATCAACCGACTATGTAGAAGACCTCAAGAAACGCCTTAAAATAACACAAGAAATAGTTAGACAACATGCTGATGCAGCTAGACTCAAACAGAAAACACAGTATGACAGAAAAGCAAAGGCATCACAGATAAGCATAGGTGACAAGGTGCTAGTCAGAATACTTGCATTTAGAGGCAAACATAAGATAGCAGATAAATTTGAAGAGGAAGTCTACAGTGTCATAGGTCAACCAAATGAAAACATTCCTGTATTCAAAGTGGAAGCACCAAGTGGAAACATCAAGACCTTGCATCGCAATCATCTTCTTCCAGTCAGTTCATTCAATGATGAACTTGAGGATGTGAAAGAAGTGACTGCAGATAAACCTGTTCCAAAACCAAGGACTAGTAAAGCTGCTACAGATAAAATAATTCCAGATAGGAATAGTATGGAGAACAATACTAAAGGAAGTAAAGACAAAAGAAAAGAAAGTGACGTCACAGAGGATAGTGATTCAGAAAGTGCTGAGGATGAGTATGTTCAATGGACATATACAGATGGGGACGCCCATACTTCAGACAAAACTGATGACACTATAAGAAACATAGTAGCCAAAGTAAGAGATAATGGGACAGCTGTAAAGGATGCAAAGGTAGACACAAAAGTACAAGAGGGTAGTACAGTTAGAGAAGCAGATAGTGGTAGTCAAGTGGAAGACCACACAGGCAGAGAAGAAGAAGAAACAAGAAGAAAGGAAGTGGAAATAATGCAAGAAGAAAGAACAAACAGAGGAAGACAGTTAATTGTACAGGAAGATGGTGCTGAGGAACAAACAGGAACCGTAGTCCAGACTGAAGGGGCAGCAGGCGGAGTTAAGCCAAAGCCTAGACCTAATGTTAAACCTAGACAATCAACAAGACCTAGGAAGAAACCCAGATATCTGGAAGATTATCATGTCAGTCAGATATGTGCTAGACCAATAGACAGCAGAATTAATGCTTTGAAGAAAATTCTTGATTCAGACGTGCTAAATGATATAGACTCTGAGATTGCAAACAAAATTTTAGATACAGTTATGAATGCTTAAAATGTTTCAGTTGAAGTGATCAGGACAACTGAACAGTGAATTTCTTTTACCATATTTTATCAGTTTTAAAGAATTATTAATTGTTTTGTATAAATAATTAATATAAACTTATATTGTGAGACACAATATTTCAGTAAGGGGGAGAACAGTTGTTGCACTTGCATTTGTGTTCTAATTTTTTTTCAGAATAATGTAAAACTTTTGAACAGTTTAATTCTGTTTAAAACAATTTCAGCTACTGTTCCAGATTAATTGGTTGTTGTTGTTTTTATAGCTTTGTGAGCTATAAGGGGAGACATGTTTAAGTCTCAAGATTGGGTTTGCATTGTGCCAGCCTGTTAAGTTTATTGCTTTAAATGTAAGATTAATGCTGTATGTATCAATCTATTTCAGTGAGCAGAGCAGATATTGTAATAATATTTTTTTCTGTCTATAGGTAAAATGATGAGACATCATTTTCGACAGAGGGGGAGAGTGTGACTAGGTGTAGTTTTTATATGTTTTAGTAAAAGTCTTAGTCTTAGTAGTTTCATAGTTAGGTACAGGTAATAACATTCAAGTCCCTGTGTATTTTATTAGGTGATCAGTGTTTACATTTTAGTGAGCTGTTCCTAGAAAGTAGTTATTTTTAGTTCAGTGTGTAGCATGACACTTAACCTTAATTCCGATTGGTTTATTTGTGTCATGTGTCAGAGTTCATGACCCTGGCGGGAAGAAAAGATCTAGTGAGATAGTTTTGGTACAGTTGGAAGGTGCTGCGTTTTGAGAGCCTTGAGATTTTGTTGCATTTATTTGTGGTTCTTGGAATAGGATATTCTTTGTTCCGGTAAATACCTTTAACTGTCTTTTCGGGATAAGTGCACGTTTCTATCTTTCGGTTGTAATTTTATGTTTGTAATTGGTATTCGCGACTTGAGTGCGCTGTAATTCTGTCAAATGGTTTATTCTGCCAAAATACTCTTTTCGCATAACAAACTGCATGTTTATAATGGTGATTGGTTCTTACAGTTTTGCTGACACCAGATTGCACTGGATGAGAGTTGGTTGAGCCAAGTGAAGATGTTTATCTCATTGATAAAGGTAGGCTGAATGTGTGATTGTCATTATGTATTTTTTAAGGTAAAGCTCAGCAAGTTTCTGTTTATTATATAATAGGAAGCTCAGCACTGAAACCTATATTTATACTAAGACAAAGACATATACATGTTTTATCGCTTTATTATTCCATTGTTGTATATTGTATCTTTTCTTAGAATATGTAATAATTACAAGTTCTATTGTTTAGGTACAATAATGATATGTGTAACTGTATTCTTATCATTCTTAATGTATTTACTTTCAGATCGTGTTGTTTACTTGGATTGTTCCATATTGACGATATTGGAAATACATGACTATCGTGTTGTTTACTTGAATGAACTCATATGTGCAATATGTGCAACAGTAAAGATGAAACTTTATTATCGTGTTCAGTATTGTTCATCCCGGACTTGACAAAGACCCTCACCCGAACCTAGAACTATATATATATTAATTATTGGTTCATAGTAGGTTACATAATATCAACCATTTTCATTTTAGAGTGGTTCATTTTGTATAATTCTACATGTTTAAAGAATAGAATATTCTTAAAACACTAACTGGGGTCAAAATGCTACAAAAATAACAATAACAATAAAGTTAAGTAACCTCAGATATTGAAAAATATTTTTCAAAATCAATTTTATTATTTTTATGATAAATAATGTTGTCGTGACAAGAGTTGTTGGAAACTTTTTTCCCATTTAGTTGTTTTAAATATCCCAGTTAAGATTTTTGTCATTTTTGTTAGATTCTGGCCCCAGTAAATGTAATCAGCCTGTTTTATTCCTTAAAACCTGTAAAATAATATAAAAGCATTAGGAGAGGAGAAAACAGTTACTGGCATGTATAATATAATGATTTGTGTTTTCAAATGTTTTTTATTAAGGATTTTGTATCTTAATTTGTCAAAATCAATTTTATTATTTTTATGATAAATAACTTGTCGCGACAAGAGTCGTTTGAAATTTTTTTCCCATTTAGTTTTTTTAAATATCCCAGTTAAGATTTGTGTCATTTTTGTAAGATTCTGGCCCCAGTAAATGTAATCAGCCTGTTTTTATTCATTAAAACCTGTTAAATAATATAACTAGAAATGTGTCCATAGGACACGGATGCCCCCGCTATGCATGTTTGTCATGGTGAACATTTATAGCAAGTTAATTGAAAATCTAATAAGTAATAACAAACTCACAGCCCAGACAAGAAAATTCTGGTTTTAGTAATAGTGACCTTGACCTTGGACCTACAGGCATGGGAATTGTACACAACACAACGCCATGTCATAGTGAACATTTCTGCCAAATTATTTTAAAATCACTCTGTTAATAATGAAGTTATAGCTAGTACAAGAAATTTCTATTTTTTGTAACAGTGACCTTGACCTTGGACCTACAGGCATGGGTATTGTACACAACACATCGTCTTGATATAATAAACATTTATACCAAGTTATTTTAAAATCCTATAAGAAATAACAAAGTTACAGAGCAGACAAGATTTTTATAACAAAATTTTATTTTTAGTAACAGTGACCTTGACCTTGGACCTACAGGCATGGGTGTTGTACGCGACACACCGCCTTGTCATGGTAAACATTTGTGCCAAGTTATTTTGAAATCCATCCATTCATAAGGACAAGAAAATTCTATTTTTAGTAACAGTGACCTTGACCTTGGACCTACAGGCATGGGTACTGTACGCGACACACCGTCTCGATATGGTGAACATTCATACCAAGTTATTTTAAAATCCAATAAGAAATAAGAAAGTTACAGACTGGACACGATTTTTCCAACAAAATTCTATTTTTAGTAACAGTGACCTTGACCTTGGACCTACAGGCATGGGTGTTGTACGCGACACACCGCCTTGTCATGGTGAACATTTGTGCCAAGTTATTTTGAAATCCCTTCATTCATAAGGAAGTTACAGCCCGGACAAGAAAATTCTATTTTTAGTAACAGTGACCTTGACCTTGGACCTACAGGCATGGGTATTGTACGCGACACACCGTCTTGATATGGTGAACATTCATACCAAGTTATTTTAAAATCCAATAAGAAATAACAAAGTTACACAGCGGACACGATTTTTCCAACAAAATTCTATTTTTAGTAACAGTGACCTTGACCTCGGACCTACAGGCATGGGTGTTGTACGCGACACACCGCCTTGTCATGGTGAACATTTGTGCCAAGTGATTTTGAAATCCCTCCATTCATAAGGAAGTTACAGCCCGGTCAAGAAAATTCTATTTTTAGTAACAGTGACCTTGACCTACAGGCATGGGTATTGTACGCGACACACCATCTTGATATGGTGAACATTCATACCAAGTTATTTTAAAATCCAATAAGAAATAACAAAGTTACACAGCGGACACGATTTTTCCAACAAAATTCTATTTTTAGTAACAGTGACCTTGAGCTTGGACCTACAGGCATGGGTGTTGTACGCAACACACCGCCTTGTCATGGTGAACATTTGTGCCAAGTTATTTTGAAATCCCTCCATTCATAAGGAAGTTACAGCCTGGACAAGAAAATTATATTTTTAGTAACAGTGACCTTGACCTTGGACCTACAGGCATGGGTATTGTATGCGACACACCATCTTGATATGGTGAACATTCATACCAAGTTATTTTAAAATCCAATCAGAAATAACAAAGTTACACAGCGGACACGATTTTTCCAACAAAATTCTATTTTTAGTAACAGTGACCTTGACCTTGGACCTACAGGCATGGGTGTTGTACGCGACACACCGCCTTGTCATGGTGAACATTTGTGCCAAGTGATTTTGAAATCCCTCCATTCATAAGGAAGTTACAGCCTGGACAAGAAAATTCTATTTTTAGTAACAGTGACCTTGACCTTGGACCTACAGGCATGGGTATTGTACGCGACACACCGTCTTGATATGGTGGATATTTAAACCAAGTTATTTTAAAATCCATTAAGAAATAACAAAGTTACACAGCGGACACGATTTTTCCAACAAAATTCTATTTTTAGTAACAGTGACCTTGACCTTGGACCTACAGGCATGGGTGTTGTACGCGACACACCGCCTTGTCATGGTGAACATTTGTGCCAAGTTATTTTCAAATCCCTCTAATCATAAGGAAGTTACAGCCCGGACAAGAAAATGCTATTTTTAGTAACAGTGACCTTGACCTTGGACCTACGGGCATGGGTATTGTACGCGACACACCGTCTTGTTATGGTGAACATTCATACCAAGTTATTTTAAAATCCAATCAGAAATAACAAAGTTACAGAGCGGACACGATTTTCGAACATACACACACACTGACACACACACCCACCCACCCACCCACCCACCCACAGCCAGGGTGAACACTATATGCCCTTCCGCCATTATATGGCGGGGGCATAAAAACATGAAGAGAGGAGAAAACAGTTACTGGCATGTATTATATAATGTTTACATATAAACATACTTGGATGATTCTTCGGGAATATCTTGGAATGCATGTTGCCCAAAAATGTATTTAGTAGAAATCCTGTTACCATTTTATATAATAAATAATATGTTACAACAAGACTGTTTGACATGTTTTCAACCGGTTTATCAAATAATGGAATTTTCTGTTTAATATGATGATCCAGGGACAAGAATTATATGGGAAGGAGTCATTAAAAAATCAAATTGCTTCATTTATTTAACATCCTTTTTTTTGAAATTGTCAAGACACATTTTCAACCGGTGTGGTGGGTTATTATGGTTCCCAATGGCACACACTGTGACACAGCTCTTGACACTTCAATTTGTTTGTTGATCCAGAGATTATCACTGGCTTCACTGCATAGCTTTATAAGATGCCTTGATTGTATATACAAGGCACCAAATAATTCATTAACACTGTGCCAGGACATTTCCTATCTGTCAAATCGTTTCAGTTCATCCGCTACTGTAGTCCAGTTCTATTTCAGCTTAAGATCTAAGACAACAGCGTCATTGTTGAGAGAGGAAGGCAATCTTAACAACGATGCTAAATAAACAATTTTCAGAATGTATGTTCCACTTAAATATCCAAGATTTTATTTTAACATTTTCACTTCCGTTTTTCATTTGTTGTTTTTCTTGACGGGAGTGGTCTAAAATACAAACCTTAATAATGTAGACTGTTACACACTGTGTATATACATACCGATACTATCAATAGATATATTTCGCGTAAGAGATTTCTAAAAAATGAAAATGCTATCAAAATATTCGACGAATGATTAAATTTGCATATGGGAGAAACTGATGCACGTTACACGATGCACGTTAGACGATAAAACGCACGATGCACGATAGACGATAGACGGACGCACGATACACGATAAACGGACGCACGATAGACGTTAGACGGACGCACGATACACGCAAATTTTGTAACTTTAAACGTTCACAGTACTATAGACCTGTAAAGGATTGTTACATAGGGATAACCAGACTGCATGTTTATGTTCGCTTGATTGAAATTATTTCATCTATTTTGGCCCAATAGCTGAACTATTTTTCATCTTAAATCATGACTAACTCCATCATTCACATTTAAGTAACTTGGCTCATTTAAGTAACTTGGCTCAAATATGTACCATATTGTCACAATATTTTGCACACAGCATCTGTAGCTTCAATATCACTGTTGCAAATAAATTAAAATTCCTACGGCATTGTCATTCCTTCAGATATTTTCAAATGACTTTGCACAAACATGCCCCAAAATCTAGATGATGTACTACATATTGAAGTCTCGATGTGATGTATATAAAAACAGTACTTTTTAGGTCTAGATTATAACTTTATGCATATACATACTTATATCTTTTTGGAATAGCATGGCATAATTTTGTGCAATTGTAAGTTACAAATTCAAGTGTAATCAAGGTAACATTCTAAAATAATAAAATTTATTTTTCAGTCAATAATATATTAATTATCATGCACAATGTGACATAATTATTAGAAATTACATGTGTGAATGAAGAATTTATCAATATTCAATATTGCCTTAATTGAGGTTATGAAAAAAATTGGGTGGTAAAATTTAAGCAAGAAGCCTTTGTGTTTTATATTGTCATTAAAAACACAACAAATGTTTAGTCAAGGTAAAATTGCCAGTTGTGCAGCTGAATTCAGAGAAAGTTGATGCAGACTTAAATTCTTTCCATAAATCATATATCATGCATGAGTAGGCTAACACTGTAAGACACAATTTGTTTTTTTAATATTTTGGCCAAATACATGGCATTATAATTTAATCTTTATCCGAGATTATTAAAGCTAGAGCTCGATAAGAGGCAGTGCCTTAGTTCATCATATTATACCTTATTATGCTGTACTTTAAAGACAATGGTAAACATCAAAATAAATCGATTATGAGAAAATGACATCAATTATCAAATCAAATGGCTTTTATAGACGATTAAGCGATTTTCATGGATAATCGTTACATCACTAATTCATCTCCAATTCATGTCTCTTTACCTTCTTTTTCTTTAATATCAAACTTTCTTTTCTTGTTTTTTTCCGTTTTTTGCAGCAAAACATCTAATGTTTGTTTGAACTTTCCAAAACCAAAGAAAGTAGAAAGGTACTTATTTTTAAAATTTAAAGTTTAAATCTTAATTTTTGATTATTTGAAATCAAAGACAATATAATTAAAAAAAATAAAACCAAGTTACAAATACTTGAAAATTTGGAAACAATTTGACTACTTTCAGGGCTTTTCATCCTTATATAACAGAGGCCTTATACAGGCCTCTTATCAATCTAAAAATAAATTATTTTTTCCCAACTGTGGCAGAGACTTTTCCGTTAAGATGTTAAAAAATAGATCAAAATCTTCTGAGGGGAGTATAAAAATGGAAATCTGAAAAATGTAGTGCTTTAAAAAGTTAAATTTAAATTGAAAATACTTCTTACTATTCAAATTTATAAACTAGTACCCATCTTTCAATGAATTTTGATTTCCCAAAATAAACAATTATTGCGGATTAATTTCCCAATTTGAAAGACCAGGGCTTCTTCCCAATTTTCTGATGAAAAGCCCTGAGTTTCCTCAAAAAGCATCATTAGGGTAGAGGCATAAGTGACATACACTGTTTAACACAATTTAAACAAATGACATTGTTTCTTAATGTTGAAAACACATAGTAAAAGCAAACTCGTTAAATTCACGTTTCGATTAAAGCTTACCTAAAAGTGAACATAGATTGAGATGGCTCAGGTTATGCAACAATGACAGTCATTTCAGGTGACACTGCCAGCAAAGGAACATGTCAACTTAACAACTTCTGAGCATCTTCTGTAAAAAATACTTTACAAAACACAATTTAAAGCATTACAAAATTGTGACTAAGAAAAAAATACTTCTTCAATTTCATACAAACTTGGAATACTTAAGCTTTTTTTATGAAAACTAAGAAAAACTAGGAACAGAATAAAATAGGAACTTTTATAGCCTCCTTTAGGACAAGGTCTTTTTAGTTTCATTAATTTGTACAATTACTATGGTCACCATTTCAATTTATAAAATATGACATTACATACATGGAAATACTAACTATATCATGTATATGTTATATTATAATTTGGATCGTTTAATGTTACAAGAAAACATGAACAATCAAACAAAGCCGCTAATAATAGTCCTGCAACTGCCTGAAATCTGGGAATTCAAAGTCTTTTCCCTAAAAAATTAAAATCAAATCACTTTTATTTTTTGACCTTCTAGATCTAGATCTATGTCACACTTTTGCTTCGTTTTTTTTTTGGAAACTACCCAATGCACCGCGTCTAGAGGTAACCCTTGCCATTGAAATATAATTATAAAATGGTGATATCATAATGTGGATGTAAAAATTGAAAGGTTAAACTAGTCATGAGGTCGCTTTATTCACCATTAGACATGACAGAATTAAGACGCAAGTTTTACAGAAATATAAAAAATGAACCAGCAAATGTGTCCTTCATTTTGTATAATCGATATCCGTTTGGTTAGACAAAAAAATTTAAAGTTTATTTAGTAAATGATTTAGCAATAATTTACCCGTTTTTCCCAAACTAAAACGTTTTCTGTCCTGTCGAAAATTGCTGGAATCTATTTTCCAATAACAAGGTACAACAATTCAATATGTCGGCGCCATGTTCGTTTGGTCTGGAACACGTGACGTATTTTATGACGTCATTGTAATTTAGCGGGTTTTTATTTCCGCTAACAAGTGCGGTCAAAGTCGCAATGCCAGAGGTAAACCGATTCTCTATAGAGATGTTGACTCTTACTCCGTCGTTATCAGTAAACAAGTAAAAATTGCTGAAATTCATGAAAAAGAGTACACGGTATAGAATGAATGGGTTTGTTTCTGTAATCATGTCATTTAATGTGCAGTCTGGTCTAGTTGCTGTCAAACTGACACCGATAGAAAATTTGATCATGAGTTTAATGGAAAATTGTGTGTGTCCGGGGGGGGGGGGGGGCAAAGTGCATGGTGAGGTTAGTATTTGCATGAATTTCGAATTATTTCAATCGATTACATAACTTTATATGATTGAACAGTCTTGCGATGTCATTTCTCTTATACTAATATATCTGGAATCGGCCGTCAGATGAAACGGAAAACAGGGCTATGATTATGACACATCACTGATTTTTACAAAAAACTACAATGAGATTTACATTCATATTAGAATTTGAGGTCATACTGATTGTTGCTGACTTGACCCCTTTTTCTTTTTGCAGGTCCTGGAATGAATCGTTAAATCAACCAAATGCCTAACAGTGTAGCCATTACTTTGGAAATTGTCTATCGATTTAAAAAAGAAAACATAAAAAATGTTTAGATGTGGCACAGTAAGTGTTGGACTTTGTCCTTTTTTTTAATTCAAAGGGAGGCAGTTAACAAAAACGGATATTTAAGTAACTGTGTGTTGTTTCTTTGCATACGAAGACTAAAATATTGTGTTTGTTATTCTGTACATTCCAAAAACTTCGAAATTAAACTTTTAAATTATCTTATTGAGACTTAAATGCAAAAAAGGATTGCATTATTATTTAGCAAAGAGGAGGTAACATTGGGCTCTGTGAACAGTAACAGTTTCTTTCCGCTTTATTAAATGTCGAGATATGTGCAAATACTACACATTTTATTAGCGATAGAATAAAGCATCGATGAACAAACATAGAACACAATTGAATTGCAGACAATCATATGCATCCATTTACAGTGCTGGGGATACAATTAGCAAAAGTGGCACGAGCAAACTCTTTATAATATCATCTAATTTATCCAATTATTATTATATTTTGAAAATAAACTGAAATTAAAACCCAACTTTCAGAATTCAAGTTATTTACACCATGCTTACTTCCGGGTTCAAGGTCAAATTATATTAAATTCCAACATTTATTCTCACTGATTATCAATAACTGATGATCAAACTCAGGGCTTTTTTCTACATTTTTGGAATATGATCCATACCCCAGAAATTAAGATTTCGCGTTATATACTCAACAAAAAATGTTTTGCAACTTTTGCATTTTTTAACAGTTAAAAGCAACGAAAGTTAACAAGTGATACAAAACCATCCTAATAGAAAGAACTATTGTCCCAGCATAATATCCTTAATGCAAATTAAAGCTTTTATCAATAATGATTGAAAAAGAATGACGAAAATGATTGGACATAGGCTGTTATTTTTTAACAAATCAGCAGATTTTTTCCCACATGAGTGAGAAGTGGAAATTTCGTGAAATTCCACGGACGGCGTACGAACATTCTAAGTTGTCAAAAACACATTAGAAATCTGTCTTACTACATAATTTTATGTTTACATTGTGTCTCTGTTATGGATTAAATAAAAATATATGTTTTTGTATCATTTGTCTTTTTTATTTCCCTTCCATGCAAAACAAAGAGAAAGTTGCAAAACATTTTTTGTTCAGTGTATTACCAGCAAATGGGAATTTTTCCAATCATTTGGGAATAAAAGTTTTATACACGTTTAATATAATCAATAATTTCTGGATTAAAGAAAAAAATGATGCCAGATAAACTAACAAGCTATAATATTTTATTACTGAACTGACACGGATAATGGGGTTTGTTTGTCAGAAATGTTCCGTGTTCACCGTAATGTGCATTCTTTCGTTTGAGATGGATCAAAATTGTTATGTTTATTGGTGTAAATATTGAGTTGTGCTCAACCCAGGGCTAGGCGGCGTGGGCAGTAATATGCATTTTCATTACTGTCCATGAACAGGCTTAATCGAACCGAGCCAGCAATATTTTCATATTTGTCGTGTTCGGTGGCTTTCAAAGTTCCCTTCTCAAAATATCGGCTATAAAATCGACCGAAAAAAAGCCCTGGTTAACCATATTGTATTAAGTGTTTTCAACTTTATCGCTTTTCAAGACGTTTCGTACATGTATTGTACAGTTTGGAAGCAAATAATGTTCATCGTGATGTTTGTCTTTAATATTACTCGTGTTCGGTGGCTTTCAAAGTTCCCTTTTCATCTATTTTAATATCACAGTAGCGTTGTTTGTGCCGTGTGGCGGCTGTAAAATTTCAATATCACAACCACTATAGTTTTGGATACTGTTCAATCACCCCAAGGATATATTTCCTGCTTTTTATATATTGCCTTTGGCGTTGTCTATGATATGCAGGATTTATATTCTCAGATCCCCTGTCAAACTTCCATTCAGTTTATATGCATTCCATCGTTTGGGATTGATCAAAATTGTACAGTTTATTGGTGTAAATATCGAGTTGCGCTCAACCCGGGGCTAGGCGGCGTGGCCAGTAATATGCATTTTCATTACTGTCCATGAACAGGCTCAATCAAACCGAGCCTACAATATATTTTCATAATTGTAGTGTTCGGTGTATTTTAAAGTTCCATTTTCATCTATTGTATTGATTCACTTGGGAATTTTTCTTCTCTTATTGGGAAAAAAATATATGGTTTGCCATCGGGAACAAAACAATTTGCCACTGACCATTTCAAGGCGGTAACCCCTCGGGTTCTTACTTTGTTAATTGATTGAATTTTTTTTTAAACAGATTATTTTATAACCATGCTTTCTTTTCCTTTATACTTTTTGGCTGTGTCGTGAGGCTGTGAGTGCTGGATTTGGCAATTACTGATATGTATATTATGTATTTTTACCTTTTGAACAATTCGAAGGCTGAAACCCACCTTAGTCAGTTTCGTGTTGTCGTTTTAAGGGTAATCAGCGCAATCTTTTTGAAGGTGGCTCCAGCTAGCTTAGTTTGTAGCGTGCTTAGAGTTAGATGGCATGGCTATGATGCCACATGGGTTCGATTCCCAGTTTGGGCTAGAATTATTTATATTTCACAAAAGCACTGTTTGCACAGTGTAGCAGTCATAGACAGTTGCAATGTTTGAGCACTGTGGCGTCCGTAGAAAGGTGACATATGCATATGAAGAATCGCCACATTAAAAAAAACAGCCTCCCCACACAGTCAAGAAGAAGAGAGAGGGAGAGAGCATGGTAAATAAAATGATCAATTTCAAAAAGACACCACAAACAATTAACAAAAATGAGAACCCGAGGGGTTATCGCCTTGGAACGGTCAGTGGCAAATTGCCACTTGGGGTTTAAACCAGGTTCTAGGGTGCACCAACCTCACACTTGCCCCCAACAGATTCTCGTATCACAAAACAAGTACAAGTTGTCTTGGTGAAATAACTCCAACCCACCCATCGGCTCAACAATGTTGCATGCAAAAGCACACAAACACATAAAACATAAGAAGGTAATAGCATTGCAAAGCCAAATGGCGGGTACTCAATGATCTTACCGAGACCAGAGCACCTGGAGTAAAATCAGCAAGAACACGATGACGGGATAAAAGAAAGAAATCGAGCTTCTAGGTTCTTTTAAGAAATTTTAAAGCAATTGAAGACCACTCTATTTTTTACTTATATTGGTCTCGGTAAAGTGTATTTGTTTTTGAAAAGATTCAACAAAATATTTTCATCTTGAACCCGGAAGTAGACATAATGAGAGTCTTTCCCGTGTCAGCATCAAAATTGAATATCCCGCAATATAAGTTATTGCCCAACAATATTGACCTATTGGCACTCTTGCATTTGACCCTATAATCGGCAAATTTCGTTAACCTTACGATCTAATTTTATATCGGTAGGAATGCATATTACCAGTTTTAAAAGGTCCAAGTTAAGGTAGAGTATGCCTAAAAAATTCCCGCGTTTTTTGGCCGATTTCGGATTATTACGTCATTCAACTTTCGGTTTATAAATTTTATTATTTTTTACTCTGTTTAGTTTAACTATTTGAAAAGGCATTCTACGTAATGGAAATTCAATAATATAAAGAAATTTTCACCTCTTTTTAAAAAATAGAACGTTTTTACAAGAAATGTGATTATTGACGGATGGTACCGAATAGTTTACGTCATTACGGAAATTGTACGGAAATTGCCGAAATGGGCCGAAATCGGCCAAAAAACGCGGGAATTTTTTAGGCATACTCTACCTTAAAAAGCCCGCTTAGCGTAGTGGCTAAAGGTGTTTCAGATCAGTAATATAGACGTAAACTCATACATTTAGTTTAGAATCCTGGTTAAACTACTTTCATTTATTGTTTTGTTATTTTTGGCGCGTCACGGGAAAAAGTACATTCGGTCATATTTTGTTACATTTTAGTTGAAAGAAATTAAAACTATCTTTTAGTTTCTCATAACTAAGAAGTGATTTTCTTACTCATTTTGACAATAAAATGATGTTTTTACCGCGAAAGGCATAATAATAAATGTAGTTGCTCAACTTAATGACGTCATTTCAAGGATTGACGTCAACTGTCCGAAAGTACCTTTTCCCGTGCGTCTACTATAGGTGTAGCTATTGTGTTTTTGTTTTTTTATAACTGAACATACAGCGTGTATGGACTACTTTACAGCAAATTCCATTTATAGTCTATACTATTGCATAATATCACTGATATAATTGTAGGAAAAACGCTTTCTAAAAGTTAAGTTTTACTTTTACCAGATTTAGCAAAACGAATTCAAATTAATGTTCGTAAAGTCGGCCGCCTAGCAGCCTAGCAGCGAGAAGTTGGCGCCCTGCAGCCTAGCAGCCTGGCAGCGTGAAGTTGGTCGCCCAGCAGCCTAGCAGCATGAAGTTGGCCGCCCAGCAGCCTAGCAGCCACAGCAGAGTGAAGTTGGCCGCCAAACTTCCTAGCATATACTTTGACTGCTGGGATACTTCGGCTGCTAGGCTGCTGTGGCGGCTGGAATATTTTGGCTGCTGGACTGCTGTGGCGGCTGGGATACTTTGGATGCTGAGCTGCTGTGTCGGCTACTTTGGCTGCTGGGCTGCTGTGGCGGCAGGGATACTTTGGCTGCTGAGCTGCTGTGGCGGCTGGGATACTTTGGCTGCTGGAATACTTTGGCTGCTGAAACACTTTGGCTGCTGAGCTGCTGTGGCGGCTGGGATACTTTGGCTGCTGGAATACTTTGGCTGCTGAAACACTTTGCTGCTGAGCTGCTGTGGCGGCTGGGATACTTTGGTTGTTGAGCTGCTGTGGCGGCTGGGATACTTTGGCTGCAGGGATAATTTTGCTGCTGAGCCGCGGTAGCGGCTTTGATACTTTGGCTGATGAGCTGCTGTGGCGGTTGGGATACTTTGGCTGCTGGGCTACTTTGGCTGCTGGGCTGCCGTTGCGACTGGGATACTTTGGCTGCTGAGCAACTTTGGCTGCTGGAATACTTTGGCTGCTGAGCTGCTGTAGCGGCTGGGATACTTTGGTTGCTGAGCTGCTGTGGCGGCTGGGATACTTTGGCTGCTGGGATAATTTGGCTGCTGAGCCGCGGTGGCGGCTTTTATACTTTGGCTGCTGAGCTGCAGTGGCGGCTGGGATACTTTGGCTACTGGGCTACTTTGGCTGCTGACCTGCTTGTTTGCTGGGATACTTTGGCTGCTGGGATACTTTGGCTGCTTGGATACTTTGGCTGCTGGAATACTTTGGCTGCTACGATACTTTGGCTGCTGAACTGCTGTGGCTGCTGGGATTTTTGGCTGCTTTGCTGCTTTGGCTGCTGGACTGCACTGGCTGCTGGGCTGTTTTTGCTGCTGGGCTTCTGTTGCTGCCGGCTTCTGTGGCTGTCGGTTGTGTGGCTGCTAGAGCTCAAGGCTGCTGTGCTGCAGGGGTAAAATAACGCTATTATATAAAAACACACGTCGGACTTCGATTTGTTAGCCTAGCAGCCTGGCAGCAAAGCAGCGTAGCAGCCGGGAAGCGAGAAGTTTAAGACTAAGACTTTCGTCCGGGCTCTAACTCTGCAACCAATAGCTCTATCTAGCAACGTTAGATAAATTCTTAATGTCGCAACCGAAACTGAATGTCGCATCTTTAACTCTAGATGTCACAATACATTGTACCACAACTCAATGTAGCAACGTCAGTGCTACACAGTACACACAAATTGAGGCTTCGACATTTGACATTAAAGGGCGACCTTAATCTTGAGGTGGCGAGTTGTACCATGTCTTCTGCACATCATCTTAGTGAGTTAAACATGCCTAGCAATTTTTCTACAAAGTCTTCAAGTTCAAACGTTTAAGAAACGTACACCAAAATGAGTGGCATTGACTTTGAAGTAGCGGAACTGAACTATGCTGTTTTGCACATAGGTTCGGTGAGTTAAATATGAACGCAAAGTTTCATACAAGTCCTTCTAACTGTAAAGAAAGCACATTTGAAACTGAAATGTAACTACATGTAATTCTGAGCCACAAATTAGGAAGTATTAAACCAAATAACGCAGTATACTTATGTGGTCCATTGGAATGGAGTCCTTTTAAATATATATATATTTCTCTCTTAATCTGCGGGCCTCTTAATCGGCCTGTTTGCAGTGATAACATGCCAAGAAAGGAAACGTAAGTAATTCCGTGCCAGTATCTTGTTTGATAGAGGCGGACTAGTGCCGGATCGTCAGATGTATATTTATGGCACCGTATTTGCGATACCGCGTTTAAACTAGGCTCTGGTCGGTTAGAGATCAGTAATTTCTTACAAGTCAGTTAACCCCCAATTTCCTGTGTGGTAATGAAAAGATGAAATATAGACTTTCACACCAATATATGGTTGTCTAGGAAGTAAGATAACACAGTTTAATGGAATCTGAATATTGGGATGTTGATACTGAGGGGATTAGATTTGCCGAAATTCGATCTAAATGCAATCTAAACCACCACGATGTTTTTATACGCAAACTTGTTTTTCAATCTCTTATATTTTCTTTTTTTATTCAATAATATGATGTTTGCAACATATCTTCCAAGTTTCAGCTTACAGTTAGCAAAAAAAAAACTCAATAGGATGAAATTGCCAACACAACACACAGTATTTTGGTACGCGTTTGCGGTTAAAGCGGTTACAACTCAGAATTCATTTCTTGCAAATAAGAATAGCCTGTCGGAAACGACTGTACGCTCGACTACTCGAATAGTAAGAAATAAAGCACATCTTAACAGTGGGCTTCATTTCAACTGAAGAGTGAGTCAGGTGTTCAGTCAGATCTTTCCCCACCCAACCCCACCATAAAATAATATAGGTATGAGTTTTGAAAGAAAAACTAAAAAAGTAAGAAAAGAGGAGAAGGGACAGGTAGTGGATTGGGACCTCTATCCCAACCACACCACTAACAACAAAAACAATGATTGGGTATAGTTAGGAACTTAACAAATTATTATTAAGTTACAATAAAGTGATTTGAAGGAGGTGATCCGAACTGATAACCATGACCTCCCCCATAATAAACCTCCTTTGCCACTTAAAACTTATATACCCTTCGTTGGCTTTGCCATATAAAAATAATGTGAAAAATTAAAACAAAATAGATACCCTTGACACTCCACCCCCTTTACCCACCCCCATCCAACAACTACTAAACACTACTTACCGAAGTATGTTTAAGTAATCTATATTATACCCTTGCTATAGCATAATATAAGAAAAACTTTAACCATAAATTAAATAATTCTTTACCTGGAGTAAATGTTAAAAATAAAGCGAAGTTACATGTGTTAATTTTACAGTTCTAAGTAGTGCCTGCACTCAAGACAGTGAATGTAGCGCTGTATCAAATTTGGCTTTTAGTGGAAGTTTGACATGCTCTTGTAAACCTGAATACAAACCATCAACTGACCAGTTATCATGTATAATAGATATATTTCACGCAATCTTTTCATAACAGCATGAATATTCTCTTAAATTCAAAATACAGCTGAAAACAAAACGTATAGATCGCCAGCTTAATAATTTATTTTAGTTTCAGGCATGTATGATTAGTAGGCGAGAACTGTCAGTTCTAGATAGAGGATGCACCTAAAACAACGACTGGAGCTCTGGGAAGACAGATATATTTTATTATAAAATTTATATTCGCATGGCATCTCAATAAAACATACACTAAAACAACAAAACAATTCATTTATAAATTAAGATAGCCATGTCAATCAACATAATATGATAATTAAAATTATGAAACAGGAACTTTGAAAGCCACCGAACACGACAAATGTGAAAATATTTCAGGTTCGGTTTGATTGAGCCTGTTCATTGGCAGTAATGGAAATGCATATTACTGCCCATGCCGCCTAGCCCCGGGTTGAGCGCAACTCAATATTTACATCAATAAGGGTGACACAAAAAGGGTAAAATTAACACTTATTTCCATTGTGGTCCTCTATTATGAACACTTAACTATATCATTATTGAATTGGGCTTAACCCAGGACTAGGCGGCGTGTGCAAAAGATTCTAATATACATTTCCATTACTGCCCATGATCAGGCTCAACCAAACCGAGCCTGCAATATTTTCATATGTGTCGTGCTAGGAGGCTTTCAAAGTTCCCTTTAAATCTGTGTATTCATTTTAATATTACAAACGCAATGTTTTATTCGATGACACACTATGTGGCCGCCAAGTCAATTAAATAACCGTCAGAAAGATATATTTAGCAGGTCAAAGAGTTGGAGTTAGTTAACATTAGTACGTTCCAGTTATCAAAATATGAGCTTATTTACTTTATCATCTAGTAAATGTCTTAAAAGACATCTAATATACATAGCATTGTCTGATCAGTTATCATATTCAATGTTTGGCATTCCCGCCGTTTTTTACTAGTCACTGCACTTAAAACAATGACTGCAGCTATATGCTGGAAACATTTGTTTTTGATTCTGAACACTCGAGCTACTTTCATTTTTACTTAAATCTTTTTGAGATACATGTTGGGGCAAGTGTGAGGTTGGTGCACCCTAGTACCTGGATTAAACCCCCAGTCGCAATTTGTTTGGCGATTTTGCCATTTTTGCGATTTTCTAGTGCAGTTGTTGAGAGGGTTTTCAAAAGTTACCGTTTAAAGTAAATATAGGAGATAGCATAGGCAATATATTTATCTGATATATGCATTATCAAAGAAATGCTATACGATTTACTTACCACAGTATCCTATTCCCTCCTGAAAACCATGCGTTCTCCTGGGACCGATAGTAAACGATTGGACTTGGTGAGTGTTTGGTCAGCAGTTTAGGGACACCTGTTGCATTGTATATGAAAATAAGAGACCGTCGAAGACGGGTGATGCTTCCCGAATGGGTACTTTGTCACAAACACTGTAAGTTGTATAACTATTGAGGTGAATTTTGAAAACACTGTAGTGCTATAAAATCATACAATTTTAAAATTCCATCTATAAGTAACAAAGTTATGGACCAGACATGATTTAGCTTCAAGGTCATGCTGTGACCTTGACCTTCAAGGAAGCGACCCAAATGTTATATGACATGTCGCCTTGAAATGGTAATCATTTCCATGAAAGAATTTTAAAATCCAACTATAAATAACATGTTATAGGCCGGACACGATTTTGCTGCAAGGTCATGCTGTGACCTTGACCTTCATGGTAGCGACCCAAATGTTGCACGCGACACATTGTCTAATTATGATGATCATTTCTGTGAAATAAGTTTAAAATCTGACATTACATAAAAAAGTTATTGGCAGGACACTATGTTACATGACTTAATCCAACAAATGTCACATTAATAAAATCCACAATGTTGCATGATTGAATACAGTGTCACTTTATTAAAACCTACACTGCCACATGATTGAATACTTTAATGCCAAATAATTGAATCTTACAATGTCACATAATAGTGTCACATGATTGAATCCTACAATGTCACATAATAGTGTCACATGATTGAATCCTACAATGTCACATGATAGTGTCACATGATTGAATCTTACAATGTCACATAATAGTGTCACATGACTGAATCCTACAATGTCACATAATAGTGTCACATGATTGAATCCTACAATGTCACATAATAGTGTCACATGATTGAATCCTACAATGTCACATAATAGTGTCACATGATTGAATCCTACAATGTCACATAATAGTGTCACATTATTTAAATATTCAGTGTCACTTGATAGAATCCTACATTGTCACATAATTAAAACCCACAGTGTCACAGTTGAATCCAATGTCACATTATTTAAATTCACAGTGTCACATTATCAAAACCCAAAATGTCATTTGATTCATCATTAAAATACCTACAAATAATATATAGTTATTTGGTTTCTTGACAGGGAATGTGAGGATATATTGCCGGTCTGGGTGTCATATTACCCGAGCCGCAGGAATAATCTCATCGTTTTCTACGTTAAAACACAACACAAACAATTTTAGTAATCCCTAAGCATACCGCTTTATAATTTACAAGATCGGCTTCAAATTATGCATTTTTACGGAAATTCAAAACAAAATGGCGGCCGACAACAAAAGGTAGGAGGCCAGAGAGGGAAATTAAGGCACGTGCGTTAATATCTACGACCGATCCGTAAATACGGATATACATCAACGGCACATTATCCAATCAAATTCAAGCAAATTTCTTTGCAGTATAATAATTAAAAATAACTGCAGAATAACTGCTGTCTGAGTTGATTTTTCGGGGCTTTTGTTTCTTATATTGAAACTTGGTCCTTCTCTTAAACCCTTACCTCCATAGACGCACCATTATTGCATGATCAGGATCCGCACTGTTCGCGTTTTGATTCATTAGATTTTTTCTGACCAAAATGCGACCAGTGCAGATCCTGATCAGACATGATTTTTCTGTAAGGTCATGCTGTGACATTGAAAAGTAGACAAAACACCCTTCCAAATAACAAAGAATTTTCAAATACATGTATATTTAATATCAACAGAGTAATTTTTGATGATTTATTGAGCACAGCACTATTGTCTACAGTGTTTACTAGTCAAATACACGTAGTTAAGCACATCAGATACATGTTACATAAACCTGAAAATATGAAGCAAGTACATTTATTACATGAACTATAAATAGACGCAACGCGATTGGTCACACCCCCAAAATAACCGAGTCAATAAATCTAGATATTGACCCGCTTTCGCTGATATTGACCTGTCTATAAAAAGAATGCGAAAGTTTCCATCTTTTATATTATTTATAGTTCATGTAATAATAGTTATTTTAATGACGTCATTTACGTCGCGTTACCTTTGACGTTATATTTCACGCCATTTATCGTTCAAATTAGCTTGATAAGCCGCACGGAGTCCACTTGAAATTAGTCTTAATTGAAGATTTCTAAAACATAACTATTTATAGTTCATGTAATAAAACAGTTATTTACTTATTAGCTGGGAAATATGCTGTTGATATTGACCGCAAAAATCGTTATTGACCTCGGCTATGGCCTCGGTCAATAACGATTTTTTAGGTCAATATCACAGCATATTTCCCAGCTAATAAGTAAATAATTGTATAGTAATAACTCCTGATCAATAAATTATTCACTACAGATGACCCAAAAATGAATAAATACTGAAGTGTCCTTCAGTTGATCAATGATTTTTGTGACTAGTGACATTATTAAATGGTTTTTCGTAAATAAAAAAAATCCACAATCCAGGAATATTCTGACAGAAGTTTGAATGTAAATGCTCTTGCAAAATGATGATGACCTGCATGATTTAAATGATGATGTTGATATACATGATGATGATTTGCATGCTGCTGATGACTAAAATGATGTTGATTTACATGGTAATGATGACGACGATGATGTTGACTAAAATGATGATGATTATTAACATAATGATTATGATGATATACATTATGATGATTGACATGCTGACAATGATTTTCATGATGATGATGATGCTGATGATGACTAAAATGATGATGATGATTTAAATGGTGATGATGATGACTGTGATGATGCTCTTCATGATTATGATGACTTAAATGATGATGATTTGCATGATGATTATTTACATGATTATGATGACTAAAATGATGATGATAATGATTATATGGTGAAGACAATGATGATGTTTTACATGATGATGATGATTTACATGATTATGGATCACTAAAATGATGATGATTTACATAGAGATGACTTAAATGATGATAATGGTTAACATGCTGATGATCACTAAAATGATAATGATGATTTACTATGACTAAAGTTGATGATGATTTACATAATGATTGCAGAAGGATGAGTTACATGCCAATGATAATTTGCATGATGATGATTACATAACAATTATGATTTGCATAAGATGATTAAAATGATGATGGTGATGATAACACTGTCAAGATGATGATAAATATCATAGCACTAAAACGAACTAATTCAATGGTTCTTAAACTCAACCAAGTCAGTGGTTCTTTTTCCCCCAAGAGCAGAACACTCTTGTAAACTGATGAAGGTAAAGTGTTGAAGATAAAGTACCCAGTATGAAAAAGGTCCAAGTACTTGGGTATCAATATTACTATTTTTTCCCATCCCTAATATTAAGCTTTCTAGAAAATAACCATGATGATAAAACTTTAAAACTTACAAAAAGATCTGGGTGTCAAACTAAAAAATAATCAGTGTTTCATCAAGAACATAGGTAATACATAATATGATATTCGTGTAAAACATTCGATATATATCAATCATTTTTTTGGCTCTATAGATCCATACTGAAAAATGAATTGGTGACACCCACCCCTAATAAAATTAAACACAAATTTTAAAGTGTTTTTAGTAAAATGTTATCATACACCACAATACAATAATAAAAAAAAAACATTTCTGTGACAAGCATTAGTAGAACATAAGTAGATGTTTTTCTTATAACTGACTTAAATAACTATTCCTCCATAGACACACCTTTATTCCATGGGCAAGCAGTGTAGATCAAGATCAGCCAGCACATCTGTGCCGTCTGATCAGGATATGCACTGTTTGCTTTTTTAATCATTAGGTTATTTCTGACCAAAATGCGACCAGTGCAGATCCTGATCGGCAAGGATGTGCCGGCTGATCTGGATCTACACTGGTCGCACATGCGTAAAAATGCCTACATATGGAGGAAAGGGTTAAAACATTTCGATATACAAGTTATCAAGTCAAATCATGTTGGCAGTGTTTTTAATCAGCAAGAAAGAACACAAAACTACAATCTTAGTTAATACAATAAATTCTGTTCAATACCTATGTCCCATAACATGTACGTATTGTGAAGATTTTGTTTCTGTATACATTTACCATGTTTACAATGACATATTTATTTAACAAATTTCATTTCTTTTTTATGTGTTTACAATGACAGACTCTATATTATGAAGATTTCATTACTTCCAATAACATGCATTGCTGAAAACATCTGTATAATAATATTTCATGTTGTTTTTATTTTTAATTTCGTGGATCAATATGCCGTCAAAATGTACCTAAAAATATAAATGACTTTACAGTTCCATGATTTCATAAAAAAGCTGTATAATTCAATCAGAATCTAATTTCAGCAAGTTAAATGAAAATTAAACATTAAAAGCACTATAAAATAAAAACAAAGTTTGACAATTTGTAAAATAGACATACAAATAATTCTTGGTTTCCAGAAAATGTATTTTTATTGGTTTTACAATAAAAAATCATTCAATATTAAAAGCATTAAAAAAAGAAAATTTGATTTCACCCAAGTAAAATAAAAACAGATTTAACTCTTGGTTTCCAGAAAATGTATTTTAACTGGTTTTATAATTAAAATTAGTAATAGTATACATAATAACAAGTGTATAAGTAATAAGTTAATCAGAAACTTCCTAAAAATTCCTTCTAAAAGGACAGTGTTTTGATTTCAAATCATATCTTAGTTAAAAAATATCTAAAAATAGCTATTCCAAGGAGTTAAAAAAACATAGTATTCCTATCTGCTCAAATGTTCTACAAACAATCAAACAATGGGGAGGTCACTACAGGACTATGCAGATATTGCAACATTTTATGTTCATCTAAGCCCAAGATTATAAAACTAAAACTGGAGACCAGTCTCAAATCTTAAGCATATGACTGGATGAAATGGTTACTGGTCGCCATTTCAGCCAATCAAATGCAAGAGATTGAGACTGGTGGTCTCAAAATCGTAGTTTTATGATCTTGGGTCCTAGGTTCCTCCATGTGAGACAAGTCTTACAGTCTCTTCAGCTTGAAGTAATTCTGAATGTCCCGAGGCACTGCTTGAAATCTTGCCAGGACAACACGGTTGAACACCTTCAAATCTCGGTTAAGGGCACCTGTCAAATTGAAAGAGTAAATTTATGTTGTTGTGAACAGTGAAATTGAGACACATACAAACATAATTCAGGGTTTTTTTCACTGCCAGGGGAAGGGGCCCATGCCATGTAGTTTTGGGATTAATAGCCTGATATCTTCTCTAAAGGGGAATGAAAAAACCTGATCTAAAGTTGCTTTTGGGGGAAAAACTGCATGAATTTAAAGAGATTTTATGAGGGGAAGACACCTGTAAATGGCTTCTACAGAAGAAAAAGGAAAAAGCCCAACAAAAACATTCTGCTATTCAAACACAATTTTCATATACAATGAAAACATCCTGCTATTCAGACACATGTTCATAGACAATGAAAACATCCAATCTTTCATGTCGAATATTCACATACAAGGAAAACATCCCATCTTTCATGACGAATATTCATATACAATGAAAACATCCCATCTTTCATGACGAATATTCATATACAATGAAAACATCCCATCTTTCATGACGAATATTCATATACAATGAAAACATCCCATCTATCATGACGAATATTCATATACAATGAAAACATCCTGTTATTCAGACACATGTTCATAGACAATGAAAACATCCAATCTTTCATGACAAGTATTCATATACAATGAAAACATCCTGTTATTCAGACACATGTTCATAGACAATGAAAACATCCAATCTTTCATGACGAATATTCATATACAATGAAAACATCCTGCTATTCAGACACATGTTCATAGACAATGAAAACATCCAATCTTTCATGACGAATACTCATATACAATGAAAACATCCTGCTATTCAGACACATATTCATAGACAATGAAAACATCCAATATTTCAATGAAAACATCGAATCTTTCATGACGAATATTCATATACAATGTAAACATCCAATCTTTCATCTTTGCATGTACATACACAGAATACTAGTAAATGGTTTTCTTGTGTTAATACAAGTTATCTATGCTTCAAATTAAACATTGAGTCCTTCATTCTTATTCAAGGAGTGTATTTTTTGCCAGGGTTTACACAAACTCCAGAAAAAAAAAGAATTTATTCCTATTGTATACAGAGATAAACCGTTTTATGGCAGGTAAATTTATTTTAAATATCAACAGGTCAATTGTTTCATACTGACCCAGTGACATCAGATTATTTCTTGCATACCAGATCAGGTCATCCGGTGTTTTCATCCGTGAAGGAAATTTTGATTCTACACCACCTATGTAGAATGAGTCACGTGCCTTATGATGTCACGACGTTTTACACATTTATGAATGAAAGATGGAATGTCTTTTATATCACTCCGCTACTATAAAAAAGTAGTGCAAAGAAAATTTTACAGGAAAATACCCCAAATGCGCAAAATAAATACGGTTTGCAAGAAAAAGTATCATTCACTTATGTTGGGTTAAGATCGCCTGATCCAGCCCTTGTGAAATATGCACTTAGGCGGTAACTCGGCAGAGCCTCGTTACCGCCCTTGTGCATATTTCACTCGTGCTTGATCACGCGATCTTTACCCAACACACGTGAATGATACTTATAGTCCTCAACAAACACACATGTCCACTCAAGCAAATTATGGACCACATCCCATGTCAATCATCTCCTCACATTTTCTATAAAAGTGTTATTGATTCAAACAATATTGACGTAAAAATCAATTGTTGACTACCGATTCATTTTAAACAAAGAAGTCCGAATGAAAGCAATATCCTACGTCGCATGCGGGAATGTTGGAAAGGTTATGGATGCTTAATTGCAATTTAACCAATAGATCTGTGCAACGATCATGAAGTTTAACACAGTTTTCCAGCAAATTCAAAATACATGGTTCAACCCTTCAAAGACATATAGTGATCTTGGCCTTGAATTAGATAGGTTGAAACAAGGATTCTTCACATTGTCTTGATGGCATGAACATTTAACTAAAATGATGATACAACTCATTCCAGGGGATCAGAAGATATGAACTGGAGACAAAATACATGGTTCAAATCTTTAATGAACTTTACCTTGAGCCAGCCAGGTTGAAACATGGGTTCTGCACATTATCTTGATGGGCTGAACATTTTATCAAAGTTTCGTGGTATTTATTCCAGGGGTGCAAAAGATATGAACCGGATACAAAATACATGGTTCAAATTTTCGAAACACCACCGGTTACCTTGACCTTGAGCCGACCAAATTGGAAGATAGGTTCTGCAAATTATTTTCAAGGGTTGAACATTTGACTAAATTTTCATGAAATTCCTTGATTAGTTTGAAATGTCTAAAGCAAAACAAAATTTGCACAAATGGAAGAGCAAAATACATTGTTCAAATCTTTAAACAACACTGGAGACCTTGACCTTTAGCCAGCCAAATTGGAACATGAGTTCTGCATGTCGTCTTGATGGGATAAACATTTCACTGAAGTTTCATGAAATTTATCCCAGGAGTACAGAAGATATGAAATTCATGGTTCAAATCTTCAAACACCACGGGTGGCCTTAACCTTGAGCAGGCCAGGTTGGAACATGGGTTCTGCATATTCTCTTGGTGGGCTGAACATTTGACTAAGGTTCATGATATTCATTCCAGGTGTTCAGAAGATATAAAAAGGACACGAAATACATGATTCAAATCTTCAAACACCATTTTTGACCTTGAGACGGCCAGGTTGGAAATGGGTTCTGCTCATTTTGATGGGGAGAACATTTGACTAAAAGTTCATGCAATTCCTTTAAGGGATTGAAAAGTCATTAACCGGACACAAAATGTGCACGCACAGACGGAAGGTCTGAGTAATCACTCCATACCAACAGACGAAGACTGTTTCTATATCACCTCCCGCTACGTAGAGCCGGATACAGACCTGGGTTCAATTACAATTATAATTTAATTAATTATAATTAATTACCTTTTTTCAAGTAATTGAAAATAATTAATAATTGGAACAAAAATCAATTATTTTAATTGTAATTAATTAATTAAAATCCAAAAAATGCAATATAATTGTCATTTAAATTCAATTACTCTTCAATTACATGTAGCAAACAGTAACATGTCAAAACACAGGTTATTGCACAGTAGCATAATTGTCACCTAATGATCTAACTTTCACACTTACTGGTCATTCAAAGAGGTGTTAATATGAACCTGAAATAGTTGCTAGACTATTGATGAATATGAAGCCATGAAAATAAAATAACTAGTAGAAGTAGCCTAAAATGAAGATAATTCAATTTCACTGAAAGTTTCACATTTTTCTTCTATGAATTATTCATCTTTGTCTATAGTATTATTCCTCTTTCTCTATGTTTTCTTATCATTTTTGTTGCCATTGCAAAATTATTATAAACCACAAAGAAATTATTCATATTTTTTTTATGTTGTTCCCCCCCCCCATGTTGTATGTAAGTACCTGGGTGAAATAAAGGAAATTTTATGTTCTTTTCTGTTCATAAATTGTACTAAGTGGGTAACTAGGAAGCGTTCAAAATCTATTCTCAATCTTAGGTGTAAAACATTACTTGAATATATGTACTTGGCATTTCACATTTAATTAACAGTTATCCACACAACATGAATTCAAGCACATTAAATCACTTACATTATCAAAGGATACTAGGGAATTATTAAGCAAAATGCTGATACTGTTTGTCAGAGTACAAAGGCAGACAGAAAACTACTTCAAACTTTGTCTCCACAAGCACTACATACAGTTTCATTCCTCAGGCACCAACATGTCAAAGACACACCTCAGGAAACAGTCAGAGCCTGACCAATATTTGTCTCATGTTTGTAAAAGTTCTAAAAGTTTTGAACTTTACATGCTGTTAGTCTTCCAAAGTTGTCAAAGATGGCTGAAATCTACCTGGCAACATGCATCATCTACCCCAGTTGAACAGCTCTTTTTAATAGCTGGGAAAGTGTTTAAGCCTGAATGTTGTTAAATGACTGACAGTAACTTTGAAGAAATAATGAATTTGAAATGCAACAAGGACTTATAGATCTGCATCAGAAATCCATTTTCAACATGGTTCTGTTCGTGAATATATAATTTCCCATTTTGAAAATAATTAAAAATAATTAAAAAACAATTATTTTCCTTAAAATAATTGTAATTAATTAATTACTTATGGATAAAGCATGTAATTATAATTGTAATTTAATTGAAGCATTTCTGATTAAATTGTAATTAATTAATTACTTTTCAAAGTAATTGAACCCAGGTCTGGCCGTATAAAAATAGGGACACACAACTTTTATGTACAACAAGAAAAGAATTGGAAAGCAGTGTTTATATGAACTGGTTTTCATGGCAAACACCATTGTTTTATAATAGATAAACTGGTTTTCATGGCAAGCACCATTATTTAAATGAACTGGTTTCCACTGCCAAAGGGACATGCAAAATATTAATGAATGTGAATACATTTACCTGTTGCATTGAGAATGAGAACAGCATCATGTATGCCCTGTATAGCAACTCGTTTCCATGGCAACTCAGCCCATCTGGTAATCACTCCATACCAACCCCATACAGCCAACACCACAAAGAACTGAAACAAGCAGCATTACATGGTAAGTCAGATACAGCTCATTGCATTCTTTTATCACTGTTACCATGTAGAACCAGATCAGCTGGCACACCCATGCCATCTGATCAAGATCTATATTGTTCACTTTTAAATTCATTTGGTTATTTCTCATTTATGCTCAGAGTGTAGATCAGTATCAGTTGACACAGATGGTCTGGATCAACACTGTTTGCCCGAATGATAAATGTAAAAATTTGGGTAAAACAGTTTTCACACATCATTGTAAAATATGCACTTAAAATATGCTTTCTTTCCTTCTTTAGAAGAGGCCGTTTATGGGCACCATCCCCTCAGAAAATTTCTTTAAAATCATGCAGATTTCCCCAAAAAAGGAACTTTACGTCAGGTTTTTTTCATTCCCCATCAGAGAAAAAATCACGCTATTTTCCGAAAAAATTATAGGGCATAGGCCCCTTCCCGTCAGTGAAAAAAAGCCCTGACATATCTGAACCCAAAAAGCATTAACTTAAATTCCATTTGGATTTATTTTAACTTGAAACCATAACCTGTTGAAAATGACATTGACAGCAAGCTTGACTATTAAAACAGTTAAAAAATAAGTGGTCTGAGCAATGATTCGAACTTTTATTGGAATAATTTAATTAGAATTCTTTTGAAAGTTTGCTTTGGGGGATGGATGCAATTTTGTACAAAACTTTAGGGAGAAATGTTGCAATGACAGTACTGGACAGGGCGGGGGAGAGAGGAGAGAGAAAGGGGGAAAGAAACGTTGGTATCAACACTTTTAAACCACTAACTCACCATCCATTGGCTGACAACAACACAGTCTTTGTCGGTATTTCGCAGAAAGTTTGCCGAGCGCCCAGTCAGTATCGCAAGGGCCAGAAAGGCTTCTCCCATGGCTCTCACAAGGAAGGTATGAACAGCATCTATCTCTTTATGGTCCTTCTGTAAATAAAGCATAAATTCTTCAATATAGCATTAAAGGTAGGGCTCCACTGTTTTAACCCTTTACTCCATACAGGCATATTCATGTTTTAACAAATTTGCATCCAGTGTAGTTTCAGATCAGCTGACACATGCCTGCCATCTCAGGGCACTTGTTTGGCAATTTTTGGGGCCCATAACCCATTCCCCTGTCAAAATAGTATCTTTTTTCCCCTAGGCCACTTCTTTTTAATTTTCTGGTTTACGAGACCGGCGACCGTATTTTTTTTAAAATTGAAAAAAAAAAAATCGATTTTGCCGTTTTTATTTTTGCCGATGGTCGAAAAAGTGCGAGTACGAAAAATAAAATTGAGACCGAATTTCGCGCCATAAACGATATCGGCAATTTCCGTCGTCACAGACATCAGCGAATGTGAATCTAACGAATCTCATTGGCTGGTTCGTATGTTGACGAATCGGGGCAAGAATCCAGCATGGCTGCGACAGGGAGTGGAAATTATTTTCAGTTGTCTTTGACAAAATCGGAGCCTGGTGGAACGTGTACAAAAAAATTCGTCAGAAGTGTCGAAGGAGAAGACGTTGGAGGTCTACTCTCGAGGAACATCACTTTCGAAAATGTTATGGTTGGTAATAGGTTGTTGACATCTTGTTAACATCATGTAAATTCGCGACATGAAATTATTGATTCTGAGACCCACCGATATAGTCTGATAAACTGTAATGTATGAACGGTGTTTAAGCAGCTGGAAATCAAATGTTTGTTAACATGTATATGTGGTCTGATATTAAAATTTACTAAAATGTAAGATAGTGTTTCAGTTTGGATTTAAATTTTGTTAATAAACTATACTGCATTACTCTTTGCTCAGTTGACATTTTCCAACATGTTTATGTATTATCATAAATTTATTTTTTTTTTTTTCGACCTGCCAGTGGACATTTTTCGTAAACCAGAAATAAAAAAGAAGTGGCCCTATCTCAAATAAAAATCCCTTCCAAAATAAAAAAATTGAAATTGGCTCCAGAAAATGAACATAATTGTTAAAATGATTTTTTTGTATGTCTAAAGTACTGCCAATCCTGTCATTTTGCTGAACATTGCTACCATATAAAATGTGCATGAGGTTCTAGAGTTATTGAGTGGACACAAAATTGGGACCGACTGACAGATAATGTGATTACTATGTTTCTCTTCAGAGTATAAAAAGTGTATAATTCTGTCACTTGATACCCGTTCTCAAAATCCTGTCCTGTCCATAACCCTTGAACCCTTATATCCATGCAGTCTGATTTGTATGTACATTATTAACTTTAATATTCTTTAGGTTATTTCTGACCAAGAAGTGTACAGTGTAAATTACAATAAACTGCCTGGATGTTCTTGCTGATTTGGATCATCACTGGAAATCAGTCAGGGCACTTGTTTGGCAATGTGTGGGGCCCATTATGGGCCCATCCTCTTAATCCCCTCAAAATTGTTTGTTTTTTCTCCTTTCTAAGAAAAAAAATCACCTCCAAAATCTAAAATAAAATTGAAATGGACTGCCGAAAATGCACTTAATTGATAAATTGATTTATTTGGAAGACTTAAGTCACAAAATATGCTAGCTATTATAACCAGAGGTGGAAAACAGTGCTGTGAGAGTAACACTTCAAAGTCAAAACATGCATATAATTTATATGACTTAAAATTCCCTTTTTTTCTCTTTTTGTCTTAACACAACACATAATTCCCCTTCCGAAGGATAGGGGTAGCTGTCCCCAAAAGTTGTCTAGTGCCCTGCAAAAGGTGTGGTATTATTGGAAATCAGTGATAACTTACAGATGTCTGTAGCTGGATTACCCATGAGGGTATGGTATATGACACCACACCAAACGCAAGCAGTAGTACGAACTCGATCCTCAGATGGAAGTTGGCGTGGGACGGCTGTTCTGCATATCCACCCCAGTCGTTGGAGCGGAACAGGTGAAACAATGTCCCAGCTGTAAGCAGCAGTGTACCGAATAACACTAACGACACATCCTACAAACAAAGAACAATCAATGCTTGTTACATTTAAACTACAAACCAGTGTTCTCCACAAAATCTTAGGAATGGGCCATATGGCTTTCTTAATTTCATTATTTATTACATGATGGTGAATATGTTTTTTAAGTTAAAATAATCAATAATATTCATGAAATAAGAGAACTAAAGAAATGGGTGTCAGATGGAAAATTATAAAAATGCCCATAAATATACAAATGTAAGTGCCTCCACAGTTACTTAAACGCAAATGCGATTTGAATGCCAATATTAGTTATATAGTTGAAACCCTCACCTCTGGCTCAACCGTGACAGTGGGTGACTTGGATTTCTTTGGCTTATAGTTCCACAAGTGGCCCATAGCAAGAAGACTGGACAGTAACATCTAGGAAGACAAAATAAAACATTCTAGAAATAAAGCTCCGAGTCTGATGTCAAATCTGGCGTCATCTTAGGTATTCAACTTTCAAAAATTTCATTTAACACTTTCCTCCATATTAATGCATTTTTACGCATGTGCTACCAGTGTAGATCCAGATCAGCCAGCATGAATGTGCCAGCTGATTCAGATCTACACTGTTTGCCCATGCAATAAAGGTGTATCTATGGAGGTAAGGGTTAAAGTATATCCAAAGAGTCAGCCATATTGTTTTGAAAATTATGTGGTGTCAAAATGAAATTATTATTATAATTCAGATTGAATATATAATTTAAGAAAAACTGTAATTTCATTTTGACACCTCTTTATTTTTTAATGCATTATGTATTGTACATTATTATGTTTATCAAGTTCACGCATGTATGGCTATCACATTAGATACACCTTAACATAATTATGTAAAGTTATGATAAGGGCTTTCCACACTCCTCCCAATCCTGTTCATCGATAAAAAGAAATTTATCAAAATCTGAATAACGGAAAAATGCTGTTAAATGAAACTTTGCACAAATGTATGTTATTAATGTATCTTTATTTTGCAGATGGTAAGACACGTTAGAACAGTCAAAAAAAAAATAGCGAGATCAACTTCTATTTTCATAAATTCACAAAAGCTAAACAACACAAAACATTATTTCAGATGCCCACATGAGTAGTATGATACTGACAACAATTTATTGTGTCCTGGTGACTTACATACGTAAACTTTACGAGATATAAGTAAAAGTGTGTTTGACCTTCAATTTTCTGGTCGCTTCCTGGTCGCGTAAACGGATGACAATCACTGATTTCTCTTTTAGTTGTTAAAAGATTTTTACAAAGTACACAACATTTTCTTGTCAGTAACATTGCACTCACGTGGGAATTTAAAATTATGTTTTGTATCGCTTAGTTTTTGTGAATTTATGTAAATAGAATTTTAAGATCTAGCTTGTTTTCTTTACTATTTTAACGTGTCTTACTGCATACAAAATAAAGATACATTAGTAACATTCATTTGTGCAAAGTTTCATTGAACGGCATTTTGCCATTATTTAGATTTTGATAATTTTCTTTTTATCGATGAACAGGTAGGGAAGAGTGTGGCAAGCCCTTAAGCCTGCTCAGCTGGTGTTATTGATTTTAACTGTTTAGGTACCGGGTAATAAAACTAAACATAGGTATTTGTCAAAATATTTAAATGAATCCAGCTTAAAGGTACCCATCCAGTCCTAAAGTATTACACACTTGAGTTGTTGTTTTTTTTTAAATAAGGACAATTAATGATAATTAATCTTAATAAAAATGATAAACCAACATAAAGGATGCCAATTAATCCATAATTTTGTAGAAACCAGGGATTTTTTTCAGTTGATTTAATAGCCGTTATTCGGTCATGTTCCCAATGGCAAAAGATATACTTTTTTCCCAATTTGAGAAGAAAAATTCCCAATTGAATCAAAACAAACATTTCTGATGAAAAACAACAGCATCAGCACTGCATCTTTTGCTCTTTAAGCCAGGAATTACTGACAATATTAAATATGGATGGCAATGATTAAAAAAACAGCAGATAACAGTAACACTTCTTATACCCCAATGATAAAAAAATTACTAATTTCTGGCAAAACGACGATAAATTTCCCAATTCCAGGGGTATGGGTCATGTTCCCAAAATGGTGAAAAAAAGCCCTGGAAACTAAAAATTAAAATATACCACGGAGATGGCAAGCAAGAAACTTATGTCTGTTGTACTATCCGAGGATCGTGACAGCAGAAAGTAGGTCAGCACCCAGGTCAAGACTAGCAGTCCTATAGTTCTGATGTACAAGATATGGACTTCATCCAGTTCACCTGTTACCTGTGAATAATAATTTAAAGGTGATGAAATAAAAAATCCTGCATTTACCTTTTACTCTATCAACACTTATATCCCATAATCACAGGGTGTGGGTTCGGGTCCTGCCCGAGTCGAAATCGTGAGGAAGCTGTCCAGCTAGCTTATGGAAGGTCGGTGGTTCTACCCAGGTTCCTGTCCGTGCCTGAAAAATGCCGAGGGGCACCTGGGGTCTTCCTCCACCAGCAAATAGCTGGAATGGCCATTATATTCAGTAACTGAATGCTCACCGTTATAGTAGAAGAAAGAAGTGCCAGGGGTGTGTCGGGCCGGCTTTTTCATGAATGCTTTATTAAGCAATTAGTAAGTGTTGTCACAAAAAAAATACAAAAAAATTTGCATTAGGATGGCATCATATAAGGGGATTTCCTTGAATGTCGACTTAAAGAATTGAAAACAAACACATTAATTCAGAGGTGTAAAATTCCACTCGACAGCCAGCAATGGCGAGTAAATGATCCGTTGGGTAGAGTGAAGCGGCATAAACACTCGACCGACTGGGCGAGTAAATTTTTCAGCAATGCACATCTGTTTTCTTCGGAATATGAAATATTTTCACTTTGTTTACAAAACGGTCCTACTAAACACTGCAAAGTCAGACAAAGTCAGTTTTAACTATGACAAAGTCAGTGTAAAGTATGACAAAGTATGTCAAAAGGATGTGTCTCCTCAGACCCAGAGTCTCCTTGACCGGCTGTCGGTCGAGGAGAATATACACGTCGGACTGTCTCCTCGAAGGACTCCGGTCTAATAGAATATACAGGTAAGACTGTCTCCTCGACCGGTTCCAGAATAAAAAATTGATAATAAATTGTGTTTAAACATGAACATCGGACGCAACAATCAGGAAAAATTATTAAAAGTTTGGTAAAAATGTTTGTTTCTTTCTTTTATGTAGGTGCTTTCACATGTGAAATAATAATGGAAGTAATAGTGGCACCAATTGCCTTCCATCTGATGTTTCGGCATATAAAACTTGTTAAAACTATCAATACTAATTTATCTACTCAGTAAGCAGTTAAATATGTCGCAGCAGCTTTGTTAAATGCCGCAATTCACAGGGTTGGTAATTGGACTATTGTTTGTTGTTACTCAATAAAATACAACAGATATGTCTCTATCATTTGGTCCTTATAAAAATTAAAGAACAATTTCATGTTGGCACAATTATTCTGGGTTGATTCTAGATTGGAATCGTATTTTTAAGTGGAATAATAAACACGGATGCCGGAATATATTATCTGTGCTAAAGTGTTTCCCCAGGATTTTCATTCACCAGTTTCAAAATGTCTATCAAATTTCAAATTGGAGAAACTTTCCGGATTATGATAGATTGAAAGTAAAAATTGTTAAATACCAAAAACAAGACAATATGCAGTGGTACCAAAGAGATTCAAGATCAGTTGCTGAAGCCAAAGCGCGGCACGAAAGAAAATCTTTAATGAGGAAATTAAGTTTAGCAAATTGACTTTCAGTTGTATCCATGGGGGAAGGAAATTTAAATCATACGTTGATGAAAAAAACAAATGAGGTATGTATCTTATAAAATTTGTCATATGCGTCGCGGGGACCACGCACGACTTTTAAAATGCTCAATTGCAAGCCGAAATTTTATCAAATTTTTGCACTATATAATACAATAAAAAAACATTAATTTATTTATTACTTACGTGAGGAGTTACTTACATTAGGAAAAAAGGATCCCCATAAAAATGATCTTTGTTTACAATTTGTTACGGACTGAGTGCCGGGAAATCAGTTGTTCTAGGTATCAAAACTGTTTAGTATTCATGTCACATTTTTAGTTTCTTAAATGAAGTTTAAGTGTTATACTCCCTTTTGTATGTCACGTGTTCATCCTTTTCTAGAAAAAAAGATTTTCATTCAAGTTTGACGCGTTGTTAAACATGTTTATAAGAACATTCAAGAGACAACTCAAAAGTGGTATTTGAGGTCTTTGTTCACAGGTAAATTTGTGCTTAAAACCAGTCAGTGGGATAAATACAGTTCAACCTACGCTGACAACCAACTGAAATTTAAGACAACATGTGGATAAAGACCCTATGTATTTGTGCCACCGACTGATTTAAAGAAAATATTCGCCTGTGAACGAAGACCACGTGCCTTCAATTACCATTTTTTATTTCCACTTTTGGAGTAATGCGCTAATAATCCAGATGTATGTTGAGGCATTTTGTGACAGACCGTTGTTAAAAGATTTTAAGCGTACATCTAATGCAAGCAAACAGACGCTAAAATATATCAGATTGAAATGACTGAAGATTTCTCGCTCACAATCATTTTGATAGTGTCACTTACAGTGAAGGCTGTAGTTAGTTGGAAGATATTTGAATATAAGTTTTGACATGATTAAACAATGTGTCAGCCTAAAGTCCCTTCCTGCCGGGATGTGTGAAATCAGCCAGAGTAATCGTGAATATACATGTTGCTGTCAAAAATTACGTGTATTGAGAAAAAAAATGTTTTACAACGGTAAAAGTTAAAATAAGCGAAAACTTTTTATTTTTTATTTCATTTAAAAATATCTTGTAAGTTATCATAAAAATTATCTAATGCCTAATGGTAGTACTTATATATGATTTTTTTATTCTTTATCAACCTTTAATATGAAAGCTAACGCCTGAATCCCAATGTTTAACTGAGAAAACTGATAAAGTAAAATAAAACAAAATTATTATGATGTAGTTTTGTATATTAACACATAAAGTAAATGAATATTGAAAAGTTTGTTTATTTCAAAAAACATTTTAAAACACGATAAAATTATCTTTTGTACGGAAGTACCCACTTCCGTTGTTGAGACCGGAGCCGGTCGAGGAGAAAGTCCTACGTGTATATTCTCCTCGACCGGGCCGCGAGTGCACTTTTTCATTCACTCGACCTGCTGGGCGAGTGTGTGTAAAAAAAAATTGAACACCTCTGATTATAAATTGTGTTTTGAGTTTTATTTATGTCAATTTATGAGAAGTGGTCCAGCATAGGTATCTGGCCTACTGTATTTGACTCAAATTAACTCAGACTGGCTTTTTTGTGGTCTATCTGACTTGATACCCTTTCCCCATGAGTGTTACAGTTTCTAAGAATCGAGTTTCGAGTTGAAAACTTCGAGTTTCAAGTAGACAATATCTAGTTTCAAGTTGGGATCTTCGAGTTTCGAGTTGGAAAACTTCGAGTCTCGAGTTGAAAACTTCGAGTCTCGAGCTGAAAACTTCGAGTCTCGAGTTGAGAACATCTAGTCTCAAGTTGAAAACTTCGAGTTTCGAGTTGAAAAATTCGAGTCTCGAGTTGAAAACTTCGAGTCTCGAGTTGAAAACTTCGAGTCTCGAGTTGAAAACTTCAAGTCTCGAGCTGAAAACTTCGAGTCTCGAGTTGAGAACATCTAGTCTCAAGTTGAAAACTTCGAGTCTCGAGTTGAAAACTTCGAGTCTCGAGTTAAAAACTCCGAGTCTCGAGTTGAGAACATCGAGTTTCGAGTTGAAAAATTCGAGTCTCGAGTTGAAAACTTCGAGTTTCGAGTTGAAAACTTCGAGTCTCGAGTTGAAAACTTCGAGTTGAAAACTTCGAGTCTCGAGTTGAAAACTTCGAGTCTTGAGCTGAAAACTTCGAGTCTCGAGTTGAGAACATCTAGTCTCAAGTTGAAAACTTCGAGTTTCGAGTTGAAAACTTCGAGTCTCGAGTTAAAAACTTCGAGTCTCGAGTTGGCAATTTTTCATGTTTCCTGTTATTTGATAACAAAACCGACTATTCACAATAAAATATTTACATGTGAAATGTGGAATTTTATCAGAAATTTGGTAAAGAATATTCGCCATTACCCGTGAAATCAAAAATGATCTATAACGTGATTTTAAACATTTTTTCAAATGCTTGAACTAGAAGTTAAACAAATTGTTGTTTATTCTGTAAATGGCAGTCAGGTCATCAACCTGACATAGGCAATGTTAATGTGACAGGTGTTGAGTTGTAGTGTTAGATACCAAAATAAAAAAAAGATTAAAATATTTAAACAAATTTATCTAATTGTTATTTTAAGTAAACCATGCCATTTAAAACACTCAGTCCTAGAGCTCTACCGAGGTCACTGAAATGTCTGTGTACACATGCAAGAGCCTGTATGCTTCAAAAATAGAGTTGCGGCGAGTGCAGTAAAATTCATTTCCATAAGACAGCGTCCATGAACAGGCTCGATAAAACGAGCCTGCAAGTATTTTACTATTTTCGTGTACGGTGACTTTAAAAGTTCCCTTTCCATCTGGTGTCAGAGTCTGTCAGACCTGGCATGTAAAGTCGTCGTTTAATACATTTTATTAGCTCTGGCGATTACGTTTTCATGCTAGCAATTTGCTTACTAGACTAAATTTTATTGGGATTATCATTTTTGTTTTGGTACTTTGGTAGAACTACCAACTATAGTTTATCAGTACTTTTTTAATGTCGATATTGACTTAAAACCTATCAATTAAGATAATGTGATAAAATTATCAAGTCTCGGAATAAGCTTTCTTACAATGCATTGCAAAAGAATTTCTTTAGTTTCAAGTCGCTATGATAAAACTTGTTAGATAAAGACAGAGATTAAGTACACATAAAACATGACATTGTGATACAAATTAAACATACATTCAGGACTATACGCGAGTTCATGTATGTGGCTGAATCCACCAGATTCTGATGTTGACAAATACATGCACATATAAGATTTTCCTTGCTATTTCTGAACCAAATACCCCTTGTGAACCCCTGTCTGCATTACAATTTTATCACTTTGAACAGAAGCCACAATAAAAACTTCTTGTTTTTGGTACATTATGTCGCTTAAAGTATAAAAATTAAAAACATATGATTTTATTATCCTATTCCCGAGAAAAGTTTCACAAAAACTACTAAGTAAAAGACAATATGTTGTGAACAGAACGCTTGTTTACAGGGTATTTCTGCTGACCCTGACTTTGCAACCTTCAGAAACATCCATAAATCATTCAGATTGGCCAATGTTTGACTAAAAGATAAAGAAAAGTGCAATAGCATAGAAAATATGTCATATCTAGCAAACCTGAGTTGTAAAACATTCAAGTCGCAGTTAATATGTGATGTATGTAATGAGGGATTCTTTTCTTCGAGTTTCGAGTAGGGATCTTCGAGTTTCAAGTAGATTACTTCGAGTTTCGAGTGGTAAATGTCGAGTTTCGAGTTAAAATCTTCGAGTTTTGAGTGGTAAATATCGAGTTTCGAGTTAAAATCTTCGAGTTTAGAGTTGAAAATATTGAGTTTCGAGTAGGGATCTTCGAGTTTCGAGTTGAAAATGTCGAGTTTCGAGTAAATAATATCGAGTTTCGAGTAGACAATATCGAGTTTCGAGTTGAAAATATCGAGTTTCGAGTTGAAAATGCCGAGTTTCGAGTTGAAAATATTGTAGTCTGAATATGCAAGCAAGTGGTATTAATATCATCCTTATTTCCTCCATTTCTGACGAGTATATTTAACACAAATATAATAGAGACTATTCATGTTACTTAATATTGACACAATGAGAATTAAGCCAATAAATAACAGATGTGAAGCAAGATACATGTAAAAAGAAAATGGTTCGTCCGCCCTTATAGTAAGTCTCATAGAGTGGAAGTCGTAAGGGGAGAAAATGAGCAAATAGTAAGATTTTGTAAAAACACGCAAAGCTGAAAATTATAACCCTACGAAATGCTTTTCATGAATTGTCATTTGGTGATTAATATACCGGTATGATTGAAATTCTAGAGATAGGCATAAATTGCTTTCAAAAAGGTTGAATTTAGATTAATAACTTCTGCATATTTATCAGTAGGAACAAGCATTCAAATGACATTGTCGACATGACCTAGCATGTACAACAGTAATGATGTTCTCTTTCTAAACAATCAAAAGTAGAGAGACAATTCTTCCCAAATTTTTTTTCATGAAAACATTAAATTAGCTCCGATAATATTATGGTTTTGGCTTTTACATTCAAAACATACATGAAAGAGTTTCGAGTTAAAAACTTCGAGTTTCAAGTAACAATATCGAGTTTCAAGTTGGGATCTTCGAGTTTCGAGTTGGAATTTTCGAGTTTCGAGTTGAAAACTCCGAGTCTCGAGTTGAAAACTTCGAGTTTCGAGTTGAGAACTTCAAGTCTCAAGTTGAAAACTTCGAGTCTCGAGTTGAAAACTTCGAGTTTCGAGTTGAAAAATTCGAGTCTCGAGTTGAAAACTTCGAGTCTCGAGTTGAAAACTTCGAGTCTCGAGTTGAAAACTTCGAGTCTCGAGTTGAAAACTTAGAGTCTTAACTCGAAACTCGATATTTACCACTCGAAACTCGAAGTTATCTACTTGAAACTCGAAGCTCCCTACTCGAAACTCGAAGAAAAGAATCCCTCTTTCCCCATAGGATTCCTTAATTGCTGTATAATAAATACATCCCCTTTAACCCAGAAAGGTTAAATGTCATACTTACAAACATGCCGACGGTCTTGGGAAAAAATGTGTGTTGGATCCCTTCAGCAAACATTATGACATGAAAAAAGTGGAGCCAAATTTTTCGACCCTGCGTCATAACGACAAGGAGAACGATGGTAGCCACAATTAAAATCACTCTGCTTGTTGAAATATTAATGATTTCATTTTTGGCTGAATACAACCAATCAAATATGGTGTTGTTGTACATTTTGCCGAAAATTAAGGAAATTTATTGTTTTGATTTTGGCGGAAGTTTTGGTTTCAAAAGTGACGCGACGCCGGTTAAGGCTAAAGTTTAAACGCCGTTTATTGACTTGCTAGGTTGACCTCTAATTACTCTAGACTCTTTCTCCGTCGTTATCAGAAAATAAACGACTGTTGTAAACCAAAATCTAGAGGCCTCTGATTGGCTGATGGATGATGTCACACTTGCTTTCTGTATCTATTTTAAAAACTCTCTCTAAAGCTGCTTATCAACAAGGCTTATTGCTCATCACAATAATTCATGATAAACCTTGACATGGATAAAGCATGATCGAATAAATATGCACTATTTGTGATAAAGATTAGTAGAAGTACAGATTATACGTTATAAACCAGCAACTGGAAGGTGTAAACAGCGCACTGAACAACATTATATGGCAAACATTGTGCAGAATTTGTGCAACTCGAAGGCTTAACATATCGCAGTAATGTAGGCATTCCAAACATTATGTATGGCAATAAATCAGTGACCAGGTTAAGTGGCATCAAATTGCTATCAGCAACGCAGTTGGGATAATGGTAAACATACATCGGTAATATGACTCCAAGTTCTTTTGTATTTTTAAACCTAACACTAGCTGGTGTTGTTATGTATTTGTGAACGTGGGGAATACCGCCTAATTTAAACCTCAAGGAAAGATAACTGAAACTCGCTAAGGATTCTCTGGCGGCTATAGCCGCCAGACAAAATTGGTTTACTACTGTCGCTGTCTGCTGAAAGTACAGACATGCGCAGTGAAACAGTCAATAATTACTCATTCGTTATCAATAAAAACGTAGGGATATGCGCAGTGAAACGGTCAACGTGCTTGTTAACTTAGCTTAGACCATTGACTGTTTCACTGCGCATGTCTGTATTTCATCAGACAAGCAGACAGTAGTAAACCAATTTTGTCTGGCGATTATAGTCGCCAGAGAATCCTCAGCGAGGTTCAGTTATCTTTCCTTGAGGTTTAAAATAGGCTGTATATTCCCCACGCTTACAAGTACATCCTGCTGGAGATTAACTTGGAGTCATATTACAAGATGCATGTTTACCATTATCCCAACAGGGTTGCTGATAGCAATTTGATGCCACTTCATTGTCGGCCACTAATTTATTGCCATACATATGTTTACAATATTAGATATCTTAAACCTTCGAGTTGCACAAATGCTGCACAATGTTTGCCATATCATGTCGTTCAGTGCGCTGTTGTAAACAACTTCTAGTTGCTGGTTTAATAAAGCATATTCTGTACCTCTTCTTTTTTATCACAAATGGTGCATATTTACTCTTTATCCATGTCAAGTATTTCATGAATTATTGTAATGAGCAATAGGCCTAGTTGATAAGAAGCTGGAGAGTAAATTTTTAAATAGATACAGAAAGCAGGCGTGACGTAATCCAGCAGCCAATCAGAGGCCTCTACTTTTTGGTTTACAACAGTCGTTTATTTTCTGATAACGACGGAGAAAGAGTCTAAAGTTGCGATTCATTTTCCGATCGGCGGCATATAGAAATAGAAGGAAAACTTTCCGCATTGATTTGAATAGTAACTGGGTTGTGCGCGAAGAGCGACCATCGTATATATAGAAAAGCTCTTATTGCGCACAAATAGTTGGGCTACTAAAGTGACGGGCGAGTTTCGTTGTAGATTAGCAATATAGGTTTCATTCTCAATGCGCGAGCCCAATAAACTATTGATTTAAAACGTGCTTTTATTATTTTTTTTGCACCACGTTTTGACGTGACGTAAACAATTATGTTTCTAATCATGCACAAGAAACTCTAGTCTTGATATGTTGCGAGGTTTTAAAAAATACCTAAATTCATATAGCACATATGTGATGCATGTTAGGGTCTAAACTTTTAATATATCTTAAAAATATCTCTATTTATATAAATATGGCCAAGAACATTTATGGACGACCGCCCAAACGCCTAATCATCCAACCATACAGATGCACAGCTAAACTTATGGCTAGTTTTTTACTTCAGAAACCACAGTGAATGTAAATGAATATAATAATAAAACGCTTGTTTTTTTATAATCTGACCATAATGAATTGCATTTTGTTTCGATTTTTGCAAACCGGATATGCAAGTAATACAAGATTCAGATATATATGTCATGCTTTCAGATCAGGGACTTTATTATACTAAGCCTTTAATAAAATGACCTGTATTTGAAAATTGCCTTTGTCAGGATGGGGAGTCACGTCCGCCAGCCTAACAAAATCTCTCGATTCGAGGTAAGTTTAATTGTTTCTCGCTTATTCCTGTGCCATTTTAAATGATGTAAACACTTATACCCCGTACACAAAGACAGACTGCATGGTGTATTTCACATTTTGCCAGCTTTTGTAGTTTATGCGGTATTTCGTGTACAGTGTTTGACATTTTGCATCGCTCAGGGATAGGGTACACTTGGATCTTGTGAAATCGTTCTTTTAGCCAGTTTTCGCAAGTGCGATGATTGTTGCATGTAAAATTTGTTATACTCCGACAGACTGAATGTTACTGGTGCAAAATATCCAGTTTTGGTATATAACTGATGTAAATGCGCAAAAATGGAAAAAGGATAGAGAACACTGGCCGCAACGTTGAGGATAGGGAACACTTGCATGTTTTGAGAAGCAAAGTATTTGCCAGTCCGAGCGATCAATTTGCAATCCGAGCGAGTCCGTTGTAATTTATCAGCAGTACATGTAGTTAAAAAGAAGTATTATTTAACACAATAACACAATCTGAGCTTCGACAAGCAATGACGGATTAATGGTATAAAATTGCCCATATAACAAAGTCCTAGTAGTTTAACCTCAGTGTTGAAGTACCATTGGCTGGGATGGTGCTTCTTGGGACATTCACAAACAAGTATTTTTCTGAAAAAGCCTCGTTCGTCCCCGATTTATTATGTTTGTTGTTGTTGTTGTTGTTTTGCTTTTTGTGACCTATTGGATTTTTGGAGGTTTTTTTGTTATGTAACCCCCTGAAATTTGTTGAACCTTTCATTTTTTTTTAATTAAGCAGCTATGAATAAACAAACATATTTTTAAACAAACTTGAAAACTTAGATTTCCGATCAAATACTTATAGATGTTCTTCAGCCTTGGGAAAGTAATAGGCTTTTGAAAGCTTATTTTTTATTTGAAATCACAGTGGCAAAAGTAATAATTTTACAACAATAATATATTTTAATAAATTAAAATAGAATTGAAGATTCAAAATCTTCCCATCCAATGGCCTACAAAAGCGAAGGTCAACTTACTAGAACTTTGTTCGTGGGGCATTTTACTGCATTCATCAGTCATTCCATTCAAATCTACATCCCCCGACATTTTTTTTCAAGAAAAGGAAAATCTTTTAAATGCTGTAATTTGTTTCAAATTGACTTTGCTTTTTACAAATCAACTGTCTCTATTGGTGCCTGCTCATTAATGTGGGTTCCTGTCATCCTCTCCCGTGGCATGCTTATATAAACTATAATAATAATTATCAATTCATTTGTTATTTTTGTTTTAGTAAATATTCTTAGAACTGCATTGATATTTATTAATTGCTGTCTGCAGCAAAATAAATTTTTATTTAAACAATGTCAATATTTTCTTATATTCCACGAATATCTTAACTGTATAAAATATATTATTATAGAGTATCTAACTGTGTCCAGATTCTTTACTTGCTGACTACAAAGACAAAAATACATTTTTTAATATCTGCTCTGTTGGAATTTCGGAAATAGGAAAGTCGTTTTAATAACCGGAAATGGTATTCAATCTAAGTATAGGATGGAGCTCATTAAGACGTTTCTATAGAAAATAGAAGCCGAAACGAGCGACTACTTTGTAACCATGCGCATGCGCAGTTGAAAATACATCGATCTATTTTGTTCATTGTAAAATATAAAAAAAACAAAACAAAAAAAACAACAGAAAGGACTTTTATTTAAATAAATCACTGAGGAATTGATATTTTCATAGCTTCTGATTGGCTACAGATATATGGACACTTCTAACGTTGCAATCAAAACGACATTGTTTGTTTTTACTTTTAATACACTTTTTTACACTTAAACTGGTTAAGTTCGTGCTTTGTATATACAAGTTCTAACTGTTATATTGTTTTCGTGCATATTATGTTTCCTGGCGCATCATCGTAATTCATTCACTATTTCATTGATTTTCAGAAAATCTGCTAAAAAATCATGGTATTTTTTCTATTGTTTTCATAAATTCATAAAAGCAAGGCTCGGTTGTTTTAAGTAATACTTCTTTCTAACTACTTCTTAGCTGATCATAAGAATTCAAACAATGAAAACAAACTTTTCATGTTTTATTGAAACAAATACAACGGACTCGCTCGGAATTTCAAATTGATAGCTCGACCTGGCAAATCTTTTGCTTCTCAAAACATGCAAGTGTTCCCTTTCCTCAACGTCGCGGCCAATGTTACCTATCTTTTTGCATTTTTGCGTTTTTAACATCAGTTGCATATAGAAACTGGATAATTTTGCACCAGTAACATTCAGCCTGTCGGCCCGATATAACAAATTTTTCCTGCAACAATCATCGCACTTGCGAAAACTGTCCAGAAGAACGATTTCAACAAGATCTAAGTGTACACTATCTCCGAGCAATGCAAGCTGCAAAACACTGTACATGAAATACCTCAAACACCACAAAAGCTGGCACAATTTCGAATACACCATGCAATTCGTCTTCGTGAACCGGGTACTTTAGTGTTTAAGTCATTTAAAATGGTCCAGGAATAAGCGAGAATCAATTAAAAACTTTCCTCGAACCGAAAGATTTTGTTTGGCTGGCCATGGCGGCCATGTTTTTGTCACGTGATTCTTCGCCCAATTTGTCTTATTAAAGAAAATGTGTATGCTATAGAATTATATTCACCAAATATTTAACAGCTTGCCGTCGAATTATTGAGACTAATGAAAAGGGAATGTTGACAGCAACCGAACCGAACAGACATTAAATTATGCGAACTCGGTTTGATTTAGCATATTCTTGGAAGTTACGGAATGCTCAACTCCACCTTGCCCCGAATTTAGCACAAGGAATCAGATTAATGACATGCGTTGACAGCAAAACGATTACCGCATCTAAACAGAGATTTTTGACATGGATTCGTGTAATACCGCTCTTGCATACAACAGCAGATACATAGGGTTGGATCCAAACTTTCCAAAAAGGAGCAGTCTTATGATAGCTTCGTATTAATTTACAAAATCCCCATCAAAAACTTAATATTGTTGCCTAGAAATGGTGTCCAGCAACCACACTAACTCACTCCGGATTCGTATCTCAAGACGATTACACTTTAAACAATTTTTATTGTATAACTGCTTTAGGGCCATATAAAAGGGATGTTCCAGAATTTATCTGTAAAAACAGTCTGTTTTAAAAAATATAATTTAAGACTCTTTGGAATACAATAGGCCTAGAATTATGTTGAAAAAATATATATACATTTCTTTTTGCAGAAAAGATTGAAATCATCTTTTCGCTCATTTGACTGATGTGCACGTGATATGCGAAAAGTTCAAAATGGCGGACAGTGTCACTGGTTGGTACTTCACACATAATTTTGCCAATTTTAGACGTTTTCTCTGTATCAAATTACCATGATTGTGGGAAAAGTTGAAACAATTATTTTAAGACATGCACATGATATTTGTTTTAAAGAATGTCGGGAAATGAGTGTGAAACTATTTTGAAGAAACAAAATCCTTAGGTATTTTCTGAGTATCCGCCCGCAATCGATGAACATATTACAAAAACATACATAATGCCTGCTCCAGGCCATCAAATCTCTGGGTTTTATCATGTCACAAGGTGAGGAAGATGACCCGGACTCGAACCGGGACCTCATACTAACATGGCGATGCTGTCCCACTGAGGTGTCGGGGCAGCTTACATAACAAGTAGACCAACTAGATTGATTACCATGACAATCCTATATTTCTGATTCTAAGGCCCTTATATAGATTAGATTTTCATGCAATTATACATATGTTTAATCTGCCAATGAGAAATAACACCTTACAGAGCTTTTTGTCCTGCCATGCCCTACAATATTGTGGAAAAAGCGTTATTTTTTTGGGTGCTGGTTAAAAAGGCCTCACGTAAAAATGGCATCAAGTTAAAACGGCCTCATTTTGGTTTAAAAGGGCCTCACTATTTTATCAAAATGGCCTCACTTTATTTTTTTGGTTAAAACGGCCGCACTTTTGGTCAAAACAGCCTCACTGTAAGTCAAAAAGGCCTCAATATTTGGTAAAAAAGGCCTCAATTTTTAAATAAATTTTAAATATTATATGAGAAAAATTAAATTAGAAGTAGTAAGAGGTCATTTATAATGCTTTATTACTGTTGACAATGGACATTTGTACATGTCAATTTGTTAAATTTATGTTTTTCTTCTTTCTGTAAAAAAAATTAATGCATATTGTTTATAGAGAAGTAAACACAACTGAAAGGTAACATCGACTTTAATTTTATAATTGAAAAATAACAGTTTTCTTGCAAATAGTTTTAAATAATTAATAATTATAGAATATTAACTGGATTGTGAAAAATATTGAAAGTGAAAATTACTGTAAATTATGTTTGTTGTTCTGTTCTAACTTAGGTCATTTATAATGCTTTATTACTGTTGACAATGGACATATGTACATGTCAATTTGTTAAATTTATGTTTTTCTTCTTTCTGTAAAAAAATTAATGCATTTTGTTTATAGAGAAGTAAACACAACTGAAAGGTAACACCGACTTTAATTTTATAATTGAAAAATAACAGTTTTCTTGCAAATGGTTTTAAATAATTAATAATTATAGAATATTAACTGGATTGTGAAAAATATTGAAAGTGAAAATTACTGTAAATTATGTTTGTTGTTCTGTTCTAACTTCGGCAAATTAATAATTATTAAATGTAAACAGGATTATGTGTGCAATAATTGGTAGTGATAATGACAGTTTAACAGGCTTTGCGAAAGTTGCCGGACCTTTGGACATGTCCAGCTAAAATCAGACCGGTCCGATAATATTTTTCCAAATTCCGGACCTTATGTCCGGCACAATTCAGTACTTTATTTTCTGATAACGACTGAGTAAGAGTCTATCTGTCTGGCACGAGTACCGGGATTTATCAAGTCCAATCAAGACCAAGACCGAGTTTTCTCCCTTGAATAAAAGAAAATGTCAAACGAGTTTCGCCGTTTCTTTTTAAGTTTCCAATCAAATTCTAGATTAATTTACCATAATTATGCGACCTTCGACCTTATACAAAGAAATGGCGTTCTTGCGGTATTACGATGGCGCTACACCATGCGAAAAAAAAACGGAAAAAACTGATGAAAAATGAAAAGCAAAACAATAGGAATACGAGTCCAAGCGCCCGCACCGTAAATTTGTTTTAAAAAATGGAGAAATGGACGCCTGTAGTTACTTTTCGATGAGAATAGTCTCGATGAGACAGTATTTGATGACACTGAAGAAATTGTAACCAGTTCTGATGTATGTCCAGTTGAATCCAGACCATCCAATTCTTTTCCACATACTCTATTGACATGGTTTGTGATAAGGACTCTAATTATGATGATGGCTGTTAAGATAATTATGAATGTTTTGATTTCCAGACAGAGTCCATCAATCTGGCTAAACTTATGTTTAATGTAAGAGAATAAAAATGTTACAGAAATCTTTAAAGGATGTTGTGTTTTTAATTTAATATGCAAACAGAAGTATACATATTTGAAAAAAATTATATATATTAATAAATATATATAATAATAATAATATTAATAATTATAATAATATTAATAATAATATATAAGAATATTTATATAAATATATATATATTAATTATAAATATTCTGTCAGTATATATATTTGAAAAAAAATTCGGTCAGACAAAATTTCTTTCGGTCAGACAAGAGTTTGGAAGTTTGTCTGACCGAATGTCAGACAAAGTTTTCAGCAGTTTCGCGAAGCCTGGTTTAAATAATGGGATCAAATCACTTAACTGATAATCGAAGTGTGTCTTTAATTTACCGAATGATCAAAAGAAGATCAGAAAGCGGTCTGTTTTTTTAACAAGAGCAATGTATTTGTCACAAGAAAAAGGTGAGGAAAGTTGAGTAAAAAAGTAAAAAAGTAAGTAAAAATTGTCTTGAAATTGCGTACGTTTCATTATTACATTATATATTATATTACAACAATTCCTCTTAAAAACATTTAGCATGATAGTAATGAAATAACATAATAGAAAACAACAAAAAGTTAAATTACAATATACATTTAAAATTCTAAGTCAAATTATAAAAATAAGTGAGGCCATTTTAACCAATATTTTTTTTAAAGTAAGGCCGTTTTAAGTTTTAACCAAAATGAGGCCATTTTGACTGTAAGCCATTTTTTGTCTGAAAGCCTGTGAAAGGGTATAGAAAACCTGATGTAAAGTGACTTTTTGGGGAAAACTGCACTATTTTAAAGAACCTTTCCGAGGGGAAAGCATCCATTAACGACCCATACTAATAAGGGGAAAAAAAGCATGCCTTAATATCTTGGGCACAAGAAAATGATGAACATTATCTCATTAAGTATTCACTTGTTTATTTTGTCCAATGAAATAAAAATTAAAATCAATATTTTCAATAATTTGATATTGTGGAATTTCAATAAAATAACTGTTACAGTTTCTGGTGTTCTCTGGCTCTTGAAATAAAACTGAATAAAATATTCTCTGTAACATGTTAACCCTTTCTATCTTCCAATTATATTAAACCACTTCTGGACCTAGACATTTACACATTTTAATGTGTGTGCAACCAGTGTAGATCCAGATCAGCTGGCACAACCCATGCTGCCTGATCTGGATCTGCACCTGTCACATGTTGGTCAGAAATAACTAAATGAATCTAAACAGTTTAGATCCTGTTTCATGAAGCTGCGGCGATGCAGGAGTCCCTTTATTTGGCTGATGAACACAACTGTCTATTGATTTGTAACTTTAATTGTGTTGTAGTTTATAAAATATCAATAGTAGATCCAAGTAAAATTTAACAATATTAATTAAAACTTTAGTCTGATTTGTGCACAGTGGTTAATCCTACTGTCACAGTAGAAGGTAAAATCCGTTCTATGTGTTACTTCAGAAGGCAAAATCCATTCTGTCTTTAAACATGATTTGCATTGCGTTTTTATAAGGCAATAATAACTTAATGACACAGGTTGAGGCATATGCTCGAAAAACCATATTTAGTAATAAGTTTTAAGTAAACAATACAAGTGTCAAAAAATATAGAAAGTCACAGAAGGCAAATCCTTTCATATTGTGATTTAATATTACTGATTAAGATCAAGGTGTTATAAACAATGATTGGCATTTGATTAATTAACTTTACTCTAGTACTTCTTAACATATTTGAGGATTAACTACTAGAATTAGAATTTGATGCTCAAATAAAAAATATGAATTTAATTTTAAAGCAAAAATAAAATATTTGCTGCACAATACCTGATCAGAATTAAGGTTATGTTGCACTATAAAGGGTTAAATTTGTTTTTTATCTTTCAAGGTACAAACCCGTTTGACAGGTTGAAGAAATCTCTAAAGGTTGATGTCAATGATTGGCAGTTCTACAGTTTGCCTGACCTTGGAGATAAACGATATGGTAAGGCAGAATTGTTTCCCTTTACCCTTCTTATCCAAAAGCAGTGATTTCAATTCAGGGCTTTTTTTTCACTGCCAGGGGAAGCGGCCCATGTCTTATAGTTTGGGTGAAAGTAGCATGATTTTTTACCTAAAGGGGAATTAAAATACCTGATGTAAGGTTACTTTTTGGGGAAAACTGCATAATTTTAAGAAAATTTCTGAGGTGAAGGCACCCATAAATGGCCCCTACTAAAGAAGGAAAAAAAGCCTTGCAATTGATGCAGATTTTTGCATTTTGATGCAAGCAAATGTGAACTTTTCCACTTTTTACCCCACCTAATTCTGAGCTTGGGGTCATTTTGATGCATGAGAATTTAGGAAAATGGGTTTTATTTTTAAAGAATAAAGATAGATATTGTGTATAAAAGTAAATGTTTATTTTAACCATGAAAATAAGTTAAAATGCAGTTAAAGCAACTTTATAAGTAGTAAAGTTCACAGAAAACAAGATATGACTCGTGACCATCTGATTATGACCCCTTGAAAATTCCGATGACCCCTGGTTTTCAAAAGCTGTTGAAATTCCTTGAAAAGAATAGCGTTCCACCAATGCAGATGAGTGTCTTGCATCATTACTGGCTCCAAGGTTATGAAGCTGAGTTTGGAAACCAGTCTCAAATCTCAAGCATCTGATTGGCTGAAATGGCGACTGGTCGCCATTTCAGCCAATCAGATGCTTGAGATTTGAGACTGGTTTCCATGCTCAGTTTTATAACCTTGGGCACTGATAATATTTAATGTGTATCTGTTGTTGTCCGATGGTCAGTTTCTACATGTTAATGCAATTTAGGCCCAGTAGTGATTTTGGTTTCAAATTTTGTCAGTTTTAACAATTTTGATCAAGCTTTGGTAAAAATATTTTTGCAAATTGATAACAAATTCACAGTTAAAATGAACTAGACTTCAGTATTTTACTTTTGAAAATTTACCTCTAAATTTTATCTAGCAGCCTTTAATTTCAGACAAACTGCCATATTCCATACGGGTTCTGCTGGAGTCAGCCATTCGTAACTGTGATGAATTCTATGTGTACCAGTCTGACGTAGAGAAAATTCTTGATTGGGAAGTGAACCAGTCTAGAAATGTTGAGATTCCATTCAAACCATCTCGCGTTATTCTGCAGGATTTCACGTAAGTTCTGTTATTGTGGAAATTAAGAATTTATGCAGATTTTCTAACATTATTCAAACATTCAAAATTCATTGAGCAGGATTTTAATATTGTTACTTATTTAATTTCACAAGGACAAATTTTTGCCTCAAAACTTGCAAATAACAAATTCGCTGGGGCATAAATTCGTGCAACTGTATTTTCCTATAAAGAAACACTGTTAAATGGTTTAATTTCGCTGTGGTTGAATTTCGCGCTCTTGTCATACCGCGAAATAAGCGAAAATTAAACCAGCGCGAAATGAAATGCTTAACAGTATTTGATAATTCACCATAACCTCACAGGGTTTTATTTTATCTCTAAAAGGAACTGGTTATAAAATATAAGCTATACACTTTCAAAATTTCTTTGAAACAGTACTGTATTCCCCAAAATTTTACATTAAAAAATTTCTATTTCCCTTTTTAGATAAAATCCGGAAATAAAAAAACACTATACCCATGTTGATTACTGTTGGTAAAAACTGGCAGTGACATTTTAAACCTTTCCTCCATATATACACCTTAATAGGGTGGGCAAACAGCATAGATCCAGATCTATACTGTTTTCTTTTTTTAATTTGTTTGGTTATTTATGAAAAAAAAATGTGACTAGTGCAGATCCTGATCAGATTGCACAAATGTGCCAACTGATCTGGATCTACACTGGTGGCACATGCATGAAAATGCATATATATATATATGGAAGAAAAGGTTAAAATATGCATGAGTAACAATTCATTTTCAGGGGTGTACCAGCTGTTGTGGATTTTGCCGCCATGCGAGATGCTGTGCAGAGACTTGGTGGGGACCCAGAGAAGATCAACCCTATCTGTCCAGCTGATCTTGTGATTGACCATTCTATACAGGTTGACGTCTCTCGGAGGTAAATCGGGGCATTTTCATGATTGGCCTAAAAATCGTTAAAAATACCGTCATTTTTTGAATATAAGCCACACTTTTTCCCCAGAATTTGGAAGTAAAATGTTGGGGTTGTGGCTAATACACAGGTTTGGCTGCTTATACTTTTCGTTAAGCTATTTTCATCTGTTCTATCACGTTTGGGGGCAGTGCGGCTTATACATGATTGCGGCTTATATTCGAACAATAACGGTAGGTGACGTTTCAAGTAAATTGACCAACACTTTTTTGAGCTAATCATATTTTTTATGAGCTTATTCCATCCTGATCAGTTCTAGACTGTTAATGACCTGACAGTAGCTGTACTGTCAATAACAACAACAAAAACAACAATGTCACCTCAGATACAGTTAATAAAGTTGACATCAACAATGGTGTCACCTCAGATACAGTTAATTAAGTTGACATCAACAATGGTGTCACCTCAGATACAGTTATTAAAGTTGACATCAACAATGGTGTCACCTCAGATACAGTTAATAAAGTTGACATCAACAATGGTGTCACCTCAGATACAGTTAATTAAGTTGACATCAACAATGGTGTCACCTCAGATACAGTTATTAAAGTTGACTTCAACAATGGTGTCACCTCAGATACAGTTATTTTTGTGTCGCCCTTTCGAAGAAATGGCGATACATAGGGAGCGCTTTGTCCGTCTGTCCATCCGTCCATCGGTCCGTCCGTCACGAAAACTATATGTTGGCTATAACTTTGCCATTTCTTAATATTTCTTCATGAAACTTTCAAATTATATAGCATATGACAACAGACTCATGATGATGCCAAATTCTTAAGGTCAAGTTCACATTTGATGGAGTTTTGCCCCTTTTTGTACTTGCATTTTGGCATGAAAACTTAACGTTGACTGTAACTTTGCCATTTCTCAATATTTCTTCATGAAACTTTCAAGTTATATTGCTTATGACAACACACTCATGATGATGCTGAATTCTTTAGGTCAAGGTCACATTTGATGGAGTTATGCCCCTTTTTGTACTTGCATTTTTTTTCCAACGTTGTACCCGTGGATGACACAAGTGTTCAACTGAACACCCATCTAGTTTAGGGAAATTGAGTTAATTTAATAACCCCTAGAAACTTATATTAAAATAAAATAACTTACATACATAATATGTGTCCCCCTTAAAAAAATGTAACTCCCTGAGCATGTTTTAAAGGAATTTTACGGTATACATTTTAATTGTCTGTTATAAGAAATATCAATGTTATAAAAATATTCTTTTGTTTTTCAGTTTTATTTTTACCAAACTGGTTTTTGTGTCGCCCTTTCGAAGAAATGGCGATACATAGGGGCCGCTTTGTCCGTTCATCTGCGGTCCGTCACGAAAACTTAACGTTGGCTATAACTTTGCCATTTCTTAATATTTCTTTATCAAACTTTCAAATTATGTTGCTTATGACAACACGCTTGAGATGATGCCAAATTCTCAAGGTCAAGGTCACATTTGATGGAGTTATTCCCCTTTTTGTACTTGGATTTTTACACGAAAACTTAACGTTGGCTATAACTTTGTCATTTCTTAATATTTTTACATCAAACTTTCAAATTATATTGCTTATGACATCGCGCTCATGATGATGCCAAATTCTTTGATGGAGTTATGCCCCTTTTTGTACTTGCATTTTTATATCAACATAGCACCAGAGGGCGACACAAGTGTTCAACTGAACACCCATCTAGTAGTTAAACCTGTCTTCTCAGATCCCCAGGGGAGACCCTAGACATGGTCTTTAAAGGCAGGTGGTCTATGTTCCCCTATAAATTTGTTCTTCAAATCAGTCAGTGGGAGGAAAATAGCAAGGTCTTTATCCACAGGTCTAAGTTTACAGGTGCTCCTTAAAACAGGTTGAATTGGATTGGGATTTCAAATGTTCTGTAATAGTATTCTTGGTTGTTACTTAACCCTTTCCTCCATAGACACACCTTTATTGCATAGGCGACCAGTGTAGATACAGATCAGCTGGCACATCTGTGCCGTCTGATCAGGATCTGCACTGTTCGCTTTATGATTCTTAAGGTTATTTCTGACCAAAATGCGACCAGTGCAGATCCTGATCAGGCGGCACGGATGTGCTGGCTGATTTGGATCTACACTGGTAGCACAAGCATAAAAATGTGTATTTATGGAAGAAAGGGTTTAACAGCAGCAATATTCTCTCTAGAAAAAAAATTCCACTTAGTTCTTGTATTTTTAAGCTTTAGTCCATGTTCAAAAGTTTTGGCCCCTTGATTATAAAACTTTTTTTATGCTCAACTCAGTTTTGTGCTCAAACTAAACATGTCTTAAATATCGACAGTCTTCATAAATTATTAAATAATAAATGTCCTGTCTGTTCGACAGTTGTTGTGTTTTTTTAATCAGTTCTGTTATACTATTTGAAGTTGTTCTTAGAATTTATCATTTGAGCAAGGTAAAGCTAGTGTCAATGGTCTTTCTTTGTTACAGGCAATTTAGACTCAAAAGTTTCAGTTTTTCGTTTGAAATTTTTACAGGATAATTACAGGCAATTTAGACTCAAAAATTTCAGTTTTTTGTTTGAAATTTGTGTTTATTTTATAAAACAATGTTGAAAATGTGGAAGAAATAGACAAATAGAGTTTGAGTATTAGCTTATTATAAGTTACATTATGACTAGATAATTTGTTGTAAAGAAATGGTATTTTTTGTTTTTGTTTCATACTGTCTTTATAACTTAAATCATTTATTTGTATTTATTTTATCATTTTTTATTTTTTTTACAGCAACCTTGTAAATTCTCCTAATCCTGGCGGAGGTCAAAAGTCATGTCAAAAGTCAAATACAGGGGCAGCCTTGAAGGTCAAAGGTCAAGGTCAAACCATTGCACCCTGTGACCTGTGTAAAGGTCAAGTTCGAGAATTACCAATCTCTGATAAAGTCTGCCCCTTTCACGGAGAGAAAACTCCCGGGTTTGTAAAACACACATTGCTTGAAAACATATAGATGTTGTTATGCCTGTTTCTTTGGAATAAAGGACAAAAGACTGATTTTACATCATAGATTTTTCACACTGAAATTATTGGTGAATTGAAAATTTAGATTGTTGGAATATCTTCAACAGGCTTGTCAAACCTAATTAACTTTGGATGTCAGAGCATGGTGAATTTAAACTCAAGATAGTTGGAATATATAAGACAGGATTGTCAAAACCAAAATTTAAAAAAAAGCATAGATCTAAATAGGCAGCAAGGTTTAAAAATTTATGATATTTTATCCATTTTTGACATTGTTTCACACAGAACTGAATAACTGGTAAAAATACTGGTAGTTTTATTTTTTGGTCAAAATCTGTAATCCAAATTTGTCCCATATATTAAGTGAAAATTATCTCACACCAGTTGCAATACAATATTCTGTCAATTTTTATTATGGTAACCAGTACCGTCATTGTTTGAATATAAGCCACACTTTTTCCCCAGAATTCGGAAGTAAAAAGTTGGGGGTGCGGCTAATACACAGGTTTGGCTGCTTATACATTGTGTTAAGCCATTTTCATCTGTTCTATCACATTTGGGGGGTGTGCGGCTTATACATGAGTGCGGTTTATATTCGAACAATGACGGTAATTAATTTGATGACTGAATTTTGGCATGAAGATTCAAATCCCCAACATCACAATATAAGTATCCTGCATGAGTGTGAGGTGAAGATGGAAAAATCTGTCACCGAGGGTTAACTGTTTTGCGGGTACGAGGCTCTGCCGAGTTCCCGCCAAAACAGTTCACCCGAGGTGACAGATTTTTCTATCTTTACCGAATTTCTCATGCAAGATACTTTTTCTTGCATACCTTTTATTATTTATAACATTTTTGTGTAAGTATACAAACTTATTATTTTCATTATGCTGAAATATTGACGTTAAAGCAATCTTTTTTATAAATGACGTCACTAACTTGAATATATTACGTCAGATATTTGAAGACGTGACGTCACTCACGTGACTCATTCTACATGGGGGGGTGTAGGATCGAAATTTCCTACACGGGTGAAAACACCGGATGACCTGATCTGGTATGCAAGAATATGAAATCCCCGTTGACGACAGTTCCTCCTTCAGTAATACAATGGCTCTTTTGATATTGGTTGGTAGATGAAGTTGAGTAAAAATATAGTAAGGAAGCAACTTTTTTCGAGCCTTATGTTAGGTTGATGAAAAGGATAGTTTTTACTGTCAGTTTAACCCTTTCCTCCATAGACCCACCTTTATTGGGTGGGCGAACAGTTTAGATCCAGATCAGCTAGAACATCTGTGCCATCAGATCAGGATCTATACTGTTCGCTTTTTGATTTTATAGGTTATTTCTGACCAAAATGCGACCCATTTAACATATGTTTTAAGGAGAAATATCAAAGGGGTAGATTTTATCTTATTGGTAAAAATATGTCAGTTGGTCTTTTGTTCTTTTATATATGCATATATATATTGTATATATTTAACCATTGTCTAGAGTCAAAAAGCAACCATAATTCTAAAACATTTGGCAGAACCTGGTCTGAAATCAGATTTTTTAAAAAGAAATTTGAAACTTTTTACAAATAGATTATGGTAATTACCCTAAGTCTTGGGAAAGTTAAAACTTAAAACTAAAATATTTTGTTTCCCAAAATTTTGGGTTGAAAACATGTATACTGTTTTTTTGAAAAAGTCCCTAAACTTAGGGACACTTAAAGATATCAAAAGTTAAAGTATTCCAGAATACAGAGATGGTAAAAATAATAAATTTTTTGAAAATAGTTTGTCACCTTAGTGCAATAATGGTATATATACGATTGGAATATGAAGGAGATATAGAGATAATTGTTTTTACCAGTGAAAGATAGGAATATATTTCACCCAGACTGAGTGAGCTCCCGAATTCGTATTTCACGAGTGGCGAAGCCACGAGTGAAAATACATCATTCCGGAGTGCATGAGTGATATATATTTGTATCTTTCACTGGTAAAAACAAATTTTTATTTTATGCTTTTAGTGCAAAATTTGCGAGAATTCGACAGAAAAGTTGCAAGAAATGGCGCCAAACTGCTTGTTTATGACGTGACGTCATGACATCAAATATACTAATTTTAGCCTGTTTTCTAAACTTTCTCATTTGGTATGTTATGTGCGTTTGGGTACCAACGTGAAAAAATCATTGAAAATAAAAATGATATTCCACTGTTTGAAAACAGTGAAATACACTTTTATTTCACCATGAAAATTTTATAATTCACTCAAAAGCATAAAATAAATATCGTTATTGCACTAAGGCGATGACTAGTGTCCCAATATTAAGGCTGTACCAAGACTTAGGGTAATTACAGTATACGCGTTGTATGCAATTTCTGGACATTTTTAGCAGACTTATGGCTGAATATTTACGGTATATATTGTCTACTAGTTTCTTAACATTGAAATAAACAGCATGAGGTACATATACATGTATTCTTAATATCTTACTAAAAAAGGAAGTTACCTCAAAACTAAACTTTTATTTTCTTTTAGTAAGTATATTTCAAAAACTATTTACATCTTTGAAATACAGATGTAGATCTCTATTTAACCCTTTACTCCATGCGATATGGCTGTTTTAAATTGGTGAACAGTGTAATTCCAGATTTAATTGACAGACCTGTGCCATCTGATCAGGCTCTACAGTGTTTGATTATTGAATCATTTGGTTATATCTGGCCCTAGAAACCCCCAGTGTAGGTCGTGATCAGGGCTGAAGGTTATAAAACTGAGTTTGGAAACCAGTCTCAAATCTCAAGCATCTGATTGGCTGAAATGGCGACCAGTCGCCATTTCAGCCAATCAGATGCTTGAGATTTGAGACTGGTTTCCATGCTCAGTTTTATAACCTTGGGCACAGATAGCACAGGTGGGCCGGCATATCTGGATGTACACTATAACCACGTGATAAAACCCATATATATGGAGTAAAGGGATTTATCTACTTTCATAAATGTAATGGCTGTTTTATTACTGTGTCCAAGGTTATAAAACTGAGCATGGAAACCGGTCTCAAATCTCAAGGATCTGATTGACTGACAGGACTCGCCATTTCAGCCAATCAGATCCTTGAGATTTGAGACTGGTTTCCAAACTCAGTCTTATAACTTTCAGCCCTGGGTCTTGAATTTCCTAGCATGACTTTTGACTGCCGTTCTTCTGTATTTTTCAAGGAATCAAGAAAGAAACACCAATATTTTGTTATGCCCCCGAAGGGAGGCATATAGTAATCGGACCGTCCGTCCGTCCTTCCGTCCGTCCGTCCGTCCGTCCGTCCGTCCGAAATAATCTTGTCCTCGCTTCTCCTCTGAAACCGCTTGAGGGATTTCTTTCAAACTTCACAGGAATGTTTGTCACCAAGCCTAGTTGTGCATATCGTCAGGAATTTCTGCTCCGATTATTTTTGGCTGAGTTATGGCCCTTTGAAGCAAAATCTTGTCCTCGCTTCTTCTCCCAAACCGCTTGAGGGATTTCATTGAAACTTCACAGGAGTGTTTGTCACCAAGCATAGATGTGCATATCCGAAGGAATTTCTGATCGGATTATTTTTGGCTGAGTTATGGACCTTTTTACCTAACCCTAACCCTAAACCCTAACCCTAAACCCTAACCCTAACCCTAACGTAAACTGAAATCGCTTGAGGGATTTCATTGAAACTTCACAGGAGTGTTTGTCACCAAGACTTGTTATGCATATCCAAAGGAATTTCTGATCGGATTATTTTTGGCTGAGTTATGGGCCTTTTTACCTAACCCTAACCCTAAACCCTAACCCTAAGGTAAATTTTGTTAACGCAATAAAGGTAACATTTTTTTTGTCCGATTGTCATGAAATTTGGTCAGGATGATTGTCCCAATGATTTCTTGGACGAGTTTTAATATGGGTCATCAGGGTCCAAAAACTAGGTCACTGTTACTAAAAATAGAATTTTCTTGTTAACACTCTAGCGGTCACATTTTTGCTCCGATTGTCATGAAACTTGGTCTGGATGTTTGTCCCAATGAATTCTCGGACGAGTTCGAATAAGGTTCATCCTGGTCCAAAAACTAGGTCACTGTTACTATAAATAGAATTTTCTTGTTAAAACTCTAGCGGTCACATTTTTGCTAGAATTATCATGAAACTTGGTCAGGATATTTGTCCCATTTATTTCTAGGCCGAGTATGAATATGGGTCACCTGATCCCAAAAACTAGGTCACTGTTACTATAAATAGAATTTTTTTGTTAACACTCTAGCAGTCACATTTTTGCTCCAATTATCATGAAACTTGGTCAGGATATTTGTCCCATTTATTTCTAGGCCGAGTTTGAATATGGGTCACCTGGGTCCAAAAACTAGGTAACTGTTACTATAAATAGAATTTTCTTGTTAACACTCTAGCGGTCACATTTTTGTTCTGATTGTCATGACACTTGGTCAGGATGTTTGTCCCAATGATTTCTCGGACGAGTTTGAATATGGGTCATCTGGGTCCCAAAACTAGGTCACTGTTACTTAAAATAGAATTTTCTTGTTAACACTCTAGAGGTCACATTTTTGCTCCGATTGTCATGAAACTTCGTCAGGATGTTTGTCCTAATGATTTGTCAGACAAGTTCGAATATGGGTCATCTGGGTCCAAAAACTAGATCACTGTTACTAAAAATAGAATTTTCTTGTTTACACTATAGTGGTCACAATTTTACTCTCAGATTGTAAAGAAACTTGGTCAGGACATATGTCCCAGTTATTAATTGGTTGAGTTTGAATATGGGTCACCTGGGTTCAAAAACTAGGTCACTGTTACTATAAATAGAAAAATCTTGTCCATGCTGTAAATTTGTTATTTCTCATTGGATTTTAAAATAACTTGGCTCAAATGTTTACCATGACAAGGTGTACTTTCGCGTACAATACCCATGCCTGTTGGTCCAAGGTCAAGGTCACTGTTACTAAAAATAACATTTTCTTGTCTTGGCTGTTAATTCCTAATGAATAAAGTGATTTCAAAATAACTTTACAAAAATATTCACCATGACAAAGGGATGTGTTGCTTACAATACCCATGCCTGTAGGTCAAAGGTCAAGGTCACTGTTACGAAAAATAGCATTTTCTTTTCCAAGCTGTAGATTTGTTGTTTCTTATTGGATTTTAAAATAACTTGATGTAAATGTTCACCATATCGAGACGTTGCACTCAGGTGAGTGATAAAGGGCCATCATGGACCTCTTGTTCATATTAATATTTAACTTTATTTAACTATATATTTACTACAGACTTGAAACATAATTATGATCCTTTCATCTTTCACATTATATGCATGCAGTATGCTTCGTCTTCCACAAGCATATTTTTCATTACATATGTTTATTTATTACATATGTATACCTATTTGATTTCAAGCTGCATTTCGGGGGCATATGTCAATTCCAGTGACAGCTCTTGTTTATTTTACCATTGTCACAAGGTTATAGGTCTAGACTATGCCGTCTAGTAATTCCCTTCTTTGATCCTTTATTCCATGGGATACGGCTTTTATGCCATGTGCAACCAGTGTAGATATTAGACCCAGATCAGGTTGAAAACAGATGTTTAGGCTGATGTGGATCCTTATTTGTTTCTCATGGTTATTATTTACTGATGGTATTGGTTACTGATGGTTATTGGTCAGTCATTGTTAGTGGTTACATGTACTCATTGAAATTTGTTACTCATGGTTATTGGATCTGTATTGGTTGCTCATACAGTACTGTGAATGTTTAATGTTACAATATTTGCGTCTATCGTGCGTCCGTCTATCGCGTATCGTGCGTCCGTCTAACATGTATCGTGCGTTCGTTTAACATGCATCGTGCGTCCGTTTATCGTGCATAAAACGTTTTTAATTTTATCATGCAACGTGATTAAGTAACATGCTTATTCAAATTTTTGTGATTTAATTTCAACCATTCATATTATATTTTAAAAACATTTTCAAATTTTTAGAAATCTCGTCCACAAATTATATGAATTGGCAATATTTATATGTATCATTCATTTACCATGTAAAGTGTGTCCGTCTATCGCGTATTGTGCGTCTGTCTATTGTGTATCGTGCGTCCGTATATCGCGTATCGTGCATTTCGTTTGTAACCTAAAACGTTCACAGTACTGTAAGCGTATCCCAGTAAAGAGTTAAAGAGCAGAGTACTGCAACACTGATTTCTTTTCCATTTGAAGCTAAGCCACCTGTTAATCCAAATAACAAACATAACACACTTGGTAAATGTTCTTTTGCATACTGTTGTATCATTTAATTTCGCGGGGATCAAATTTCGCGTAAATGACATAAGTGGCATTTTTGCGAGGGCTTAAATTCGCGAACTTGTATAATTTTAAGAATACTACATATAAATGGTTTGGTTTCGCTAAGGTTTGATTTTGCGCATGAACCAAAGCGGGAAATACACGAAAATTAAACCACCACGAAATAAAATGATACTACAGTATTAGTTTTGTGTTTTTCTGTGAAATGCTGTTAATGATGAAATTTCAATGACAAATGATATATAATACAAATAAGTTAAAATTAAAAGAAATCAGGGGTTCTATTAAACCAGGTAATATTATATGACCCTTTGACTTGAAGTTTCCAAAATGCCCCTTCTTGACCCCTATGTTTGGTAGTTTAGGGGTCATTTTCCTTAAATTTGGGGTACATGTATATTGGCTATTAATTGTCAGTATCCCTTAAATGGATCAAAATGACCCTTGAGATTCAGCAGCTAAAATTAGCAGAACCATTTATAATACATTTTTAGCTCACCTGTCACGAAGTGACAAGGTGAGCTTTTGTGACCGCCTGATGTCCGTCGTGCGTCGTCAACAATTGCTTCAATCGACTTCTTCTCTGAAACGGCTTGGCCAATTTTGATGAAACTTCACAGGAATAATGCTTAGATGATGCCCTTTCAAAATTGTTCAAAAAATGGAATTCCAAGCAGAACTCTGGTTGCCATGGCAACCTAAAGGAAAAACTTTAAAAATCTTCTTCTCTGAAACCACAAGGCCTAGAGCTTAGATATTTAGCATTTAGCACCCTCTAGTGGAACTCTACAAAGATTGTTCAAATTATTTCCCTGGGGTCAAAATTGGCCCCGCCCCAGGGGTCACTTCATTTTACATAGACTTATATAGGAAAAACTTTAAAAATCTTCTTGTCTGAAACCACAAGGCCTAGAGCTTAGATATTTGGCATTTAGCATCCTCTAGTGGAACTCTACAAAGATAGTTCAAATTATTTCCCTGGGGTCAAAATTGGCCCCGGCCCAGGGGTCACTTCATTTTACATAGACTTATATTATAACGGCCGAAGTTATATAGGAAATCTTTAAAAATCTTCTTCTCACAAACCACAATGTGTACAGCTTAGATATTTGGTAAGTAGCATTGTCTAATGGATGTCTACTAAATTTGTTCAAATTATGTCCCCTGGGCCCAAATCAGCCACGCCCTAGGGTCTTCTTGGTTTACATATAGTTATTTAGGAAAAGCATGAAAATCTTCTTCTTTAAAACCATAAGGCCTAGAGCCTTAATATTTGATATAAAGCATCATCTAGTGGTCCTCTACCAAAATTGTTCAAACTATCCCCTGGGGTCAAAAATGGCCCTGCCCCAGGGGTCACTTGTTTTACATAGACTTATATAGGGAAAACTTAAAAAAACCTTCTTCTCTAAAACCACAAGGCCTAGAACCTTGGTATTTGGTATATGTCATCATGTAGTGGTCCTCTACAAAAATTGTTCAAATTATTCTCCTGGGGTCGAAAATGGCTCTGCCCCGGGGGTCACTAGTTTTATTACATAGTGTTATATAGTAAATCTTTAAAAATCTTCTTCTCTGAAACGGTAAGGCCTAGAGCTTAGATATTTGGTATAGAGCATCATCTAGTTACATTTTCTCCACAATAGCAGCTTAATTTTTTTTTAAATTTTTGACTTGATTTTACCAAACATGCACACAACTCTTGAAACCATTGAGCAGTTGTTGACAGGTGAGCGACCCAGGGTCCTATGGACCCTCTTGTTTGGAAAGTTAGAAGCACACTCAGTACATGTACTTACAGCATGCTTCATAGTGTTTTACATCTGACAATTAACCTTTTCCTCCATATAAACACCTCTATGTCATGAGCGAACAGTGTAGATTCAGATTAGCTGGCACATCTGTGCCATCTGATCAGGATCTGCATTGTGAGCTTTTTGGTAAAAGCTAAAAAGTTGTATGTCATAAATGGAGAAAAGGGTTTACCTTCTAGACTTCTACTTGCATTAAGAACTAACTTGCTGGTGATGTTAAACCCTTTCCTTCATAGACACACCTTTATTGCAACTTTTTTGGACAAACAGTGTAGATCCAGATCAGCCGGCACATCTGTACCGTTTGATCAGGATGTACAATGTTTGCTATATGATTCATTAGGTTTTTCTGACCAAAATACGACCAGTGCAAATCCTGATCAGAAGAAACGGATATGCCGGCTGATCTGGATCTACACTGGTCGCACATGCATAAAAATGAGTATATATGGAGGAAAGGATTAAGGGTTTTAGGTTGAGGTCTTGGGTAGGTGTGGTGTGGTTGGGGTAATGTGAAAACTGAAAAAAGCATATTGTTGCAAATGATATCTAGTAGATGGTATTTATGCAAACAGTCATTTACTTGCCCAATTTTCCAAGGTAATTTACATGATTGTGTTGATCAGAACTCTGCCAAGGTATTTTGTACCTAGTGCTAAGTGCTTGGCCAAGGTATGGAGGTAATTGGTATCCGTTTGTTAACCTGGTAATTGCCCAAGCTTGACCATAGTTTAAAGGTACATTGTAAATATTCAATGTGTTGAGGTAATTAGGCTGGGTAAGTGTTATTTGTACCAATGCTTGGTCAAGATTTGGAGGTTAATTGCCAAGGTAATTTGTACAGAGATTCAGCCAAGTTGTGGCAATAAGTGGTACCAATGCTTAGCCAAGGTATTTGATTTGGTAAAATAAAGGCATTTAAATGTCTAATTTTAGAAATTGTAGATTTAGGCTACAAAAATATTTTTAACTACATTATGAATTTGGGCATATTCAAATAATTGAAATATCTATACTAGGTATATCAACAATTACTTGGGTAATTGAATAATGTAATTATTCAAACTTATTTTAGTGCTGATGCTTTGGAGCAGAACCAGATGTTGGAATTCGAGAGGAACAAGGAGCGTTTTGTCTTCCTTAAGGTAAATTATCTCCCTTTATCATTAGGCAATATGATTCTCTCATTAATACCAAGGGAGGTTACACATTTACAAGATTTTTTATCTGCCCCAAAACACTACAGAACAAGCAGTTGCCAGTAAACATTAGCTGTTTCATGCAACATTTGTTATTTCTCACTGTCATGAATTGTGCTTCTTGTACATTTAATTCTAATAATGATTCAGATTTGCACCTTTTCATTGAGCTTAAAACTCACTAACGGTTTAATCTTGCATGAAATAAAATTAATTTGACATAATTGTTTCAATATTGTAGTGGGGAGCGAATGCTCTGCAGAACATGTTGATAGTGCCGCCGGGTTCTGGTATCGTTCATCAGGTGAACCTCGAGTACCTCGCAAGAGTTGTCTTCAACGAGAACGGACTTCTCTACCCTGACAGTTTAGTCGGCACAGACTCTCATACTACAATGATTAACGGCTTGGGAATTGTTGGATGGGGTATGTGCTTTGTGCTAAATATGTGTATCCCTACCATCCGCTAATGACCCTTTCCTCCATATATACACCCTTATTGCATTAGCTAACAGTGTAGATCCAGATCAGCCAGGACTTCTGTACTGTCCAATCTGGATCTACACTGTTTGCTTTTTGGTTCGACCAGTGCAAATCATAATGAGATGGCAGAAATGTCTACACCGATCTCACATGCGTAAAAAAGCATATACATGTATATGGAGGAAAGGGTTAATTTTACTACTGTTCAATCCAACTTAGAAATAGATAAATAAGGCTTAATGCTTTCTTTAAATGTTTTTCATACCCAGAAAAACACAATCAAATATTGATTCAGTTCATATATTTAAACATGTTAATACTTTCATTTTTAACAAGATTATGAGAAGATCATGTGATGTTATGAGTTTTTGAGTGGCAGGTGGAACAGCCAAATTGATGATAAAGGAAATGATGGCATGTTTTTTTTGCTGCTACTTATGCTATACCACATCACAAGTAAAAACATTATGCATAGTCCAATACATTGTGAGCAGCTTTTATTGTAGCAATGCCTATTGAGTAATTAAGTATGATTCGTTAGATGAATTAGTTTTCATTTTAATGGATGAGGTTGAATCGTAAATATGCTTGCTATGAACGTAACGTCGTTATGCCGTTTGGCAAGTGTTAATATACAGAATCAGTTCAAAATAAGAGGTCGAACCTGAAGTACTGTGTTTCTCTCCACTATACGATCGCATACCCATCACAATTCTGTTACATTACTTTCTTATCCTACAGGTGTGGGAGGTATAGAAGCTGAGGCAGTTATGTTGGGGCAGTCAATCAGTATGGTGCTTCCAGAAGTGGTTGGTTATAAACTAACTGGTGAACCGAATCCACTCACAACGTCCACTGATATTGTCCTGACTATAACAAAAGTAAGTATGAAAATACTTGAAAATTTTAACTTTGAAAGCCACCATACACAACAATTATTAAAATATTGCAGGCTCAGTTTGATTGAGCCTTTTCATGCATATACCGGTATTAGCCAATGAATGTTTTAGTCCTGACGTGTTTATAGCATTCACCAGTATTGTTCAGATATGGGGCGCGTCATGGGAAAAGGTGCATTCGGTCATATTTTTAGACATTCTAGTTGTTACTATATTTGGAAAGATCTTACAATTATCATTTATTTTCTCATATTATATTGGCAATTTTGTTACACATTTTGACAACACAATTTTATTTTTACAGCAAAGTATATAGTAAGTAATGACCTCGGCTAAACTTAATAACGTCATTTCAAGAATTGATGCCAATAGCCCGAATGTACCTTTTCCAGTGACACGCCCGATATCAGGGGTGATTCATAGACAGGACTGATTAATTCCAGATTTTATACTTTCCAAAGTAGATTTTTAGACAGATAAATTCCTTTGATTTTTGTAAAAGGTATGCACATTTGTAATTGGAAGATGAAAAAGGAATATTTCTTACATCATGGTTAACATATACATGTCTTCTGGACTAATTGACTTTCCAAAATTGATTGTTAGATTGGATACATTTAATTGATTTTTGTAAAATGCATAGAGGATTTTTGTTTTTACCAGTGTAAGATAGAAATATATTTCTCAAGTGAGCTCAGGAATATGTATTTTCAAGAGAGGCATATTTGTAATTGGTACAATTAGCAAATTTAGGTTCAGTGAACCTTCTATAGAACTACTGTACCTCCGGGGATTAACAAAAAGCGGTCTAAATAGTGGGGTAGTCAATTTCCGGGATAGAAAATAATTCAAAACTTTTAAAAGGGTCGTTGATTTGTTGAAAAGTAAAGTTCACAAGGAATTTGTCACTTCAATCCCAGATGACATTGTAATGATGTTAAGCTGTTCACTTTGGAATTACTATATTGACAAACTGTCTTGTTCTTTTGTCTGCTTGTAAGTTGTATACATTTTTCGATATCATTATTTTAATTGCATTTTAACTTTTTGTAATTTTAGCATTTACGCTCTGTTGGTGTTGTCGGCAAGTTTGTGGAGTTCTTTGGTGAAGGAGTTGCCTCCCTTTCCATCGCAGACAGAGCAACTATATCTAACATGTGTCCAGAATATGGTGCTACTGTCGGCTTCTTCCCTGTGGACGAGAAAAGTTTACAGTATTTACGACAGACGGGTAAGTACATTTATGTCAGTGCTGAAATTGATTATTATAATAATATAGGACAATGTCAGGATAAAAAATCTCTGAGGAATAAGATTTTGTGCAAGCATTTGATGAAATTGCCAGCTGCAGGTGGTTATCCATTTTCCAGCACCCTCTTCCCCAAGAACTTTTGTGTGTGCCAATGTTACAAAAAGAAGTTACTTTATTTCATTATTTAATTCATGCTATTTTAAAATAGCTATCTTCAAATCTTTGAATCTGAAGCTTGCAGAATATTAACAAAAAACCATTAACTCATAAAAAGAACTTGTATCCCATTTGCTACCAGTCTAGATCAAGATCAGCTTTCACATACTTGCAATCTGGACTGAAGGTAATAAAGCTGAGTTTGGAAACCAGTCTCAAATCTCAAGCATCTGATTGGCTGAAATGGCGACCAGTCGCCATTTCAGCCAATCAGATGCTTGAGATTTGAGACTGGTTTCCATGCTCAGTTTTATAACCTTGGGCACTGATCAGGATCACCATTTGTAACTTACGTAAGGTTATTATTCCCCGGCTTCGAAGAAAAGGGGGACAATACTGTTTTACCCTTGTCTGTCCATCCATCCGTCCATCCATAACAAAATTTCTGTCACAGTTTTGTAGTAAGCATCAATAACATGCAGCAGCCTGATATTTTGCATATTGATTGAGCAATTTTAGGCTCCTTGCTGATCTACTTCTTCTTTACTTCCTTTAGTCCCATCTGGTTTAAAGCAATTTTATGCTCTTTGCTCATCTACTTCCTGTTCACTGAATATTTTTAGATTTTTATACTATATAGGTGCATTACATAAACTAAAGGGCATCTTTATTGACAATATAGGTTCATTATGTAAACCAAAGTGCATCTTTATTGATGAATGCAAATTACATTTTGAAAGTCATATTTGTAAAAAACGGAGGTATCACCAGTGAGCTTTAGCTCACAGATTTACTTGTTTCTAACCATAAAACATTGTAGATCCAGTCAGACAGTACAGATGTGAAGCCAGATCTGGATCAACACTGATTGCACATGCATTTAAGGCATCAACATTTATTGAAGCGTTTATTCTAAATATGTGTTCTGTTTGTAGGTCGAATGGACAGTAAAATAGCAATGATTGAAGCTTACCTCAAGGCCAACAAAATGTTCAGGAACTTCAGGAATGCTGAGGAAGATCCAGTATTCTCTCAGGTTAGTCAATCATCAGTAGGGCTTACAGCAAAACTGACTTATCTCATTTGAACCAGTTTTGCAATTTTCTAAAGCAATATATATAAGGGGTGTAGTAAGACTGTTTTTAGCTCGACTATTCGAAGAATAGGGGAGCTATCCTACTCGCCCCGGTGTCGGCGTCGGCGTCGGCGTCGGCGTCCGTTAAACAAAATATGCACTTTAATAGGGGAGCTATCCTACTCGCCCCGGTGTCGGCGTCGGCGTCCGTTAAACAAAATATGCACTTTGGTCCATAACTTAAAAACTACTTATGATATCAACTTGAAACTTGGAATATATATTCACCATCAAATTCTTCATCATTACCAACAAGACCCATAACTCTGCTACAAATATTTTTCAAGTTATGCCCCTTTTTCACTTAAATTTTGCGTTAAGGAAAATATGCACTTTGGTCCATAACTTATAAACTACTTGAGATATCAACTTGAAACTTGGAATATATATTCACCATCAAATTCTACATCATTACCAACAAGACCCATAACTCTGCTTTCAATATATTTCAAGTTATGCCCCTTTTTTCTTATATTTTGTGTTAAGCAAAATATGCATTTTGCCCCTAACTTTAAAACTACTTGAGATATTGCCTTGAAACTTGAAATATATTTTCACCATCAAAATCTACATCATAACCATCAAGACCCATAACCCTTCTTCCAATATTTTTCAAATTATGCCCCTTTTTCGCTTACATTTTGTGTTAAGCAAAATATACAGTCGGCCCTTAACTTCGTTATGAATGGAGGGATTTTAAAATAACTTGGCACAAATGTTCACCATGACAAGGCGGTGTGTCGCGTACAATACCCATGCCTGTAGGTCCAAGGTCAAGGTCACTGTTACTAAAATAGAATTTTCTTGCAAAATCGTGTCCGCTCTGTAACTTTGTTTTTTCTTATTGGGTTTTTAAATAACTTGGTATAATTGTTCACCATATCAAGACGGTGTGTCACATACATGCCCAAGCCTGTAGGTCAATGGTCAAGGTCACTGTTACTAAAAATAGAATTTTCTTGTCTAGGCTGTTACTTTGTTATGAATGGAGGGATTTCAAAATATCTTGGCACAAATGTTCACCATGACAAGGCGGTGTGTCCGCACAATACCCATGCCTGTAGATCCAAGGTCAAGGTCACTGTTACTAAAAATAGAATTTTCTTGTCCAGGCTGTAACTTTGTTATGAATGGAAGGATTTCAAAATAACTTAACACAAATGTTCACCATGACAGGGCGGTGTGTCACGTACCATGCCCTTGCCTGTAGGTCAAAGGTCATGATCACTGTTACTAAAAATAGAATTATCTTGTCCTGGCTGTTACTTTGTTATAAATGGAGGGATTTCAAAATAACTTTGCACAAATGTTCATGAAAAGGCAGTGTGTCCGCACAATTCCCAAGCCTGAAGGTCCAAGGTCAAGGTCACTGTTACTAAAAATAGAATTTTCTTGTCCAGGCTGTAACTTCATTATAAATGGAGGGATTTCAAAAAAACTTGACACAAATGTTCACCATGAAAGGGCAGTGTATCGCGTATTATTCCCATCATTGCACTTGAGTGTCTGAAAATGATGCATAGCGGGGCATCCGTGTCCTATGGACACATTTCTAGTTTCACTTATATTTTCACTTAAGTGCACTTCATCGATAACTTTGCAAATACTTAAGGTATCAACTTCAAACTACCATTATATTTTCATTTCAGTTCTTTTTCTGTAACATTACTGAAGTGATTGATATTTGACTAAAAGTAAATGTCTCTAATAAAAAATTACTAACAAGTTTTCTAACAAATTCAGAAATATTTCATAGTTATTCCCCTATTCAGTTTAATATTTATGGTACATTTAGGAATTATTTCTGTTATTTGAAAAGAATTTCTCCCGTACCATTCACTTGTTAATATTTTTCCTGATTGCACATGAATGTATGGCCATAGTTGTTATTGTTTTAATCTTCAAATTGCATTTGTTTCAAATGATTCGAATAGTCGAGCATGCTGTCTCCTCTGACAGCTCTTGTTTGCAAAACACAGTTAAGTTAGGCTCCCAAGTACAAAGACCTTAAGGGTTGAATGCGAGATTTCCAGGAAGAGTGTTAGTTTGGGGCAATCTTAGGGCAGTTACATGATAATTTCCAACATTGTGGCCCAAATCCAATTCAATTTTGCTACCCAAAAAGGGGGCTCAAGCACCCTACAAATTCCTCTGGGTCCACTGCTTGCCCCTTCAGTTTTAGGTACTGAAGCAGCCCAAAGCTCTATTCTTGTATGATATTCTTTTGACCTGATTTACCAAGTTATAAACTGTTTGTTCAGATAGTTACGGTATGTTTTGATATTCCAGCTGATAGGACTAGATCTGTCTTCAGTGACACCAGTGACCTGTTTGTTCTAATATTTCAGGTGATAGAACTGGATCTGTCTTCAGTGACGCCCTGTTGTTCTGGACCTAAGAGACCTCATGATAGAGTATCTGTCACATCTACTGTTACACTCTGTTCTGATATTTCAGGTGATAGAACTGGACCTGTCTTCAGTGACGCCCTGTTGTTCAGGACCTAAGAGACCTCATGATAGAGTATCTGTCACAGATATGAGAGCTGATTTCCAGGAGTGCCTCAATAACAAAGCTGGCTTTAAGGTACAGAATTTTTGTCAGATAGTGACTTTTTGGGCTAAAAAAGGCTGAATTATGCACATCTGAAATGGCTACACACAGAAAACAGCCTCCCCACATAGACAAAAAGTAAAGCATTGGTTTATAAGAAGATGAGTTTCAAATAAGACACCACCAACAATTAATGAGAAGAACTATTGGTGTTACTGCCTTCGAACTGTCAGTGACAAAACAATTTGCATCTGGGGTTTTAAACACGGTCTTAGGGTGCACCAACCTCACACTTGCCCCAACAGGTTCTCATATCAAAGACAATTACAAGTTGTCTTGACGAAATACTGTGGTATCATTATATTTGGCGGTGGTTTAATTTTCGCAAATTTTGCGCTAGGGTAAGTGAGTGAAATCAAAACCTAGCAAAATCAAACCATTAATTATCTAGTCTTATTAGAATAATACAATTGCACGAATTTAAGCCCTCGCAGAAATATCACTTATGTCATTTGCGCGAAATTTAATCCCTGCGAAATTAAATGATACTACTGTAGCTTCAATCCACCCATCCACTCCACGATGTACCATCATTGTTCGAATATAAGCCACACTCATGTATAAGCCGCACTGGCCCCCCCAAACCTGATGGAACAGATGAAAATGGCTTAACGAAGTGTGTAAGCAGCCAAACCTGTGTATTAGCCGCACCACCAACTTTTTACCGCCGAATTATGGGAAAAAAGTGTGACTTATATTCAAACAATGACGGTATCATGCAGAAGCATAAAAACATATAATACATAAAAGGCTTATAGCATTTTCAAGCAAAAGCCTAAAACTTGGTTGGAGATTCAGTTATTTGTCACAATGTGAGAAAAAGATGTGAATGTAAATCCAGTTTCAAATTGGTTCCTCCAGTATATTGATCTCCCTTTGATGTTATGCTAGACAGATCACTGACAACACAAAATTTAGTATATCACATAATGATGGACCTGTTTGTGATGCAATACAAAATGCATATTAATTGAAAACTGGAATTATTTTAGGAAGTATATTCTTTCAAATTGAATCTAGCATTCATTGTTTGTTTGTTTCTTTTTTTGGTCAGTATGGTATAAAAGAGATAACTATCACGATACTGTATCAAAATGACCTACCTCTGCTGGCGCTATAGTTTGCTTTAGATAGTTCTAAATATAAGGAGAAGTAAGACCACCAGGGGTCTGCAGGTTACGAGTCTGTTAAATACTGTAAAATCATTTTATTTTGCGCTGGTTTCGCGTATTTCGCACTGCGGCAAGAGCGCAAAATTCAACCCCAGCGCAATTAAACCATTTAACAGTGTTTCTTTACAGGAATATTCAGTTGCGCAAATTTATGCCCCAGGAAATTTGCTATTTACGGGTTTTGTGCAAAATTTCGTCCCTGCGAATTAAAATGATACTACAGTACTGTACTGACCATCTGGGTTACATACATTTTTTCTCCAGAATTCTAATTATATTTTTTTTTTTAAATGTTAGGTACTGTCTCTGACCTATAAACTTTCATAACAGCATAGATTAATACTGAGAAACAGGGTGGTCTGATAAAGTCTCTGACCTATAAACTTTCATAACAGCATAGATTAATACTGAGAAACAGGGTGGTCTGATAAATGAGGGTAGCAACCATTAAACTAAAGAAAAGAAATATTGGGGACCATGATAAATGGGTCTTTATTGTAACCTAGTCTTCATATCAGAGACTTTTATGGATCAAAAGCAATATATGTCCAAAATTGATTATCTAGCCTGTGTCAAGCTATACATGAAAGTCCTTGGCCATAGCTTACTTCCTGGGTAACTTTAGTTTCAATGTTTTGCAGGGTTTCGGGATCCCAGCAGACAAGCAATCCACTACAGTACCTCTTGTATTTGAAGGGCAGGAGTACACTTTGACTCATGGGTCTGTGGTGATCGCAGCTATCACTAGCTGTACTAATACAAGCAATCCGTCTGTGATGCTCGGAGCAGGTAGGCCTTTTTACATACTTTGTTTATCCCTTAATACTCGAATGGATATCAATGTCATTCATGGGCAAACATTGTAGTTCCAGATCAGCTGGCACATCTTTTTTTGTAACTTGATTAGGTTTTACATTTATTGCAATGGCTGTTTTTTCGTGACATCTCACATATTGTTGGGTTGAAAAAAAGATACTTTTGTTGAAAAGTGATGTAGATTACAACTGATAAGATGGTCAGCAATACCATGAGATTAGCTATGATTAAGGCTGTTCTTACCCTTGAGTATTGTGAATTAACCCTTTCCTCCATATATACTCATTTTTACGCATGTGCGACCAGTGTAGATAAAGATCAGCAGGCACATCCATGCCATCTGATCAGGATCTGCACTGGTCGCATTTTGGTCAGAGATAACCTAACAAATCAAAAAGTGAACAGTTTAGATCCTGATCAGACAATAAGGGTGTATCTATGGAGGAAAGGGTTAAACAGGCATGAGATGTTAAATTAATGTTTTATCTAAGGTTGTCTTTTACATTAATGTTATCATACTTTTGTACCATTAAATTTCACAAGGAATAATTTTCGTGCAAATGCTGCAAATTACATATTTTTGCACTTTTGTATTATTCTCACAAAAAAAGCTATAACATAGTTATAGTTTACTTGGATTTGATTTCAAGCATTTTCCCTAGAGCAAAATATGCGAAAATTCAGTTCACATGAAATACTAATATTTGCGGGGTATTTATTATACCCCCACAAGCTAAGTTTGAGTGGGTATATAGGAGTGAGCTTGTAGGTCTGTCTGTCTGTCAGTCGATCAGATTCTTTGTTTCCAGATGATAGCTCAAGAAATGCTTGACAGATTAAATCCTTTTTGGGACCTAGAAAACCACGAAACTTTATGCCCATGTTTATAAATGCATCTGCAGTGTTATCATACCACTGTATATATGAACTGTCATGTGTGTTTCAGGTCTCCTGGCGAAGAAAGCTATAGAAGCAGGTCTTTCTGTCAAACCTTACATCAAAACTAGTCTTTCTCCCGGCAGCGGGGTTGTGACCTATTATCTAAGAGAGAGTGGTGTAACACCATTCCTGGAAAAATTAGGGTAAATAATTCTTATCAACAATCTTAAGACAGTGTGTCCTGTAGATTCTGGGAAAGTTAAGGTCTGAATCTTCATTCTTGCATATGAGATCTGCTATAAACAGTTTTTTTTTTAAAGATTTTGGCTATTTTAATTATTTATAAAAAAATGTGACCTCTATTTCCCAATGATTACAAAACAAAACCATAAAATAATAATAAAATGCATAAGTATCACTAGGACACATGTCTCGTTCATACTTTTGTTTTAATAGTATACATGAAGTTATGTTGTTAAGACTCACTGGGATTGTTCAGTTTTTTATTTATTCTGCAGGTTTGACATTGTTGGATACGGGTGTATGACCTGTATAGGAAATAGTGGTCCGTTGCCTGAACCTGTCTCTGAAGCCATTGAAAAGGTAAGCTGACTTTATTGTCGGGTTGGGATGTATATGAGATGGTAAGATTGTTGGGTTGATGAGATGGTGATATTCTTTGGGAAGAAATGTTTTTTATGCCCCCACAAAGTGGGGGGCATATAGAGTTGCACATGTCCGTATGTCCCCCAAATCTTGTGGCATTAACTCCTCATTAACTACCTGGCAGATTTCTTTCAAACTTGCACAGATGATCAAGAAGGATATGTAGATGTAAGGAAAAGATTTTTTCCTGCTAACATTTTTACTTGAGTTATGGCCCTTTGTTACAAATGTTGTAGCTGTGGGGGCTCGGTGTCCAAGGATATATTCTAGTTTTCCGTAGTGTGCCTGTAAGCTCGGTCAAAATGTTTCAGTTTGACAAAAAGCAAACATCGACTTGAATGCAGGTCAGTATTTGTGCAGTTGGTATTTTCCAACATTTAGCCTGTACGCTGTTGTGGAGACTATTAGACAAGGACTTAAGATTTTATAACAGTGACAAGTACTAGTCTTCATTCTCCATCAGCTGATTAGCTGAAACTGACAAAGTGGGAGCCATATAGTGTTGCATACGTCCATCCTTCCGTCCGTATGTACCTCCTCCAAATCATATGGCATCAACTTCTAATTAACTATTAAACTTGCACAGATGATCAAACAGGATATGAAGATGATCGTAAAGAAAATATTTGTTTCCTGCAACCAATTTTACCAGAGTTATGGCTCTTTGATTATAAACTTTTGTGGCATCAGTGTCCTGAGGACACAGTCTAGTTTATCATATGATATTGGAGGAATCTACTGTTGTATCATTATATTTTACTCGGGTTTAAAGTTCACATATTTCACTTAAAGCCCCAGCCCTAAACTTAAGAAAGAATATACTATTGAAAAATAATATTTGTCCATATAGACTCTAATATATAAACTCTCTAACAGAACACAAAGGGTCCGATCAAATTCTTTCTTATAGACGGGATTTTCAATGATATTGTTAAATTATAGTTAACGAACTTTTAAGGAGCTAAATATAATAGAGCTATATTAAGCAACAACGAAGAGACCACTTTATGCGCGATCTCGATTTTAGTGACGTTTCGGAAATCCTACTTTCGCTTTTAGTCGCGCGGACCAAATTTATTTTTGTAAATTAAAATTTTATTAGCCCGAACTAGTGCCTATAGTTCCAAATACATGTAATATTTCATACAAGAGCGGGTTAAATTGAAGTAATGCCGCTTTAAGGAAAATATCCTGATTGTAAATGCCAGCAAAATTACATCATGTAATTATATGTCTTCATAGATAAAAACAATTGCTAGAATTTATGGCAATGCTGTTATATCAATTGTGCCTTTTGTTTGAAATTTTGTCCCTGGGAAATAGTCAGTTGACAAAGAGCCACAGTGTAAGATTTGTGGGATTAAAACATTGTCAGTTGATAAAGAGCCACATGCTTGATACCTTGCTCAATATTTGTTTCAGGGAGACTTGGTTGCCTGCGGTGTTTTATCAGGGAATAGGAACTTTGAGGGTAGAATCCATCCACTGACTCGCGCCAACTACCTGGCAAGTCCCCCGCTGGTTATAGCTTACGCTCTGGCTGGCAGAGTCAATATCGACTTTGAGACAGAGCCTTTGGGTAAGTCATTAAAATAAGTATTCTAACAGAGATTCTTCATAGGCAATGCATTGAAGCTACCCCTTGATTTAATCCACAATTTATCTCTGCTATGTGCCTGTATTCCTTTTCTTACATCAGTTACAATACCGTTTAAAGCCCCAGCCCTACACTTATATACTATTGAAAAATCATATTTGTCCATATAGACTCCAATATATAAACTCTCTAACAGAACACAAAAGGTCCGATCGAATTCTTTCTTATAGACGGGATTTTCAATGATATTGTTAAATTATAGTTGACAAACTTTTAAGAAGCATAATATAATGGAGCTATATTAAGCAACGACTAGGAGACCACTTCATGACCACTACTTTCGCTTTTAGTCGGGCTGACCAAATTTATTTTAGTAAATTAAAATTTTATTAGCCCGAACTAATGCTGCAAATTTGTGCCTCTAGTTCCAAATACATGTAATATTTCATACAAGAGCGGGTTAAATTGAAGTAATGCCGCTTTAATAAAGATACTCAGCTAAGCAGTACCCTTGTTTTCAAAGCTACATGACCAATATTTTCAAAGCTGTATTTGTGTGAGAATTGAAATAATAAAGCACATGTGGAGTTTTAAATAAATGGAATAAATAGCTATTATCACCTCAAGTTTCATTACTCTTGACTCTTCTTTGTCAAAGTTATGCCCCCTTTTCACCTAACATTGTATGCAAAAAACCTGTTAAATTAAAAAAAAAAATTACAATATTTAATAAATGTATTCCAGGTTCAAATGCTGAGGGTAACCCTGTGTTCCTGAGAGATATTTGGCCGTCAAGGGAGGAAATCCATGTATGTATACCAATAAAATACGTGTTTTAACCCTTTCCTCCATATTATTTCCTTTATTGCATGGGCAAACAGTGTAAATCTAGATCAGGCAGAACATATCATCTTAACGGGATCTATCCTGTTCGCTTCTTTATTTATTAGGTTATATCTGACCAGAATGCAACCAGTGCAGATCCTGATCACGCAGCACAAATGTGCCAGCATCTGGATCTACAATGGTTGCACATGTGTAAAAACGCATATATATGGAGTTAAAGTAGTATTACTTACATGTCATAGCATTTTGAATGTTAAATGAGTAAATATTTACTCTTTAAATGGATAGAGCCGAATTGGTATTCTGCGAAGATCTCGGTATCCCAACCCTCGGGCAAAGCTTTCGAGACAGAAACTCAGCACAGCCTTGTTTCCGTCTGGAAAGCATAACCCTCGGTTTGAGATACCTTGATCTTCGCCAAATGCCAATGATAGATTCTCTTTATCTCAAGTTGGACAGTAGAGATCCAGATCAGCCCAAACATCCATGCCATCTGACCAGGATCTACACAGGCCACTTCTTAATCAGAAATAACCTAATGAATCTAAAAGCAAACAGTGCAGATCCTGTTGAGAAGGCAGAGAAGTGTCAGCTGATCTAGATCTACACTGTTCACAATGCAATAAATATGGAATATTTATGCAGTATGCATTCTGTATGTTTGTATATTTCCAGTTGGGTATGTAAACAATATCATGAGAGACGGATTGTCGAGCTTGATGTGGTTTACATACGCAACAAGAAATAATACGAACCTACAGACTGCATACTGTCATAATGTTACTTTTATTATATACCCTTCTTGCTCAAAACAAATTTATTTTAAATAAACTAAACAAAAACATGGTTTACACAATAGTAGAAATAGTAAATTTATGAATGGCGTAAAAAATATATGAATGGTGTAAAAATATTGTAATGGTTGTAAAACTGCGACGGAAATTTCCTATTTTGGAGTTTGTTATGTGCTGGAAAATTTAGACAACATAGTTTTACGTAGTATATGACGTCACATAGAACATCAAGCTGCAATATTAAGAATTGGAATACGACATTGTCCAATAAGGAATCACTTATCTGAGGAGTTGTATCATTTTGGCGGATAACGCTGCACTATGCTAAAATCATTCATGGGTAATAAAAGGTGTATATATGGAGTAAAGTGTTTAGAATGCTTCTCTGACAGACAGATGAACTGTTCAGATTTTTGTAGATTTTGCATTCACTGTTGCTTTCAGGCGGTTGAAGAAGAATTCGTCATTCCATCCATGTTTAATGAGGTCTACGCAAGAATTCAGGTACATTTTTAAATTGATATGTGTATAGACTAAGTAAACAGTTTTTAGGAAAACACAAGCGTATGTTAATTCAACTTTGAAATAAGTAATGTGTTACTGACCATTTTTATAAGGGTATAATTTTCACTTATTTCATGCTATGAAAAATGTGCAAATTCTAATTCCTGGAATATTGAACAATTTAACATTACGCCTTTATAAGATTAATTCAGCTGCTTAAATTGATGTATTCAAGAAATTGATGTTCCCACAGGAAATTAAATGATTCCTTCTTAGCATTGAATCCAGTTTGTTTGATCCCCATATAAAGCACTATTCATGTTAGAGGTACATAATTAAAGATCTACATGTATTGTATGTGGTGTGGGATAAATATTTGCGTCCCTTGAAATACAAAAAATCCTTCGTAACTGAAAATTTCTCAGCGGAAAGTTATTATCTTTCCTTTTAATGCTGTACTATCTACATAGTATTCTGACACTGAGTGTGAGATAATGGTATTTTATGATTTACAGCAAGGCAATGAGCGCTGGAACAAGCTCGACGCCCCGGAGGGTATACTGTATCCATGGGACGTGAAATCTACCTATATACAAAGTCCGCCATTCTTCGAGACTATGGTATGTATAGTTAAATGAAAAACAGATTGGAGGAATATTTTAATATATTTTGTTTAGAATTTAATAAAAACAGATTGAGTACTGTTTTAACATTTAATTCTTTGCACCATAGATATGCCCGTTATCCTGGGTGACCAGTTTATGTCCAGATCAGTGAGCACATCAGTGCCCATCTGGTCCCAAGGTTTAAAGCTGAGATTGGAAACCAGTCTCAAATCTCAAGCATAGCATCTGATTGGCTGAAATGGCGATCAGTCACCATTTCAGCCAATCAGATGCTTGAGATTTGAGACTGGTTTCTATGCTCAATTTTATAACCTTGAGCACTGGTCTTGATGTACAGAGTTTCATGTCAGGTCAGAAATAACCTAAGGAATCTAGTAGTGAACAATGTAGATCCTGATCAGACAGCACAGATATGCTGGCAAATTGGGATCTACCGCTACACTGGTCACCCATGGGATAAAAGCCACGGAGTAAAGGATTAAAGCCCCAGCCCTAAACTTAAGTAAGAATATACTATTGAAAAATCATATTTGTCCATATAGACTCCAATATATAAACTCTCTAACAGAACACAAAAGGTCCGGTCGAATTCTTTCTTATAGACAGGATTTTCAATGATATTGTTAAATTATAGTTAACGAACTTTTAAGAAGCTAAATATAATGTAGCTATATTTAGCACCTATGAATAGACCACTTCATGCGCGATCTCGATTTTTGTGACGTTTCGGATCGGACCAAATTTATTTTAGGAAATTAAAATTTTATTAGCCCGAACTAATGCTGCAAATTTGTGCCTATAGTTCCAAATACATGTAATATTTCATACAATAGCTGGTTAAATTGAAGTAAAGCCGCTTTAACAAAAACAGTAGAATGACCAAAAGACTGTTGAATAACCAGACCAACTGACAAAAAAGTAGGTTGTTCTTTTCTAACCTACCAATAAATCAAACATCAACTTTGTGTAAAAGTAGTATAACTCTGCTTTCAGTTATACTTGTACTCTTTTAGCCAATACTTGTGAGATTGAAAGAATGTTACATGCATTATAATTTGATGTAGTTTAAAGTAAATTATTCATTAATAGCAATTTCTCAATTATTTGTAATTTATTTTTTAAAGTACTCCCTTACAAATGCATCAATCATTAACCAGTTATATTCATTTGCTTTCAGATATGTTTTTGCTGGTTATTGAAGATTGTTTGAAGTGTTAATTCCCTTTTACCACTATGCTGAGAGAAGGGTTATTTTGTATTTTCAGACTAAAGAACTGCCAAAGGTTCAGGGTATAACGGATGCTTATGTACTATTGAACTTTGGGGACTCGGTCACAACCGATCATATATCTCCGGCTGGAAGTATAGCCAGAAATAGCCCGGCAGCACGTTATCTTGCCAGTAGAGGGTAAGAATTGTACTGGGCTATGATCATAAAACTAAGATGGGAAACCAGTCTAAAATCTCAAGCGTCTGATTGGCTGAAATGGCAACTAGTTGCCATTTCTGCCGATCAGATGCTTGAGATTTGAGACATTTCTCAAGACTTAGTTTGTATGATCTTAAACCCTGGTGTATGGTATTTTGAAGTTTGTACCTTTACTCGGAAAACCTATCCCATAAAAACTACAGTAATGGCTTAAAACATTTCTTCCATGCAGCAGAAATGTCAAAATGCACTTGTTAAATTTTTTATTTCAACCACATTTCACAACGTTCGTCAATCAGATTCCATATATTTCATGTTTAAAGAAGTTGAGTTTCTAATTTCTTTAACCCTTTCACTGCCATAAGGACGGCATAAGCCGTTCCTGTTATTTTCGGTGTATTTGCCATATGGACGGCTTTTGCCGTTTCTACCGTTTCTATATATATATACCAGCATGCAAAGCGGGGTTTTCTATGCTGATGTAGGCAGATAATTCAAATATTGACCAATAATTATTGCTTTCGTTTTCACATGTAAACATAGTAATTATTTGATATATCTATAATAACCAGCGTCCTTCTGACCTTGGTATTGGTTTTTGTTTATGTGGTAAAAAAACTCTCGGCGCTGATGACGTCAATTCGGATTTTCGACATTGGCAGCGAAAGGGTTAAGTATATATGAGTTTTTTTGCATGGGCAAACATTCTAGATCCTGTTCAGATCAGCCAGCACATCTGTGCCGTCTGATCTAAGTGCAGTTTATGAATTTTGTACATATGATCAACCCCAGTACACAAATTCTAGGGCTCAGTCTATTTCCTGCAGAATTTAGTTCTTGGTCATATGTGTGTATAAAGTATAATTGAAATAAAGAAGGAGTTACGACAGTCTTGCATGCAACCCTCGATATGTATTATTGTGTCATGCTAAACAACTGTATAACCAGAAAAGCTTGAAATTTCTGGTGTATATTTTACATTCACTGATGCCTGTATTAAAATTCAAAAGTTATTTATCCTTGAAGAATTTGTTTTATATTCATTTTGTACATTTAAAGCAAGTTATATGATACATGTATGTAGTTTTATTATTATATATCTTTCCAGTAATGTAGACTTAGTTTCAATTTTCTAAATATTTCCAGTTTAACACCTAGAGAGTTTAACTCGTATGGTTCAAGACGAGGAAACGATGCCGTCATGGCAAGAGGGACATTTGCAAATATCCGACTAGTCAATAAATTCCTTTCCAAGCCTGGAGCTAGAACCATCCATCTACCGAGCGGTGAAGAGGTAAGATATTTCTATTTTTACTGATTTTCTCATGCAATATACTTTTTATCTCATATCTTTAGTTGTTCTAAACAGTTATGTGTATGTAAATAATCTAAATAATGTTTTCCGTATTCTGAAATTTTAAAACATACCTTATTTTTGTCACTGATTTCATAGTATAAAGTCAAATGCTTGATGATGGGATGTCACTCAGTACCACTTCCCTAATGTATCTCGTGATCAGCTGGCACATCTGTCTGATCTCAGGGGTTCCACTGGCTGACAAATCCCAAGGGTCATTTTGGTAACTTTTTAGTGGATTCTGGCAATTTAAGCCCAAAATACCCCTTATTTTAGGAAAAAATGACCCTTCAGCTAAAATTCATGGGGGTCAAAATGAGGGTTTTTTAAAATTTCAAGAGTCAAAGGGTCATCTCCCGGGTCAATGGAACACCTGGATCTGGATCTACACTGTTTGCTTCTTGGTCAGAAACGAATGTTTTAAATCTTCAAAGCCACCAGTGTCGATTCTTATCAGACAGATGTACCAATTGATCTGGATCTACACCTGTCATGCATGTGATAATAGGCAGATCAATTGCCTAAAGGGTTATATAACAAAATTTAAAGACCAACTTTCCCAATCTTCTTCACAGAGTTGTCGTTCCTTACACTCACTTTACATCTCTGCGAAAGGCTCAATGTCAAGATTTTTGACATAACTCGACAGCCTTATTTTATACAGTAATAAATATGAATATGAAAGCTTGTCGTTAAACAAATGACAGATATCTTCACTATCTTTCATTCAAACCAAAGAAGCCCAAGCAATTTTAAATGGAATTTCTGAACTATTTTTTGAGTTAAAGTAAAAGTAGTTGAAAATAGTCCCAGCCTATAACATAGGTGAATGTAATGAGCCGATAGTGTAACAGTAAGAGAGTGCAACTTTCCATCATTTTCTACTTCTAGATGGATATATTTGATGCTGCCGAGAGATACAAAGAAGAGAAGAAACAGGTTGTAATCTTAGCTGGCAAAGAGTATGGGTCAGGATCTTCTCGAGACTGGGCAGCCAAAGGTCCTTGGATGTTGGTAAGAGAAAAGACTGTTAGTTTTTGTACTTTATGTAAATATAAATTTAGGGAATTTTTTAATCTGGTTATTATTACTGTTCTAACATGTCTAAACATGTGCAAATAAAGACAAATGTAAATTAATAGTATCTATTTGTACAGAGTGTCATTGAACAGCATTTTGGGGTTGGACAGATTTTACTATTTTCTTTTTTAGCGATGAATATGCAATGATGACTTTAGTAAACCTCATTGAAAGCAAGTTGGAATAGGCTTTGAATTATTAGTTATCGAGCAGGTATTACACAGCTGTCACTACTGTTGGTGTTGTAATTTAATGGGGTGTAATTTGCATGCTAACCGTAGCATGAAATAAGTGAAATTAAAACCTGGACTGGAGGTTATAAAGCTGAGATTGGAAACCAGTCTCAAATCTCAAGCATCTGATTGGCTGAAATGGCGACCAGTCGCCATTTCAGCCAATCAGATGCTTGAGATTTGAGACTGGTCGCCATTTCAGCCAATCAGATGCTTGAGATTTGAGACTGGTTTCCATGCTCAGTTTTATAATGATACCACAGTAGTAGCAAGATATTTCAGTAACAAGATGTAAGCATTACAGGAGGCATACACATGTATTATTACAGGGTGTAAAAGCTGTAATTGCTGAAAGTTATGAAAGAATTCACCGTAGTAATCTTGTTGGAATGGGCATTATACCTTTCGAATATCTAGAGGGGGAGACGGCGGCAAGCCTTGGCCTGACAGGTAAAGAAACTATCACAGTAGAACTGCCACAAAACTTACAGCCTGGACAGCAAGTTGAAGTTAGGGTATGTACAATGTAGGATTTACCCTTTACTCTATATATATGCCTTTATGACATGGGCATACAGTGTAGATCCAGATCAGGCGACACATCCATGCCATCTTATCTAGATCTAAACTGGTTGCATATTAGTCAGATATAAATTAATGAATCTAAAAGCAAACAGTTTTGATCCTGATCAGATTGCACAGATGTGATGGCTGATCTGGATCTAAACTGTTCGCCCATGCACTAAAAGCCTTTTCTGTGGAGTAAAATGTTGGATTAAACAGGGGAGATAATATTCCAGACTATTCTGGATTTCTGCATTTAGACTTTCCTAAATAGATTTTTAGAGTTAAAAAAATTCCGTAAAAGATCATCACCTAATTTTGTAATGGATACAATATACATTTAGTTATGAGGATGACTCGTTGTGCCAATTTGGAGTGCATATACTAAAGGATTGGAACAATAAAATTTGTTGCATTCATAAGGGCTTGAAAAACATTGGGATTGTTCAAAGTCACTTTAGTGTGTAAAGTTGAAGTCCGTTGTGATTACTTTAAACTATTCAAAAGTTTATCATATTCTGATGAATGCAATAAATTGTTGATTCAGTTCTTATATCTGCACTCCTAAATATTCTTAGCAATATTTAGAAGAATTACTATTTAGGAGAATTAGTTTCACTGCTACATGAGGCAATACATGTGTATGTGCCATAGTTGCCAGTCAGTACATCGAGCAGAGCCCAATCATTTGTACGGAGCTTGCATTCTACATGTAGCTACACCCTGCAGCTAACATGTCATTGGAAAGTAAAAATATCCAAAAAAGATCTTCATGTTAATATGTTAACAAAGTGAAAACAAGAATCATTGTAGATTATTCTGTTTGTGCTAGCATTAGGCAAACGCGCCATTTGTCTACAGCTTAAACAATCTGTCTCTTAAGTTTTTCATCAAAAGGTGAGGTTGGCTCCTTAAATATAGAGAATGTGTTTGTTATTCACGTCTTTTAACCCTTTACTCCCTATATATTCCTTTTTATGCATGTGCGACCAGTGTAGGTCCAGATCAGCTGACACGTGCTAGCTGTCTTATCAGGATATGCACTGGTTGCATTTTGGTCAGAAATAACCTAACAAAGCAAAAAGCGAACAGTGCAGATCCTAATCAGTCAGGACAGATGTGCCGGTTGATCTGGATCTACACTGTTCGCCCACGCAGTAAATGTGTGTCTATGGAGGAAAGGGTTAATGAATTTTATAATTATAGGAAGTGCATATTGTATACTTCGCCAATTTGGCTATAAAATGCTGCTTGTGCTAACCTAGATTATTAATCATTTTTCAGTTGTCTGATGGAAGAACCTTTCAAGTAAAGACAAGATTTGACACAGAAGTGGAGCTAGTTTACTTCAAGAACGGTGGAATTCTAAACTACATGGTCAGAAAGATCGTAAATGCCTAACTATGTTGTCCCAAATACCTAACTTTAATATTTAGTATAAAGCCAGTAAATGCCTAACTGTGCGGTCCCAAATACCTAACTTTAATATTTAGTATAAAGCCAGTAAATGCCTAACTGTGTGGTCCCAAATACCTAACTTTAATATTTAGTATAAAGCCAGTAAATGCCTAACTGTGCGGTCCCAAATACCTAACTTTAATATTTAGTATAAAGCCAGTAAATGCCTAACTGTGCGGTCCCAAATACCTAACTTTAATATTTAGTATAAAGCCAGTAAATGCCTAACTTAGTGCTAGAATCAAAAGAATGAATTCATATTGTTAGTGATGATTATAACAGTATCAAAATTTAACAACTGTTGAAAATTAAATTGTGTGAAACAATGAAGAAGGTGACTTTTTGTATTGGAGATGTTAGAGGTATTAATAATAAATCTGAATTCCATACATGTTAAATGTTATGTCGTTTCCCATGCTTTAAGGTGCCTATCTTTGTCTTTTTATAAAATAGTGGCTAAAATTTCACAGTCATTAATAGATAGCGTTAAATGTCTTTTACTGATGTAATGCTGTTCATAGTAATAAAGGTTAATTTGTAACCCAGGAGTTCCCTACCTAAGTTGCACTTCTAGAAAACACCCACCTCAGTTTCAAATATTTTCTATCACATTAAACCTTTCCTCCTCCATATATACACATTTTAACACGTGTGCAACCAGTATAGTTCCAGATCAGCTGGCACATCCGTGCCATCTGATCAGGATCTGCTATGGTCACATTTTGGTAAGAAATAATCTAATTAATCAAACAGCAAACAGTTTAGATCCTGATCAGACAGCAGGGATGTGCCAGCTAATCTGGATCTAAATTGTTTGCCCACACAATAACGGTGTATCTATGGAGGAAAGGGTTAACAATAAGCGATGTATGTCTATGTGAACATTTAAAACCCCATATAATTCCATATGAACCTTGTGTTTTCGTTGCATTTTAGAGGATTTCAAAGAACACATTTCGATACAAAACATTGTCTGAACTGAGCAAAATTTCTTTTCAAAGTTCGTTATTTAATAAATTTTATAAATGTAGCTATTACATGTAATTAAATTACCCATCATGGACTTCAAGATTTAACCAAGTTCCTTTTTTTTAACCATTTCCTCCATAGCTACACCTTTATTGCACGGGCGAACAGTTTAGATTCAGATCAGCCGGCACATCTGTGCCATCTGATCAGGATCTAAACTGTTCAATTTTTGATTCATTAGGTTATTTCTGACCAAAATGCAACCAGTGCAGATCCTGATCAGACGGCACAGATGTGCCGGCTGATCTTGATCTACACTAGTTGCACATGCATAAAAAAGCATAAATGGAAGAAAGCTTAGGGTGAATTTAGGTTTGGAATGAATTCTTACAGTAAAGTCAATATTATTGGAATCGCGGATAAGCTTGTGCAATATGATTAAGTCAATTGGATATTTGTTCAGATATGTTATAGGTATCATAACATAATATCATTTAATATCATTTATTTATGATAATAAGAAAATGTAAACTTGTTGTGGCAATAGCAACTGAAGAAGGCCAGTGGCGGAAACGTTTTGAAATAAAAGAGTTTAAATAGATCTATTTATAATATCAGTCAATTTACTTTGTAGAAGAAAAGCTCTTGTTTAACTTTTGTCAATGTGGCCTTAAGTGCTAATTATATAAGGTCTACAGAAAAAAGCAACACATTTGATCAGAATTTCTTACCATATAAAAAAGGACATGTATAACAACTTGAATCATTCATTTATATAGGTGGCAGAGTGGGGAGAGAGAGAGAAAGAAAGAGAGTGAAAGAGTATTTGTGATATATTTTTGTAGTATGTAGGTAATTTGTTGATGTTTATTTTTTGTAATTTTGTAAACTAATTTCATACAGATTTGTAGGTTGTACTATCACTGATTTGATTTGTTTAACTTTTTTCAACTTGAATTATTATATATAAGTTTATTTTTTATTTGAAATTGATCATTTGTGTACGAGAAAATATTACAAAAAATCACCAGGGCTGAAAGGCGACCAGTCACCATTTAAGCCAATCAGATGCTTGAGATTTGAGACTGGTTTCCATGCTCAGTTTTATAACCTTGGGCACTGATCGAGGATTTAGTGCAGAAATCGTCTATCACTATCATAATTCTACTTGTGCGCGAAGCCCTCCAGATACAATCGTTTTTTTTCTAGTGTTTGGTATGCAGCCACATTCCATGTGAAAATGATTTTGGTAAATAATGTATGTAAAAGTTTATGTTTTAAACTACACAATTTGAATTATGTGATAGAATGTAGGGTATGACAAGGAAAGAAGAATTCTTTGATACTTAATTTTAGTTTGTATCTTTCATGTTTATATAATAAAATGCAGCTCAAGAGTGAGAGATTCTGAAAATTTGTTTGTTTATAAAAAGGGAGGAAATTTTTAAAACTGCAGTTTTCAGTATTAACCCTTTCCTCAAAATATATATGCTTTTTATCACATGGGCAAACAGTGTAGATCTAGATCAGCTGGCACATCTTTGCCGTCTGATCAGGATCTGCACTGTTGGCATTTTGGTCAGAAATAACATAATAAATCAAAATGCAAACAGTGTAGATTCTGATTAAAGGCCACAGATGTGCCTGCTGATCTGTAACTACACTGTAGACCCATGCCATGTAGTAAACATTTTATCAAACAACCTTAGCAATATGAAAAAAGTTATAATTTAAGAATCAGACTTTATATTATCCACTCTGTGTGTGTAGTGATGCTAATGGCAAAAAGGTCCCAGAGAAAAAAAATGAAATCACAAGTGAGATTGTTGTTTTTTTGTTTGCACATGTAAATGGCTTGTTACAAGTTATGACTGTGTGAGACTGTGAAAAGTACTGATATTGTGGTAAATGTGAGATGTAGTTAGTATTAGAAACTGTATAACGTGAGATGTTGTTTATGTAAGATGTACATGTAGTTAATGTGAAATCTAGGAAAATGACCGATATTATCAGAATTATGTTGAAATAGATGGTTAAAATTATTTGTTTGTTGTTGTTCTTGGCCTTTTTTAATTGATATGATCCATGACTTATATGATTATCAACTATCATCTAGTTTTAATACAAAGGGTGTATGGTATTTGGCAGGCAGCATCCACAAAATTTTGAACAATACTTAATATTCCCCACCAATACCCTCTCCTATTAGTTTTCCCTACCTTCTCAAGCCTCCATGTAAACATACCAAATGAGACTACAAACAATACAAGACCTAACTGCTGAAGGACCTTCCTTTAACAAAAATAATATTTATTTTTTTTTTAGGTTACATATTAAGTTTGAACAAAAGGGACCATAATTTTACAATATGGCCTTTTTAACAAAATAATCACAAAACAATTCTATAAAGAACATAAAATGTTATTAAAACAAAACATTTAAGATTCACAACAGACACAGACTCATTAAAAATATGAGAATTACTATATAAATTTATGACATCAAGATTGCGACAGATTAAATATATACCTAACGGACGGTTAATGGTATATTATTCCACACTTCTCTACTAAAGTAACTGAACGTGTCTTTTAAGTAATTTTTTCCTGGAGTCTATTGTGAGAGATTTTTCCGGCCGAAGAGCGAAGATTGTATTTATCATTAATAGAAGAGAATTTCAATAAGTCTGATATATAGCAAGGTTTTTGATTGTTTATGGATTTGACAACCTTAACTGTCGCGTGATATTTACACCTGTATTGAAAAGGAAACTGTCGCGTGATATTTACATCTGTATTGAAAACGAAACTGTCGCGTGATATTTACATCTGTATTGAAAAGGAAGCCACTTTTTAAAAAACTTGTTCTTTGAAAAGAGATCATAGCGGTGTTCTGTAAGATTTGCATAAAACAATACGAGCAGCTCTTTTCTGAATATTTACTATTTTACTAATGCCAGACTGGTTTCCTTTGCCCCAGACAGTAAAACAATAATCAAAAGTGGACATAATGTAAGCATTATAATACATAATTTTTTAGTGTTGTTAGAGATAATATGAAATTTTTCCAAAAGAGCAATCTCAGAATTAAGTCCCAAAGACTGAGTTTTTCCAAGACATTATTATCTAACCCCCAAGAATTTTATGTTTTTAGCTCACCTGTCACATAGTGACAGGGTGAGCTTTTGTGAGGGGGGTTCGTCCGCCGTCCGTCCGTCCACAATTGTTGTCCGCACTTTAGCGGACGGTTTTTTGGTCCACTCTTCTTCAAACTTGGTCAGAATGTTTATCTCAATGATATATAGGTCAAGTTCGAAACTGGGTAATGTGACCTTGAAATCTAGGTCACTAGGTCAAATTATAGAAAAAGCTTGTCCGCACTCTAGTGGTCGTAATTTTGGTCCGATCTTCTTCAATCTTGGTCAGAATGTTTATCCCAATGATATCTAGGTCAAGTTTGAAACTAAGTCATGTGACCTTGAAATCTAGGTCACTAGGTCAAATGATAGAAAAAACTTGTCCGCACTCTAACAGTCTTAATTATAGTGCAATCTTCTTTAAACTTGGTCAGAATGTTTACTTTAATGATATCCAGGTCAAGTTCGTAACTGGGTCATGTGACCCTTCAAACTAGGTCACTAGGTCAAATTAAAGACAAAGATTGTCTGCACTCTAGCTGTTGCAATTTTGGTCCGTTCTTCTTTAAACTTGGTCAGAATGTTTATCCCAATAATATCTAGGTCAAGTTCGAAACTGGGTCATGTGACCTTGAAATCTAGGTCACTAGGTCAAATTATAGAAAAAGTTTGTCCGCATTCTAGTGGTCGTAATTTTGGTCCGATCTTCTTCAAACTTGGTCAGAATGTTTATCCCAATGATATCTAGGTCAAGTTCGAAACTGGGTCATGTGACCTTGAAATCTAGGTCGCTAGGTCAAATTATAGAAAAAGCTTATCCGCACTCTAGTGGTCGTAATTTTGGTCAGATCTTCTTCAAACTTGGTCAGAATGTTTATCCCAATGATATCTAGGTCAAGTTCGGAACTGGGTCATGTGACCTTGAAATCTAGGTCACTAGGTATAATTATGGAAAAAACTTGTCCGCACTCTAGAAGTCTTAATTATAGTGCAATCTTCTTTAAACTTGAACATAATGTTTATCTTAATGATATCTAGGCCAAGTTCGTAACTGGGTCATGTGACCCTTCAAACTAGGTCACTATTTCAAATTAAAGAAAAAGCTTGTCTGCACTCTAGCAGTTGTAATTTTGGTCCGTTCTTCTTTAAGCTTGGTCAGCATGTTTATCCCAATGATATCTAGGTCAAGTTCGAAACTGGGTCATGTTACCTTGAAATCTAGGCCACTAGGTCAAATTATAGAAAAAACTTGTCCGCACTCTATGTTTATCCCAATGATATCTAGGTCAAGTTCGAAACTGGGTCATATGACCATGAAATCTTAGTCACTGGGTCAAATTATAGAAAAAGCTTGTCCGCACTCTAGCAGTCTTAATTATAGTGCAATCTTCTTTAAACCTGAACAGAATGTTTATCTTAATGATATCTAGGTCAAGTTCGTAACTGGGTCATGTGACCCTTCAAACTAGGTCAAATTATAGAAAAAGCTTGTCCGCACTCTAGCAGTTGTAATTTTGGTCCGTTCTTCTTTAAACTTGGTCAGAATGTTTATCCCAATAATATCTAGGTCAAGTTCGAAACTGGGTCATGTGACCTTGAAATCTAGGTCACTAGGTCAAATTATAGAAAAAACTTGTCCGCACTCTAGAAGTCGTAATTTTGGTCCGATCTTCAAACTTGATCAGAATGTTTATCCCAATGATATCTAGGTCATGTGACCCTTCAAACTAGGTCACTAGGTCAAATTAAAGAAAAAGCTTGTCCGCACTCTAGCAGTTGTAATTTTGGTCCGTTCTTCTTTAAACTTGGTCAGAATGTTTATCCCAATAATATCTAGGTCTAGTTCGAAACTGGGTCATGTGACCTTGATATTTAGGTCACTAGGTATAATTATAGAAAAAGCTTGTCCGCACTCTAGTGGTCGTAATTTTGGTCCGATCTTCTTCAAACTTAGTAAGATTGTTTATTCCAATGATGTCTAGGTCAAATTCGAAACTGGGTCATGTGACCTTGAAATCTAGGTCACTAGGTCAAATTATAGAAAAAGCTTGTCCGCACTCTAGTGGTCGTAATTTTGGTCAGATCTTCTTAAAATTTGGTCAGAATGTTTATCCAATAATATCTAGGTCCTGTTCGAAACTGGGTCATGTAACCTTGAAATTTAGGTCACTAGGTCAAATTATAGAAAAAGCTTGTCTGCACTCTAGCGGTCTTAATTTTGATGCGATCTTCTTCAAACTTGGTCAGAATGTTTATCTCGACTTTCTCAGTTTTTATCTTATACCAATAAGCATACATTTAGTTTTGTAAGGTTGTAAAAGCATATTCTTAATGGAACACCATTTTTCAATCAAAACTAAATTATTCGGGATATCTGATTCACCGTGCCCAATCGTTACCTTGCGAAAACGGCAAAGTCGCGTCGGATCCCGGAATTTCCGATAAGTATTTTGTTGATTTTTGTGAGAAAATCATTGTTTTATATACTTATTAATATTTTCAGAGAAAACAACCTAGTGCAGGATGATCTCTTATGAATCGGCTATAATGCTTACTAGTCGATTTCCTCCGCATTGTTATCGTTTTCTCAATCATTCGGTGAAATCTACGAAATTTGCTGAAAAAGGTGACAGTGGGTCCGGAAAACTCATGTTTTAAACATCTTCGCATTTATGTATCCGCCTTTCCATGTGCTAGTCTAGTAACTGATCTCTCCTGTGCCCGATACAAAACTTGTTTAACATTTCGGAAGTCTTGGCTTGTAGATATAGGTCATTTTACGCCAACACTTTGGGGTAACGTAGGGAAACACGGAAATCGACTTTCGTTTTGGTGAAACGCCGGAACCCCGGATAAAAAGTTTCAGCCTGAAATATGATATTTTCTGTAATGTTCTGTCTATATCTATTTCTGTTGTTGTACGTCAGACCTTAAAAAGGGATGGTAAAGTGAACCCAGAGGTTTGTTTTACGTTCCACTTCAGCTTATTTATTAAAATGCTGCATTAGGCTTACACCGGTCCGTAGGCGGAGTTCCAGACAGTTAAAAAGTCGGAAAGCTCAAGCTCTCTGCGGACTTAAGCTAGTATCCCAACGTTCTATTCGCAAAACTGTTTTTGCAACAAGATACCGTATATCGCACTGGTATATCACATGGAACTGGTATACATAAAATTATATAGTTTGTCAATCAAAGACAGATTGCAGTCGTAAATCCCAGTTCCAGCTTCACGAAACAATTTGAATAATAGCCTCGGGGTCTGACCAGAGCCCTGTTTAGTCTGGACAATAAATGACATTCAATTCTTGGTGAACGGGCTACTTTGAAGGTATCTTACTGAGCTCGTGAAGGATACTTTTTTGCACATCGGTTTTTCTACGAGATTACATCGCCTGTTATTCCAGAACGTGAAAGTAAAAACGTTCGAATGTAAAAGCTACCATATGCATCCATAAAAGCTACATCTTGCGATTGGGATACAAAATATATATTCCTTGCCCCTCATATGAACATATGGAAGACGAGACAATGAATCGTTCAAAGAAGATATAAATACTTAGTTTTCCTTACATTTCAGATCCAAGTTTAAGATGAATTGAGTGAATCAAGCGCAAAAACGACAAAAACCTATACATTGTACATTCATAAACAACAATAATAAAATAAAGAAATACTTCCACACTTGAGCAGGGTTTACATCTATATGAATTCGCAAAATAATAAGGTCGGCAATGAAAGAAACTATCACATTTTAGGATAAAACTTTTTATCAGGGGTCCCGGCGTTTCTCCAAAACGAGAGTTTATTTCCGTGTTACCCAACGTTACCCCAAAATGTTGGCGTAAAATGACCTCTAACTATCAGCCAAGACTTCCAAAATGTTAAACAAGTTTTGTATCGAGTAAAGGAGAGATCCGTTACTAGATTTACACATGGAAAGGCGAATAGATGTATGCGAAGATGTTTAAAACATGAGTTTTCCGGACCCACTGTCGAGTTTTTCAGCAAATTTCGTAGATTTCACCGAATGATTGAGAAAACGATAAAAATGTGGAGGAAATCGACTAGTTATCATTATAGCCGAGTCCTAGGAGATCATCCTGCACTAGGTTGTTTATTCTTAAAATATTTATAAGTATATAAAAACAACGATTTTCTCACAAAAATCAACAAAATACTTATCGGAAATTCCGGGATCCGACGCGACTTTGCCGTTTTTGCAAGGCAACGATTGGGCACGGTGTGATTCAACACGTTGTAAATTGGGTCCTGCTTTGTACAATATGAATCATCGGAGTTAAGATCAATATTCATTGACTCAGATAAATATGCTATATCATTAATATATAACAGAAACAAAAGAGGACCTAAAGTACACTCACCCAAAGTTATAATTGTACAATGTGTCCGAAATAGTTTCTACAATCTCAATATTTGCCATATTAAGGTCTTGCTGAAATGAAACCTGGTAAAAACGTTAAAAGAGCGATATGTATGTTACCCTTGTGAATTTTTCGCAGTATTGATCTCGTAAAACAGATTGGATAGTGATCACTAACGGAAAAATATGGTACAACAGCATCACAAATTACGTCCGCTCGTGATATACAAATAAATGTATGATCAATAGTAGTTGAACTACTTTCAGTTACCCGTGTTGGTTTGTCAACAAGCTGTTTAAGACCATATTTTAGGACTGTGCTTTCCCAGTTTGAGTTTGAAAGAGAGTTTGATTAGGTACTATGATTTATGTTGACATCACCTAAAATGCATTTCTAAATTTTGAAAATCAGCTTTATCTAATTGCTTAGTGAAACATACTATCCACGCTTGATTTGAATCTGGAGGTGGGTAAAAAAAATTAACTAATGACATTGGCTCTACCTGGAAGCGAAACTGCACGGTCACGGCGGCAGCGCCCAGCCCTGCAATTCCGACAACGCAACCAATTGAGCTAACCGGGACAACCCCCAAAAGGCTGATCGATATCCCTGATATACGTTATCATCACTGCGCGACATCGGTAACGGGTTATTTTACTGATAACAGTACTGACTATATGTACGAGGAGACTTTTTACGGCCACCACACTGCACAAATAGCGCTACTGTGAATTTCAAATGATATTGCTTCTACCTGGGAGCGAACCCGCACCGTCACGGCGACAGCGCCTAGCCCAAACTTGCCCTGCAATTCCGACGACTCAACCAATTGAGCTAACCGGGACAACCCTCAAAAAGGTTGAACGATTAACTGTTAGGATATTTGATCTCAATCCATATCGATTCAATTCAATTTTATTTTAAACCATAACGACGTGTTTATGGTATTTAATTCGCTATGTATACAACAAAACCACCTCCAAGTTTACCTAATTTAATGATATTTAATTTCTTCGAGTTTGGGTAGAATATGATTATTATTTATGTTTGCGATGTGCATTCAACGTTTTTTTGTATGTAAACGTGCAAAAAGGCGTTTCTGAACTTTCATTTATACCCGTTTCATATTGGATATTATTACTTCAAGAAGAAGTATTACTATTTGTCAAGATGGGCATTTCATTATTAAAAAGATTGTTAATCGTGTTTATATCTACAATCATTTCTGAACATTTCTTGATAGGTTGACGATCTTCCGAGCGCAAGTGCATTACTGTGGTAAAAAGTGGACATATTATTCATACAATTTTAAACAATTAACCTGGTTGAAAAATATACATGTATATTTTTGCTTTGATAACTATAGGAAATATTATAACATTTACAATCTAAACACAAGCATTCTATACAAACTTTGTTAACAAACTTTGTATATTAGGAATTGTCATATTAAGAAGACACAGCACCCCCTACTCCTCCCATGAAATGAGCACTTTCAAAACAGACACCACAAACAACAAACATGAGAACCAAATAGGTTACCGTCTTGGAACGGTCATATGATCAAACAAATACAAGCCATCAAATAGACAAAGTTGCATGCAAAAGCTTACAAACATAAAAAGTCATAAAAAAGTAGACTTGTCAAGTAACACGGCGGGTACTTAATGACCTTACCGATACCGGAACACCTGGAGTTAAATCAGCAAGAATACGATATCAGAGATGAAAGAAACAGATCGAGCTTCTAGGTTCTTTTACAAGATTTCCCCATAAACCTTCATGGAGCTATCTGTGATATGCAATTTTTGTAATGTAGGCATCTTTACTTAGAGAAATCATCTTACAATTCTTTTAGAACCAAGCACTAATAAAATAAAATCAGCACTTACCAATTTCATGTGGTTTATTTCCTTTTACAGACTGATCATGGTCTCCTACCACTACGCTGATTTGCTCTCTGTATGTTCAAAGGGAACACTTACCATGGAGAATTTAAGACTAAGGCTAAGAGATTAGTTCAATTCTTGACGATATCATACCAGTAGATTAGACTCTCTTAACAATTGAACTTTCTCAAGGTATTTACAGTTTACGTTTAGAACGATCGATGTCTAAACCAACCGAGTGAAAAAATGAATTCATTAAAGGGAAATATGTGTAAGACACTACCACTGTCGTGTAACGGCTGCCCTGTACCAAATATTGGGTACCCTGTAGCGTCCGCAAGATGGCGACGAGTTAAGAAACGAAAAGGTATGTGCTATTTTGTTTCCAATTTGTATACATATTGTAAGGTATAGACTTGTATACTTGGATCATATAATGAAAAGCATTGTTGATTGATTAAACAATTGCTTGCTTTATTGCCGGTGTGTCCGTTTTACCCTGTAATTGATAAAAATAAATGACCTAATTGGCTTTTTAAAAATTAAAGCGAGAGCGACGACTGATTTCAGCTTTTTACTCTATGACAACTTTGTTGTTCTCGTAAAATGTGATATCCTCTTGAAGCGCCTTTAATTGCCTATCTTGTGGTATAACTATTAAACTGAACAATTATTTTGTTTTTAAGAAAATGCGATTCAAATAAATTGTTGTTGGTACCCTGTACCGCCCCAAAGATTATAAGAGGGTACCTTGTATAGCCGTTAGATTAGTGTCGAAAGAGGTACCTTGTATGGTCTACTTTTCCATGAAAACAGCTACCCTGTACAACTCATTTCTTCGTCTTTGTATAGCCAATTTGTATGTGGCATAGTGTATATCTATAAATGTTATCTTTTTCACTGGCCGTTCCTATATGCAGCCGGCAACACTGAAGTTGTGATTTTTGTTCATTGTGTCATGTTATCGTTACAAATAATCCTTTTTTAAATCAAGTTCTCTCTTCCTCACTTTTAATACATTATTATAGGCCGTTGAACCAGGTGCTCAACATAAAACCTTTTATCATAATCTTGATTCGGCGGGCGGGTGTCCACTCAATAACTTGCGTTTGCATTGTCCTACCCAAAACTTTGTGTGTGGGTAGGTTTTTTGAAGACTACTCAGGACTGCTACTCAGATGTGATCAAGGTAAAAGACTACATGTGGGCGCTATTATCGGTATATTGCGATTCGAGTCCTTGGCGATACGCTGTATCGGTATGGTCTCCTAATACCCATATGCTCGGGGAAATTCATAAAAGTCCATAAATTGTAGCTACATAATTGTTGAACGTTACTTTATATACGTTACTTGTTCTGTTTTCTTGCTTTACGTTTAAATGTCGATAATTATAACAGCGAATGTACCAGATCCCGGAATAGTACGGCAATACCGGTAATAACTTTCTTCCAAATTTACCATTGCATCGCAACTGGGAGACACGTTGGGCGAATTGCAAAGATCCAAAAGGAAAAGCTCCTGTTTGGAATCATTTTGGTGTTATGAAGTACAAATCCTCTCGGACTGTTATAGAATATAGGAAGGGGTTATGTTGTTAGCTGGTAATCTGGTTGTTTTACTAGTAAAATTATGGTCAAGTGGTCGGGCGGAAATAAAATTTAACAACTCGTTTTCGAAGACCAATCCAAAGATGTTGTCTGCAATTAAAAAGGTTGAATGTTGACCCTATGTGGAGAAAACCCTTTCTCTTGAACGTAAGCGGAAAGTTCAGCAATATATGGGTCATGCTTTGCACATATCTTGGAAATACATATTGTTTATAATTTAATGCTATATCCATGAAAGGCCTTTTTGCCTCGTCGGTTGTAACTCGAAATCAGCACCAGAGCCATTTAAATTCTCCGTGACGACGTCAGAACCAAAATGGTCTAAGACGCTGACATCATTCATGATTTCACCCTTGCCAATAGCGATAGAGTATTGTGCTGTAAATTACAACTATCCTTGTTGCATTTGTATCACTAAGACGCTATACGGGTGCGTTTGATTTAACATTTAGCTGATTAATCGAACAAAATGACAAAGGACCACATTGTGTGGAAAAGGTAGCAGATTTATATAATATATTAAAACAATAAAATTACAGATTTCATAGGAATTCCCTTATAAATCATATTCTATTTATTGTGTTCTGACTACAATAATATTTTTAAACGAGTAAAACATAGTTCTACAGGGTAGCTGTTTTCACGGAAAAGTAGACCATACAAGGTACCTTTTTCGTCACTAATCCAACGGCTATACAAGGTACCCTCTTATAATCCGAGGGGCGGTACAGGGTACCAACAACAATTTGTTTGAATCGCATTTTCTTAAAAACAAAATAATTGTTTAGTTTAATAGTTATACCACAAGATAGGCAATTAGAAGCGCTTCAAGAGGATATCACATTTTACGAGAACAACAAAGTTGTCATAGAGTAAAAAGCTGAAATCAGTCGTCGCTCTCGCTTCAATTTTTAAAAAGCCAATTAGGTCATTTATTTTTATCAATTACAGGGTAAAACGGACACACCGGCAATAAAGCAAGCAATCGTTTAATCAATCAACAATCCTTTTCATTATATGATCCAAGTATACAAGTCTATACCTTACAATATGTATACAAATTGGAAGCAAAATAGCACATACCTTTTCGTTTCTTAACTGGTCGCCATCTTGCGGACGCTACAGGGTACCCACTATTTGGTACAGGGCAGCCGTTACACGACAGTGACTACATGTGTTACAATTTTCGGATGAATTAGATGACAACAGTTGAAAAGAAGGATCTCTAGACGTAAAATATAGAAAAAGAAGAAATATAATCAGACATTTCCAAAACCGTGTATTGCATATATTTAATACCAATACAATCAATTACAATGCCGAGATTGCTTTATATACTTACCCAAAGTTCTAATTTTTCACTTTGTGTCCGTATTATTTAATTTGAATTCACTCTTTATTTGTGTTCAAATGCCAACAACAGTCTTCAACTTTAGCTTTAATCTTAAAATAATTGACTTTGGAACAGTCTGGCGAGAGTTATCCTTAATTTTGCTAAAAATGCATTTCTTGCATAAAAAGATGAGACAAACAGAAATTTGCTCTAAATGTCTTTTGTTTTAATAAGACCCCTCATAAGTGGGAAAAACATAAAACCATATAAATCAACAGCATATTTGTTTAAACAAATCCCCTTCGAAGTATCCAATTTTTAAATTACCTCCCTCTGAATTAAAGACTAATTTTGACCCTGCGGTGTAAGTAAATGGTATTGAATTAGTTAAAAAAAACAACCAATTAAGATTAAAAAGACATTAGATAATTGATTTCAAGAAAAACCAGTTCTTTCCACAACCTTTCTTGACATAAGGAAAAAAAGGAAACTAGCATACACTGTATGCGTATACAAATGATGACCAATTAGAACTTTGGGTGTGTGTACACATTTCATTTTAAACGCGGACTCCTCCACTATTTCGGTTAGACGTTTAGAACTCATGAACAACTTGATTTCTTGATATTGGTGTTCCTATGTCCTCAAAACCAACCATATATCGACAAATGTTCGGCATTTTTATTATACTTTAATTTTATTTACATCAATTGTTGTCACAACAAAACAAAATTTTTAAAATGACATTTGACAACTATCCCAATTACTTATTTAAAGGAATCACCTTAAACCCGATTACTTCAATTTATCCCGCTCTTGTATGAAATATTACATGCATTTGAAACTATAGGCTCAAATTTGCAGCATGAGTTCAGGCTAATAAAATTTTAATTTACTAAAATAAATTTGGCCCGCGCGACTAAAAGCGAAAGTAGGATTTACGAAACGTCAAGGAAATCGAGATCGCGTATGAAGTGGTCGCTTCGTCAAAAATAGATGCTATATATAGTTCTATTATATTTAGCTTCTAAAAAGATCGTTCACTATAATTTAACATTATCATTGAAATTCCCGTCTATAAGAAAGAATTCGATCGGACCTTTTGTGTTCTGTTAGAGAGTTTATGTATTGTAGTCCATATGGACAAATATAATTTTTCAATAGTATATTCTTACTTAAGCTTAGGGCTAGGGCTTTAATTAGGCTTGCAAGTAGTTAACCTCATGTCTATAGAACAGCTGAGTCATCATATTTCCCTATATATTCTATATAAATCCGCCATCTTGGATCGGGAGGGAATTTTCGGGTTCATTCGGGCGTGACATATTGATAACAGACGACGTATCTCTGCCGCAACCCCCGAGATGAGTCATAGAGGGAACCAAGTTCGGACACGTTCGGCCCAACCCTAAAAGAGAACAATAGAGCCCAGTCTCCCTGTGGTTATTTACAATAAAACGAATTCTATGTCTCAGATGACAGATGCATATCAAATTACCATCCATTGTGTAATACGCGGGTCTATCAGATAAGCATTTTCTCTATCTCTATATAAACGACCATCGTGATAAAAAAGCCCTTCGTATTTTTTATTGTAATATGACTCAGTCTATTTGTTTTACCATTGTGATTCAATATCCTTTCCGCGCCCGACCCTGTTTTGCGGATGGACGTCCGTAACGTATTTAAACGTGACAAAATTTTGACTTCCCAAAACCCGACTTTGTTTTACGGGAAGACGCCTGAAACGTATTTAAACGTGTGCTGTTTTCACGATTTTAAAAACCATAACGTAAATGTGCGTAAATTTTATTTTAATGCCCGTTGAAAAGTGTATGTTTGAATAAAGCATATACGCTTTTGACCATTACCGGTGTTCTACCTTTTAAAGAAATTCGGAATTTTCAACATGGTAAGAAACCCGTATAAACACGTTATCTAACGTTACGGTCTTTCTTCTGTAAAAAAGGTGGAAAAATGCATATCAAGAATAGTGCGTTAAAATCCGTAATTTCAACGCTCTATTACGTAATTGGTGAAAAATTCGGTTTATCGCAGGAAGACTGTAACGTAAAATTCCGTAAATTAATTAATCTAATTAACAGTAATTAATTTGTATGCCATTGCAAAACATGTCATTTTTAAGTAATTACTAGGTAGACATAGGATTTTTTTAAAATAATGAATAACTGTTTTGGAGCAACTTTTTTATTTTGACAATGAAAGATGAAGAATCAGCAACACATGTAATTATATTTTTTTTCTTAAAATTGAACTTTTTAAAATTACTAATTTTCTTATCAGATTATCTAGGTCAAATGTATTCAATTTCTTACTAAATTATATTTGAGAGAAAATATGCGATGCATTCAAAGGACTAATAGTTTTAAAATACCGATCGATGATTCCGCGTTCTTTTAAATAGCCACCAAAGTAAGGACTTTTTTAAAAATGAAAAATAAATCGACGGGTTTCCGACGACAAAACAGGGTCGGGTTTTGAAAAGCGATTTTTTTGATACGTTTAAATACGTTTCGGGCGTCTTCCCGTAAAACAGGGTCGGGTTTTGGGAAGTTAAAATTTTGTCACGTTTAAAAACGTTATGGTCGTGGAAAGGATATGGGGGACTATTATCCCATTGAATAAATTGTTGCGGTAGATAACCCACCAACTGTAACATGTTTGGACACGCTTACGTAACGGACCAATCAAAATAATCTATTTATTTTTAAATGACGAAGACCTTAACGAAAGCGGTTCAGTTAAACACTGTTCAGCAAGTGGAGTATACATAGATTTCACTGATAGCAGACGACAGTCGAAGGTAAGACGGGTAGTTATACTGTTTTAAAACATCTTAAGAGATTCAACGGGAAATGGACGGTTATGTTTATTGTCCTTTATTGAAAACTGTAGAAAGTAATGGATTTATAAAGGAGATAAATACTGTATTTACAAATCCGTATTTTACACGGAATATATATATGTTTCGTGTTATTTACCGATACAAATGAAAGCCCTCGATCTGCTACTGTTGTAACATGGTGTCAATCATATCTTAGACCTTTGATGACCTAGCGTTGAGGAATGCAACCTCAAACGGGTAGTTTAATCATAACGACATTTTAAATACAAGTCATGACGAGAGTTTATCCTTTAATATTTATATATATATATTTATACTTTATTTACATGTATGAACAGCAGTTCACATAAGTATACATACTTATCACTATTAATTATCAAATATTTACATCGATTTATATGAAGAAAACAATGAAATAAATTCCATGAAAACGGGTTAATAAACATGTTTAATCCGTATGTCTATGTTCATTGAAGGTTAAACACCTCTACGCACACATCACTGAACGTGTTAATCCAACTGTTAAACTTTTTAGGATAGTATTTCCACTGCACAAAGTGCTGTTTATTTTCTCCTTTTCCTCTGGTCTTTAATATTTTGTCCACTTTACAAGTCTGGTCAGGATCAATGTCTACCTTCTGAAGTTCGCTCTGATAAAATGTTCCTGTGATATCTTCATCTTGTAAGTCCCGGAGTTTGTAGATCGGTAGTATTCCTCTGTGGTATCGCTTATGTACTTTAAACACCTCGCCCGAATAAGTCTCATCGTACGCGCGAGTGAATGCTTTTCGCAGATGACTGATCCGTACATAATCGCCGATTTTGAATTTAAATGGTCCGAGTTTAATGTTCACTACTTTGTATTCTTTCGGATTTTGTGCGAAGTATGTGGATAAACGCACTTCCTCTTGATTGGTGTCTTTTACATCCGAAGGTCTCATGCCGGTGGTACTGTGATAAATATGGTTGTAACTGTAAGCTATGTCCTGTAGAATAGGAAGATAGGTATAATCCTCCTTGTGCGAAAAGTTTCTGCTTGATAGTTAAGATAGCCCTCTCTGATGTTGATGCCTTGGTTTCGTTCTGTGTCGGAAAGTATTTGACGTGGTTTTCCTGCATCAACGACTGTACCTTTCTCGCTCGGAATTCTTGACCTGAAATATACTGAAAAGACTAATAACAATAACCAGTATAGAGATCAAAGTATAAAAGAATTCACAAGTAGTAAAACTTATATAAGGTATAGATATAGTATATAATTATTTCCATAGGAGCAGATAAAATTATTCAAACACAAAGTAATACGAGTAATTACCTTTGTCGGTTATCAACTTTGCTGGCGATCTTTCCGAATTGATAAAGATGTCCTTGAATGCTTTTGCTACCTCTTTACCCGTCTTGTATTTTAAAGGACTCAGCCATACGTATTTGGAGAAAGTGTCAATCACCAATAAGATATATTTGTAACCGTCATTCCATTCAGCAAATTTCACCATGTCGATCAAGTCAGCCATCCATAGATCGTCCTTTCCAGCGCTAATGACGTGATTTCGCTGAAAACGTCTTCTGACTGGTTGATGAAGACTGTATGCTTCTTGATTATGTAAGAATGTCCTGATTTTATGCATGCCTATGTCATATTGACCTTCTTCTTTTACCACTTTGTATAGTTGTTGAGGTCCCGCAAAACTTGCAGGGTGTGATGGATCAAAATATATTTTTTTTTTAAATAGTCCTCCCAAGGCGCCATGTCTTTACATTTTAATGTTCAAACATCAAATGATAAGTTCTTGCAATGTCGACTGATTTTATTCAGAGTCCTCTTCATTCGCGTCTTCTTCGCTTTCGCTGTCTGATTCTTCTATCTCAAATAAGTCCTCAAAGGCATTTTTGTTTTTCTTCAACACTCTTTTCACTGCTGATGTTAAACTGACTCCTTTTCTGCACAAGTCTTTTATTTCCTCAACTATACGACGATGGGTAGTATTGGTCATTAGGGGAAACCAATACATCTCCAGTAACGATTGGTATCTCTCAAAGAATTTTTTTCTCTTTGTAGGGGTGTGAACGTTCCGCAGCTATTTCTGTTGCGTCCTCTTCGTTTTCTCCATTGTCAATATATTGATCGTACAACTTGTTGAACCTCTCTTTGCCACAGTTTGTCAAAATTGTCGTGCCTTCATTTTTCTCCGACCGATATATGGCATATTTTAATCTGTCATTTTCTGACGTAAAGGGTTTCAGGTCCACGAGTAAGTATCCATAAGGATTCTTTGTAGCTTTTACGAACGCTTTCTGGAATTTCTCCGTATTGCCCGGGTACATCTGTCGAGCTAGTATCATCACTGCTTGCCGGTCTATTAAACAAGACTAAATAATGACAATTCCTCCTCTGTGTACGGTCTGATCGGTGGGGGAATCTTTTGTAAACAGGTCTGTAATACGTTTATCTTTGCCTGCTTCCGTGAATAAATCGTCCAAAATCAGTAAATTGTTGATTCTTGGATCAAAGATCATCGTCATCTAAGTCACTTGGAATGCCTTGTATAAACTCCACATTCGGCACTACTGAATTCTGAACCACACTGTACAACGGTTGCCATCGTTTGTATAGACATACTATTCTCTGTATGCCGGGCTGAATGGTACTTCTGTGATTTTGCAGCAAAGTTTTTACAAATGTTGTCTTTCCACAAGCTGAAACATAAAACAGATATTTACATGTATTTAGAAAGAGAAAATATGTTTTAGAATTCAATTAAAAACTGCTCATTTTCAGTTTAAAATGCATTATATAAGAATCGAAATCATAATATTTAAAAATATGATTAAAAACAAAAATTATACCTGTGGGACCGGAAATCATCATGGTAAACGGATGAAGATACACCATGTTTCTAAAACATTCTTCTTGTGGCGGCGGCAACGGTGGTGGGTGGCTGTGGTGGTGGTGGTGGTGGTGGTGGCGGCGCGGGCGGTGGTGGTGGTGGCGGCGGTGGTGGTGGCGGCGGCGGCGGCTGTGGCGGTGGTGGTGGTGGTGGTGGTGGTGGCGGTGGTGGTGGTGGTTGCACTCCCTGTGGTGCTTCTACTATTGAATTTCTGTGCTTCCTTCCACCGTGTTTCTGTTGAAAATGTCTCAACATTGCATCCAGCCTCGAAAAATCATGGCTGCACTCCGAACACTGTGTCGAATACATGTTGTCTCTTTGGCGGCTGGACAGTCAATGACAACCTGTCAACATTTATAGCTATTATATAAGTTTAAAGGTACATCCAGTGGGATCAGCCAATCAGAATCCTTCTCATAGTTTAATATATTGCCCTTTCTTGTCGCGTTATTTCATTTCGCTTCATGTCTAAAAAAAGGTTCATATAATTTATTATTCAGGTGTTTATTATTGTATATCATGTAAGTTGTTTCTTAGTCTCGCCTGGAATTTTCTTAGTCTCGCCTGGCTTTTTATGCCGTCAACTTATAAACTACTAATTAAACTACTATATTCGAATTTCTGTCATACAAAATAGTCAGTGTATTTGATGGTACATACTGTTTTTATTTAACTTATTTAATTCTTTTATTAAACTACTGAGAGGTTGTCCGACTAATGAGGCAACAATGTTCCCTTTACAAATTCAAAGGATTATCGTGTATCATAAACTTATTCTCCAGTTTTACGATATTAGCTTACAAATGAAAACCGCGCGAACGCTTTCCCTTATTCCTTAGGTTTATTCAGCTACCAAACAAAACATCTACAACAAGGTTTAAACATTTGGCGTCTTGATTTTATGCCATAACTTGTTTATCGTAAGCTATGCCTTAAACATTAAAGATGGATGTTTTATCAATATTGTTTCAGTATCACAGAGACAACCGGCCAGTACACATCGTTAAGACAACTGCTAGCAGACGAATTATTATTGAAAGGACAGATCATTAAACAGGTAAAACATCTTTTAAACTTGCCACGCTTTAATACGCATGCGTAAACCAATACTTCAGCGGTCATATTTCATTTAATCGCTGACAGCCAAAGTGTGCAGACTATCAATTTAACAATAGAGCACACGACACAGTTAAATGAAAGGTTTAAAGGTTTAGGTTGAATGAATTAAAATTGTGTTCTTTATTAACCACTTGAGAGTTAATTTATTACGGACACATTCTCTTCCCTCTTTATAATTACACAGTATTTCCTGTTGATCGTTCTATTCTTTTTTACACAGTACCGCTTAATAGTAGTAATAAATACTTTTTGGTACTACCTCAATGTATTTAATATGGTTTATTGTTTTATATAAAGATGATAAATATTTATGTCTAATTTACCATTTTGTAGGCATAAAAGATGGCTTATCAGTGCGAGCAATGCGAGGCAAATTTCTTTAAACTGAGTTTACTTATGCAACACAGAAGAGCCAGTAATTAATCATTTCCAAAGTTTAATTGTCCAAGCTGCAAAAAATCCTTTACAAGACAGGATAACCTTGAACGTCATATCAAGAAGCACGGCGATGAAAATAACCATCACTGCCCCGAGTGCCTGCGAGTCTTTTCGCGAAGAGAAGCTTTAGACGATCATTTCCATCGGCACCACGATCAGATAGGACGAGGAAACAAACGAAAGTCGAGTTCCAACTTGGAGACTGGAGCAATAAAACGTCTTAAAGAGAATGACGATGTGACACGTTATTTTATCATCACTAAAATCAGGGAATAACGTATGCATAAGTAGCGCACGTCAGCCTCCGTCTACAAAGTCACCTTCCAAGACATAGAGGTGAAATATGACGTGATGTCTGCTTTGAAGAAGTTATTTGATGCCGTATTCGGAAGGCTGATCAAAATGCGAAATGGGATGAAGATTCAAAGTCCGTCTTTGGATTATCCAATACATATTCCAATTGGCAGTGTCGGAGTTAACAGCTGATCGGTTCATGGCAGAACTTGAAAGAGTGCTACAGTCTAATGAAGAATTTATTATTGACGAGTCTCTGATATTCGAAGTAACTCACGTGGATATGCCTAAAGGAGGATCAAAGAAACGTTGTAGATACGTAAATACGGCGAAGTTCTTGTTTGACCAAAGATGTATTATTCAAATAAAGAACAAAGACGACTTATGCTGTGCCAGAGCAATTGTTACAGCAAAGGCTCGGCTCGATGTACACGCAAAATGGGACACCATTAGACAAGGGCGAGAAATCCAACGAGAACTTGCAACTGAATTACATGAAAGAGTCCGTGTGTCTCCAGGAAAATGTGGTTTGGAGAAATCATGTTGTTCCAAGAAGAACTTACAAACTATCCAATCAACGTGGTCTCCAAAGAGCATTTCAATGGAATCATCTACAGTGGACCTGATGCGAACAAGAAAATTCATTTGTACTATCACGACAATCATTACGACGTTATTACCAGCATGCCGGCTTTTCTATCCAGAAACTATTATTGTACCAGATGTCAGAAAGGATATGATCACAAAGAAGACTACAAATGTAATAAAGAATGTCATGCATGTCGTAAGGTTCATGACCATTCAGATGCTGACTGGATCCAGTGTGACGCGTGTCATCGTTTTTTCAAAGGTTGAGAGTGCTTCGACCTTCACAAATGATAGTGTGTCTAGCTGGGAGCGAACCCGCACCGTCACGGCGACAGCGCCTAGCCATGCAATTCCTGCGACGTAACCAACTGAGCTAACCGGGACAACGCCAAAAAACGTTGATCGGAAAGCCCTGATATACGTAACAATCACTGCATGACATCGGTAACGGGTTAATTTACTGATAACAGTACTGAGAAAACTACACATAAGGGAAACTCCACCTGTAAAACCATCTACAGATGTTTGGACTGCGGGAAACGGTCAACAAGACGTTAGATAAAAATCATAATTGCGGCCAGATTTACTGCAAACAATGCGAAGAGTTTTTCCCAGAAGACCATAGATGTTACATGAAACCAGAAGAGCCACAACTCCACCAACCCATGTCCATTGAAGACGAATTGATCAACGAAGAGGAAAATGCTTAAAATGTCATCTTCTTTGATTTTAAATGCACCCAGGATGATTTGATTCAGTGCCAAAATGGATACTAACCAGATCTTTACGAAAAATGTACAAATTGATTAAAGTCAACCTGCGGTGCATATGAACATAAACATAATCTCTGCGTAGCTCATAAGGTATGCACATTATGCATTGACAAGGAAGTCTGTGAGGTTTGTCTTCAACGTGAATATGTCTTTAAAGGAGAGGATACCTTGGAGATTTTCTGTCAATGGTTGTTTTCCGAAGACAACTACATGTACCAAGCAACTGTTCTATGCCATAATTTCCAAGGTAACGACTCATACCCTATACTTCATTACCTGTACAGTCATGGTATAGTGCCTACGGTCGTGTCGAATGGTGCAAAGATAATGAGTTTGACCGTCCTTCATGCAAGATAAAGATGATAGACTCCATCAACTTTTTACCTATAGCCTTGGCAAAATTACCTGGAATGTTTGGCTTCAGTGAACTCAAAAAGGGATATTTGGCATGAAACCTGAAGTCAGGCACAATTTTGTGATGTGTTATGAAGAGCATAAAAATGATCGCTTTGATTTGCAAGAAGAACTGTTGGGGTACTGCAGATCGGATGTGGATATTCTGAGACGGCGCTGTTTACAGTTCAGAGAGGATTTTATGCATATTACGAGCATTGATCCCTTTGAGCGATGTATCACCATAGCATCTGCCTGCAACAAGGTCTTTAGAACCAACTTTATCAAGCCTGATACCATAGGAATCATTCCTCATCACGGTTACAATCTTGAACAAAAGCAATCAGTCAAGGCTTTGCAATGGGTTATGTATTTGGCATACGTTCAAGGGCATAAAATCCAACATGCCAGAAATGGAGGAGAAAAACGATTTGGACCGTATCTAGTAGATGGGTATTATGAAACGGAAACAGGGCAGAAAGTGGTTTTAGAATTCCACGGCGACTTTTGGCACGGGAATCCAACTAAATTATCTTGCAACACGGTCAATCCTGTCAATCAAATGACCATGGGGGAACTCTTTGACAAAACTCTCGAAAAGAGAAAGCATTTAGAAGATCTTAATTATACGTATAAATGCATCTGGGAGTCGGACTGTGACCGACAATGCCTTGACAATCCTCCTACGAAAGCTTTCATAGAACAACTTGACATTGTCACACCCCTTTCACCTCGGGACGCGTTTTACGGCGGTCAGACTAAAGCCTACACCTTGTATAAAGAGGCTTCTGAAAAGGAAACCATCAACTATTATGACATGACTTTATATCCATGGCTGAATAAAACAGGGAAAATCCCTCTAGGTCACCCTGAAATTATTACTGAAAATTTTGAGGTACTTGACAACTATGAAGGTATAGTAAAATGTAAAGTTCTTCCGCCCAAAGGCTTTTTCCATCCCGTCCTTCCTAGTAAAATGAATGGTAAACTGCTCTTTCATTTATGTAAAACATGTACAGAAAGAAAACAACAAGATCTATGCACGTAGAAACCCGGAAGTAAGTTTTCCTTGAATTTCTTGAAAACCCAAACATTATTTTGACAAATTGGCACTAAACATTGTAGACCAGCATATACTTATTTCAGGTATGAGTTGCTTTGGTATATTGTCCATGGATTTCAGAGTTCTCATGCAAACGGTTTTTCTTTTGTTTTAGTATGTGCCTGTTAATTAGAACATGAATTAGACTAAATTGAGTAAGCAAACATTAACTACATCCTTAGCTAAATACATTTCGTTACTAAAATCAAGGTGGCAATAAGTATTTCCCCCAAAATTCAATTTTGAAAATTTAGCCACTTTTCGCCATTTGCAATCTTTGTGGAACCTTAATATAGCTAAAACATGACGAAACATGTCAAAACCTGTTTTAATTGGAATTATATTAGAAACCCGTTTGAACGTTATAAATTATTACTAACAAGATAATAAAATCGTCGTCTGCTATGTAATCGATATGTCACGCCCGAATGAGCCCGAAAATTCCCTCCAGATCCAAGATGGCGAATTTATATAGAATATATAGGGAAATATGATGACTCTGCTGTTCTATAGAGATGAGGTTTACTACTCTTGCATACCGGTATTTTATTTCGTGCTCTTTGTTCAGCGAAATGATTTTATATCTTTTTTGGATTGCATGATCAATAATCAATAATGAAAGTGTCATTGAAATACGTAAGGTGCTCAACGATATTCAAAAGGGGAGATCGATTGATTTACAGAATGGCAATCATTAAACTAGTTTGCATTTGCCAATATTTTAAAGGATCGTATTTTAATAACCGAAAATAATTGAAATGCTTCCAAAATTTTAGTTTTGCATTTGTACGTTTTTTAGTTTTGGCACATTTTGATTACGAACACTGACAAGTGGTTTGGCAGTTATCTTCGGGATAAAATTTGAATGATATAAATGTGCTACAAGATCTTGTTTGGAAAAGTAAGTATACTTAAATCATGTTTACTGAAGAAGTTGCATTAATTTTATTTTGCCTTAGCTTTTGAATGGAAGGCAAAAATATAATTTTACACAATCAAATTAGTCTTAAAATTGGTTTCTTTATTTCTTCATACATGTATATTGTTCTTAATAATCTTCTGCTACTGTCAGAAATTCTTTTAAATATTCAGTAGGTTCGAACACTTTTAATTTACGTTTGCTCTGTGCTACTCTAAAAATGATATTGCTCGAGTTTATTAGCTGATCGTATAGTTTACACCATTGAATTTAAGTTTAGATAATAAATTAATAGTTAACATGCACGAACGTTTTTGTTCATGTATTATACATAAGAAGAAGTTGGTTTGATACCATCGAATCGATAGCTTTCGGGTTCAAATAAAATAATAATATTTATCACATTACAACATACATTGCCGAAGCTTTATAATGTTGTTTTCTTGAGGTGTTAAATTTGAACTGGTAAAATCAATTAATGTGGACAAATCTTTTTGTTTTCATACTTTAATCATGTAAATCTCGGTGTTGGGAAGTATACGTCAAATGCTACAGGTTTGGGGGAGATGGGTTGGAAACCACCAGTTGTTAGGCAATCGGGATCTGTATTTAGACAGCATTTTAGAAACATTCATATGAATGACACCAGAGTTAATAAGAAATGTTTGACTGGGCAAAATCTTGTCATGTTAAGAATAGTTTAAAACGAATAAAAGTATGTCTCCATGATATTGATATGTCACATGCGATTAATTTAGATGTCGGAAACTCAAAAGGTATTGTGAAAGAAATAGAATGTAAAATATTTGATAAACAAATTGCTATTTGGAAAAAAAATAAATAGAGAGACTGGAAACAGAGGTCAAGGTGAAAATAAACTAAGAACCTATAAGCTTTTTAAACAAGATTTTAAAACAGAGTATTATGTTGAAAAAACATTCCTTTTAGGTACAGAAGTGCCTTTGCAAAGTTTAGGTGCAGAGTTGAACCAATATGTCTGGAAACTGGTAGATATGAAAATATTGCTGTTTGTAATAGAACATGTTTCCATTGTACAAATACTGTTGAAAATGAGATGCATGTAATTCTACATTGTCCAATCTATGCCAATATTAGATGTCAGTTACTGGATACTCTATCTGCAAATTATGAATGTCAAAACATGTCAGATTTAGAGAAATTTATTTACATTTTTACTAAAGAGAATTTGATGTATTTGTCAGCCAAAACCTGCTATAATATTCTCCAAGAAAGGAGAAAACACTTATATAAATGACAGTTTTAGAACAACTGTAAAAAATGTATAGCTGTATATAAGAATAATCTAATAATACAACAATTCTTTTAGTGTTTTAAAACTTTGACAATAGAACTGATGTCAAGTTTTCATTTTGGCTCAGTATGTTTTATCTGGCTGAACGTTCAGCCAGATAAAACATACTGAGCCAAAATGAAAACTTGACATAAGAAAAATTGAAAAAACTCCTTTAACATTAATGATGCCAGTGAATGTAAATATCTGGAGGAATTCGATCACCAATACGTTTATCTGGGAAGTTGATGGTTCAATATCTATCGGTTTATAAAGAAAAGAAAAAGGAAAACAATTTCGTTGTTGTGGAAAATTAAGCATTGGATGTTGTTCTTTTTTTAACTAAAAGGGATTTGTTGTTTTTTTCGGAAGAATTTATGAATTTTTACATTAACGTGTCTGTTCCTGTTGTGACTGAACTAAAAAAAAATTTAAAAACTGGATATGATTTTAGAGTTCTTTCTTTAGGTCTTTAGCCAAGTGACATAATTATATTTGGTGTAGCCCTTAGCTATTTTGGTAGAATATATTTAATTTTTGTAAACTGCTCATGTTTTATACATTTGAAAAAATAGCACGGGCAAAAAGATCATTACAGCCTTATAGTTTTTACCATATCTTCAAGCTTTCCCAATTTTCTTAGACCAACATGGTTTCTTATCAACAATTATTAACAATTATTTACGGACAGCCAAACTGTGTTTAGTTAATACGTTATCCACTGACCGCTTTTTTGTTTCCCTATCATCTTGTAATTTGGACATCAGGTTTATTTTGTGAGCAAGTATTTCTTCAGAATAGAGTCAAAGCCAATTGAATGTTTACTGTATTGTTCTTATAAAGTTATGTATCTTATCAATTGTATAACAAAATAGATTGTAACAGTCATTTTTGTATAAAATAAAGCATAATGTTCATTAGTTATTAGTTTTGAGAAACATGATTTTTTAATTTACATTTAACATAAACAAAGGATTGCAATTAAACATTCGAAGCCGAAATATTATGAGAACGACAAATAGACAAAGTTCGATATTTTAACTACATGAACCACTGCGACAGTTTTGAATGTATTCAATAGAAATATTATGTTTATGAAACTTGATACTTTCTCTTTGTGAAAATGGTTATGAAATGAGTGTCAAAAATATTATATAGACATACGATAGATATATATTAATACACCCACCCGAAGTTCTAATTGTTCCTATTGTATTTGTTTACAATGTATGCTAGTTTCGTTTCTTTCCTCCCTTGTGATACGAGAACCTGTTGGGGGAAAATGTGAGGTTGGTGCACCCTAGAACCTGGTTTTGTCACTGACCGTTCCGAAGCGGTAACCCCTCGGGTTCTCACTTTCGTTAGTTGTTTGTGGCGTCCATTTTGAAACTGATTATTGTAATACCATGCTCTTTTTTCCTCTCTTCTTTTTGGCAGTGTGGGGAGGCCGTGTCTGCTGGATTTGGCCATTCCTGTGTGGGTGTGTGTGTGTGTGTGTGATATGCATATTTCACTTTTTTAGTAAAGAGAGTAGAAACAAACTTTTCTAATTAGATTAAATTATTAAATGTCTTTTTAATCTTTATTAATTGTTTTCTTAACTGGTTCCAATACGATGTATTTACACCGCAGGGTCAAAATAAGTGCAAGTATTTTATAAAATTGTGTACTTTAAAGGGGATTTATTTAAACAAAAAACGCTAATGATCATTAAGGTTTTATGCTTTTTCCTACTAACGATGGGTCCTAAAACATTTAAGAGCAATTTTCTAGTTACTTGACCTTTAGCTGCATGAAATGCATTTTATCGAAACTTATGATTTCTCGCCAAACTATTCCTATGTCAATTATTAATAGAGAGCTTTAATTGAAGACTTTTGGTGGCAAGTGATCACAAATTAGATGTTACGTCAATTGATGTATTTCTTATCAAAAAGTGACAGATTAGAATTTTGCGTGTATATAATTTTGTAGTATTCACCTTATCTTTAAAACTACGAAAGTGTTCAAATATGATGATGTCGGGTTTTTAATCCAACGTTTTAATCATTTTCATCTGCCTTTCAAAATAATCGCAATGTTAAACTATTGTTCCAAAGTAAGATTTAAACGAAATAAAGTTTAGCATATTTATGCTTTTTACAGTTGTCTTATTTTAATAACGTTATACGTATATAAAACTATAGTTAAATGACAACAAAAAATATTTTATGTTATTTTTACATCCGTTTTCTCGATGAATTATTGTAATCAAGGACTTAGCATTGTTCGAAAACTGAAGTTGAAACACCTACAAATCTCTTCGTTAACTCATAATCAAATGTTAAACATAAAGCCGAACTGTATCATACATTTATTTCTAAGCAAAGAAACAGAAATATGTTTTTAATTAAGAATGTCATTATTATAATTTTATAAATCCGGTCGTTGTTTTACAAATAAAAAAAATCGTGGTGATTTGAAATAGAAATTTGTGCATAAAATTATCAGCATTAAATATATCTATGATATCTTACAAATTTTCAGTTAATGAAATAAAATGTGTTAAAGTTTTCTATATTTTTAACAATTAATTACATGTAAATTATGTGTAGTTTATAACCTCAATCAATATCAACCCCCTGACCCGAAAAACGTCATTTCGAAATGTTGGGTTTTTACTTCCGACATTAACAGGGATGGTTTAAACATATTACGAATAAACCGTCTGTAGAACAACATATTGCTGTGGCTGTTTTACTTGTTCTTATTATTGTAGTTCTAATGTCTAAAGCTTCATATTGCCCAAGCACTAAATTTTCCTTTTTTTTCAGATAAAATATTAGAAAAAAATATTGATAATTGTCATTTTTGATAACAGCTACAAACACATTATCTGAGATTGAGAATTAAAACAGAATAACGCAGTAGTACATTTAATCCGTGGGCCATTCGAATACGTTTTAAAAGTGTCTAATCGGTAAGACTATGGCTAAAAGCTCTTGTTTATTATCACTGAATGGGAAAAAAGTTTTTATAGTGCAGCACATACAATTTCTCTGCTAACCGTGGTAGTAAGTTGGAGTGGTTAGTGTTGCTCATCGTAATGTTCGACCCCCTCAGTAACTAAAAAGATTAAAACATCAGCATTACCTATGCTAAAATTTTGCAGATTAAAAAAAGAATTTTTTTTCTAAACGAAAACCTTAGAAAATGTAGTCAAAATTATAACACATAAAATAAGTTTACGCCCATAAAGCTCCTGTTTCCTATTCTGCATGGTTTTTCATGCCGATTAATCCCTTTTTACATGAATTTAATGGGTTTTTATAATAGAGACTTTTCCTACAAATTTTATGCAAGCAATTTGGTTCACAAGTGCGTTATGTTTGTACGTATTTTTCAATATACTGCTAATTTTTCTCAACAAAAAAGTTCTTTCATGTACTTGGTTATATAATATCAATCTTTAATTATTTAATATGAGTAAATATATAGAGAATATACTTTAGTTTGTGTAAATGTATTTGCAGTATGGTTTGTCATCTGCTGAACTTTATTTGTAGCGAATTTCATATTTGGCAAAACTCGAGATTAATTGTTGACTGTATTTAATTTAATGCAACATGTTTCAAGAAATAAACAAAAATATTTTATTACCTACGCACATGAAATAACACAAGAAACAGAAATCGCTATTTTTTCTGTGCGTTCGTTCCTCAGTTTGACAATTAAATTGTATAATGATTACGATGAACAATGTGTCTCTAAAACGCCAAGTTTCAAACAATAGTTTGTAGATTTGTTTACCTCATTTAATAACAATACTTTGAAATTTAAACCTGATCCCTACATTGATACAGCTTTACTTACGGTACATGCGATATCAGTCATTTGTTCTGTTCAATAATTTAATTAAATTATGTTATTAAGTATTTAAAGAATGCAGATATTCGACCGATATTTAAAACAATTTTTTGTTCATGGTCATTATTAAATTACTATAAATATAACTGCATTGAAATAGTCGATGGGGGCCTACCGATATACAGAGTTATCTCCCATTGAGAGTGGTTTCCCTTGCCGATTGGGTAGTTCCGGTTTAGACACGGTAATAAGAATAGCGTCATAAGTGTATATAAAAAGTCCCAAAATGCTTCTGAAGTTTAAATGCATTGTCGAATAAACAAAGAAAGTGAAACCGGTATTTCAGGAATTAAACCATTATCTTTGAAAAATGATTTTCGGTAAACAACTTAATACAATTTTACTTATTTACGTTACGAAATTTGTTTTATTGGCTGGCATGGAAATTATAGCTTTTTCAAACATGCACTAACGTATTGGGCCAGTCACCGTTAAGTCTTGCAAACATTGCTAATTAAGTAAAGGGCCTGGTGTTTTATGACTATGTTGCGTAATCTAATTAGCAAGGCACGGGTCTTACCAGCTGGAGGTGTGATATTTGAAGTTTAGATGTTGACACTGTAAGAGGTTGAAAAAGTTGGATGTTGGGGGTTAAAGTGTTGTTTTAAGAAATTGACTAGGGATTAAATATGCTAATTGATTGTCGCAATGTTGTTTGAGACCCAGACATGTTTATTTGATTTTTGCAACTTAAAGTGCTCCAAACTGAATTGAAAAAAACCCTCGGGAAGAATTTACTCAAAAATATATTTATTTTATGAATAAAATTGATTGTAAAACTAACTAAGCTTAAAATTCAGAAATAAAGAGGAAAACGTGAAAACATTATGAAACCATGTTTGAATATTTTCAAACTAGGGATTAAATATGCTAATTAATTGTCGCAATGTTGTTTGAGACCCAGACATGTTTATTTGATTTTTGCAACTTTAAGTGCTCCAAACTGAATTGAAAAAAACCCTCGGGAAGAATTTACTCAAAAATATGTATTTGAATATTTTCTAAATGATATAAGAACTGTTTTTTTTATAAAGAGAGCAGCACTTTAAAAAAATACCAAGAGGGCACAAATCTGTGAACCAAATTACGTGGATTAAATTTGTAGGAAAAGGCTCAGTAATTAATAATATTTTAATTCCTTTAAAGATGTATCATCGGCATGAAAGAACATGCATAAAAGGAACGGTCGTTATATTGGCGGACGTCAAACTTAAACTTAAATCATATACGAGTATTATAACTTTAATTTACTACCTTTTCTAAGGTTGACTAACTTTTGTCTTTCTCAAAACTGCCTTTTTGAGCATAAGAAATGCGTAAACTCTGAATTAGTTACGGGGTCGGACATAACGATATTGAACACAAACCGCTCAAGCTTACTATAATGGTTTGAAGAGAAATACTATGTGGTGCCCTTTTAAAACTATCTAGTTTCCAATTCAGTGATAATAATCTGGCATATTGCTAATCTCTAACCAAATAGACCCTATTAAAACGTATTTAAAAGGACCATGGATGACTACTGCGCTATTCTGTTTTAATTCTCATTCTCAGACCGGAACTACCCAGTAACAGGTGCGCGTTGCAAAGGTAGGTAACTTAAGACAGAATATTGGGATAACTCCGTATATCGGTAGGACCCCATTCTATCACGACTCGAAGTTGAATTTACAGTAATTTATTACACGATAAATCACCGCGGGTGGGCACGGCTATTCCGTAAAACAGGTCGAAAAACTGAATTGACGTAGTCAGTGCCAAGGAATTTTTAACACATAAACAACTTGACGTTATTTCGATCAGTGGCAAATACTACGACGCGCTTCAAGCGGTTCGCCTTTAATTGGACAATTAAATGTTGTTGTTTTTACTTGTTATTTGTGTTTGGTGAAATTCAAGTTATTACGAGGGTCATTCATAAAGTTTCCGGACTGTTGCTATAATTCATAGAGTTGTAAAGATATTATAATAAGAAAACGCACACATAATAATTCATACATATGTATTTTAAATACAAAGTTTCAAATAAATACAGTCACATTTCACTTCTTTACAATAATTTACATAGAACAAGGTAGAGCGCCACGGAGCAGATAACAACGTCAATTTAACGCTACTAACGTCAACTGAGTTAATGTTTTTTCAAAATACTCGCCGTGTAGCGCTACGCATTTCCTGTGTCTGTGTATCCATTTAGTGAACACATCGCCGTACCAGGTAGACTCAAATCGTGACACTACTGTGCGCACGGTCATTTGAAGTTCATGTAATGAATCAAAACTTAGCCCTCGCAGCTCGCCTTTAAGTCGCGGGAATACAGCAAAGTCCATTGGGGCTAGGTCAGGACTGTACGGAGGATGTTCTAATCGCTCAAACCTCAAAAAGTCGAGCGTCATCGTCGTGTCTGCTGCGCGGTGGCTCGGCGCATTATCTTGATGGAAAATGATGTTCTCAATCTCAGCCTCAGGACGCTTCTTGCGTAATGCGTTGAGCAGATCACGGCGAATTACCTGTTGAAAAACATTTTAGCTATTGTTTATTTTCCATATCGTGATTTTGTGAATTAAAATAATCAACAGCTTTTTAATATCGTTTATGTTTAATATTGTTTTTAAAAGTAAAACTACAGTTTTAATTGTCAAAAATAAAGCGAAATACCTTTTGGTAGTATTCCTTGTTTACAGTCTGCCTGTCCGGAACCGCATGTTGCAACAGCATCCCCTGGTTGTCCATAAAGAAGACAAACATGTGCTTTTTCATGGAACGTGCTACGCGGGCTTAGGCGGCGGAGTTGACGGTGATATCCAGATCATAGACTGCCTCTTGCTTTCTGGGTCGAAATGAAACAACCATGTTTCATCGACTGTAATAATTCTGTCTAAGAAGCGTTGTCCTTGTCTCTCGAAACGTTTCAAAAACGCTTCGGATGCCGCAACTCGTCGTCGTTTATCTTCGTCGCTAAGTAGTCGCGGGACCCATCGTGCACACACCTTTCGCTGGTTAAGATCATTCGTTACAATATTGTAAGCCTTGCCCACGCTAACATCAGTCATTTCCGCTATTTCTTGTACTGTTCTCCGCCGATCACTTCTCAGAATGTCTCTTATTCGATCGTTTATTTTCCCGCTAACAGAAGGACGACCAGAACGTTTCCGGTCATTGACGTCTTCATCACCTTCGCTGAATCGCTTGTGCCAATCAAAAACAAAAGTGCGAGTCACTTTTGCTGTTTTGTCACTATTCAAAAACTTTAATGTGTCCGTAGGCGTCATCCCCACTTTTACGCAATGTTTAATAATTGCTCGTTGCTCCGTGGATTTTGACGTTGGCGTCAAGTGTGTTGCAGCACTATTCAACCCGTCGGCGTTCATCATGAAGTTTGAACTGGTTGTTTATCATAGAACCGTTAAACTTTGCATAATTGGCGTCAGATAGATGACGTAACGTCATGCCGATTTTTAGCGCGCTAATAAGCATATTCACGATTTTAATGAAGTCGGTATAACAAGAATCATTTGCTATAATTACGTTGAGTCAAACTGCTCCGAGACGCGTTAGTGTGATAACCATAGCAACAGATAGGATGGAGTAGGGTTGAAATATAAAAAAAATAACAAATACACTAAATTTGTTATACTTTTCTTCACATATTGATCAAGTTTCTACGCAATATAAACAATAATAAGATTTTTACAGCCAGAATCCGGAAACTTTATGAATGACCCTCGTAAATATTGTATAACCCTGACGAAATCATCGACGACACAGCTGTTTTGAAGTGTACATGTAAAACACAATTTTACAAAAACATTCACTGTTTGAAAAGAATATTTCCAAACTGCAAAAACAGTTGTCTGTGTAACAACCCTAATCTATTTCACGTTTTTTCACGTTCCATATTCTTCACACATTCACTCACCAAAAGCTCTCATTGGTGACATTTTGCATTTGACTAATTAGTTTTAGGCATTAATTGCCAATCATAATATCAAATTTGACAAAGTTTAACAAGTCAAGTAAAAGAATTTATTAGCATATTCAAAAAGAACATTTCTCAGTAACATATATAACACAATGTATAAAATGTCATGGAAAAAAAAACAAGAATAGAAAGATAGAAAAAAATACACACTATGAGAAAAATATTAAGATATAACAATAACATGTATAATATTATTATTGTAATATTATCGGAAAGTGAGTGTTTAAAAAGTGGGCTGAAAACTTTAGGTCTCCGCGAAATTCAAGCGATTCTTTTAATGGTTGCTAATGATAAGTAAATAGCGCAAGATTATACAATATCTTTTGATTTGTAAATTATTCATATTTGGCAATTCCAATAGTATTTTGGCAAATATTTTATCCGTAGATCTCTATATAGAGGTCATACGAGTAATATTTTTTGCGCAAATAAAGGCGTCTTGAAAACACCACATACATGTATTTAACAAGAACCCTTTATATGAAGAAATGGATAAAAAAGCATTTCCAAATTAAGGCAACCGCGTTTTCTTATATCAAATTATTCCTTTATGTTCACAGTTGTTTTCAACAGTGTCAAGCCTTTCCGATTTGAGACTATTTTTTTCATAAACGTTTTACATCCTGATTCCTATCACGTGTTCCTGGTGCCCAGCATGTGTCATTCGGTAAAAATATTTTATTTCTAACTACAGATGGCGGCCCTTTAACCGATCATATTAAAGTAGGGTAAGTTCCTTGTGGAACTCGACCCCCCGCCTTGTATGTGAACGTTTAAAAATGGGGACAGTTTATGTAGGAAATTTCATTGAAGCTTTAAACAACAGTTTTATTTCCGAATAGTTAAAACTATAGGACGACTCTTTAAGCCTAGTCTATGTTTTCAATCCCGTCAGTTCCGGAAACAAAAACACATTTTGTAAGAAATAGTACATTTAAATATAAGGTTTTTTGTTTGATAGTTACATAAATGACTATACCCATCACTTCGTCAGGAGCACTTAGTTTGGAAAAACTCGATTGCAAGACACAAACAAAATAGACTTTGGCACAAATCTTAAGCCAATGAAGAGTTCACAACAAAAAAATAAATGAAATATTACGAATAGAATTTAAAAAAACCCGCCTGTTTACAGACCATACGTTGTTTCGATTGTCAAGAAAGTTTGGTTTAACAGTTTTGACTTTACGCCCAAGTGTGAAGATTACAGAATGTGTTCTGATTTCTTAATACAATTAAGATAACATGGAATTTGAGAAAAACGACAACAACTACTACACCAAACAATAAAAATAACATACACTAAACTGTTAAACATCATTTTGTTTGTTATTTTTAATGTGAAACATGAATGTGCCCCGCCCTTGAGTAATATTTTACTTCCTAATTTTAGTCGGAAATTAGGAAAATTGTATTTCGTAAAATAAAGTCTGCGCACTATTCAGACAAAATGCTTGTTACAACAGAGTATGAAAACGTAACTTTTACATGTTATTGAAAGCAGAACGCCGCGAAGAATTTAAAAATCCAATTACCCATTACTCCATATACTGTGGTATAATTATATTTCGCAATGGTTTAATTTTCGCGTATTTCGAGCAAGGGTAAGAGCGCGAAATTAAATCCTAGCGAAATCAAATAATTAATTATCTAGTTCTTTTAGATTAATAAAAGTGCGCGAATTAAAGCCCTCGCGAAAAATGTCTCATGTGTCATTTGCGCAAAATTTATTCCTGCGAATTTAAGTGATACAACAGTAAATTTTGTATGCGCGTGCAACCAGTGCCGTCTGATCTGGATCTGTTTTGTCGCATCTTGGTCAGAAATAACCTAATGAATCTAAAAGCGAACAGTGCGGATCCTGATCAGACGGCACGAATGTGCCGACTTATTTGGATCTACACTGTTCGCCCACGCAATAAAGGTGTGTCTATGGAGAAAGGGTCAATTCGTTGGCACAACAATTTTCTAATTCTCAAACATAAAACATCTTAACATGAATACAGTGAAATATTATTGATTATAGCTTTTGCAGGTTTTGCAGTTTTGAATTTCGTTTCAGAATTAAATCTAAATCCAAATTATCTGTGTCTTTTGCGAGATTTTGTAATCTTAATATAGATTTCATCATTGACCAATAGCAACAAGAACAACAACACAGACTTTGTAATCTACGTTATAATGGCACCGGATTTGATAGAGATGTAATAAACCGACTTGGAAGTATATTTTTGTACTGAGCAAAAGAAAAGAAAAGTTCATTTCGAGAATTGTATTCTTTTATCATTTGATGAGATGTTGAGTGGCTCTATAACGACCGGTCAGTATATTTTCCATTGGATCTTTGATCAAGGTATTGGCTGGAATTATAATTACCTAAATATTAGTATATCCCGTTTGTAGCTCGTAATGCCGTATAATTTCCATATTCGAAATCGCACAAATGGCAGGAAAAATATTGACGTTATTTTTACTGACGTCACAGTCAAAACATGTTCAAAACGACGCTATATTCATATTTGTGTCACAGCACAACCTCACCCCTCCCATGTTTTGAAACGCATTGTTCATACAAGTCAGTCAATTTAGTCATCACAAATCGGCCCAAAATCGGCCCATGGCACTCAACGTAGTATAACAAAATCGGCCCAAAATCGGCCCGTGGCACAGAAATGGTTAAACCGTTGGAATGAAAAATACGGTTCGAACGACGACTGGAGAGTGCTGGATGCGCGGTTGGATGGACATATATTCAAGTTTGTTATTCAATCTTTGTCTAGAATGCAGTTTACCGGTACGGATATTTACATAGAGCTCGCGTAATACATATATATTAATTATTTAATGCAGGCGGGGCATGGGGGCGGTAGCCCCCATTAACCACAATATTTCGAACTAACTGTTCAATGAATATATGATTATTAATGCAACCGAGGTTATGAGGCGACAACAATTAACAAATTATTCGTTCCGGTAAACTGGAGGTGTCTTCAATCTTTAAATTGTCATACATTTTTGAATTATGGAGATGTTTAAGGAGTGAACACTAACAGCCGACCTTATAACCCATTTGCGTTAATAACAACGCGTTAAAATTTGGTAAAGTATATTTCGATTGTTTAGTCGGTGTTAGAATTAAAATAATCAATAGCGTCAATCTACGCCCCTCGTGATATATCCTTACGCATCTGAACTCCGTCCCGTGACTTTTCCTTCGATAAATCACCGGAAGCTATTGATTATTTCTTAAATATATGCACTGTATTCGCCATATTGCGCCACGCGCTCATATTGTGCCATTGTTTGTGTTTATCGATTGTTCTGGAAAACACTACAGAAAAGTGACCACTTAAGCTTAATGCAGTCACCGATACTTCAACTATATTTTCTTGACGTGTGGTATAAATATGATTCATCAAAGAACAGTTTTCCTAGTTACCCTGGTATGATTCTTGAGATAATTCCAAAAATAAAAGGTGTAATATGCATATCTGGAAATGCCACGCCTAGAAAACACAGCCTCCACACTCATCAAAACTGCACAATGGAAGACAGAGCATGGGTTAATAGGAAAATCAATTTCATAATACATACAATACACAAAACAGAGAGCCTTTGGGGTTACCGCCTTCAGTTGCATAACAATTTGCCACTGGTTATTTAAACTAGATTCTAGGGTGCACCAACCTCACACTTGCCCCCAACAGGTTCTCATACGAACAAACACACGTTGTCTTGGTAAAATAACCCCAAACCATCAATCAACTCGATAATGTTGCATGCAAAATCGTAGCAACATAAGACATAGCTGATGACCATTAATCAGAATTAAGGTGATTCTGATGTGAGTTTCAGAATAGTGAGCTTCTGTTAAAGGAATAGTGAATTAAAATATTTTGAAGTGATTGTTAGTTAAGAAAAAGACACTTCATACTGACAACAAGGATGGCATATAGTAAAGACAAGGTAACAGATGCGGATCTGAAATTATTGGCTGCATTTCACAGCTTGGGAAAACAACCAGAGGTAGAGACAGCCGAAGATCTTGTCATTTATATGAAACATGTGGGATCAGAATATGTTAAAGTATCAGGACCTCCAATAGATCCTGCAGCTATGTCAGCTAGTGCAAAATGTCGTGCAGCAAACGCCAAGTGTCCAAGGATATCACTGTTTTTTGGTGACAGTGCAAAGGGAGAAGTGACATACCAAACATGGAAATATGAGATATTTTGTTTGGAAGCCGAGAACATATTTATTGAGGAGCAGATTTGCGTGGGAATTCGACGATAGGCGAAGGGAGAAGCCGGAAGTATTCTCCGTAGAATGGGATATCCAAATAAAATAAAGGAGATCCTACAGAAATTTGAGGCCACTTATGGAGAGATTCAGACACCAGAAGCCATATAAACACACTCGTATGTCTGCAAACAGGAAGACAAAGAAACACTGATCTGTTATTCGTCACGTGTAGAAGAAATCTTTGCTCAAGCATTCGAGATCGGAGCCATAGAACCACATCATGAGCGATCACCTCAAGTCCATAATGTTTCAACTGTATGAATCTGTTTTAAAAGCTAAAATCTGGTAAATCTATCTATAACTCCTAACCGGTCTAACTTAATCTTATAGATATCTACTTCATTACTGACTTAACTACTCTATGTGCTATATCTGTACTCATGTTATCTAAAATACCTGAATAGAACAACTCTCTTTGAGCTTGCAATCGTTTTCCATTATCACATGATTTATTCACAGTAGAATACATGTGGTAATCCTGATATCTTACAGGCTTCTTCCTTTCTCTACCAGATTTACGAGTTCCTTCTGTTCTCTCTTCCAAAGCTACATCTCTTGGTTCTGGTCTGTCCAATGGGTTTATTCCTGTTTCATTGTCAACCGCATCTTCATCTGCAGAGCTTTCTCCTTTAGATGGGTCTGCTTATTCTTTCCTAACAATCTCCTCTTGTACTACTTCTGCATTAGTCTCTACTTTTTCAGTCTTCGGAGACAACTCTTTATCATCTACTAAACTGTCAGTTTGACTGTCTTTGGCTTCCGTTCCTTCTACGGTAGTTACCCTTTTAACTTCTGTTTCTTCTGGTTTGACTATAGGTGTTGGTAAAGTAGTCCAGGCGTCCCTGGATGGAAATGTAGTTGCTACAACATCATATTCCTCACCATTACTTTCGTCACTTGAGACATCGTTATCATTCATCTCTACTGTTTTCTCTTTAGCAGCCGCTGTAATTTTCTCTGTTTCATCCTTGTTTTCTTGCTCTAGTACCAAATTTGCACCTTGATCACTTCCCTCCTTCTGTGTATCATCTTTGATGAAACCTAATGGGAATAAGTGATTTCGGTGGATCCTTCTTATATTTCCATCTGGAGACTTTATTATATCAAACACAGGAACTTCACTATTGGGCTGTGCTATAAACTCATATGTGTCTGCTTCAAACCTATCTTGGATTTTGTGCTTACTATCAAAAACCAGAATTTTCACAAGAACCTTGTCTCCCACATTTATCTTAGCAGCTTTGACTTTCCTATCCTAGAATAACTTCTGCGTTGCTTTAGTCTCTTCTGTGATCTTATGTACAGCTTCCTGAGTGGTTCCCATGCGCTTCTTGAGCTCTTCTATGTAGGTCTTTGGGGGTAACTTCTGCAGTGTCATTTTCACTTTTAGTTTGGAAAATGGCATCAATGGGTAAACATAAATTCAAAAGGCGCATTTTTCGTGGATTCATGTCTGGTGCAATTATACGCATGAACTAATGTTGGCAAATATTTGTTCCAGTCGGTCTTTTGGTCTAGTTGCAAGGTTCCAAGCATATCTGAAAGGGTGCGATTGTATCTTTCCGAGATACAATTGCTCATTGCGTGGTATGGGGTTGTTTTGATTTCTGGATTTGAAGATTCTGCAAAGTTCTGTTTTTAGCTCTGATTCGAAGTAGTGACCCTGATCCGAATGAATACGAGTTGGGACACCATAGTTCACAATGACATGCTCATAGAAAGCCTCTGCCTTTGTCTTGGCATTTGATTCTTGGTAGGTATGTCTAATGCGTATTTTGTGAAATGATCGGTCACTACCAAGATATTACTAATTCCACATTTACATTGGTCCACTGTTAAAAAGTCCATACACACAATTTCCAAAAGATAGGTGGTCACTATATTAACAAGAGGGGCTCTGGTATTGGTTAAAGACCCTTCCCAAACACCGGTCACAAGTACCGACAAAGTGTTCTACATCTACCGTCATTCCAGGCCAGAAAAATCTCTCTCTGAGTAATGACAGTGTCCTTTCTTTGCTTGGATGGCCCACTTCCGTATGCAACCCTTTTAGTGCTGTTTCTCTGTATATCTTAGGTAAAACCAACTGTTGGGTTACTTCTTTGGTTTGGTTGTCTGTTACTTCTCGATAAAGAATTCATCTTACCATGTGGAAATGATCAGAATTCTTCCTCATAGTCACATCATCTCTACCAGAGATGTTGTTCCTATGAGGTAGCCTTTTGTCTATTACTGTTCGAACCCACTTCCCAATACCTGGGTCGTCCCGTTGGTGTTTCCTTATCTCTCTTGCTTCAATTTGAGCCATCGGCACTCCAATGTCTTCGGTAACATCTATATGCCGTTCGTCCATAATTTCGGGTGGTTAACAGACAAATATAACACTGGCGCTCTTAATAATCGTATTTCAAATGTTGATATTTTATTCACCAACTGCAGTAACTTGTGTTTGACCGAATGAAAAGCCAAATATTTGAAGTCGTCACTATTTACCACATATACTGCCGCCATTTTTTTTCAATAGATATGGACCCTCTGAATCTCACAAACGCTCTCTCATATTTTCGGGAATTTCGATTGGATGTTAATTATAAACATGAGAAACCCACATGATTCGATTTTGTTCACTAGAAACATCGATGACAATTAGATCCTGACATAGTGTGAGAAAATGTCTAAAATTTTAACACGTTTTGTTTAGTTTTGGAATGAAACAGGAAAGCAGTGGAACAGAGAAATCGTTTTTTTTTTACTTACTAAAATGTTTTGACTATTATGATTAAGCAGAGTTTTATGTTTTTTAATGATATTGGAGTGCACCATTCTATAAAAAGTAAGAAACTTATCTTGAGCTTGGAAGTTGGTCTCTAAAACTGTACTTATTGCCTGGTAACATTTTGATTGACGCTATTTGACAACCCTTTTGCATACATGAGACGTTCATAATTGATTTTCAATTGAAGTGTGACCTTCGACCTGCTGTTGTATAAATAGCATTGCATACACTTTAAGCTGAGACGACACAGATTTTTGCAAATTACGCAAGGGAAAAAACTCTCTTCCAAACATAAAGGAAGGAAAACAATTCAAGTAAATATTTTCGGTTGCTTGTTATATTACTTGGATTTTAAGAAAAAAAAACAGATGTTTTGGAGTAAAGTAAGTATCTGTTCTTTATTTTAGCTAATATATTTCAATATGTCTAATAAACAGGAAGATAACGTGATTATAAAATATTGGATAGTATTTCGGATGACTGGACAGATTGTGCGCGCGCGCATATGACATTTGATGACGTCTCGAAAATATGGGAAACCCCGAAAATATGAGAAATTGGCACTGAAGCAGCTGGAAGCACTTCAACATAGGCTGGAACTTGTAAATTAGAGCAGATGGCTTTGAAAGTATCATCCTTGATACATATTAGGTCTCCACTTTCGCTTTGTAGTGCTTGGTACGGATAACGTGACATGCCATTAGCAAAATTTACAAAAGTCTCTTCTTGCTCAGGTCCCTATGTCCATTCTTTTTGGATGTCTTTTTTCTGTTTCACTTTCTTTGAGGATGTTGGGGGTAAAAGATCTGTTAATGGTTTCGCTATTTTACAGAAGTCTTTGAAAAATCTACGATAATAGCCAGCAAAAGCAATAAATGAGCGAAGTGCATCAGAATCTTTTGGAGTAGGCCAATTTAAAACTTTCTCTATGTTGTCTGGGTCTGTTTCTATTCCCTCGCCGCTGATAACATGGCCTAGAAACTTTACTTTTTCTGCAGGATAACTTCAGATTACACTCCCTCAAGCGTGTCAGAACAAGGTCTAATCTGTCAATGTGTTGTTCAAAATTGTCACTGAACACAGTTAAATTATCCAGGCAGATCGCACAGACCTTCATGTTCAGATCTCCAAAGCACTCCTAACAATAGCTATTCTGTTCTTGTTGCATCTACGTTCTTTCTGTCTTATAGCCATGCATCGAAACGCCAGATACCAAGGGGTGTGTAAAGATGCTTTTCCTAAATACTGATCGCCAAAATGTTCCTTACGTCTTAACGAACCTACTCACAAAATACAAACACTGTATTGCAGTGGGCAAAACTTTCGATTTTATTGGAGGACAGAGTTCTTCACATATTTTACACACATTGTACTTTACAATGTACTGATATTATACATTTCTAAACTCTTATTTCATGATTTTGCGAGACTCATTTACGTCCTCGAAATATTTTACAATCTATACATAATCAGAATAACCAAGTTGCACAACCACGATCACTTGTTTTTAAACCCCAATATGCACAGCTAACTTTACTATGCTGCATATAAAATTTTCAGTGAATGTGCTCGTATATCCGTCATTGGAATGCTGGCCGCCCACGTAAAACCCCCTTCTTTTGAGAGGAACCGTGTATCCGTAGCAAATGCACGAAATTCTATATCTTTTCGTTCTTTTCAGAACAGAATTTCTCATGTCCAAGTTTTGCACATTGATTACACTTCTACAATATTAAGTATCTAGCTAAGACCTTACATTCTATTAAATAAATTAAATGTTATGTCCTTATCAATTTGAATAGCTGTAATTGTAAAGTTATCAGTACGAAGTCGAGCCGTAGAACTGAATTTCAATACCAACACGCGGGTTTTATCTCCCGCGTATTACCACGTGACTAACCACACGAGTAATTCGCACAAATCCTTCAGCGATATTGTGCACCAGAACGTTAAGACATACGTTCTTCGCTTTACTCCGTACCGCGAAGAACTTCAAAATCCCTGCATGAACTCGTTCAATATGTTTGTACCAATCAGTAAGGGTTTTCTCTTGTTGTACGCTGTATCTGGAACAATCAAAAGGAGACAATCTTGTTCTTTACACTTGGGAATTCCTTCTGTGTGTAATGTGCATTCAATATACCCCAGATATGGTAGATCATTCCCATCTGCCCATTCTATGTTGAGTATTTCTGTAACAGGATTTAATGCTAATTCATGTAAGAAGGTTCTATAAAATGTCTCACTGGCTGAGCTAACACAGCTCCCTGTGTCTATTAAAGCTGTTGTAGAAATTCCATTAATGATTACTGATGCTTTAGTAGATTGTCCAACTGAATTGAGACCTTGATTGTCTAAGGTGCTTCTATCTGGTCCTACTACAAAAGCACTTATGCGTTTTCCGGACAAATGCGTGCAATATGTCCTTGCTTCTGACAATTGTAACAAGTGACGTCTTTGTAACGGTCATCTTGTTTGTCTTTCTGGTCCGATGGTGTAAATGTTTTTGTTCCAGTAGGTCTTGTAGGTTGGTATGAACCCCTACCTCTATCTGTTCCTCTATTTCGAGCACTATGATGTCTCCTTCCCCTATAACTACCTCTTGGTGTGTCATTACTAGTTGATGCCTGCTCCTTTTCAGGCTCTAACTTCTTGATTCTTTCATTCATTTATTGTAGAAGCTTTTTGACTTCGCCGAGCTCTGTCTTTTCGGGTTTCTGATTAGCAGCATGGCTCTTCGATTTGGTTTCTTTGGTCTCCATAAATTTCACCTCACTCTTAACTTTCCGACATTCTACTTTGAATTTGTCGTAGTCGTTTATAGTATATTATGGATAACTACACATCTGTTTGAGAGGATATTGAAGTCCTTGGTAGAAAATATTGTTAAGTGAGTGCTCATGATGTGGTTCTATGGCTCCGATCTCAACTGCTTGAGCAAAGATTTCTTCTACACGTGATGCATAACTGATCACTGTTTATTTGTCTTCTTGTTTGCAGACATACAACTGTCTTAATATGTCTTCTGAATCTCCCAATAAGTGGCCTCAAACTTCTGTAGTATCTCCTTTATTTTATTTGGATATCCCATTCTACGGAGAATAATTCCGGCTTCTCCCATCGCCGAGTGTGGAATTCCCAAGCAAATCTGCTCCTCAGTAAATATGTCTTCGGCTTCAAAACACAGTATATCATATTTCCATGTTTGGTATGTGACTTCTCCTTTTGCACTATCACCAAAAAACTCTGATATCCTTGGAAACTTGGCACTTGCTGCAGGATCCTTGGCGCTAGCTCACATAGCTACAACTGCTGGTTCAATTGGAGGTCCTGATACTTTAACATAATAATTTGGAAACTTCTTCGGCTGTCTCTACCTCTGGTTGCTTTTCCAAGCTGTGAAATGCAGCCAATAATTTCAGATCCGCATCTGTTACCTTGTCTTTACTATATGCCATCCTTGTTGTCAGTATGAAGTACCTTTTTCTCAACTAACAATCACTTCAAAATAGTTCAGTTCACTATTCAGTTCACTGGAGTTCACTATTCTGAAACTCACATCAGAATCACCTTCTTATTCACTTATATAACTCAGAAGTCACTTTCAGATGAAGAGTAAACGTCACTATTGCAATTTATCAGAAATTGCTAACACTATTTTTCAGTGGTCACTTTCACATTCACAGATCTATCAATTAAAATCACTAATTGTCCAGATCACTTGCAAAATGTTCAAGAAAACTCAATTTTTATAGTACCACTGTCATTAAATAAATTCACATTTCAACACTTACAGATTTTACGAAGCTTCAGTTTAATTTCAACTCTAGTGTTTCACATGCATGGAAAACTTCAACTCACTTTTTGATTATTACCAATCAATGACTTAAAACACTAAAATTAATTCGCCTTTGCTTTTGTTTTGCTTTATCAACAAATTGTATAAGAAATTGAACACCTGAAAAATAATTATCAATGTTACAATGTTATCAATGGTCACTTTCACATTCACAGATCTATCAATTAAATTCACTAATTGTCCAGATCACTTGCAAAATGTTCAAGAAAACTCAATTTTTATAGTACCACTGTCATTAAATAAATTCACATTTCAACACTTACAGATTTTACGAAGCTTCAGTTTAATTTCAACTCTAGTGTTTCACATGCATGGAAAACTTCAACTCACTTTTTGATTATTACCAATCAATGACTTAAAACACTAAAATTAATTCGCCTTTGCTTTTGTTTTGCTTTATCAACAAATTGTATAAGAAATTGAACACCTGAAAAAATAATTATCAATGTTACAATGTCTAATTTAATGCAAACCAACCTTTCACTTGTATGCAAATTATATTTTCCCAAATTTGAATTAATTAAATGGTTTACTCAATGAACCACCTGAATCATGAGGTTCGTATGAATCACATTAAAGTTTATCCCCAAGATGAATCACCTTAAGTTGTCTAGACCTGTTGAATCACCTTAAGTGATCTTAACTTGGGTCTTGTAAGTTATAATAAATTACCTTGACTATCATGAACCGCCTTAAAGGGTCTTCAGTTGGGTCTACACATAAACTATTACCAAGTCGAATGAGCTCCTGTACCACTGTACACCAGCTGATGAAATGCAAACGCCAGTTCCAGATCAGAAGTTTCCAAATTATTATGTTTTATTTTTTGATTTATTTATGTTTACCTGATCATTTTTCTTGTTATTCTCGGCACAGTAATTAGCTGCAACTATCAATTGGTATACAGCTGAAAATCTATACAATTATCTAAAATAGCATAATACAAACATATTATATCTGCAATCTCTATCTGGTCACCTGATACGTTTATTATTAATTTAGGAACAAAACATTACATGCAACCAGAATAATTGGTGTAACCCTAAAACAAAAAAATATGGACACTATTCAAGGTCAAGGTCATTGTCCCTTATTCAATGTCACTTGTCCAATAGAAGACAAGAAAAAAATAAATATGCCGTTGTGTTTTTTTCTTTTCAGTTTAAATGTTTCAACCTATTATTGATTTATAGGTAATTTTAAAATTTCAATTCTAATTGCTCAAGTTATATGCAGATAAATGATTGCAATGGCTGAAACGTTATAAAATCACAACCTTGCACGAATTTCAAATAAAATACAAAACTGGATCCAATATACTGCTAAAGACTGTTAATCAATGGTTTTTTCATTAATGGTAAGGAAATATAGAGATGAAAGGATTTCATGCAACCTTCACCAGGGTTAATTGTGCTGTGCTTGTGAATGCAATTCTTTCACACCTGATACAATGTCACCGCCGAAAATGGAAGTTGTGTACATATATTCTGCGATCAAAGCCGCTTCAATGTAATGTCAAATAATTAATCTTGGTACAATATTACCAAAATATATTCTGGCTATTATGTCACGAAACTTAAATTTTACTTTTCATTAAAGTGACTTAGATTGCTTACATTATTAATTACAAAAATTGTTTTCACTCACCACCTTTACCAATTTTTGGACCAATGTTGATGTTCATATGTTAAAGAACACATTCACTATTGTTGAAAATGTCTATCAAATCCTCCCCGCTGCTCCAAACGTGACCATCCGTGGTTTCTCTCCTTACAAAGCAATCTGGCTTCCTAATGTAATGTATGAAAATTCCTCCCTCAACAACTGCATGCGTCGTCCGACGAATTCTTCAGTCTACGACTGCATACCAAGCGACTTCTAATGAATTACTCCTCGCGTAAACACATTAACCAGTACAGTCCAACTACTAACTCTTTATGCCCAACTCAATATCACTGGGGGGCTCCATTGTTAACCTTGTGGGTTATATTTCAAACTCAACTTTAGTTCGAACACTTATGGACGTTTATTTGGTCACAATCTTTACAAGATGATGTGATACAAGTCTTAACAAGTCTTCTTTCATCTGTTACTGTAGGCTTGTTAAGAAAGGCAAGATCAATGTGATTTTCAGCCCTTTCAAACTAACAACAACAAACTGGTCATACATGGTCTGGCCAGGTACCTCTGTCTCCACATGACACCCCCGTGACTGTAAACTGATTAACTCTATGAATATCTTAAAGCTAAATATTCTAAATGAAGTGATTGACAATATTAACATTCATGAAATGCTGTCTGCGAATTCAGCATTTTCTTCTTCAAACATGGCGCAATGATTTTTCCGCCAATGATATTAACAAAGGGCCATACTTAGAGTAAAAAAACCCAAAGAGAAGGAAAGCACAAGTAACAGAAAGAGACAGTAAATTAGTCTAGTCCACAGGTCAACAATTTTGACTCTGTTACATACATTTAGAATGATTCTTTTTCAGCCGAAAATATAGCAAATTACCAGCCTAAAACAATTTTTGAAGTTACTGAAATGAAAATAAATACCTTTTTATGGCAGACCAGGCATTATCCATGATGACAGTATGGGTTTGTATTTTGAATTTTCAGAAATCACCAAGTTACACCACACTTCTGTCTGCCAGACTTTTACTGAACAACTTGCAAAAATATCCTTAGCTCTTGGGCTTGTTAGGAAGACAAAATCTTTAAAATGAAAAAAGAAACTTACAAATCATATCTTGATGTGCTGATCTTATTATTCTGAGAATAATTTATGTATAAGTATACAGCCATTTTCTTAGAGAAAATTATTTATAACATTTTAGACATATTATTTGCATTTTTTCTTCTCGTAAACTTATATCCTTTTTTATAATTCTTTGATTATGGGGAACATATTCTTGCATATTTTGATAGCACCTGCAAGCAACAAAAGTGCAGACTTTTTTTCGTTGGTTCTATATATCCAGTTTTTGATGTTATTTGCAATACTTGCAACACCATTTTACCAGTCTTAGAAATCCAAAGATAAATCTTGAATGGGGGCCTACCGATATACACAGTTACCTCCCATTGAGAGTGGCTTCCCTTGCTGATAGGGTAGTTCCGGTTTAGAAGCGGTAATAAGCATAGCGTTAGAAGTGTAGATAAAAATTCTCAAAGTGCATTATAAAGTTAAAATTTATTGTAGAGTTATCAAAAAAGCGAAACAGACATGCCAGGAACAACCATCATCTTTGTAAATAGATTGTAAGTTATTAACTAAGTGCAAATTTACCTATTTACTTAACTTTACACTTAAAAATTTTATTTATTCGCTTGCTTAGAAATTATATAGCTTTTTATGTTTTCAGCCAATCACAATTAGGTCATGCAAACGATGCTATTTAAGAAAAAGGCCTGGTGTTATGACCATGTTACGTAATCTAATTACCAAGGCCCTGGTCTTACCAGCTGGAAGTGTGATACAGGTCTTTTGAAGTTAAGTTGTAGATTTGTAAAAGGTTGCTTGTTTGGGGCAAAAACGTGTTGTTTTAAGAAGCTGACTTGCGATTAAATACAGCGGTATTCTAATTAATTTTCACATTGTTGTTTGAGAATCGAGAATTGTTTATTTGATTTTGGCAACATATAGTGCTCCGAACTGAACGAAATAAAATAACCCTCGGAAAAATTTAACAAAAATATATTTAGCATTTACTGTAAAACATAATAATAAACTAAACAAATTTTAAAAAATGAAGATGAACCGTGAAATTATTATGAAATGAACCGTGAAGTTATTATGAAACCTTGTTTTAATATGTTTTAAATGGTATAAGAATAAGAAAGAAATCTTTTGACAAAAGAGCAGTATATTGAAAAATGGCAAAAAATCTGTATGGGATCGAAATTAGATGAGTTCAATTTTTAGAAAAGGGCTCAGTTATTTTTTTTTAAACTATAGCATTCCTTTCAAAAAAATATTTCATGGGCATGAAAGAACATGCATAAAAGGGAACGGGCGATTTTTTTTGCAGGCGTCAAACTTTAACTTATATCACGTAGGCCTATAATACATTTTACTACATTTTTTCTAAGGTTGTTCTCCCTTTTCTTTTCTCCAATCTGCCATTTTTGAGAATAAAAGTGCATTTTTTTTACTCTTCAAGTTTCAGAAGGGGACGAACATAACGACACTAAACACAAATCTAGCCAGCGTATTAAAACGGTTAGAAGAAAAATATTATGCGCTGCTCTATAAAAAATATATATATTTCCATTCACTAGATAATAATCAAACGTTTTTACGCATAATGCTGGTCTCCGACCAACCTGACCCTATTTAAACGTATTTGAAATGACCGCGGATGACAACTGCATGTCTGTTTTAATTGTCAATCTCAACCGGAACTACCCAGTAACAGGTGCGCGTCGCAAATGGACTTTACTTAGGACATAATATTGAGATAACTCTGTATATCGGTAGGACCCCATTATATGTTTATCCCTTGTCCAACAAGTGTTGATCCAGATCAGCTTATGCATGCATGTAGTCTAAACTGGATCTTTACTGTCTGCTTCTTCTTATAAGCATACTTGGACTTTTCCACAATCTTTTAGAATTCACAATAGAACCAGTTACCGGACATCTCACCTGTCAGTCTACAGTAGGTCTACAGTCACTGATCATTTTTATCCAGCCAACTAAAAATATTTCTGTGGCAAATCTTAGAAAAACATTGTTAAATGTGCCGTACTGTTTAGCTTTCTCAGGCAACCTGCATGATCAATTGCACATCTATAATAAGCAGTTTATCACATTTTTTGCCGTTGTTCAACTAGTTGGCAAATTCAATTTTTTTCTACCAATAAAACCAGAAGATTCCGTCATCCTATACTTACAATCAGCATTATCCATATTTGCAGGCTTTGACGTAGCACTCGCCATATGCGGTTTTTGATTTATTCAGCTCGAACATACATTAGACTTCCTTAAACTTCTTAGATAAGGGAAATTTTATCAGTCCAACACAATTTTTGTTTACAGTACCGAAAAGTAGTATCTTGGAAAGCAGGTAAATCTTGGGTAAATCGGTATGTCGCAAAAGAATTCATAGGCGAAAGAAACGAAATCAAACAGATCAAGTTTTTTGATTTATTGGATGTATGATTTTCCACTATACCTGATTAAACTCCAAATGTTTACAAGATAATTTTAGAGATCGCCGTTTCGTTCGTGACGCTCATAATCTGTTGCGCGAAATCCTGCGCAATCGGCGTAATAACGTCAGTAGAGAATTACCTTAATGTTTAATTTCGTTACTCATTAACATTAAATCTATTGTTATGTGTTCTTTTGATTCGGTCGTATTGCGATTTTGCAATAACGTATTGTTGTCTCCTGTTTTCACCGTTTTTATTTCTAAAAAAAAGTGAAATGCATATCAAGGATGGCCACATCCAGCACACACAGACTCCTCACACAGCCAAAAAGTAGAGAGGAAAAGAGAGCATGGCATTACAATAATCAGTGTCAATATGGACGCCACAAACAAATAACGAAAGTAAGAACCCAAGGGGTTACCGCCTTGGAACGGTCAGTGGCAAAACAATTTAAGAGAATGTTAAAAATTGCGTTAAATCATGGAGTATATGCACGATAATTTCGCAAAGACTTACTGTTAGCTGTGTGTGTTTGTTAAAAATATCGAATTTAATTAAGTGCTTTCATGAAATACGTTGGTGAATGCGTTCATTAAGCTATCGATGTCCTATTAATTGAAGTTTTCATGAAAATTCAAAAGTTCGTCAATATTGTCTGTAATGATTGTTGGAAATCCGTAATTTTCTTATCATACCAATTTTTAATAGTAATATAATTTTCATCATCATAAATATTTGATGGTAAATGTGTTTCCCAATTAAAATATCAAAATAGTTAAGATAAACTGCAAGTTAAAATCCGTCAGGTATATACTGTATATAAACACTTTTTCATATTTTCTAGTTTGACATGTTGTTTATTCTGGAAAGACAACATACTAGCATTGCTTGAAGTCGTAAAGAAGAATGTCGGTTGTACCCGCAGGCTTCAAATGGATAAAAGGTGCTTTGGCAATACATTTGGCAAGGGAGGCCTTAGCAGATTTTGTCGAAACTGAGATGAATGAATTTCAAAAATACTTGCTTCAATCAATCATCGCAAACAATCAGCTATCCAAAGATGTGACATGTACGCAGTGCACGACCGCTAATCTGTTGCCTTGTCCAACACCAGGGTTTTGTAACCGAGAAAGATGTGAGGTCCATGGAAATCATACATCCGATCAAAAGCCTAACCAACCTTGTCCAAACGGTTTATGCAATGATCTGAAAAATGCTATTGAGAAAGAGCACAGATTTCATTCACCATCGTGGAAGAATGTAGACGCCAGACGGTGGTCAACTGATGCTATGGAGATTTGCAAATGTTTTTTACCTTCATGTGGTTATGATCGCATCAACTCAATAAAGGATATCGACTTTAATGGCATTCTGTCAATTGTCATTAACAATAGAAGGTTTCAACTTAAGATGGCATCTTCTCTGAGTACACAGCGAAATGTCTGCACTAAGGTATAGATTATTTTTATATTAAATAAATAAATAAATAAACAAACAAACAAATACTATTTGGCACAAATAAATATTGTTTCCTGGAGAAAATTATTACATAATGTGCTAAACATGATTGTATTTTGACACCCAGTTTTGTTTGTAGTATATTTCTGGAGACTCCCGCTTTAGACGCAGTTGAATTAACTTCGTGTCGGCGTAGTTTAAACAGCTATCTTCATTATTGAAGAAATCTATACTACTCAAAGTTTGCTAAGCACCAAGTTAACCACACATTATTGATGAGTTTACATTATTTGCAATTACATTGCCTATCGTTATGTACGCAGAACAATGAACGACTGTCATGCAAACAAGGTTATCCTTTATTTTCATAGTATTTAATCTACGCTGCTACTAATTCCCGACCTTGGTAGATACTCATTAATTTACTGTCGCTTGAATCTGAAAATACCGCATTGAAGGTTCTATCTCCACCGCCATATGCACACCATCGTTTGGGATGGTCAACTTGTACTGTTTATTGGTGTAAATATTGATTTGCGCTCAACCCGGGGCTAGGCGGCGTGGGCAGTAATATGCATATCCATTACTGTCCATGTACAGGCTCAATCAAACAGAGCCTGCAATATTTTCATATTTGTCGTGTTCGATGGCTTTCAAAGTTCCCTTTTCATCTTATTGAAGTACTAAATATTTATGACTGGATAAATGGCAAATGAGAATGTCATAAGTCATTTTTAGGATGCAGACATCTCAGTGATTCTGTAGTTGTTATTGATTTTGCTTTTTTCACGTCCCCATTATCCCATTCAAATTCAAAATAAATCTCATACACACATAAATCAGTCATTAATCAGGTAAATAAAAACAAATACAAGAACTAAAACTAACAACTTGCATACACCACAAGATATGTTTAAGACTATTATTGGTGCTTAGAAAACTTTGAGAAGTATATATTAATATTTTTACAATGTTAGCCGTAAATTGTTTATGAAAGCTGCAAAACGTTTGAGAAATAGTTCATTTGTAATTGCAGCGGTGTTCAATTGTAGTATTCTGTTTTGTTCAGGCGCGTGACGTTGGAAATGTTATTGTACATTCCCAAAATTGTGAGTTGTCCGATATGGAGTTGACGCAGCATATTGAAGTCCTCAAAGACTTGCTCAGTGATCAAGCCTACCTTGCAAATGATGCTAAAGCTAAGTACGCTGTCGATGAACTTACTAAGGTAAGTGTAAGTTACAGTTTGAGATATACCTACCCAACATTTTGTCTATAACTAGAGTGACAGTTGAGAGATATGACTTATAACGGGTCGTTTTCAGTTTAACACAAGTAGAAAAGCAAAGGAAGTTAAACCAATCACTAATATAACACACAATAGGCTGCCCATATACAACGGGGACAAATATTAAATCAATTTAAACACATGTAGATGACAGTAAACACATACTCACACACTCCGTTTCAAGGCGGTATCCCCAAAGGTTCTCTTGTTTATTAATTGTTTGTGGCGTCCTATTTGAATTGACATACATATATAAAACATGCGCTCTCTCTATCTTCCTCTCTTCTTTTTCGCTGCGTGGGGAGGCTGTGTTTTTTAGTGTGGCGATTCCTGATATGCATATGTTGCTTTTTTTTTCGAAAATATCGTGGGGACATTGACCGGTCCCCGAAACTACGGTGGTCTAATTTAACTATAAATAGTTCAAAATGGAAAAAAATAATCGTTTGCAGCAATGTTCCCACAGTGTTTGAAAATCACTCAAAAGTCTCATTTTTCACCATAAATGCTGAATAGAGTTCTTGTCCTCACAAAAAAGAGAGAGGTCTTGTCCTCACAAAAAAGAGAGAGATTTTGTCCTCACAAAAAATCTCACTACTTCTTACTGGATACCAGGGTTAAAAATGGTGGGGGGCTACTTGTTTACTCAATGGCTATTGAGAAAAAAATCAAACACCACATGGCCTAAAGCAGTTGTACTCGGGTGAGTGATTGTCCTTGGTCACCTACTTAAATTTCGGTGTCTTTTGTCACAGTATGCACAATGCAGCTTAATCAGTACTAGTTCAATAATGTTCTTATGCACATTAGCAAGAGCAGGAACAAAATGTTGGAAGTTTATTTGTTTATTTGTTTTTTCTCTGTATATGTCTGATTGAAAATGACTCTTTAACCACATAGAAGCATTATATTTTTAAAACTTGGAAAGGAAAACAGTATTTAATAAAAGGTTGACCAAGAAGGAATTGCCCATGAAAGCAAACGTTGCATAATGAAACCAAAGGATGAAACCACTTGAATATTACATGTATAAAAGTATAACTATTCTAATTTGAGCATGTCATTATTACTCTTAGTTCGTCATAACAGTACTGAAAAATATGAAATTGACATTTTTTTCCGATTCCGATCCGGTCCGCTTCCGATCCAAATGTCATCTATAACCGATCCGATTCCGTTCCCATTGCGGTCCAATTCCAATTCGATGCACTCCATTTTTTTTCACTCCAAACAATGCGCTCCAAACGATCTTTAAGCTCAAACCGATTCTTCCGATTCCGATCTTTTCGCTCCCGATTTTCATTGGTCATTAACTATAACGCCCGACAATGCGCTCCAAATAATCTTTACACTCAAACCGATTCTACCGATTCCGATCTTTTCGCTCCTGCTTTTCATTGGTCATTACTTATAACGCATCTCGCGCTGAATTCACCTTTCTGTGACATTTTTCTTATTTGCAGTTATGTTTAATTTTAATGTTTAAACACGGTGGTTACTTACAAAGATTATTTTATTTTACACCAGTTTATTGTAAGCGTTTATTACATTGCCGTTTTAAAATATGAGATCCATGTTCATTTTAGATGTTTAGGAACCCAGCTGGTTTGGCGTAAATCAAGTCAGTAAAAGCCTTTGGTCCGTATGCATCAATAAGCAGTTATTTAAACTTTTTAGCCTAAATTTACGCTCTATGAAGTAGCGGAACATGCAGAATATACCGTTGAAGAGTTAAGCAACTTTTTAGCATAAATGTACGCTGATTGAAGTTTTGAAAGACTTTATACGAATATTCGTTCCGTTTTTGCATAATTTATGCTGTAACATAGAAATAAACTTTGTGAAACATCGATAATAAACTTATTTAAATGTGAATATCGTGTTTATTTCTTTATTTTTCACCGCTGAAATCAAAAGGGAAAAATAGTTTCTCTTTTAGTTTCGGACAGCGTTTATCGCTTATACGACTTAATAAATGTTTACGTTCAAAAGTGTTTATTAGCATTAAATACATATAAGTTGTGAATCTCCTTACTAAATAAAATAATATAGTCGGCAAAAAAGTTCTGCACACTTGGACATTTTATAAAATATCTTTTTCATTTCACCTTACATAACAAAATGATACATATCAAATAAAACAGCTATTCAAAGTTAACAATGTAAACAAGTCGGAAATAAAATCCGATCAGTACTTTGTAAGCAATTTATTTTTAAAGTCACCGGGGGTTAGAACACAAAAGTTGCAAAAATCAGTATGCTAAAAGTGAGCTAATTCAAAACGATGAATCCGGCATTCTTCCTAGCGTTGACTCATGGCATTTACCAGCCGACGAATTTCAAATTGTGAAATTAGGTTCCATTCGTGAACAAAAAATCCAATTAGGTCAACTAGCTGACCAACTGCACGTCCATTTTCTTAAGAAAGATGCCTATGTGGCCGGTGTGGTCCGACATTTGCAATGACGGTCAAATTAAGAATGAAAACATTCCATGGTGACCGTGAGAAAAAAAATAATTTTAATTTCAGTAATGTTGTGTTTTGCTAACTTAAAGATAAGATAGCATTTTGATTGCAGTTTTGATTGTTCTTATACACTTAATTAAAAGGATATAACGACTTATAAATACTGATTTGAAACTATTCGAATCGTCACTAAACTGTTAGGTCAGTGAATGATCTATGTATATGATAATTTAATTACATTGTATTTTACTGACTCGCTTATTAAATACATAACATATCCACTAATACATTAACAACCACAACTGATTATGAATATATTCAAATTTCTTAGTAAATAAACACATTTATTTTAATGAATGGAGATCACAAAACTTGCGAATCTTTTAACTTGAGATTCATTATGTGAGCGGGATCAAACATAATGTATTGTTAAAGTATAATTACGAATATGTTGAATGGATATATGTGGCCACTAGACAAAAATGGTTCGCTAAGTTCCCTCCTAATGAGGCTATAGCTGAACCATGAAATTCCATCGGCCTGGAGGCCGATCCCGGTTGTTAAACTGTATTTGGTATGCCGTCATGAATAATGTCCTAATCTGGCTGCCCTAATAATTATAATATCTGCATTTTTCGGACATCGTGTCTGCTTGCACGTTAAATGCCAATTTCCATATACAGCACAGTCATGCTACACGCTACTCCTGCAACATGCAATTCCTGCAATACGCAATTCCCGCAACATGCAATTCCTGCAATACGCAATTCCTGCAACACGCAATTCCTGCAATACCTGCAACATGCAACTCCTGCAACACTACCATGCCAGTTTCATGTTATTCGGGCTTTATGCGTTCTTATAGCATTCCAAGCAATACGCAACACAAGCAATACGCAACACCAGAAATAAGCAAATCCAAGCAATACTCCACGCATCAATAAGCAATTCCAAAATGCCAGCCAAAAATTTAGGGGATATACGGGAGACGCCAAGTCCCTGGACTATGCGAGCGTGACCCTGGCCCCTAAATTATTTATAAATTTTGAAAGCAGCCATTTTATTGAACCATCAGACGATTAACGATTCTATTTAACAAAGTATTTGCAAAGACACAACTTATTGTTTGCCTCTCTTCACTCTAGTTTTCCCGAAGGACTTTCGTAGTGAGAGGGTTACAATCTATGGGATCGACCTACCAGACCGCTAGAATTTTCCAGTGACTTAAAACATATAGCAGTCCTAATAGTATACCGACAATACCATATACATGTATATACATAATACATAGCCGTCTTATTAATAGAACACCAATACATTTATTACAACACGCTCTTCGTTCCACAGATTAACAGTTCTTGCTCATGACTCCTTAAACCTGCAAACATGTCTATTTATTTACATATTATCCACTAACTTCACACGTAGGACAATGTCACGTTCCCAGCTAAAACTGTCACACATTTTGTTCGCAATATATGTGAACATGTCCGAGATCCTCGACTGCACGTGCTCCTTGTTATCTGGTCTCCTGTCGCGGGTTTCCGGTATCGCCTGCGTCTCGACATCTGCCTCACCAGTGTATAACGTGAACCTGAAGTGTTAAATCTGGGAGCAGACAACTGGTTTCAATAACATTTGGTTAAAATAAATGCATGTAAATTGTATTGAGAACATCCTGATTATTTAAAGCGCATGACATACAATCGCTTTTGAAATAATTGTGTGCAACTGAAATACATATCCATCTCTATACTAGTAAAGTTAATGGCTCGATTTAACAATATTAAAGAAAGTTTAGTCTAAATGAATGTAAAGTCCTTCGTAATCTTAATTATTATAAAGTGAGCAAGGATACTAATTGGTTAATGAATAAGGTAATGGGGTTTGAAAGTGCTAGGCTAAGTGTATAACAGGGTGTGGCGGGTGGGAAATTTTTTGCGGCCTGCCTTCTTCTGAGCGAAATCGAAAAGGAGGCTGTGACGTCACAAATCTAGAAGCTTCGATAAGTGTCAGGTGACGATCACTCTTGTCATATTAAATTATTTTCAATGATTTACCTCCCTTTTCAAGAACGCTTCAATTTTCAATTTTCTTGTTTTGTAACAATGAGCCCCAAATATCGATCGCCACCACAATGGGAAACAACTCTAGCACGGTTATATCGACCGAAACGTCACTGGCTAGCCATTCTTGTGGCCAAGCCGCTGCGCACCATCTGCCACGAAAATAGCACCCAAAACCAAGGGCACCTACTGCATCAGTATATAACTCACAGTCAGCATTTGAAACCCAAAACCTATCATGAAACACCGACACACCGTTATAATTACTGAAAAAATCTAACCACATATCAAGATCCGCTTTGATTGCTTTTGTCACACGCAAGTGGTGGTACGGTTTTGTTAGTCCGCAAGTCGAATTTATCAAACGCCTGCAAAAAAGGCCGGCCAGGACAAATGACCCTACAGGCAAAATTTAGCACACCGATCAGACTCTGCATGACCTTTAGCGTAACCTTTTTTCTTTTCCAGTACATGTTCTATTCTACAAACAATGTCAAGGATTTTGTCATGAGGCATCCGAACTTCCATCTTGGGGGGAATCAAGCTCTAAACCACAAGAAAGCACAAGACTGTCGTTGGGTCTTCAGTTTTGTCATCTGCTATTGGAATGTTTAACAAATTTAATACTTCTTGCAGGATACGTTTAACCTGTAAACAAGAGTCAAGGGTTCGATTCCCGCCTAGATAATCATCCAAATAATGCAATATTTGACCAGAAGTCATTCTGCGTTTGACGCAGAATTCAATAAAACAAGCAAATTTTTCAAATGTACTGCAACTTATAGAGCAGCCAAAAGGCATACACTTGTCAGCATAGTATTTTCCGTCAAATTTAATTCCGAGTTGATCGAAATCTATTGGATGTACTGGAAGTAAGCGATATGCATTCTTTATGTCTGTTTTGAACAGGAAGCAACCTCTAACCAGGTCCTGGATCATATGCACTGCAACGTCGAATTTTGTGTATTGAACTGAACATAGTTTCGGATCTATATAATCATTGACCGATTGACCCTCCGGATATGACAAATGGTGTATCAGTCTAAACTCGCCAACTGTTTTCTTAGGAACCAAGCCAATAGGCGATACACGCAGATTTTGAATGGGGATATGTTCGAACGAACCTGCTATACGTCATTCTTGTATTTCGTTATTTAGATTTTGCCGAACTATTTCAGAAAATTCGCTCGCTGATTTAAGATTTTTACATTCTATATAATTACGCGGTCCAGTGTAGTGCAACGGAAAACCAAATGTGAAACCCTCAAACAATTTATCGCGGTCAGGGTGATTGTAAAAATGAAGCTCTTGTGCTAACCTAGTAGTATTGATCGGGGAAAAGGCTATGCGTGAAAGTTCAATATTGATAACGTCGCAACTACTGGTTGAATGTGAGAAATCCATGTGTGTATTGGTGACGTCACTAACAGTGCGTGACGTAGACGAAGTGTCAATATCGGTCAAGTTATTGTTGTGATTTACCAGAGGCACCGTTTCTCGGTGACCCGGCTCCCCTAAAACCACCTCGTCTGAAACGAAATGAATTGTTCCCTCTTGTTCGAAACCCATCAGATTTAAACTGAAACTGGTTAGAATTGCCGTCTATCGGTTTATTAGCATTTTGACAGTAGATGCGGGCATGACCCAGTCCGCAATTTGAACATGAATGTGAGAATTTGCAGTTTGACCAGTGACAGCGTCCTTGGTTAAAATCAAGGCATTTTGTGCGATTGACACCGTGTGGTGTATGTACAACTTGTGTGGTGTCTCTCAGCGACATGCAACGGAGCCATAGATCCTGATTGATAGAGGACCATGGAGCCGGGTTTGATGCCTGTCTTACTCGGAATTGTTCGTCATAGGTCCTCCAGGCATATCCGCCCTGCCTATGAGCACATTCCCTGATCAGAGACATGTATTGGAGCATTTCGTTTGCTTTAGATGGGTTGACTTTAATGAATACGGACATAAATACAATAAATGCATCTGTCCATTTTTCGATATTCGGAATTTTGTCTTTACAATTCGAAGGTCTAGATTCTAAAAAGCCATCTGCAGACAAGCGTAAGGCACCACCATTGGCAAATTCATTAAGTTCTACAGCGCCCTTCAACATCAGGGCTAAATTAACATAATCAACCCGTTCAATTTGTTTCTTTAAGCAAGCCGGGATGTGTACAGATAAGTCGTCTGTTATGCAGCGCATTGGTTCGATATACTGGCCTATCGGCTGATTTTGCGGAAATGTACCAAGATATGGGTTATTTGATGTCATGAATCCAGACTCGTTCACCGAAGAGTGCAGACCCACTGCATCTTCATTTCTCGAACCTAGGTCCATATCAGGTGTAGATCTAGCTCTACTTGTTGTTAGGTTTGGACGTTCTATCCCGCCACACCCTAAATAGTTCTGATTGGGAAACAAAGATGCAAAATCTATAGTGCATGTCCGTTGAACTTGAAGCCAGGACGACCCGCTCCGGGCATGGCATCGGCTCAGTCTGAATTTCGCCAACGTTCGCCGTTGATCTCCGTTTCTTCTCCACCTGTGCCGTTAATTTGGCTGTTGATTGGCGTTTCCGGACCCCTTTCCCTCGCATCTTTGACAAATTGACGTGGATTTTTAACGCTTTAATTTCTTGTTAATTTTTTTGCGGCCTGCCTTCTTCTGAGCGAAATCGAAAAGGAGGCTGTGACGTCACAAATCTAGAAATCTAGAAGCTTCGACAAGTGTCAGGTGACGATCACTCTTGTCATATTTAATTATTTGCAATGATTTACCTCCCTTTTCAACAACGCTTCGCTCGCGAAAATAAGCTCGGTTATTTTTTAATTACAATAATTATTAATAAATACTAAGTTTGAGTGTTATCTGGAAATGACTTGGTTCATTGTATCAACTACTGATTACAAGTACTTCATGTTGCTAGCATCACAGTGTATGCTTATAATTGCTGTAAAACAGACAACAATGACTTGATAGATTTCACACCTTTACCTTGATACAGCAAATTTTGCAAGTTTTGACTGTTGACCCATATCATACTCAAACTACTATTTCACGGTTATTTACCGACCGATTTTAATTCTGTTTTCGCATTTACCTCCGCAAACAATTAGTCGTGATAGTAATGTAAGTATTTATGCAAGTTATTTGCTACATTTTAAAATTTACGCAAAAGAACACTTGTGTGCAGAACTTTTTTGGTTGGGTATACATTAACGCCATAATGATGCACGGGTGAATGTACATGTTCGTTATTTCTCCCCTTGTGAAGGATAAAATTACTACGTATTTTCGCTTATCGAGCACTTTATACAAAAAGGTTCCGAACTTAATTTCAATAATATCATTCGTGTGAATGGCAAACACACCATTTACTATTATATGTTTTCAGTTTTATTAAAAAAATATTAGTTTAAATATATAAATAATATAAAATTAGTTTTTATAACTAGTGTTTGATAGCAGAAAACTCAATTAAATTATTGTCAAAAATTGCTTTATTTAAAGTCGTTAAAAGAATAGGAAGAACCGATTCGGATCGCTACTATATATAACTGAAAAACTATAAATAGAAGCGATCCGAACCATTCCGGTCAAAACGCTCCGGTCTTTTCACTCCAAGCGATCCAAACACTCAAGGCGATTCCGATCCTATCAAAATGCTCCGGTCTTTTCACTCCAAGCGATCCAAACGTTCAAAGCAATTCCGATCTGGTCAAAATGCTCAGGTCTTTTCACTCTAAGCGACCCAAACGCTCGAAGCGATTCGCTTCGATTCAATTCGATTGCGCTTCCATTGCGCTCCTAATGGGATCGGTTTGCGGTCAGCTTCCGATCCGAGTGTCAATTTCATGATTTTCAGTACTGTATCAAGCCATTTCCCTTTCCCTGCTAGAATCATTTTTTTCTGCTTTGCTACCAAAGCAGACCAGAAGCATGCTCATCCGTGCAGAACCCGGACCCCTATTAACAACTAATTATACCTTCCAAAATGAAAACCGGACAAAATGCAGGAAATGGCTATTGAATGGGATGCATTTGCTTGGCAAAGGGACAAGGCCACGTAACGATTTAAGTAAAATATACACAACATTCACCGAGCGAGTATCTGTGATTTGGTACTGATCTTTTTCCATAGATTATGATTTTGAATAATATACTTTATTATATTGGTATATTAAACATGTATGAACCTCCAAAACCTCGATGTAAGTGAAATTTGGGAAGGGAAAAATTCTCCTTTTAAGACCTATGTGGTACCCGCTATAGAGTAAGGGCCGACTGCAGCCTATGACTGTCAAATCTGTCATTTATTATTGCATGTCATTTATTTACGAATAAAACGACAGATCATCGTGTATGTCCATTAGTAGTAAAATATAATGCTTTCTCCGGACTGATATTATATCACTGATAGTGGAGTTACAGTGGCTAGAAAATACTTTCTCATTATCTATCCAGATGAAAAAGTCTGGCTATGATATATTTTTATTTTTCACTACAATGACAAATTATAGCAGCCATCCCTGGATAAGCAACTTTTGAGCCAGTTGTCACTCCACAGGCTCTTTAATACCGTGGACTTGAGAAAGTTCTTGTCCTTACAAAAAAGAGAGAGTTCTTGTCCTTACAAAAAAGAGAGATTTATTGTCTTCACAAAAAAGAGAGAGTTCTTGTCCTAACAAAAAATATCTCTCTTCTTCTTACCCAGTTGTCATACTGTAAATTTTAAAGAGATATATCGTAAATAGCACAGATTGTGATTCATCTGACCTTGTTTATTAACGATAACACCCCTGGAACTGGTAGTCCCCACAAGTACGATTATATAAGTGGGTCCTCGTTGTTACGGTCGGACCAGCCAGGGGGAGAGAGAGAGAGAGAGAGAGAGAGAGAGAGAGAGAGAGAGAGAGAGGGAGAGAGAGAAAGAGAGAGAGAGAGAGAGAGAGAGAGAGAGAGAGAGAGAGAGAGAGGCTCATTGCTTATTCACGATCTTTAATAAGAATAACAATAAGAAAAGAGAAGCTTGAAGTTCTTATTTTGCCACTGGTTGCATTAGCCTCACCGTTTCCCTGTCTAATTCTGTAAAGTACATACAACCCACTTATGTTGGGTTAAGATTGCGTGATCCGGCCCTCCTGAAATATGCAGTCAGGCGGTAACTCGACAGAGCCTCGTTACCGCCCTTGTGCATATTTCACTCAGGCAGGATCACACGATCTTTACCCAACACACGTGAATGATACTTTTCCATTCTTTGTACAGGCACAGCTACGACCCTTTTTGCGAGTAATAACTCTTATGTGTGATAATGCTTATTAATATTTTTCTGCTTATCGGTGCAATTACTATTAGAATGAACGCTGTGTGTTCTTTTATACAAATTTTGTGTTTGCGCCTTATGCAGAATTTCAGCAGTAAAACTCTGTAAATCTAACAAGACCAAATAAATCTTCTGCTTCATGCTAACTGCAAATACGTCGGACGACATCCATCGACAGTGAAACAGTCTCTTGTAGCGAAAGGAAGTCTTGAACAGTCAATGAAACCTCTCCGAAAGTCTATTTTTACTTTGAATGACTATGAGGGCGTTAAAATGGAACCTAATCATTGTGTCCATCGTGCACACGTTAAAACCCAATTTTCATATAATTATTCCTCTAACTGTTACTATAAAAGTGATAGGCAGATTACAATATCTTTTCTTTAGCAGCTAGCACATTCGATTTCAGTTCAATATATCAAGTATATAACATGCTCCGTGAAAGACCATAATTTTAAAGAATATATAGAGGATATTTGTTTTTACCAGTGTAAGATGGAAATATATTTCACCGAGCGAGCTCCAAAATTCGAATTACGAGATTTTACTGGTAAAAACAAATTTTCTTTTTCTTTTATGCTATTAGTGCACAATTTGTGTCAATTTGACACAAAAATGAAAGAAATGGCGCCGAAACACTTGTTTATGACATGTCGTCACGACGTCATACATCCAAATTTAAGCCCGTTATCTAAACGTTCTCATTCGAAATGTTATGTGCGTTTTGCAAACAAAGTGAAAAACAGTGAAAAAAAAAAGATATTCCATTGTTTAAAAACAGTGAAATACCACGTTTATTTCTCCGGGAAAATATATAATTCACTAAAAAACATAAAATAAAAAGAAAGAGCTTCCAAGATACAATACAAGATACAAACTTTTTAATTTATAGCCGGTATTGTATATAAAGGTTAACATTAGCTATGCAAAAATATTGACCGACATAATATTAGCAAAATACAGTAACACGTTTTTAGTTTATTAGCAGAATATAAGGATCATGCATGAGTGTGAGGTGAAGATGGAAAAATCTGTCACCGAGGGCTAACTGTTTTGCGGGAACGAGGCTCTGCCGAGTTCCCGCCAAAACAGTTCACCCGAGATGACAGATTTTTCCTTCTTTACCGAATGTCTCATGCAAGATACTTTTTCTTGCATACCTTTTATTATTTATAACATTTTTGTGTAAGTATACAAAATAACTTATTTACCTTATGCTGAAATAATGACGTTAACGCAAACCTTTTTAATAAAAGACGTCACTAACTTGAATATATTACGTCAGATACTTGAAGACGTGACATCACTCACGTGACTCATTCTACATGGGGGTGTAGGATCGAAATTTCCTACGCGGGTAAAAACACCGGATGACCTGATCTGGTATGCAAGAAAAATCAAATGAACTATTAATACATGCAATATTCAGATACTAGTGCACTCATTATAATTTAAAATTATACATGATAAAATATTAATAAACATTTATCAGATTCATATCACAATATATCACTATTATTTAATTAAATAACCTTTGGGCACATTCTATTTAGCTAATACAAACTAAAGGAAACATATAGAAGGTGACATCACAAAGGACTGGGGCAAGTTACTAATTATAAGTAACTTAAGTGAACTTACATGTACAATTAGACACTAACTGATACATATACACTCATATTAAAGAAATAAAAGAAACACAATAAAAAATAAAAACGCATAAAAGCAGCAGTCATGTCAAAGCGACTGATATTTCAAGCAGCAAAAAAAATCATATATGGTTAGGTGTTCCGACTACAACATGAGCAGTAGCAACTCTCACCATCCCAATAGCTGACCAAACTATGAAACTGCTTGTAACTTGTCTGGTCCCTATAATGCTGGGGGAGCGAGTTTCATAGTTTGGCAGCCGTGTAACGGAAAGAGTTGATGCCAAAACTTGTAGTTTTTACCCGTGAGTCTTCTGCAGTGTTAGTATACCTAAAAGAATTGAGGAAAACATCATATGAAGAAGAATAATCATTGTAAATGTTTTGCAGAGCTCGCTCTTATTTTTTCTCTAGTTCCTTAGTAATTACTTCACAGAGGTGCCAGGTTAACGGACAGTAATTAAAGTTTGATAAAATAAGAAATGGTATATTGTCATTTTTTCCAAGTGAACAAAGATTTTTACCAATTATTTTACCTGTCTGGATGCTTTTTACAAATATTTGACACATGAATTTCAAATTTAATTTACAATTAATGGTGACTACAAGATGTTTAACTTCATTTTTACACTTAATCACTGTTTCTGGTCCAAGTTAAAAAAGAGACGTTTTGCTGTTTGGTTTTTCACCTATTACTATAGCTTGAACATTTTCAGGATTGGCGTGCATCTTGTTGTCTGAAAACCATTTGATAAAATAGCTCGAAACGTCATATATTCAACATCGATATATAATTCCTTCATATATAGTTTTAAATTAATAACAGTATTTGTGATAAATATTTTATACATGCCTACGTAATTTAGGTTTTGAAATGTTTAATAAGAATGGTAAGATCTCTATGACAACATTCACTTTCAATCAGTTGCAGAAAACTGATGTCTTTACAATCGAAGATATGATGCGGTTACTAGAAGATACCGTACAGACACAAATCTGCGCTCAGCATGAAAAGACCTTGAAATTAAATGCAAATTATTTCCCATCTACCAAAATTAGGAAAGAATTGACAGAGCTTGAAGACACAGTTGTTAAAGCGAGTAAAGAAGAGTTGAAACAATTGAAACCACAGTTGGAAATTTTGACATCATGGATTAAGACGGATGAAGGCGAAGCGCCCATTCATAAGGAATCACCAGAACCAAATATATATACAGTACCAGGTAATGTTTAATCTTTTAGAAGAAATCTTTAAGTTTGCTTGAATTAAGCATTTAAAAATATTTAACTTACTATATGTTAATTTGATGTTCTTAAACTAGCCGACCATGGTGATCACTTTCGCTGTCTAAAATATGATTGAACGTTTTCCCACTAAAGTTAATGTTTAGTGCATGTCCTTACATTTAATGCATGTGACCTTTTGACAGCTTATATATCTCAGTCTAACGTATTTAAGTCCAAAGCTTTTGTAATATTATTTCACATAAAATAATGCAAAGATTGTATTAAGATATCTAATTGCGAATGTTTGCTGGATGTTTCTTGCGAATTTGTGTTCTTACTTGGCCAAGAACCTGGTTTAAACTCCCAGTAGCAAAATGTGTTGTCACTGACAGTTCTAAGGCGGTAAACCTGGTTATGGTTGTGTTTATACCGGTTATGGGGGGTTGTATTTAACCTGTAAGTGGCGAACATGAAAATTTGTATAAACGTCCTGACCTCTCTATGGTGGAAGCCGCAGTGATATTTCAGTTGTTTTTTGTATAACCTACCATTTTAAAAATTATCTTAACATGTTTTAAACGTTTAAAATGACTATAAATCTTCTCTTACCTACTATCTTTTAATAACATGTGGAGATGATGTATTGTTATTAATATATTTGTATTACAGCACAACCCTCTGACGCATATATGAACCCTGGTTGTATATCAACTGAACCCACTAAAGAGATTCCAGACAAAGAGACACAGTTGTTAACTAAAATTAAGAAAACTTCTGTTTTTATTAAATGAAATATCTCAGAAATTACAAAATCATTGTTAACGACAAATTCATGCACAAAAAATGTAAGGATAACTCGATTGTTAGTTCGATTCTGCCATTATTAATTCTTAACAACATAATAAATTATTAATATTTGTATCCCTTTGGACAAGTAAATAGTGAATTTGTATCCCACATATACAAGAAAAAAGTTGACATTTAAAAGCACATAAAATGTGACATTTAAGAATTAACGTATGCTCTTCTTAAAGTTTGATAAATCGAAATATTAATGTTTATATACCCCACTTGTATTATATTAAAATGATTACAACTAAATTTGAATGTGTATTCCTGTAACTGTTAATCTGTTTATACGTTTGCTCTTAACATATAAAGTCTGTATATTACTTCACAAAAACTATCTAACCATATTTACTGTGCTGTTATATGTTACATTCTTCGAAGGTCATGTACTATGTTAATATTAACTGTAAAACTACTCTTGTTTTAATATTTTCGCCATTTTATATATGGGTAGTTTCAATATCCCACCAATATAGATGCAGTTCAGTGCATGTCCTCACATTTAATGCATCAGAAATAGGTTACCGAGTTTATGTTAATGCTAGAGCAGCTTAACATCGTATTTACTCTTTGCTCAAATTAAAAGAGTGTTCCAAAAACGTGTATTACACTTTCAGATTTCATGAAAATTTCAATGTTGTCACAAAGAGAATAGGCCTGAATATATGAAACATGTTTTCCTTTGTTCATAGAAATTGAGTCTTTACAAAAATATTTACTTACATGTTATTGTGTATATTGTTATTTTAAAATTTATTTTAAGCGTTATTACATGTGTATAAGATTTATTTTGTGCATATCAATTGCGTTTAAACTAAAATATTTGATTTTTTACAATGTGTATTGATTTCATAATTTATTTCAATGCGTTTAAACACGTTTTAGTAAGTAAGTAAGTAAATGTTTTATTATAGTGACATGTGCATAACATAATATAATGGCAGTTAATAAATAAAGGGATTACAAAAGCAACCGACCTAATGGGTCTATAAGTCACCTTATTTATTGCTAAAACACGATTTATTTTAAACAAAACATGTTTAAACAGAGTTCGGTCGAGTTTATTCAAATAATATTGATATGAAATTTGAAGTCTTCTAGTATATATATATATATATGTGCATTTTTTTAAAAACCATCTCAGTTTAACTTTTTTAGGTCCAAAGCTTTTATAAAAGTATTTCACATAAAATAATGCAAAGACTGTAATAATAAATATGATTGCGAGTGATGTTTAGATGTTTATTGCGAACTAATTTTCTTATTTAATTTATCAAACTTATTGGCTAAGTAACATTCAATCAAGCCTGAGAAAACACTCGTTTGTAATTCTTTTTAAAGTCTTTTAAAAATGTATCGCATGAAAAAAAGTAAACTTAATTGTTGCCAAGTTATCTTTCCATGGGTGCGAACTGTCCTATTATGCTGACTTAACATTCCCATCTTGAATATTGTAATGGCAAAATTTATTTATTTATTTATTTATTTATTTATTTATTTATTTATTCGTTTATTTTAGAGTTAAGGGAAACGACGTCGTCGATTGTTGACAGCTGTATCGAAATTGTTCATCGATATAGAGATGTATATAGGACGAGCGCAGAAAAAATAACATGCGGAATGACTGGTATGATTTTTCTTATATACTTTCCTTTAATTATTGGTCCGCTGGGGTAGCAATATCTAACTTCTGATCTTAATACACATAGACGCAGTATGGCGGCCATAATTGACCTACTTCGGTTTGGAGATTAAACAAACCGTGACCTCGATGACTGCATTATATTTTCGCGGCAAGGGTTTGAATTGCCAATTTTTTGTAGTTTTTAAATTTCAAATAAAAAGTAATTAACACATCGTACAGTATCTTGATAGTTTGCTTTTCTTAGATGTGTACTTTTTTCCTTTACTCACTTTATCTCTACCTTATTATTTAATAATTAACGGATCAGGGTGATTCATGTAAAATCAATTATAAATGTGATCAGTGCAGTACTTTACATTCCTGACCATTTGTTTGTGGTTGCAAGCCGGTCCAAGTGTTTTTGTTTTATTTCAATGACAATCAAGGCCAACTGAGCTTATTTTGGAATATGAATCCTAAAATGCTTCAAATATTAATTCTAATACTAAGTTTTAGAATACATTACCAACAGTCTGTAAGGATTTCAACTGAACTAGTTATTAGTTCATGAAGAATTAATCACCTAAATAAGATATTTTTTACTTAATTTAAAAAGTAATCCTGGTGTTTGATAGAAATAGAGAAAACATAAAATCTCTTTCATAACAGTATAAAAAACAGATTAGCAACAAGGGTTGTACAATTAGTACCTATTGGAATTCCTATTTATAAATAAAGGTGCCAAATCTCAAATAAATATTACTATAAAATGTGAGCGCCTGGATTAGGTTTTGATAGGTCCATGAAGTATAATTATCATAAGAACCATCTGTATGTAATGCTATCTGTTCATGACAAGCGATAAATGTTTTATTTTCTCTAGCAAAAGTTTTTTTTCAGTGATACTGGTTAGCTTGTCTCTTATTAAATTATGAGAAAGAGAAGTATACAGTGTTGAGAAATCATAAGTAGACAAACAGAAAGCCTGAAAATTATTTGATATAAGCTTCTTCAAATCGTCATTTGAAATTTTATAAACCAAAATTAATTTTTGTTAGTGGTTTCAAACACTTTTTCGCAATACCTTATTACATGTTCTTTTATAGCTGCAAGACAAGATGTTAAGAAGCGCGGATAATTTAGTAGTTGTGCAAGAACTAGAGTTTGCAATAAATCCTATTTGTATGGTGTTTTATGCATTTAAGGCAACCGACACATACTAGGTACTTGTCTTGTTTCGGCTCAACATTGATTCTAAATTGTGTAATTTGTAGAGTGTATGCAGTAAAAATATCACTCTCAGATGATGAAGAAGTCAGTGTATTAGCATCAGTGCTATTAAGCTCTTCTGTTTGAGCATTAATATAGTGTATACGTCACTTTATAATTACATTATTTGAAGCTTCATCAGCAGATGTTAAAACAAATCTGTTGTGAAAGTCGTGAATACCATTTTTAAATGACGAAATTTAAAACGAGGTCGAGGTGGTAATAAAGCTAAGTTTCTTTTATAAAAGGATTAACGCGTGTCAATTATTTTGAAAATTTATTTTTTTTCAGTTTGAAAAAGCATTAGGCTCAGCATGTTCTCGTTTACACCATTTATAGCAAAAAGAGTTTAAAGACTCTGCAATTTCCGCACGACAGGTATTAAGCCCGATGTTCGACGGAATTCTATAATTCGGACCTTTCGAAATTAAAATGCGGAAAGTCTTTAATAACATTAAAATCCCCAGTAACGATGTGACCGGTAGGTGGATAGCGAAATTTTCAATTTGAACAGTCTCATGATATTGGTTAATTCTCGACAATCCGTAAATCCGAGGTAATTTTGTTGTAATTGAAAATTGTGTTTCTAATTGGTTTGTTGTATTTATAACAAACGATGGGTGTTTCAGTATTCATGAAATAATTAGGTACAGCCGATTCAACAGTTTGATCTTTAAATATACAGTCCACATTCGTTGTGTCGAAGTCGGCGGGACCGTACATTTTAATTCGAGATATCCGAAGTTCGACACATCCGAATTGGCGCCAATGCACGAATATCACACCAGTATGTTTCTTATGCTGACATAATTGTGAGTGCTAGTACTCGTATATGAACATTTCAATGGATCTATTACTTAATCAAAACAGAACAGAAAAAAATATATTATGAATCATGCTTTGCATTTGTTGTCCTATTTTAGTGGCCTGGTTGTCACAATGTCATAATTATTGAAATTAAATGTTGTTGTTGTTTTTTTAAACTGAAATTAATTTTACGAATCCGAATATTTTACATCCGAATGAATTAAATAAGAGAATATTTTACTGAACAGGTGATAATCGTTAATTATTATCTAATAATGGTATCTTGTTGGCCGACAAGTTCTCTCTTTGAAGAAGCCGCGCGCATTGTTCGACCGCGGCAAGTTTCACACTTCGACTTATCCGATGATTTTATATAGCATATTTCAGCCGGCGGGTTCGAAATTTACTTCGACTTATGAAAACATTGTTTAAGTCGAATTCGAGTTAAGCGGCGTAATATTATATGAAATAAGAACACATTTTGACGGGACCGTAAAATTAATTCGAGATAACCGATGTTTCGACTTAAGCGAGTTTGACACAACGAGTGTGGACTGTACTTAGAAGGTCATTAAAATATATACCTTTATTTTAAAATGATGTTTTCAGGAACTGTCTCTGGTGATCAGATTCCTGATTTTTTAATTATTACGTAAGGCCTTATTGCTGATTATAACTTTGAAAGAAGTTTGGCGCATTTTAACACTGGCTGTTGCTTGTAACTCAGTATTGCAATATTACTCAAAATACATCTTTTTTTCCTATTGTTGTGTTTCTGTTAATTCAACTCCATGTGGCCTGGTCTTAGTAAGGTCATAGAGTACCATTCGATTCTTTTGTTTTATATGGGACGCGTCACTGGTAAAGGTAGTTTCGGACAATTGACGTCAATCTTTGAAGTGACGTCACAAATTTGAGCAGACGACATTATTTATTATGCATTGCGCGGTAAAAATACCATTATATTGTCGAAATGTGTAACAAAATCACATTTTAGTTATAAGAAATTGATTTATAGTCGGAAGTTCGATCTTAATTTAGTGAAAACTTAAATATCAATAACAATGACCGAAGGGACCTTTTCCCGTGACGTGCCCCATATGTATATGTTCTTTGCATGTGTAACTTTGTTTACTTGAAAGGTAGATGAGAGTTAATTCACCAAGACAATCTTAACTTTATTAACTTTTAAATTAATGTTCGCATCAAAATCAGTTGGAGAAAAATATGTTTGGTGCAACTAAGAACCTGGTTTAAACTCCTAGCAAAATGTTTTGTCACTGAAAGTTTTAAGGCGGTAACCCCTCAGGTTCTCATGTTAGTTCATACATTGCGTCATTTTGAAGCCGGTTAAGGTTGTGGGGGTTGTATTTAACCTGTAAGTGGCGAACATGAAAATTTGTATGAAAGTCCTGACATCTCTATGGTGGCAGCCGCAGTGATATTTTAGTTGTTTTTCGTATTTGTATCCCACAAAGAACCTACTGAACTTGAAGACACAGTTGTTAAAACGAGTGAAGAAGAGTTGAAACAATTGAAACCAGAGTTGGAAAATTTACATGTATGGATTAAGACGGATGAAGACGAAGCGCCCATTCATAAGGAATCAACAGAACCAAAAATATATACAGTACCAGGTAATGTTAAATCTTTTCAATGAAATCTTTAAGTTTGCTTGAATTAAGCATTAAAAAAATATTTAACTTACTATATGTTAATTTGATGTTCTTAAACTAGCCGACCATGGTGATTACCCAAAAATATGATTGAACTTTTTCCCACTAAAGTTAATGTTTAGTGCATGTCCTCACATTTAATGCATGTAACCTTTTGACAGCTTATATATCTCAGTCTAACGTATTTAAGTCCAAAGCTTTTATAATACTATTTCACATAAAATAATGCAAAGACTGTATTAAGATATCTAATTGCGAATGTTTACTAGATGTTTCTTGCGAATTAATCTTCTTACTTGGCCAAGAACCTGGTTTAAACCTAGTAGCAAAATGTGTTGTCACTGACAGTTCAAAGGCGGTAAACCTTGATATGGTTGTGTTTATACCGGTGATGGGGGTTGTATTTAACCTGTAAGTGACGAACATGAAAATTTGTATAAAAGTCCTGACCTCTCTATGGTGATATTTTAGTTGTTTTTCTTTATAACCTACCACTTTAAAAATTATCTTAACATGTTTAAAATGACTATAAATCTTCTCCTACCTACTATCAATTAATAATATATAGAGATTATGTATTGTTATTAATATATTTGTATTAAAGCACATCACTCTGACGCATATATCCACCCTGATTGTATATCAACTGAACCCACGAAAGAAATTCCAGACAAAGAGACACAGTTGTTAACTAAAAGTAAGAAAACTTCTGTTTTTATTAAATGAAATATCTAAGAAATTACAAAATCGTTGTTAATGACAAATTCATGCACAAAAAATGTTTCTTAACAACATAATAAAATTATTAATATTTGTATCCTTTTGGGGAAGTTAATAGTGTATTTGTATCCAACATATACAAGCAAATAGTTGATAGTTTAAAGCACATAAAATGTGACATTTAAGAATTAACGTATGCTCTTTTAAAAGTTTTGATAAATCGAAATATTAATATTAATTTACCCCGCTTGTATTATATTAAAATGATCACAACTAAATTTGATTGTGGCTTGTTTGGGTATAGTTTGAAGTAACTCGAAAAGGTTTATTGTGTATTCCTATGAATGTTAATCTGTTTATACGTTTGCACTTAACATGGCATATATAACTTCACAAAAAACTATCTAAAGATATTTACTGTGCGGTTATATGTTACATTCTTTGAAGCTCGTGTGCTATGAAGTATTAATTGTAAAATTACTCTTGTTTCAATATTTCGGCCATTTTATATATGGGTGGTTTCAATATCCCACCAATATAGATTTGGATATTGTTCAATCACCCCAAGGATATACTTCCTGTTGTTTTTAACTTTTGCCTTTGTCGTTGTTTGTGACATGCAGGATTTTTATTCTGTTATCCCCTGTCAAAATTCTATCTTATTTAGGTTTGTCCATTGTTTTTACAATTAGGGCAAAACTATTTTTATCTGGGGACCATACGCCTCTGAACATGGAATGGTATTAATCTCAAAATACCTAAATGAAGGCCCCATGTTCATCGCCATATGCATACCACTGTTTGGGATGGATCAAAATTGTACTATATATTGGTGTATATCTGAGTAATATATATATTAACCCGGGACTAGGAGGCGTGTTCAGTAAAGTGCATTTTCATGAATGCCAATGAATAGGCTCAATCAAGCCGAGCCTGTAATATTTTTATATTTGTCGTGTTCGATGGCTTTTCCTTTTCATTTATTGCAGATTGGGAAGACTACATAAAAGGTTTATACGATGACGAGACAATTACGTTAGAATCATTGATAGATGAACTTGGTTTCCCTACTACAGACCAGTTAAATAAACTGCAAGGAGAGTATTTGAATACGAAATCAAAGAAAATCTCGGATTTTTTAAAAACTATTGAACACAGGGTATGCAAAGTTATTATGAGCAACAACAAAGATATTAAATACGCGTGGCTAGCATTCACGACAGAGAAAACTATCGATGTACAATTGATTGTAGAAGTGAAGCAAATCAGGAGTGAAATTAACTGTGAGAATGTTCCGTATCGTCCTAAAATCATCCAGTTCGATGATTACAGTAAGGAAGCCGAATTACTGATGGCCAAATGTGAAGAAAATGGGTCTTTTGAAGACTTTAAATCTATTCAAGACTATATTAACAAAAATGCACAAAAGCTGATGGAGGAACATAAGCATTTATCTATAATTAATGCCAGCACAGTCATATCTCAAGATTTCTATAAATCTGGTGAAGTTAATGGTATTAAAAAAAACTGCATAGCTTTTTATGTACACAGAAAGGGCTTGATACCTGTAGGTGAAGAACCGTTTGATAATATGTATGATGGATTTCAAGTCGATGTTAGAGAAGGGGTTTTCTATCCTAGCATGCAAGCCGAAAATGAAGGATCAACTTTAAAAATGGGATTACGAATAAAAGCCGATGAAAAAGTGAATTACGGGGGTACACTTGGTGGCTTTATAGAACATCCGCAATACGGTTTGTGTGGTTTCACATGCGCGCATGTCTTATTAGATAAATATCAGATGAATACGCTGAAACAAAAGCGCGAAATGACTGGCAAAGATTTTCCCAAGGAGATCAGTGTTTATTTAGACAGTGATCCACCTGTGAAAATAGGACATGTCGTTATTGCAATTTTAACCAAGGGTGAAGGTAGTACACCTGGGATGGATGTTGCATTTTTTCAAATAGAGAAACATCTTCAAGTGGCTGGGGTATTGGTTAACGTCAAAAATGGTTTGCTTCTTTGATTATTATCCTTTATAAATTGATTTACATTATAACTCATACCAATGTTCAGTTCACTACTATATGCATTCATGCCTGATATAAAAATATATACTGGATACTGAATAAATTGATACGATATTTAGCGGGTAGACACATAGGGATCCTGTTTTGCATCGACGTTTTCGTCGTCGGTGGCGTCCGTTTGTCCCAACACTTTAATGTGTTGGCTATAACTTGGAAAGTTCTAGTTGTTCTATTATGCTAATCTCGAATGAGAGTATGAACAAATACATTTGTGACAACAAATGATAGTGCCTCTAGTTGGGAGCGAACCCGCACCGTCACGGCGACAGCGCCTAGCCCTGCAATTCCTTTGACGCAACCAATTGCGCTTACCGGGACAACCACAAAAAAGGTTGATCGGATAGCCCTGATATACGTAACAATCACTGCATGACATCGGTAACGGGTTATTTTACTGATAACAGTACTGACTATATGTACGGGGAGACTTTTTACGGCCGCTACACTGAACAAATTGCGTTTCTGTGAATTTCAAATGATAGTGCCTCTAGCTGGGAGCGAACACTCACCGTCACGGCGACGACGCCTAGCCCTGCATTTCCTGCCACGCAACCAATTGAGCTAACCGGGATAACCCCAAAAAAGGTTGATCGGATAGCCCTGATATACGTAACAATCACTGCATGACATCGGTAACGGGTTATTTTACTGATAACAGTACTGCCTATATGTACGGGGAGACTTTTTACGGCCGCCACACTGCACAAATAGCGCTACTGTGAATTAATTTCAATGGGAATTAAAACTCCAATGCTTTGAGTTATGCCTCTTTTATTATCTTAATTATGCAACATTATAACATGTACTTGTCCTTATTACTTTATTCTGAGAAACATGTCAGCTGCATGAACTGGTACATCTGTGACAACAATAATAATAATTTCTGATTGAACGCGTTTTTAGATCTGCCAATTTTAAATGAAACTTAAATTTGCTTGTACATGGAATATGTGTTCTGCAAAAAGAAAGCTGTTTTTACAACAAGATTAATACATTTATTTACTTATTGATCCGTTATTTCTATTTAAACATGAAATCTAATGTGCTTCTAATTGTCCAAGTATTTCGTTCTGTCATGAAGCATGTAAAACCTTCAGTAAAACCTCAGTAAAGCAAAAAAAAATTATGAAAGTCACCGTACGAATTATACATGAGCAGTTAATATTTAAACAGTTATTATAGTTTTGAAATGCAATTTGAATTACATAAATTATCCTATAACTATTAAACACAGGTCAACAGTTTAACATTTTGCAAGCAGGCGTCACATGTATTCCTCGGAACACCAAAATCTGGATCGAGATATTTGACTTATCCAAATGCATAAATATGCCATGGCATGGAACAGTTAGGAGGTCCTTATATATTCCTTTACTTATTTGTATAAGGCTAAACATGAATGAAAAAGGGAAAGAAAAATTAACAATTATGCAAAAGGCAATAAGTACTTGCAAAAAACATTTAAAATGAAGAGAATGCATGGCGCAACCGGTCTTCCATAAAAATAATAACATTTTATTATGATGTGTATATTTAAATGTCTATTTTCGAGAAAAAGATTATTTTGCAGAGGTTTATTGAATTTCTCTTTCAGATAACCACTCGAAACTGAATATATAGTGAAATGTTACACAAATGGAGATATGTAACGGGTTAGGCACAATTGTTATCAGTGAATATATATTTCGAACAACTTCAAATTTCTCAAGATTTTGTTAAGCAATAGCTACAGGTGTTTTCTACATATTCAGCATTACATGTGAAGATGGAAAGTTACACACTCTCTCTCTCTCTCTCTCTCTCTCTCTCTCTCTCTCTCTCCCTCTTTTTATCTCTCTCTCTCTCTCTCTCTCTCTCTCTCTCAACTATTTCATCTTTTGTTTTTTTGAAATCAAAAGAACATTTGACCATAATTTTTATACTCGCTTTTTGTTGGGACATATAACCCGCGTGGTGTAAACGTCAGAAATATTTAATGCGATAATACTGTTTTCCGTTTCAGCCAATGACAACAAGCCTTTTGATAGCGGGAAGGTGTATACACCGCCAAAATTTTCAACGAATTTAGGCGTTTATAAATATGGATCAACCTCGGGAAAAACCGAAGGAATGTACAATCTGTATTCTATAGCAGATTTAAGACTACCAGTAAGACCATGCAATGAAAGTGAAGAGTTAACTTTTATTGATCATGTCTTACACAATCAGATAGCCATTAACGGAAACACAAACGGACCGTTTTCAGGGGACGGGGACTCGGGCTCACTGGTCATGATGGATGGAGACAACGGAGAACGATTCGGCATAGGAATTGTTGAAGGCATTTCCTCTTACGGTCAATCCTATGTAACTCCATTAAGTCCAATATTAGACAAACTTAGTTTGTCGTCATTGAAGTGTTTTAAAGAAGACTTAGTTCAAAATGATATCCGAGATATCCGAGAATCAATCAAACGATTAGAAAATGTTTATTGTGGATTAGAAAATAGAATGGATAACATATTTAAAATACTAGAAGAGCTAACAAACAAAACAAACACAACAAACAAAACGAACGAAACAAACAAAACAAACGAGCAAACATACACGAAAAGAAACCAGTAAAGTGACTTGCATGATTCTAGTAATATATGAAATTTTCGATCAGCATCAAATGTTAAAGTATATGAAGCCATTTTAGAATTTTAGCTTATTACTTTACCTAATTCCTTTATAGTTGTTGCATTTTCTTTTTTCTATATTCAATATAATACAACACTGCAGTTTTAGACCGAACTTATTGTACAGCTTTAGATGTTTTGGATGCAAAATCAACAATAAGACTTTCGCTTGGCTCGGTTGAATTCATGCAATATGCGCGTCCATATACAAAGACTCCTTCTTATTTTGTAAAGCGTATGCATATATGAACTTTATGAAATCAGCTATGTGCATGGCAGGATTTCGAATTTTGTGTATAAAACTTAGTCTATTCCTAGCAGTCACTGTGCAGTATATGCAACATTTGGTGAGCAACTTTGAAGATTTTATGTATTAAATTTGATCAATGATAGGTTTAGACCAAAAATGCATTACTGAAATACTGTTTACTCAGTTTTATTTAAAGTATTTCTTAGTAAACGTTTTGTTTTTAATTTCATTAAAATTACTTTTTTATTATTTATTTGCAAATTCATTTAAGTATTTATAATAGAATCTTCTTAAATCTAAGTTTCAATATTTAAGAGCGAATTCCTTTGATCAAGATTGATGACCAGACAAGTCGTAGTTTTCGCCCTTAAATTGTGTTAGGCTTCCGAAACTTATTATTTCCACTCTATAATTTAATTAAACCTTTTTTACAAACTTGTCCCATGCGTAACACTGGCATTCGAGGTTTTATATACTGATCAATCATTGTCTGTTATATGTTAGAGTAAAAAATGGTGATTTTCATGATGGCAGCAATGACATTTAGTCATGTCTACCTGATGAAGTTTAGTGTCACAGTTCAATCAAGTGAATTTCAATTATCTTAAAGACAGCTTGTGCAGGTGGAGGTGCAGTTACAATGGAGGTGCATTTACACTTTCTAACACAACCAAGCGGTCATTAAAGTACGATTTGAAAACTAAATGTTGGGCTATTAATAACACGTCATGAAAAGTATTTAGAAGTAAGATTTTAAGAAGCGGAATTTGTTTTTCCTTAAATATGAAATTATGTTGCGGGGACATTTTTCAATTGTTTTAAAACCCTAAAAGAAAGCTGAGGTCACATGGAAGCAGGACTAATGGTATAAATGTATATCGACTTCAATGCATGCGCGCGTTCTTTTGTAACATAATTATGGCTCAAATGTAAAATTCCGACTTAACAAATTGTGGTACATGTGCATTATCAAATTGGAAAGTCAGTACATATTACTAGAATAGAAATGTGATAAATTATAAAGTAATCACACAATTATTGTAAAATTTACTGCCTTTTTATGATGATTCAATTTAATAAATTACTGTGGTATCATTTAATTTCGCCGAAAAAGACTGTTTCGCGCGGACGTAAATTCGCGCAAAACCTATTTTTCATTTTAAAAAAAAACTCATTATTTTAATCGATATTTGATCGACCCGTTATTGTCACATATTGTTTATTTGAACACGCGAGCTAATCATATGTCAGTTGGCCCTTGCCAATTACCTATCCTTTGTTAGTCAATTATCGGACCGCTGTTTATTCGTCACCCCTACATGTAATTGACACGGGACTATCTATCTGTGCCCTTCATACCATCATTGGATTGTTGAATTGCGTACCTGTTTTATGTTCAAAAGTGTCAATAAATTGTAAACTAATGACCAAACAAAAAGCTTTTACTTGTCAAAATAAACTTCAAGATTCAAGATTCAAATATTTATTGGCAGATGAACATGTTTGTTGCTATTACACTATGACGTGTAAATACACAGCATTTATAGAGAAAAGTGTAAACATATAATATTCAATAGATTAACAATATCAAAACATACATCAATACCGTACATCACTGATAACAGCTGAATAGACAAAACTATAACTGGCCCGAGCGCGTAATACGAGAAAATTAAGCCATCGCTAAATTAAATGATACCACAGGTCTCATGCTCCGGTAAATAAACCCGCCTATTAAAATTTCGGAACACTCGGACATTATCGGCAAAATCTATTTGTATAACAATATTATTGTATCGGGGATACTGTGGGGGTATACTCATAGACATGATTCGTGGTTTATATGTTTTGTGAATAGTTCGAACGTTCGAACTTTCGAATGCAAACTGATTCGAACATTCGAATGGTAAAATAGATGAAAATTGCCATCCGTAATTTTAAACAATCATGCAGACACGCTATGCTGGAACGGTTTTGATTGCAGGAAGAAATTCTTTTTAACCATCTACATATCACGTCTAATCATCTGTGCATGTTTGAAAAATATCCGCCAGATAGTAAATGAGGATTTGATGATACAAAATTTTATTACAAGAATTTTACAAAGGGTCATAACTCTGGTAAAAATCGTTACAGTCATATACACATCCTACTTGATCATTTGTGCAAGTGTGAAAGAAATCCACCAGAGAGTTAATGAGGAGTTGATTCCATATGATTTCGAGAACGTACAACCGGACGGACGAGTGCAATATTACTATCTAACGGATATTTTTCAAACATGCACAGATGATTAGACATGATACATGATATGTAGATGGTCAAAAAGAAAATATTTTTTCCTGCAATCATGTTAAACAAAAATATTACCCTTTGCTAATTTCATTAAATAATTTTGTGGCATCAACTCCATTTGACATAATTTTTCAAACTTGCACAGATGATTAGACATGATGTGAAGAAATTTGTCTTGCAACCATTTTAACCAAGTTATGTCCCTTTTTTATTTTAGTAATAAAATTGTGTGACACTTACTCCACATTATCAGTTATGATGACTACATGTAAATACCTGATACACAATTTCGTAACGGATCTGCAGGTGTGGGGCATTTTTATTCTTTTCAAAGCATACCAACATAAAGATGGACATACATGTAGATATTTTATTCTAATAAGTTATATTTTCAAATGTAGTACAAACAACCAAATGCTACAACATCTAATATTAGTAATTTGCACTTACATTTGTTAATGTATTACGTGTGACAAATGTTTAATTGATGTTGCATGTAAAATTTTTGATTGACATTTTTTCAAGATAGCAAAAGTTAGAATAAAAAAAATCAAAGGCCTCAATGTTTTGTCAAACCACTAATAGTTAAACTAAAATATTTTAAATTAACCAGTTAGCTACCCTTTCAAATAACAATAGAACCTGACATTTAAATATTAGTAATTTGCATTGACATTTTTACATGCATTATGTACATGTATTATGTTCAACGAATGTGCAGTGTATTATGTTTGATTGATGTTGACATGTATGATGTTTGATTGATGTTGACATTTGTATTCAAATAGCTACTGTTTACACAAGATAGCCAAATATTAGGTGTGAAAATGTAGTAGGTTTGAATTATGCGTAGTGGATTATGTTTGATTGATTTTGACGTGCATTAAGTTTCAAATTGATTGATGTTGACGTGCATTATATTTGATTGATTTTGACGTGCATTATATTTGATTGATGTTGACGTGCATTGTGTTTGATTGATGTTGACATGTATTATGTTTGATTGATGTTGACATGTATTATGTTAGATTGATGTTGACGTGCATTGTGTTTGATTGATGTTGACATGTATTATGTTTGATTGATATTGACATGTATTATGTTTGATTGATATTGAAATGTATTATGTTTGATTGATGTTGACATGTATTATATTTGATTGATGTTGACATGTATTATGTTTGATTGATGTTTACCTGTATTATGTTGATTGATGTTGACGTGCATTGTGTTTGATTGATGTTGACATGTATTATGTTTGATTGATGTTGACATGTATTATATTTGATTGATGTTGACATGTATTATGTTTGATTGATGCTGACATGTATTATGTTGATTGATGTTGACATGCATTATGTTTGATTGATGTTAACATGTATTATGGTTGTTTGACGTTGACATGCATTATGTTTGATTGATTTTGACATGCATTATGTTTGATTGATGTTGACATGCATTATGTTTGATTGATTTTGCCGTTCATTATGTTTGATTGATGTTGACATGCATTATGTTTGATTGATTTTGCCGTTCATTATGTTTGATTGATTTTGACATGCATTATGTTTGATTGATTTTGCCGTTCATTATGTTTGATTGACGTTGACATGCATTATTGTTGATTGATGTTGACGTTCATTATGTTTGATTGACGTTGACATGCATTATGTTCGATTGATGTTTAAATGCATTATGTTTGATTGACGTTGACATGCATTATGTTTGATTGATGTTTACATGCATTATGTTTGATTGATGTTTACATGCATTATGTTTGATTGATGTTGACGTGCATTATGTACAGCAATAATTATTATAAATCAATTCAAGCCTAAAAAGTCGCTCAGTACATAAAGTAAGCACTGTAATAAGTAAATCATCGGTTTCCGGTGTCATGCAGTGATGATTACGTTTATCATGGTAACCCCATCAACCTTTTTGGGGTTGTCCTTGTAGCACAATAGGTAGCTTAATTAACATCGCAGTATGGGTTCGCTCCACAGAAGGGGCAATATAATTTCATACACTAAGCTCTAAATAAGAAATATTTAAACAAAATGAAAGTCAACATCATTCACATAAAACACAGAATCTAATGACAAGGTGATGTACTTCCAATATCATCTCTATCAAAAAAAGAATTTGATATATGGATGGAATGGAAATATGTTTATGATTACTATTTGAATATTATCAAGTAATGAAAAAGTAGATTTATGGAAAATTATACATTTTAGCATTGATATACTATTTAAGAGTCATATGTGTTTACTGTTTTCAGTAAAGCCTTCGAAGAACCTTGATTACTATAGTAATACATGTACTTATATTAAATATATTGGAAATATTGGGTCGTACATAAATAAATGTACTTAAAGTGTAAAATAAACGAGGATTAGTCGAGTACTGGTTATCAGTAGTCAAGTAATTACTGAATAATGGATGCCCGAGGACTACTCAAGTAAATACTAAGTATGCAATTTTGTGTTTGAATTCGAATAAGTATTGAGCAGTTTTAATCAAATCAAGTCCCTTTTCCATGACTCGATTTCAACTGTACACCAAAAGAGACATGTGTGCAAATATGTTTAGTTATGATGAGTTGGAAAATAAATATAACATATTATAGTTTTCTTTCTTTGTTTTCCAAGTTGGATAAACTTAAATTCTTCCAATAAAACATTAAACCCGCTATACAATTCTTAAGCAAGTCTATTTAAAAGCGACATTCTGGTCACGCACAGAGATAGCTAACCACCTCAATCTTTTACATGCTAGAGCGTGATGGATCATTTATTCCATTAAACTTAATATAACTATATATTTTGCTTTAGTTTGTAAGAAGCGCAACTCGTCCTTATAACACTTATACGAGGGGTGTTCGAAAAGTCATGCAAGTGCAAGTAAATCGCAGAAAATGTATCTTTTTTGTATTTAAATAAATCGTTGAAGCATCAAACATTCCTCTAGATAATTTCGGCCATGTTTGAGTACATCTAAGTGGCTGTTTCAGAACTTTTCTATGGTATATAAAGGTCAGTGCGAATTTTCCGGTCAAAAACCAAAAAACAAGTTTGCTTCATCATCTTTTCTTATACTTAAAAAAGTGTGTGTTTTTTTAAGAAATAATAATCTCCTTTTAGAAATTTTTATTGCTTTATTACAATTTAAATATTAAAATTATCAGTTTCAAAAAAACATAACAGTGTCTTAGCATCCCACAACAGAATCAAATTTTTGAAGAAGTGTTGATGTATATACCCGGTATAGTTAATGAAATCTGACAATTTATACCTGCATAAACTCTCGATTAGTTATCTTCAACACACACTGGACATTTTCCAAAATTCCTGTATCTATATTTAACCAAAAGTGTTTAAACAAACCCCTCTCATTTCCGATTATTTAAACGTAACTCTCTGTTCAGGATTGTGTTGTCCGCAGCCAAAATAGCAGATGCAATTAATTTTTTAATGAAACAGACAAGGATAAATATCCTTACTTTGTGATGTATGCAAAATGTATAAGCATTTTCACATATCTTTATTATTTTCTGAACCATGACACTGGTATAAGCTTTAGCCGAAAAATAGTCTAGTATATTGGATCATAACCTATTAAAAAAATCTAAAATCCTCAATTTTCGAATTAGGTAAATTATATTTTCCGGACTGCTAGGGATAAGGTTACGCTGACAGCAGGAATTCATATAGCGTGTTTACACCCATCAATATGAATACGAGAATGCAGGTTCATCTTCAATATCTGGCGGCACTTTTTCAAGGTCTTAAACATACAGTAAATTTTTTCAATATGAAAACGTAAGTAGAAGCGAAAACGACTTTTTCAAAACCTCATTTTGAAAAATGAATATAGCATGTGTATATTCGTGTAACGTATTATTCAGGTGAGGTCTTATTGTTTGTTATTTGGTGTTTTTTTATGTCTTGTAAAGAAATTTCAGATTTCTAATGCAAATCTTATTTAAGTGTGAGCTTACTAAATAGAGAATTATTTATTCTGAACTTAATGACTGCCAAAGAGAAAATATTTCTTCGCCACCATTTGGCAAGCAATTGAGTATTTTGATTTTGGCTCATTTTGCCATTAACTGTTGCTTTCTTTTAAGTCTGTTCAGGTCGAACATTTAGTTGTCTTATAGCTACCAATATCTCCTCTAACTTGTTTTCTAATCTATGGTCCGTTTCTTGTAAGCTGCGGGTCGTTTCCTGAAGGCTACGGGTCGTGTCTATTAAGCTTCGAGTCGTTTCTTTTAAAGAACGAACAGTATCTCGAAGTAGATCAGATTCAAAACATTTCATGGAAGTAACATCCATTTGTTCTAATATTGTCGCTACAGGGGTGACTATGGTACTGCCGTATGATGTACCACCTTCAACGATTCCGATGCAAAAGCATTCGTCATTATGCCCCTTAATCATTACCAATGCACCCGAGTCACCTTTGTCAGAAAACACAGTGTCAGTGTTTGATTTAATTTCTATCTGATTGAGCAGTATTAAGTTGCCTGGATATGGACTTGACTGCAACCGCACGGTAACTACCGGCCACTTATTCTGAAACTTGCCTGTCGTTTTCCCTGTCGTTGATCCATATTTAAAAACATCTAAATCTGAGGAAAATCGTGAAGGTCCGTATGCTTTCCCGGTATCGAAACGTAAGGGGTCATCAGCTGAAAAATTATAATGCATGTTTAAACAGAATACAAACATCTTGTCTGGTATTTGATTACAAACTTTTATGCTTTTTATTTAACTGTTAAGGATTGTGTTGTCTACAGACAAAATAGCAGATCTAATAAATTTTATAATGAAACAGACAAGGATAAATATTCTTATTTATGATGTATTCAACATTTATAAGCATTGGTTTTCACTTATCTTTATTAATTTTTTTTTGCAGAAAACAACACAATCCTACAAAATGTTTTACAAACATTTTACATACAGGAAAATATTTGAGAAATATAAATTATGTTAGTTCGAACAGGGTTATTCTGAATGTTTGCATTGTTTACAGCGGAAGTTTAGCATCTCAATTGCTTAAAAACTCCATAATTGTGCACTGCCAGATTTAAATGCAAGCTTCAAAAATATTAAGATGACATAAGCAAATGCACAATAGATTGTATGTTCTATAAGCTTTACATGTTTGTAGTATCCTTTATTTTATCTTCTATTATTGTATCATGTAATAACAAGTTAAAAATATAACAAACCCTGTGTTGTAACGTTCACAAACGAACCACTGGAAGGAAAGAACCTTTCTATTTGAAAAATTGCAGCCTCCATCCCATTACTTCCGTTGCCACCTTTAGTTATAGCTGCTTTAACCAAACGCCCAATTTTAATATAGTTGTCTTCCTCGAGTAGGTAAACAGAAGCTGATTCGGGTACAAAATCTAACCAGGTGAGTTCACCTTTATCTTGCAGTTTAGCCATCTCAATATCATTTAACAGAACATGCGCGCATGTAAGTCCACATAGACCATATTGCGGGTGGTCAATAAACCCACCAAGAGTACCGAATCGATAGCCTTCTCCGTCCAAAGGAGGAATCCTTTTGTAAATTCTACATCCCATTTTCAATGTTTCTTCGCTTTCATTGCTGGCTTGCATCTGAGTAAAAAATATGCCCTCTCTAACATCTGTTGGAATGCCACCAATAAATTTTTCAAAAGGAAGCTCACCGATTGGAATGAATCCTTTCTTGCGGACATACAATACTAAACAATTTTCCGGGATAACTGTGTGTTCGTCGGATTCTAGACTAAATCCCTTTGATCTTACCGAGCTGGCATTAATAATTGATAAGTGTTTATGATCTTTCATCAGTCTGCTGGCATTATTTTCAATACAGGCTTTGATCTCATTTGGGTCACTCACTGACAACTCAGCAAGGTCTTTACTTTTATCAACAACAAGCTTGGCTTCGGCATTTAAATGGTTGAACTTAATAACTTTATAACCGTACGTAATATCACCTAAATTAATTGTGTCGTTTGGTTCGTCCATTTCTATTATTAATTTTACGTCAGTTTTACCGTTGTTTTCCTTGATGTATGCTAGCCAAGCATAATTAATATTTTTGTTCATTTTCATGACAGATTCCGTAGTCCAATGTTCAATACTTTTCAGCAAATCTGCGGTCGTGTTTGATTTGGTTTCCAAAAATTTTATCTGTAACTTGTTTAACTGATCTTGATTCGGAAGCGTTTTTGCGATTTTAAGACTTTCTGCTGGCTTCAACTCGGCGTCCTCCTCTGTTATATTGAGGTAGAAGTTCCAATAGGATGGTTCTGTAATAAATAATTTCGCGTGTTATTTTACTAATAAATCATTTTATGAAATTAAAAATTTAAATTTCGGTTTTGTTATTACACATGTATTGGAAAAACAACATCCAAGAGGAATCGAAAACCGACGATCAAACCTTCAGACATATAGGAACAGAATCATGTACAATGAATTATTCGCACAAAAATTGCCATCGTGCGAAACAAGTTCTCAAAATAAAGAAATTGCTCGAAACAACAATTATACACTTTGGTCATAAATAACATTGTGAATGCTTTTTTTCTTTTTCAGACACGCAATTCATATGTACTTTATTGTCCTGTTATATTTAACTGTCACAGGTGCATACTAACTTGGTATGATTAAATATATTGTTTTCTTAATTCTGTGTATGAAGGGCATTTATTTACGAAATGAAACTCGTCCTCTAGTTTGTTACAAAATGTATTTATTTAATGGAATACCATGCGGTTTGTGCCATCGTCCTACTTCACTTTCTAGTCTGTGGGAACAAGTTCTTAATATTGTTAAAGATCTACGGTATATTTGTATTTCAATTATGTTCCAATATGTTTCATACCCAAACGTTGCAATTTCTCTGTATAACAATTCTCTCGATGATTCTTCTAATTGTTCTTGGCAATTTTGGATATAGATGTGTGTAGTGTTGTACTATTATACAAGGGAGCTAACCACTCCATGACTGTAATGTGTATAATAGTATGCTTAGAGAGAGTTATCGTTCATTGAAAGATGGCTGAATCTTAAATGTGCTTTTTAATGCATCCTAAAATATCGGTTAAATCCGGCGTATATTCTACATTGGCGACGAGAATAAACATCATGGCAGAAGCTAGACCGATTCCAGTAAACGATATCGGGTGTATTTCACGGTTTGATCCATCCGGAGACGTAACAAACGTGGGTATTTGATGGAACCGTGGGCTTCGTTCATTCGATTTGTTGCGACTGGGAGCGGAATGAATGATCCTGTGCAGAAGAAAGCGCTGTTACTTCATTGTGCTGGGGAAAGTGTCCAAGACATTTATTTTACGTTCGATGAGCCAGCACCACGTGAGGACCAGACTTTCTACGATGTTTCAGTTGGATTACTGAATGATTATTTTCGCACACTAACGAACACTGCTTTTGAAAGGTCATGAGTCAGACAGATACTGAAACTGTTTGTAATTTCATCTCTAGATTACGCTGTGTATTGCAATTTTGGAGACACTAATGAAATGATAAGAGACCAGGTGATTGAAAAGTATAACTCTAGTTGGTTAAGAAGAAAACCCTTAAAAAGAGGGCACGTAACTTTGGAACAAATCCAGGAAATTGCACAAGCGCTGGAGAATTCAGACTTGCGGACTAAAACGATGGAAGATCACAAACCGGAAGTAAACTTTGTCAACAAGCAATCGCGTACCACATCAAAAGGTAACATTCGTGAAAAGTGTTCAAGTTCGATAAAGTGTTATGCTTGTGGTAGATCTGGACATATGAAAAAAAGATCCTGCTTGTCCTGCAAAAGGGTAAGACTTGCAGAAAGTGCAAAATGACAGGTCACTTCGAGAAAGTGTGTAGAACTAAGAATAAGGACAGTAGTAAATCGGAGAAGAGCAAGAAATCCAAGAAACAGTATGTAAGAAATGTTGAAACTGGAAATGATAGTGAATCAGACAAAGATTATGTGTTTTATCTTCAAAACCGCAAAAGCAACAGATATTCTTATCGAAATAGGAGGTGTACAAACCATAGCCATTATTGACTCTGGTCCTGGCCACATCCAGCAGACACAACCTCCCCACACAGCCAAGCAAATATTAACAATACGTTTGAAATCAATCATAAAATAAAGTGAATATAATACAATGCTTTTAAATTCAATACATTATAAAGTAAGCATATTCATACTTTTTTGTTTAGCTATAAAACTATTATCTGCAACATAACTGTAATTGCATTACTTTTTGAACACTCCTCGTACATAAAATCGGCAAAAATGATATGTAATTGCTCGTCAAACGTACCTGTTGGTTCTGGTAGAAATAGTTCTTTCTTGATTGGATGTTGCGTTTCGAGAATCATACGACTTTGGCCAAACAATTCAAACAACCATTCCATGGAATCTGCGTATTTTTGCTTGTCTAAAAAATAAATTTTTAAACAGCGATCAAAATTATCACTATATAGAATAGATTGAAAGATGTTCAACAGCTGCAGTTTTACTCAGTGCCTATATTTGGTGTCTCTGCTTTTTAGCGTTTTGGATGTTGGCTAAAACTATTACTAGCAAGTCACGGTTTGACATAACTGTAGTTTGGGGAAGGAGATTCTAAAGCACCAAGCTACAATAATGTCTAGGTCACCCGAGACACACCCTGTAATGCATTCTGTAACAGTTTGTCTATAGTTTTAGATATTAGCAACAATACTTATTCCGTACCATAAAACGTTTAAAACAGTGAATAAGACTGTACAATTTGGCAGAAAATATGAACCACAAATCTAGAAAGCACCGTCTTAGATATACAGAGCTACAATGAAAACTTGAGAAAATAACATGGAAAAAATATTATTTCATTACATGATGCCAGTCAATGTAAAAATCTGGTTGAATTTTAAAACCAATCTGTTTATCTTGGAAGTTTATGGTTCACCATATATCTGTTTAAAACAAGGTTATTTGGTTGTGATAAGGTTTATTTAGATTTTGTTCTTTCTTTAATTAAAATGAAGGTGATGTGCAAAATGACATTAAGCTAACTGTGTCTAATTTATGTGCAACGGTGAACTTAAACTGTTGTATAAATTCCCAAGTTATTTGTTAAGTTTTCATTACGGCTTATTATATTTGTGCCCGGGACCACTAGGACGACAGCGCATAGGCAAAGTTGTTTTTTTATTTAATGTTTTCATTCATTTTCGAAAGACTGTAATGGAAATATATAATGCGGAAATATATGTTATAGGTGATATTGTTCTTTATCATTAGTTTTACATTTACAACATGAAATAGGTTGATCAGAAGTCTTTTCTTAGATACAGCATCATATTCTTATTTGGGACACGCCGCGGGAAATGTATATTCTGTCCTACATATTAGTTGTTGCTTTTTTTATAAAAAAGCTAATAATTATCTATTATTTTTGTCATAAATAATTTCATATTTAACACATTTAACACATTTTGATAACATAAAGTAATTTTTCTGGCAAAATGCATAACAAGTAATGCCGTCTGCTAAAATATATGACTTCATTTCACGAATTAACGTCAGCTGTCTGAAGGTACCTTTTCATGTTTCGCATCCTAAACAATGATATTTCAATACCTCGTAAAGAGTCCTCTTTATCTTCCTGTCCAATATGACTTTGTATGGAGTTAAGCAGTATATCTCTATCTTGTTTTGCATCAATGAGCTGCTTTAATAGTTTCTCCTGTTCTTTCTTGATCTGTTCTATCAAACTGGTTTGTAGATCACGATCCAGTATGTCTTGTCGTATTTCCTCTTTCTTGTTTATGAACATTACATTTAAATTTTCTTGCAACACATCCGTTAAGTCATTTGAGTTTACAGTTAGTTCGTTCATTTTTAACTGAAAGCAATTACAATTCATTAAAAAGCAGTTTCAATGAATAAATTAAGGTCGCGAAAGTCTGTGTGCTATTCTGAAGTGTGTTTTTTTAATGTAAAGTATGCATATCAGGAATTGCCACAAACAGAAAACAAGCCTCCCCGGGCAGCCAAAAAGATAGAGAGAAAAACGCTGAAGTTCACGGTCATTTTATATCGACCAACGAAAGAAAAAGATTGTCATTTAAACAAATCATCAATATACCGAGGTATTCGTAAGCGCAGCTATAACTTAATCTTAATGTTCGTGCGAAAAAGATATAAAAAAAGGACATTCTCTAGCAGTATATTAACAAGGATGTACAAGAACGCCTGTTGCATGTTTATAAATATAGGTATATGCACTAAATACAACATAAATAATATCCAGAAAGAACGAGTCCGACTCGACAGTTCATGGTAGAATACTTCATTGTACCAGAATTGATTAATATTAATTATACTACTATGTATGCCTACTGTCTTGGGCAAGTATGACTACCCTTGGCCCAAAAACAAGGCCAATATGAATTCACATGAATTATAACAATTTTATAATCAAAGATGCGATAGTTGCTCGGTCGACAACAATTTGTTTATAATTAAGGAGTTGTCAAGACAATTATTATTTCATTTTTGATTCACAAAGAGAATGTAGCCGAACGCCAAAATCAGCTGACGCCGATATTTCTAACGGACAAATCAGAGTTTAAAACTGATAAAATTTAAATTTAGAAACAGTCGCTCTTAGGTAAATATATTATTCTGGATATGCAAACAGAGAAGCAATTAAAATGTGTTATTCCTTTGTCAAATGATTAAGAAAATCAAAATCACACGAAATGACATACGTACCTTTCCACTTATACCAACAAGAAAAAAAAACACAAAGTTAAAACCCTTAAACTGTTAATTCTGAGGTTCGGAGTGGCCAATGACAATCCTAAAACTTTTAAAACGTTCAGACAAATTCCTAAAAACCTTGATTTAACTTCCTATCATAGCAATATCAGTACTCATTTTCACAGAGTAACTTGAAAGACATGAATTCGGGCTTGTGTAAATATTTCTGTGACACGGTTTTAAAGAACATCCAAATTTTACTTTCCGATTTTTCCGTTCCTTTGTTAAAATATTTATTTGTTTTCGTGCTAATGCTTTTAATTAATCGTTTCAAGGCAGAATTGCTTGCTTGTTTATCATCACTTAAGTATCTGACAAATGTTTAACACAAAATCTCTCACCGAGTAAGAGAAGAAAGAAACTCCAGTTTTAGAGACACAATCATTTGAAATTCACAGTAGCGCTATTTGTGCAGTGTGTCGGCCGTAAAAAGTGTCCCCGTACATATAGTCAGTACTGTTATCAGTGAAATAACCCGTTACCGATGTCATGCAGTGATAGCTACGTATATCAGGGCTATCCGATAAACCGTTTTTGGGGTTGTCCCGGTTAGCTCAGTTGGTTGCGTCGCAGGAATTGCAGCGCTAGGCGCTGTCGCGCGACGGTGCGGGTTCGCTCCCAGCTAGAGACACAATCATTTTAAATAAATTTTAATTTCTCTACAACTTTGAATTCGAATATTTTACGAAAAGGCCTTATTCGCAGAATAGTACTGATGTTAAATATCATTGGATTAAAAGATTTTGCAGGACAAACTACGTATAACATAATAATATTTAACTGTTGCAAAAAATATAACAACATACCTTTGATAGTTTTTCGACAGCCTTGCAAGCGTTGACATCATGTGCTAAGTAGGCCTGATCTTGGAGTAGATAAAAAAGCATATCCAAAAACTCTTTAAGGTCCCGATCAGATAACAAATGATCTGGTGAATATCGGATGGTTCGCACAGCATTCCGGGCCTAAAACAACAAAAAATACTAAATTCTGATAGAAAAGACAGTCAAAATTGCATTGATTTCTAAAAATAAAATTAATTACTCACTGCTCTAATAATGGTTTCGTTTATAACACACCGCTTAGTATTAAGATTTTATTTAAAAAATATATGGTTAAACATGAAGTCCTCGTACTTAAAACATATCCTTTATAATTAGCAATTTTTGATATAAATACAGTTTATTGTTTAGACATAGCCAGGTTTGTGCAGAATGGAAACCATTTAGTAATTATTAAGACGCTTTACGGACTAAACTGACTGAAACAACATTCAGAAAAATAAACGACACGTCAAGTAACAAACTCTACCGAATTCCGACTAGAGTCTAACATATTTATGTGTGTTAAAAATATCAATGAGACTTCAGCTGTGTAAGCCTTATCATAAAGCATATTACCACAGCGATGATTAACAAAAAAAAAATCACGCGTTAAAAGAAATAAAGCAAACTGCCTTCATGTGTATATATCCAGTGCTTACATTTATTTTCCGCATAATATATCCATACCGAAATATTTTATCACACAAGCATGTATGACGAATCGCCGAGCAGTTCTATTCATACATATAAGAAACATTGCCAAACAATATTGGCTGCTCAAAATTACAATTGCCAATTATAGTTAGAAATGCAACTTGTTTTTATAACGTCACGAACATTAAGCCTAGACGATGCGCGATTTAACCCGCTCAGATTCTTTGATTCGATTTTAATTTAACATATCTCTTTAAAGTTTAAATTAAATAATGCTATAAAAAGAATACGACAACCTTTGTCATGTTACAAAAATATTTAACTTTGTTCGTGAAATTCTAAATGATTTTCAAAGGTAAAGGTTAAGGTATGGGTTTATAGTATGTAATTAATGTAGTCAACCGACTTTCACATTTCCCCCCCCCCCCCCGATCACTGGATATATAACTCGTCCGTTAACAGTCTGTTTCAAGAACACATTTAATATTATTATCTCGTAGTAATTTTTCTAAAAAATAATGACCCATTTTCTGTGAAATGATCCCGATTTTAACCCATTGCCTAATGGCTTGCGAGAATTAACGATGGTTACTTAAGAAATCATTCTATATACTTGTTGTGTTAGTTGTTTCTCTTTTTCCTGTCGCCTCAGTACTAATAGACTCAACATGAACAAGGTTCAAAATTTATCTAGATATCATCGAGAAGAAATTATGTGACTCAAGTTTGGTGAAGAATGCGTCTAAACGAACAAACTTAACAAAGGGCCATATGTAGATCTATGTATTTATACACAGATATAAAAATATAAAAGAAAATAGGAACAAGCCTGCAAATCGGTCGGGATAATTATGTTGTTATAGATGAAAAGGAAACTTTGAAAGCAGCCAAACACGACAAATATGAAAATATTGCAGGCTCGGTTTGATTCAGCCTGTTCATAGGCAGTTATTGAAATGCATATAACTGCCCATGCCGTCTAGCCTCGGGTTGAGCGCAACTCAATATTTACACCAATAGACATTAAAATTTCGATTCATTCCAAATGATGGTATGCTTAAGGCGGTGAACGAGAAAACAATTTGTTTATCGGTACCTTAGATGGTATAGGGTAAGGTTATGGCTTATGGGATCGTTATTCTCTAGGGGTGTCAAAATTCCATGTTCGGGACATTTTTTCTACGTGTGAGTGAGTCATTATATTATGACCGAATAGTCACTATACTATAAAGAATAATGACTGAGGGGGTCATTATTCTATGGTGGTAAGTTTACAACAGCCACACAGAAAAAAACAGTGCTACTGTAATGTGTGAATATGTTGTGTCTGATTAGTTAAGTAGTTTCCACTTTAATGTTTGTCGCAGTCACCGATGCAGGCGTGAGTATACATTCGATCTTAAACGCTTTGGTAATTTGGATCATTTTAACATAATTCCTTACCTTTGCGAAAATATTACTTGAAGATCTCAAGTCAGTTTCTATCTTGCTTTGAAACCGAATCATGTTGGTGATAATTGCCAAAAGTCCATTTAAATCAACTTCATCTAATGATTTCTTTTCACAATACCCATCTAGCGGCAAAAAGCATTTACAAATTTCAAAAGCATCCGTGCGCCATCGTCTAGCGTCTGAATTCCTCCAAGACGGTGCTTTATATCTGTGTTCTCTGTGTATATCTTCCATCAGCCTATTGCACAATCCTTTTGGGCAGTCTTTTAGTGGTGATTTATCAGGAATAGATGCGTCATGTGCATTACACCTTCTTCCTTTACCACAAAATCCCTGTGTCGGACATGCCAGTAAATTGGCAGTGGTGCAGGAGCTGCATGATGTACCGGAAGGTAACCCATTGCACATGATGACTTGTTGGATTAATTCTATATGAAAGTCAAGAATCTCTTCTGCAACAAAGTCTGTTAATCCTTCCTTAGCAATCGTAGCTGCCAGCGACCCCTTTATCCAGTTGTGAAAGTCTCTGTTTTTCAGAGTTGCCATTGTAATTGTGTAAGGAAATTTTGTGTTTTTCAACTAGCTAACAGGCTTTATCGCGGCACTGTGAAAGGTAAGAAGTATAATTATTAGATAATGGTGAATTGCAATATCCAATCGTTTACTTTATAAGCACAATGTAGGTAGCGTTTAAATAACGTAAAAATAACATGTATAATGTATTACTGTATATTCATACTTAAACAAACAATTATATATTATTAATGGAGTTTCGACGACTCATATTTTTTCATGATTCTCTGGAAACAAGAAAAGTGTTCTTGATGACTTTTTATCTAATACTCTAACACGACCGCCGTGATTCCTCATAAGAAAGGTTTGGAAGCAACCGTGATTAAATCCGCGATATATCACTGCTTTTTCTTTTCTAACGTCAACGGTCATTTTGACGTCTTTAGCGCTTGACGAACGTTCTCGGAGAAGTGGTACCGTTATTTTCAAAGCTCTATAAAAATAAATGAAAGGGGACTTTAAAAGTCACCGAACACGACGAATATGAAAAAATTTCGGTTCGATTGAGCCTGTTTATAGGAAGTAATGGAAATATATATTACTGCCTACGGCGCATAGCCCCGGGTTGAGCGCAACTCAATATTTACATCGATAAACAAATACAATTTTGATCCATCCCACACGATGGTGTGCATATGGCAGTGAACATGAAACCTTCAAATACGGTTTTTTCAGATTAATACAATACCTTCTTTAGCCCCCTGATACAAGAATGGATTAACCCTAAAAAGACAACAATAGGCGGAACTAAACAGAATGAAATTTTGGCAGGAGCATATTCGTGTTAGAATTGAAATAATAAATATCTTCCTTTGATATATGTACGGCTAAACCGTCACAGGAGATTATGAAATAAAGGACCTTCGTGCTCATGTTGTCTTTGATTAAAGTTTGGAAACATTTTGAGCAATTACTTATCGGTTTGTACTCGTACGCTTGTTTGGTCATCTGCCAATATATTGGGTATCCATCTGGCAGAAATCATCGTACTTTCAAAATATGCTTCTAAATGAAATGCAACCGTGCTTATCGATTTGTCGACAGCTTTGGCAATATCAAAAATTCTGTACATGCTACCACTTTCAATTATTTCCCTGTCTTTTGAGACATTTGTCTTGACGTTACAATCACAGGTCGGCGAAAATTTGCTGAATAATGCTTTGACGTACTCTGCGTCAGTCATTTCTAACACTTTCTTCGTTTTAAAGAAACTCTGGAGACATTGTTAAAAACATAGACTCTATGAAGACAATTAGCTTCGATTATTATTTTTTCGTTTACTTGGGATTTTGAGTAGCGCAAAAAAGGTTCTTCTGAACACAGAAATGTGCGCGTGACGTAGTTTCGCCACCTTAGATACAACTTGTTTTGCTCAAATAAAACACAAATGTTATCATTTTATATGTACTTACTAAACAGACTTAAATAAAAAAAATATTTACAATAATATTACATACCAATCATTCTTTAAGCTTAAATCTTGTTCTATGACTTACACGTTCCACACAATATTCCAAATAATCCAAAATATGGGTTAACGTCCAAAATCAAGTCCAGGTTTGATTCGCTATCGATATCGATCCGATGTGGATCGTTAGCAGGTTAAACAAATATACTGACAGGTCTGCGTTAATGAAACAAAATATACTGCACAAGTAAACCAATTAATTATACAATACCGGTTGTGTAAAGTGCTTTGCAAATAGTCATATAGTTTACTTTGTGACAGTTCGTATCAGTTTGCTTCCATAAGCAAATGAAATAAAAATGTAAAATGCCATAGAAATTACTTTAGTGCTGAGTGGGGGAGTATAAGCTGAATAATTATTCAGTCGAACTAACGAACCATTTTAGACTAGCACACTGTAATTTTATTTTAAAATAACTATGGAGGAGTTTTGTGCTGTTTTTATGTTATGTAATATGTATGACACGAAGGGCTGAGGGTCATGTAGATAAGAAAACGCGAAATCTAAACCAAATTTTTGCGGAATGAGGCTTTTATATCAAATCATGTTTATGATGTTTTTTTCACAAGGAAACTAATATTTAAAGACGTATGAGGTGAACAATCAGAAAGCTTGCTCAGTCTCTGATATTTGGCGATGTGCTATTCGTTCACATATGGTTTATCGGACAAACGAATTTATTTTATAATCGGAATCGAAGAAAAAGAATAAGGACTTCTTCTCGTTTGTACATGTAGTATTTATTTATGTGGAGTAAAGTTAATATACAAGTTATCTGTGTCACTCATACAAGTAACGTTATTTGGTAAGTTTTCGTATTAGAAATCCGAGAAAGTCATTTTCCATTTCTAACTAAAGTTTCAGTGTAAAAGCCTTTTGCGTTATTATCTAAATACCTTACAATATTTCGATAGATGATCCCAAGATATTATTGATTAGTGTGTAAAAATAAAAATATTTTAGGCTTTTCGTAATAGGAGTCCAGAGTTCTTATACAAACGGAATTTTCTTTTTTTTTGCGTGATAGATGAATAGACATCTAGACTCTTTATAGATTCCTCATCTAAATGTAAGCCTAAAAAAGTATTTTAAAAAAAGCATATCAGGAATCGCCACACTCACAATACACAGCCTCCTCACGCAGCGAAAAAGAAGAGAGGAAGAGAGAGAGCATTGTGTTCTCCTTGAAGCTTCACTTTGCTTACACGTTTTTTATTCCCAGAATTTTTTTAAAAAAAACTCTGGTTTTCTTTTATAAAGATATAAAAAGTGTTTTCGCTTTAGGTGACAGACGCTCATTGAAAGGAGCGATATGCAATCATCCAAAAGTTGTCATTGGTCATTTTTTTTAAGACAATAACTTAAATTTTTATTTGTAATCATTTGTCAACAATGGTCTTTGATTTAACATTTAATCTTTTAATTATTGATATGGGAACAGTATTGTGTGAGTTATCCTTAATTTTGCTAAAAAATGCATTTCATCGTCAAGCAACAAGAAACTACTTTGAATTTCTTGTTCAGTTTTAATAGGGAACTCTCCTTACAAAGAAAGCAAAACATTTATTAATCAACAGCATTTTTCTTAAAAAAACGTTTAAAGTATCAAATTGTATAATTACCTCTCTTTCAATTAAAGACTGTTCAAATTTAAGCCTGGAAGTGAATAACCTTGAATTGGTTTATGAAAACAAGCAATTAAGATCAAACGACATTGAATAATTGATTCCTAGACAACACAGTTTTTAAACCCTCTCTTGACATGGGGAAAAACAAAACTAGCAAAATTGTAAACACATACAATTGATGACCAATTAGAACTTTGGGTGGGTGTACTAAATAAGTAAAAGGAACTATAGTCGTTTAGGCAGTAGCGGATTTGGAGTATAGCGTGTTGTTTTCTTGGTAATTTCTTTTACTTTAATATTTAGAAAAATAAACAATTACATCAACAGAAATTGCTATTCACTTGCATGTGTAATTTCAAATTTTGCAAATAGATTTTATCGTAAAAAGTATATAAAGAATGAGGTTTCTTGAAATTGACACCAAAACCAACTCAATGAAAAGAACAATAATCAGGAAGTTTTATAAGAAAAACCAGTAAAGTTTCCACATATTGGGTTTGGATTTTTGTAAAAATGAACCTTTTAACACTACTTAAAAGCATTTGTTCACGACCCGAAAAGAATGGAGATAAAAACAACTACCATGCACTTTTGTCAGTACCGGATTGCATAATTTATGTAGGCTACATAAGTAAATCATGATTTAAATATATGATAAATAATATCCAAATAATCATGTAATGTCAAATCGCTGTCAAAGGCGATATTGATGTTAGGTATGATATTTTGGAAAAATGAAATGATGTAATGCAATGTAGTAAATATACTGTTACTTAAGATACGTTTCGGTAAATGGGTGAGGGAAATCTGATAAAATACTTAGAAGTTGCCCTACATTTGCAGCTACGCGCATGCGCAGTTAAAAATAGATCGATCTATTTTGTTTATTGTAAGATAGAAAATAGAAAGGAGTTCTATTAAAATAAATCGCTGAGGAATTTGAATTTTCATGGCTTCTGATAAGGCAACTTCTAACTATTTATAGATTATTTCCCTGTATTATTTGAACAGTTGTTAACGAAGTGGAGGATAGCTATGCAGATTTTCGCGCAACGGGTCTTTGAAAGTAGAAATTCTACCAACTGATTTATACCATTCAACAGACAAAAATATTCTCGCCTAAAAATAGCTTCTATTAAAACTCGTGTCATAACTTTCCTAATTGAGGGTTTGTAAATGTTATACGTGGATTTAGCCAGTAGCGGATAGCCTCGGGTAGTATGGGATAGGTAGTGTAAGTCACTGACGGGGCTTCTCAAACCAAGACAAATATTGTGTTTTAATGATGACATGTACAATGAAACCTCCATAAATACCACCCCGAAATTAAGACCACCCCATTAATAAGACCACTATTTCAATGTCCCTTTTTTACAGTTTTTATTTACCCCGGTAATAAGACCAGCCTGCTATTAAGACCAATTTTGTCAAGTACCAGATGTGGTCTTAAATGTGGGGTTTTACTGTACTGAAACATGTTCAGAGTTTTATCTTACATTACTAAACGAAAGAAAATCCTGATACTGCAGATGCGAGTTCTCAAATTAAAAGAACAAAACAAAACAAAAACTCAGTGAATGGAAAGACTTCTGCAAAAGAGATGTGAAAACCTAAAAAATGGTCATATACGAAATAAGAAGTTGAATGGTCAATGACTCTACGATTAGCACATCAGGTTCAAGTATAGGATAGAGTCTATTAAGATGTTTTTATAGAAAATAGAAGCCGAAACGAGCGCAGCAAGTGCAGGCTTCTATTTTCTATAGAAACGTCTTAATTGACTCTATCCGACTTAGAAGTTGCCCTACATTTGTACATGTAGCCATGCGCATGCGGAGTTGAAAATATACTCAACAAAAATAGAAACCTGACACTTTATATTTGGTGTATTTTCCTGGAATCAGATTTAAAGCTAATTGAATTGTGGTATGTAATAAAAATTAATTATGCATTTTGATATTTTTGGTGCATGAAACAAGTGATTCAGTGGTTATTTTCTTTTGGATGGTGCAAAAATATATAGATTTTGAATATGCACCTCATACTTATTCAAAGTTACAGTGTCAGGTTTCTTTTTTTGTTGAGTATAGATCGATATATTTTGTTAATTGTAAAATAGAAAATAGAAAGCAGTTCTATTGAAATAAATCATTGAGGAATTTGAATTTTCATAGCTTCTGATTGGCTACAAATGTAGGGCAACATTTAAGTCGGATAGAGTATATTAAGACGTTTCTATAGAAAATAGAAGCCGAAACGAGCGCAGCGAGTGCAGGCTTCTATTTTCTATAGAGACGTCTTAATAGACTCTATCCCATACGTAACCTGCGCGGAGTGAACTTTTATAAACATACTATTTATCCGCCCTGTCATCCAAATGATAATTAATCACGCTTACGTTATGATCGGTAGCTTTATGTAATCGTCCTTTTTGAACTATTTACAAGTATATCTTGTCCTTTATTCAGTCCTCACATAAAATAAAGCGGATCGAATTTTCAACGTTTATATAGATCTGAAGTAACTTAAGGACAAAACCAGAAACGCTAATATTACTAATAATACCTAGGTTTTATTTTGTTAGAGTTGATTGTGATTTTTATTGTCTTTTTCAGTTTTAATAATTTGATATCTGCAAAAAAATATTAAAAAGAAATCACAATACAAGTGAAAAACACTTTACAACGTCTCCTGTGTTAAGTCCTGTGTAGAAGTATATTCGTAGTGTTATCTATCATATCGTTCAAAATTTATCTACTAATCAATAGAACGCTCAAATGTGACAAGTATTTATTTCAAGTTGATTCATGCGCAATACATTTTAGTCTCTTTTTATTCATGCCTTTGTAATCTCCGTATTTCACGCTCAAATTATATAGAAAGTAGAACCTGTATATCTTAAAGACACGCACTAAAAGGTTAAATATAGAACATTCCGTATCTGTTACTCTACCTTGAATGACAATCCCACTAAAGTCAGTTAGATCTGCCATGATAACTACAGTGGTTTTACCCAACTATTTTCTTTAGAAACCACACTACATAATTGGCGCATGCCGCAGTAGAGCGTATGTGCTGCAGCAGATCAGCTGAAAATAGAAAATAATCGACAGTGGTGTTTTAAGCATTCCACATTTATTCATCATGTAGAAATTATGGTGTCACTGCATTTTATGCGCAGGCAGGTTAAAAATTACTATTAGACTGGCCATTAAAATCATAATCATAATCTACACATACCTGCCCAATATCTATATGAGCTGTCTAAGGTATATGTAAGAACAGAATGCTATAAATAATATCTATCAATGTTAAATAAGAAGAGATATTATATTGATATTCAGTAATATTCCAACAAAAATCGACTCCAATTATCAAGAAATTTATATTAGTATAAAAAACAACAACTGAAATATTCGATTTCAGTTTCAGTAATACGACGATTTAGCATTGATTGAAGTCGGTAGTCATCATTGAAAACACTACCCAATGACCATTTTCGTTGCAAAATGCATCTTTTTATTTCAAAAAGTTGTCTTTCGTTTCCGTTTTTAAGGAGGTGAGGTATAAAATCAGTCTTTCGAGCCTCCAGATCGCAGACTGTTACGCACTTTACTAACGACTTCTATAGTTTAATACTGTGTTAAAAGTGCTTTCAACTTTCAGCACTGTTATGAACATAACTCGTCAAGAAAAGTTTTGGGTTAAAAGTCTATGAGGAATCGAACATTGAAATGGATTTACGGGTCAATTAATTTGCAATGTTTGCGAACCCTTAACACCGATATTATGCACACCTTTTTTATTTACTTTAATTATTTATTTACTGTCAGTATATATCCAGAAATATTGGCACTAACTACGATCGTGCCTGAACCAAAAAGGTTGGTGTAAATGATGTTAATAATTATTGTGGAATAACTGTAACAATTATTTTCTCTATTTTTTTCTATTATATTAAATGAAAGGCTTAAAAAATGGGCGGAATATAATGAATTGCTTTGCTGATCTGTTTTTATACTGTTATGAAAGAGACTTTATGTTATCTCTTTCTACTGAACATCAAGATGATATTATAACAGCTTTTAACAACACCTCGAGCTACCTTGATGATTTATTAAATATAGATAATAACCATTTTCCATCACTAGTTAATAAGATTTATCATAAAAAACTACAACTTAATAACGCGAACACTTCAGAAAAGCAAGCAAACTTTCTCGATCTAAATCTGTCCATTGAAATGGTTACGTCACTACTAAAATATATGATAAAAGAGATGATTTTAATTTTAATATAGTAAATTTTCCGTTTTTAGACGGCGATGTTCCCCGTGCAACATCTTAAGAGGTTTATATTTCACAGCTTGATCGCTTTTCAAGAGCTTGCAACGATGTTTATGATTTCAATGAACGTAATCTTTGCATTTACAGAAAAACTTTTAAAACAATGTTATCGGTATCACAAATTAAGGAAAACCTTTTCAAGTTTTATCGCCGATACCCAGATCTATTTCATAAATACAGGTGCAGTTTAAAATCACTATTGCAACAAGGTATTTCACAGCCAATTTTTTATGGAGATTTATAAACTTAAGAAGATAAAAGGCAATTTTAATTTCTCGCGGTTATTCGTAAAAACCATCTGTAAATTTAAAAAGAAAGGTTACCAACGTGATATTTTACAGCGGTCTGCATTCCTGGTGATTAACCCTTCTACAGTTGATCATTATGCTTACCTATGTGGTTGCACGACGGTGGCAGGGGTTTAAGAGTTTATGAAGGTTTATGGGGAAATTTTTTCTTAAAAGAACCTAGAAACTCGATTTTTTACTTTTATCCCTGTCATCGTGTTCTTGCTGATTTTACTCCAGGAGCTCTGGTCTCGGTATGATCATTGAGTACCCGCCCTTTGGCTTTGCAATGGTATTAGCTTCTTAGGTTTTATATGTTTGTGTGCTTTTGCATGCAACATTGTTGAGCCGATAAGTGGGTTGGAGTTGTTTCACCAAGACAACTTGTACTTGTTTGTGATATGAGAACCTGTTGGGGCAAGTGTGAGGTTGGTGCATCCTAGAACCTGGTTTAAACCCCCAATGGCATTTTGATTTACGACTGACCGTTCCAAGGCGGTAACCCCTCGGGTTCTCTCCTTTTTGTTAATTGTTAGTGGTGTCTATTTTTAAACTGATCATTTTATTAACCATGCTCTCTCCCTATTCTTCTTGACTGTGTTGTGAGGCTGTTTTTTCTGAAATGTGCCGATTCCTGATAAGCATATTTCACCATTTTTTTACTTAAAAAATTACGACAAATTGTTTTGCCACTGACCGTTCCCAAGTCGGTAACCTCAATGGTTCTTTTATTGTTATTAAATTTTGTTTGTGGTGTCTAATTTGAAATTAATTCTCGTATAAACTCACGATCTCTTTTTTCATCTCTTTTTTTTTGCTGCGTGGGGAGGCTGATTTTTCTGGTTGTGGCTATTTCTGATATGCATATTTCTTTTTTCATATCATACCTTTGTTTTATAAACCATATACATGATTTTGAAGCTTAGATATCACATTTCCTCGATTTTATAGTGAAACTTTGTGTAAAAAAATCAAATTAAATACGATTAACTTAAAGGCAATGTTAACGATTTTTTTAAGTTTCATCGTCAACATTTGAACAATGACCTGATTTCGTTTTTAAAAAAAACGTTATCTGTCTAAATGTGAGAGATCCATTCTTAAAATTTCATTAAAATCCACGAGCACAGACTATTATATGATTAACAAAATGTATCCATTTTCGCTAAACAAGAAACAAAGAAGTGTTGTTACAGTTTTTAAGGTTCAATTTCTAGGATTTTTCATAAATTTATTTCCTATTGTTTGTTGCTGTGTGTTTGGGTTTTCTCATAATTGTTATTTCAATAGTTAGCATTATCTGATGACAGACTTGGTACACGACTGGGGGTTGAGGGCAATTCCAGGCCAACGTTCCTGATTTATGATGCTACTATCCAAATATGGGGGCTATCATCTATAAGCACTAATAGCTTAGTAATGGGCTAACATCCTTATTTGGGGGCTACTTTTTGCTAACGCTTATCATGGTAACGGGCTAACGTATACAGATGCTACCATTGCTTACACTTAGCATGGGCTAACGTATACGGGGGCTAACATCTGTTAACATGGAGCGCTAACTGTAGCCAGGTTGATTTAGGGTTCTGTATCGAAGATCTTATAAAAGGGGAGTTCTCATATTTCCTGGGCTTTTACGCCATTTTAGATCAAGGTTTTTTTGACAAGTTAAGATAGTTAGGTACTGATTGTGAAGCTTTCGACTTTTCGAAATAGTTTACCATTTTGCTTTGGGTTAAATTTATTATTTTTGAGTTCTCATTGTATTAGGAGGGCGAGAGAACTATTTTCATTACCTACATAATTATAATAGAATAGACTAAATAAATCCTATCCAGAATTCAATACCGGACTTGTGTGTGTTTTATTATAAAATCGGTTTCACTGTTGACAGCATCGGGAAAAGGAATTTAACAGTGGCGTGTTTTTAAAAACTGTTTCAGTGTGGTGAATCGCTGAAATACGTCTACTTTCACTTTAGATAGCGTGATTTCTATGTACTTGGTCCATCTTGCTCAAGCGTCATCTGCCGTTCAGACTTTTTATACATCGATGCCTCTAGATGTACTGATCAATAACAGAACGTCTAGATGATCTTGGCTAATACAAGACATATGATAATTTACTAGAGCGGAACCCGCGCAATCGCGAATACAACCTGATATTCTATGGAATAGAAGAAGATGAATTTTATGAACAGTCAAATAAAGATTCCCAAGAAAGTAAAGATCCAGAAGACACTGAAAGTAAATTACATGCCTTCTTGAAAGATGATATGTGCCTGAGTAAACCTATACAATTTCAGAAGGAACATGGAATAGGTAGAAGAAAAATAGACCAGCTAAACCCCAGACCAGTTATTGCAAAATTCTTTGATCTGAAAGATAGAGATTATGTCAGGTTCAACAACGCAAATAAACTGAAAGGAACAAACTATGGAATCAGAGAACAATTCCAAAAAGAAATAGAAAAGAAAAGAAAACAATTATACCCAGAATTAAAGAAAGCAAAAGATGATGGAATTAAAGCAAAATTAGTCAGGGATAAACTATATATAGGAAATAAGTTGTTTGAAAACCCAACTGGTGACAAGGTTTATGAAACACAAGGAGCACAAGGAGCAGAGAAGGAAAGCTGAAATACAGTAGAGTATTTTATAGCAAGAAAACAGATAGAAACCACCAAAGACAGACTTATGAAACTCCTGTAAGAAACAAATACAGCTTTCTGGAATACCTAGGTAATGAAAATGAAAATGGTAAAAGGCAGGCTATATCACCTGTAGATGCAGAGACACAAACAAAAAAACAGAAGGAAACAACTCCAAACTGTAATGTTGTGAGTGACACAAACAACATGAATCATGAACAATCAAATGATGATATGGCATCAGATAAAGAAGATAATAGCAATCAAGAAGAAACAGATCAATAGGATAGGCAAGAGGACAACACTAACACAAATGTGACACATAAGAAAACTTTGATCAGTGAGTTGAGCATATGTAGTATTAATGTGTGTGGTATTAAATCAAAGCTCAACTATCCTGAATTTATAGAACTAATAAATAAATTTGACATTGTTGGTGTACAAGAAAGTAAGCTAGATAACCTTGACAACATAAGTGTACCAGGTTACTCTGTATTTGTAAATAACAGAACAGAAACCTCAAGATACAGATCAGGAGGCACTGCAATTTTAATAAAAGAAAAATACTCCCCATATGTCCATATTCTAAAAACAGACTCAATCTTGTCCTGTGGTTCACCATAGATATATTTACAAATGATATGAATAAGCCATTGATCTTTGGAGTGGTGTATATCCCACCCATTAGAAGAAAATATGCACATCCTGATCCATATCTTGAACTGCATAGTGAAGTTGTTAAATACATAGGTTCTGATATACTATTATTTGGAGATTTTAACTCCAGAGTAAGCAGCAAACAAGAATTTACAGTACCTGATCATTATATTTTACATTTGATAGGTAATGATGACCTAATTTTTGAACAGAATGAGGTTTTAAACACTCTTGTTGAAGCTAATATACCACTAGATAGAAAATCACTTGATAAGGACATAAATGAATATGGAAATAACCTTATTGGATTTTGTTCAAATAATGATATTTTCATTATAAACGGTAGAATTGGTGCTGATAGAGTAAATCCAAAAACAACCTGTAAAGGGAAAAGTACAATAGACTATTTTTAAGTACAGCCAATATCTTTAAATATATTGTTGATTGTGAAGTGCTAGAATTTTCAAGTATTTTATCTGATGCTCATAATCCAGTTACTCTAAAACTGTCTCTTATAAAAGAAAAAGTAGAAACAGGATACGAGAATAAAACACGTAAACAAAATGAACCTATTACAAAAATATGGTCAGATAAAAATGAACATACATTATTTGAAAGTAACTTGAACATACAGAATATAGCCTAAATTGTTGAGGAGATACAAAATATAAATAGTCAAAACGAAGTAACAAAAGATGACATAAATAGAGTAATCACCAAAATAAATGATGTATTTATTAATTGCTGTGAAAAAACGTTTAGTAAGTCACACTGTAAAACGCAAGTCTGGTTTGATAGAGAATGTAATATAGCGAGAAACAAATATCATATAGCTAAGAGAAACTATAAAAAATATAAAACAGATCATAATAAAAAGATGCTTAAAGACATAAGTAAAATATATAAAAGTACTGTAAACAAAACAGTAAGACGATATAAAAGCCAGAAAACAAACAATTTGCGTAACCTAAAATCAAACAACCCTAAACAGTACTTGAAAATTATAAACTCTATCGAGAAGGCAAAAAATAAATCTCAAGCAAGCATAAATAGTTTATATACATATTTTAGAGACACAAATAGTAATAATAATACTGAGGAAGATGATATACCACAAATTAACCAAACATTTAACGAAATAAATGAAGAAATAAATATACCGATTACACAAGAAGAGATTCTAGAAACAATAAAAAAGCTTAAAAATAATAAAAGTCCAGGAATTGATAATATTATAAATGAACACATTAAATCTACTACACAGACAATGCTCCCTGTATATGAACAACTATTTAATCTTATTTTTAATCATGGATTATATCCTGAAGATTGGACAAAAGGTAACATTCTACCAATATATAAAAATAAAGGTGATTAAAAAAAAAACAGAAAATTATAGACCCATAACCCTTTTGAGCTGCCTTGGAAAATTATTTACAGCAATTATTAACAACAGATTAAAACACTTCGCGGATAAGTATGAAATACTTACAAAATGCAAAGCTGGTTTTAGAGAAAATCAAATCACAACCGATAATTTATTTGTTTTACAAGCACTTATAGATATCCTACAAGCAACTAAAACCAAACTATTTTGTATATTTATTGATTTTAAGCAGGCATTTGACACTGTCTGGAGACCAGGGCTGTGGTCAAAACTGCTTCAATATAATATTAATGGAAAATGTTTTAATTTAGTAAAAGACATGTACAATAATATTAAATCACGAATCAAAACGCATGAATGAATATCAGATTATTTCCCTTGTTTAACCGGGGTCCGTCAGGGAGAAAATCTATCCCCTTTCTTATTTTCCATATTTTTAAATGACCTTGAAACGTTTTATAGAAAATAATGCGAACAGCCTTAAATGTTATATTAACCATAACAATATTACATTATTTCTCAAGTTATTTATAATCTTATATGCAGATGAAACAGTGATTCTAGCTAATAATAGAAAAGATCTTCAAAAAAACCTGCAATTATTTGAAAATTATTGTGAAACCTGGAAACTAACTGTTAACGGAAGCAAAACTAAAGTGATGGTATTCGGTAGCAGAGGAAACACATTCCAAAATCAGTTTAAAAGGAAAACTGAAATAATCGAAGTTGTTCAAAGTTACAAATATCTTGGTTTATTCTTCTCACGAGCAAAAAGCTATGTTAAAGCGAAGAAGCACTTAATAGATCAAGCTAACAAAGCAATGTTTTCTTTACTAAAGAAATCACGAAATCTTAATTTACCAATCGATTTACAAATAGATCTCTTCAATAAAACAATTAAACCTATTTTGTTGTACGGCTGCGAATTCTGGGGAATCGGTAACATTGAAACGATTGAACGAGTTCAACTTAAATACTACAAAATTATTCTAAATCTTAAAAAATGTACTCCTTCACACATGATATATGGTGAACTAGGTATAGAACCTTTATATATTGATATTCAAAGTAGAGTAATCAATTTCTGGGCCAGAATTGCTGATGTAAATTATAATAAGCTCTCAAACCAAATGTACTTCATTATATTTGGATTAAATAAAATAAATAATAAAAACTAAAAGTAAACTGTTTGTACTCATGTCTGTTAGTTAAATCAAGTATAATCAGCTCAAATTAACTTGGACAGACATAAAATTGGATTCTCAGTCGGGTACATAGATGTTAAGGGTATTTTAAACCATATAGAAATTATGGTAGATTATTGTATTTTGCCATTTTTAAAGGGATAAATAACAACATGTAAATATGTACTAATAAAAGAATGTTTGTTAAAAAAAATATATGAAATTATATTGTATGATGTACCATTTTATCTGTTATACTTAAGGTAAACTTTGAAATCATTGCGACTTATTACAAAATTTCAATTTCTCTATGATTGTATAGTCACATGCTGTTATTACGTGCATTATGCTTTGTAACACCCAATTAAGTGAATCTTATTACGGTATACGTACCTGTTTATGATCACACAATTTCCTGTAAATCATTGATACGCATAGACTAATTCATTTAAATGTTAAATTATGTTTGCTTTTTCTTTTAAAATGTTTTTACTTACCTCAAAAACCGAAATTCTCTCTATCAGCGTAAAATAAATCCAAATCTTTAAATTTTCCACATAGAATCACCATTATCAGGCCTAGGAAACGGCTGTTTTTACGGAATGTCTGTAAATTTACAGACTGTAAGTTTATTTATAGATAAATATATCTGTAAATTTATGGACAAGGGTGGTTTCAAAAGGTGTCAAAAACTTAAATCTTGGTTCTACAGCAAACTGGGATAAAAATGAATGAAAATCTACAAATAAATTAATATTGTTTATTGTAAATCAACATAACTTGTTTAAAGAGATCATTATTATGTTCAGATGATTGTGTGAAATGTTGTTAGATCATTGATGACCATGTTGGAGAAGAAATAGCAGTGTAAACAAACTTCCACTATTTATGTTTATGTCTTATGCTATGCTCTTTGCTGTCAGAATTAACAAAAATGCTTTAGATTTGTTAATTTCTAAAATGTGTTAACTTTTGTATCAACCCTTGTCCATTTACAGACACATTTATCTATAAATAAACTGACATTCTGTAAATTTACAGACAGTCCATAAAAACATCCGTTTCCTAGACCTGATTATAATATTTTAACACAGAACTAGAAAACACTCGTTAAATCCAATGGAATGAATTTTCTCTTTTATTTTTCACAAAAAAAAACACATTAATTGATTTTATTTTCCGACCTGCTAACCCGTTACTTTTTTTTCTCGTTCGATTCAATGGAACGATTTTTTCCCGTCTTATATTACCGCAAAAAAAACACACACACACTTGTTGACACTTTTAACTCTCGACCGTCTAATCCCCTACTCATTTGACTTTTACGAATGGATACACGTGTCACTTTAAGTCCCTTTTTATTCCAATCAGACTTATCATACAGGAAATAAGACCCCTTGTATAAACAAATGATTTAGTTTATGAAATGTATACAAATGAGTTCATTTAAATATTTATTGTAGCATTTGATTTTTTTAATTAAACACTATGTTTGCGTACTTGAAAATATGTAAACCCTATTGAAATGATAATCATATGTGCATGCAACAGAAAATACATTCTTTAACAATAATAATATCAATTCCAAACTTTAA